>OX387364.1:7149013-8349013 GCA_947563465.1 Archips xylosteana | reverse complement strand
ACAATTTTATGTAAACAATGCAGGGTCAACAGGAAGGTACTTTAGTTTAGTCCCAAACAATAATTAACTCTTAATTTAATTCAATTTAATAGAGTCTATTAAATAGACTAAGTAAACAATTAAAGTTTTAGTTTTTGACAGTAATCTTTGTTAAAAAAAAAATGAAAAATTTAAATCAGGTCAAGCTGGTAAAACCGCTAGTTTAAAAAAAAACATTTTTTTTTCTATATTGATTCTTCAACTGTGTATAATTTATTAATTCATCATCATCATCCCAGCCTATCCAATATACTTCCCACTGCAGGGCACAGGCATCCTCTCAGAATATTATTAATTATTAATAATAGGCTCATGTAAATAATTGCAAATAGTATTTGCAGAAACAGTAAACCAATGAACATCCAACAATGAAAATTTTATCTATTTTACCATTGCAAAATTATATACTTATGGTACTTACCTCTAAAGACCTTAGGTTTATAGAAAACAATATTACAAATACATTGTAGTTAGAAGTTTTTAAATTACAGACTGACTGAGAGTTTGAACTCTGAAACTTTGTTATTACCTGTAAAAATATTATTTCATTTTAATTTCTTTGTCAGCATAGAAAATCGATTATAATTAATTGAAGTGACAGTAAACTTCAGATTGAATCTTTGAAACAAACTTAGATGACAATTAGACAGTTTCTCTACATACGTAAAATAGTTACTATACCTATATTTAAACTGCATACCAATACAACAGTATCTTGAATGACTGATATTCAAAGCCCCACCTAGACCAGTAGCTAGATATGCCTTTAGAATCATTATGTGAACTAAAAAGGTATTTTTAGAAATTTCCACAAAACTATTCCATCCAAAAATAGTAATGGATAATTATAGCCAAAAACCAAAAATAATTATATTATTGTTGTGAAGGAAAAAAGATCTTTTCGTTCCGTGACATGCCTTGTTCCTTTTATAATTACCAATTTAATAAAAATTATGTGATTTTATTAAGTGCTCTTGATGCAGTGACATAATTCACATTTAATAAATACAACTATCAATGAAATAAAAGAGTGTTTTATTTGTTTTAGATAACAATCGCTACATCAAATCCTGATGATAAGCATCTGGCAACATGTACTGAGAAATAAATGAGTTTGGCCTCATCTAAATTGCAACATGGCCATGGTTATGATTTGAAATTCATTGCGAGAATAATTTGCATTTTCGTTCGCACCGCAACTGACAATTGATGCTCATAACATATAATCAAATGTTATTTTTTGAATGAAGTCATCCAGAGACTCCTTTGTCAGTCTGTGTATTCATGTATTCAGGTAAATCATACTATACATGGTCCATTTCGCTCTGTGCTTGGTTTTATATTTACAAACAAAGATGACTGTCATTTACATACAAAATGGAGCATGGAATTTACATGAGACTTAAGTGATTTATGAGTTTTTTAGACTCATTATGGTTTTTTACTTATGCAGCTGTTGTTATGGATGCATAAAGATAAAGACCTTGTCACATTAATGTTACATTAGTTATGTTTACCCAATAGTTTTTCAATTGTACTGTACTTATCTATGCTACATTTTAAGTAATTTACTAAAGATAAACAAATTACAGGGCATGGAGGAGAACAGTCATTTGTCAAATTGCTGTATACCTAGACCTAATTTATTTTAGCAATTTTGTTGAGCAATGGAGATTTGACAAACCAAACAAAAGTTGTTTTATGTAGATGTTTGAATGTTTTGATATTTGGATATTTGTTATTTATTAGTCAATCACGCAATACTGGTTGAAGAGATTTGAATTTTTTTTTTTCTTTTTTTTTCGAGGCTTAAGTGCACCTGTGTGACTATGCCAGCCTCATTGGGAGACTCAATGACCAAATTCATAAAACACTGCTCCTGCTACGTCCAGATTCTCTGGCTGCAAAAGAATGTTTGATGAACTATTTGTACTGCATCTTGCAACACCGGACAACTCAAAATAACATTCACTGCCCCATTGAAAAGGTCTACATCATTTAAATTTCATTTGAATTGGATTGGATTTTGGTTGAATAAATAGAAAAAAAAATCTAGATTGAGACATAGACATAGGATACTCAATATGTATATTGGCAATGTGTTCCTCTGTGATAACATTTTAGCTTACAACAATAAAGAGTGCTATCCAAAAATTTTGAGGAGTATTTATTCAAGTGTTTCAACCACCTCATATATCACATTTTTTAAGATTATGGCTGTAGATTTTAATGGGGCTTTCGATGTTATAGTAGATCTGTATGTCTACCATATATAACTGGGAACTGAATCACAATCTTCTGCCATTTCTTAAAAAATGAGAACAGATGAATGAGCCAGATACCCTGAGGTGGATACCATGGCATTCAAGATAATGCATGAACTTTATCCGCAATCAATAGATGACATTGTCCTCTTTTTCAGCCAAACTTTATGATTGTAAACATTTCCCGTAATGTTATTGCTAAGGCAGGCAAAGCCGCGAGTTTAGGCAAGAAGTACATATTTGGTTTATAATTTAATTTGATAAACTTTGTATGTTATGATTAAATTAACTACATAAATCTAAAGAATAACCAATAATCAAAATCAACCAAATCTTAGATTTGGAGTTGGATTTAGTTTTAAACATACTTACATACTCATACTCATACTTGTTTACTAAAAGATACTCAAATAGGTTTGGCACTAAAGACAACAAAATCCTAGTTAATCAAACAACTTAAAACGGTTTTACAATGAGTCAATCGGTTTGGTTTGCTTATTCATATTTTTAAAAGCTTGTATTTGGGCCAATCAACTTTTAAACCAACGTTTTTGGCGTCTCCTGCGTTACCAAAATTGTCTCTGGCGTTACCAAAAAATCGTACTTCCAACAAGATATTTCACGGTTTAATAGGTTAAACTTACGTAGGACGGCATGTATTCATGCTATTCATCTATTAAATTACAGAAAAAACATGTTTACTTACAAAAATCTGCAATTGTTTGAAAAATGTCGCAGACAGATTATAGTTGGTTTAAAAGTTGATTGGCCCATTTACTTGCAATGCTCACAGGGAACTATGGAAGTAAAGAAGTTATCAGTTCCAAATTGTGCACATTGAATTTTACCCGTGATCAGATGGATTTGAAATTTGGTGTAAATAGTATATAGGTAAGATCATAGGATAGTCTTGAGCTTTTGTGGCCTGAAATAAATGTTTTATTATTATTATTACTAATAATTTTCCAGATAACTTCTTATCTATAAAAGTAGTCAAGTTGTTTTAAATTTTTATTTGATACAAAAACTAATTATAAGTTTGATACATTTAGTTAGATACCTACTAAAACTTGTTTTTATACTACTGTAATTTTCTATTGACTATGTACAGAAAGTAGGTATGTTATTTACAAAAAAATAGAAAAATGTGGTTACAACTCACAAAAAATTAAAATTACTCTTTTCTAATCAATGTATGGATACCTTACACAGCAGTGCTTATATCAATTTTTCTGTTGATTAGGTGTAAGCTTTGATTTGATAAGTAGATGAGTAATAAGTTCCAAGTAGAATAAGGAACAAATAGAATAGTGGAAAGATAACATACATACCTCCTATCTTTTTACTTATTTAATAAGCAACACAGTACAGTATGTTTCTGCAACCACAAATCATTTTCTCATTGTTTTTATCAAGATCTTGTTCAAGGTTTTACTAACAGATACTTCTGGTGCTCAAAGTTTTTAAAATTACATTAACAAAACTTTCCTAAGTACTTAAATTATATAAAAATATTCTATCACCACCAACAAACATCATCTTTTTTATACCCTCTCAAATGTTTTCTAGGCAGGTTTCAAAATACCTATTGGACTTGAATACAGTACCTCTTTCCAACTAGAAAACTACCTAATAAACATTAAATAAAGTGCCTCTGATATAATTTAACTTGAACGAGTTCTCAAGCAGAAGATCTAACAGATAAATGCGTCTGTAAAGGCAATTGTATACATTTGTGTGGGCTAACACTATGAATTGCGTAGGTATAAAAGTTTCGCAAACTACCAACACGTTTTTTGTGAGGACTCATTACACATCTTCACGCAAATCACTAAATAAGCACGGAGTAACTTAAAAATTGCATGCGAAAGTAGATTCCGTGAAAAAATAAAGTAACGAAACAAGAAACTTGGTTCTTACCATAAACGCTATGTGGGTGAAGTCGCAACAAAATTCAAGTTCCAATAATCCACAGCGAGCCCGTGAATGAAGCCCATTCTCCACCAGTTTCCAGTTTAGATCATTGTTTAATTCATCACTACGCTTTTTGTTTCGTTAACTTGTTTCGATCACTGTTTATATTTTGTTGACACAAAACGAGGTTGTTGCCGTTTGCTCTTCTAACATCTGGACTTTACTTGACAGATTTCACTTTGAACGATGCAACAAGTAAGTTTATAATTTTATCACTGCATCTAAACACCGAATATCAAGTCTTTGATGTTAAAAATACAGTAAGATAAGAGTTATACACTTGTATTTTGAGAGCACTGCACAAGCAAAAGTAGCAAGTGGTTGGTTGGAATAAAAAAGTAACAAAAGCGACGACCGCCGCCACGCAGAAGTGTGCGTGAATGCGCGCGCGCTACTTGCTACTTACCGCTTCGTTCGCCCGCCGTGTTAAATGTTGCCAGTAAATATGCGCAAAGCTCGCAACTCGCAAGTATGCATTAATATACCCTAAAGGCTTTATGTGCTGTTAAATTTCGTTTTATTTTTCATTTTTCGAAAGATGTAAAATACGACACTTAAAGTAAAATTACCTTCGAACTATTGTACTAATACTGCTTATATGCTGATAATATTTCGTCATTAGTAAGTAATTACTTCTAATTAAAATTATCTTATACTACTCAAGCAACCTGTGGCGTAGCTAGAGGAGGGGAGGCCGTGACCATCAGAAGTGCCACCTGTAAAAATTCCTTAAACTATGGCAGAAATCATTATATTTAATTTTTAACAGTTTTGACTTTTGATTGAGTTTTGGCACCCCAAAACTACACCTATCCTCCCCGGGTACTACCCATGCTAGCTATAGCTATGCCACTGCAAGCAACATTTGAATGTTAATAAAGGAACGGTGCATCCTACGGCAAAATCAATGAAATTTTCATCCCCCCTTTAATTCAAAATCTTTTAATTGAAAAGATTACAGTTTCAGAAAAATAAACAGTTGGGAAATGAAACATTTGCCAAATGAATCAGTTTGGGAAAAATAATTTGAGAAACATTACTGTTTCTAACACAAAATAAACCACATTTTAATTTTTGATGTGGGTTTATTGAATTTTAAATGAATAATTATTTACAGAGCAGCTTTAGTTGGTAAGATAATAAGATGGAAGAGAGTGAATGATTCGAATGAACTACATACATTGAATGAATGTTCGGTCTGAACAATTAGTAAACCGGAGGGAGGCATATATCCAGCAGTGGGCGTCCTATGACTGAAGTGATTATGATAATTATCCGATTGCATTCGTTAATTAATTAAGAACTGACAACATAGGTATTTTTAAAACACTTAAAGGTTCACAGGATTTTCTGTTAAGTTTTCTTTCAATTGATATTTTGACTGATTATTCCTATGATGTTGGGAAACTATTACTAAAAGTTATTCTACTGTTATAAATTAAACACGAAATATCCCTCTAAAATATTGGCATAATAAGAAAAGTGGCAACACTGCGGACTCAATGTCAGGCTATGATTTGCGTACGTACACGGACGTAAACGCACACGTCAAACGCATAACTCCTATTGGCTGAGAAGTTGGTAGCGTTTTACCTCAGCCGCGTACAAACGTCCTTGCGGCCACCGACCGCTGCGAAGCCTACACAATTATAGCTATAGTCTAATAGTTATATTGTATAGCAACGAAGCTATTATTTTACATTGCTTTATATTTTTATGTGTATGATTTTTGTTACGCTACATAATAGGTTTAATATAGCGTGCCTTATCTAAAACATATGTAGTAATTTACACAAATATTTTATTAAGTATGGGCACAAAATAAACCTTTTTATTTTGTGGTATGGGACCTGGAAAAATAAGAAAACATCCATGTCACTGTAAGCGATAACCAAATAATAAAATAGATAATATGTAAATATCACGGGATAATTCACACCAATTAACTAGCTAAACAGTCCCAAAGTAAGCAAATCTCTCTTCCCATCCATCAGTCAGACGAAGTTTGTGTAAAACACACCTAAGATTACCATACTTATCTCAGGATTTGTTCTGAGATCACAGGATTTTAAGACTGATAAAGTACTGACTGTGACTTAAGTCGATTTTTTAGATGAAAAAATGAAAATACATTTCTATAAAATGATTATTAGGTGCTGTCGTTCATACCGGGTCGACCAATTCGGGGTTGTACATTAACTGCACCCCTGCGTTGTATTGCGTCGCGAGTCAATGTGATCTGACCCTAATCTTCACATCATCCATAGCTGATTTTACAACAGTCCATGGCTCAAAATGATGCGACTACAACTGTATGAGAATCTAATAAAATAATATTCCCAACCTTTCCATTCAACTGACGTTCAAATATTTATTAATCGTCCATTACTTTTGTGTCTCAAATACATTGCATAATTTAAACAACATTGTCACGTGGGAGCCGTCATGCCGTAGCCTGAGAATGCTTACAATTATCTTATTTAAGCGTATGTATGTATGTAAACATTGTAAACCCTAAGGCGCAAGCCATACAGAAGAGACGTGAGACGGGGGGCATCACAGTTGCGGCGCCCCGTGAATCAGTTTTCATACTAAATTTATAGAAGCGTCGCGATCCAAAGCAGACAGAAGAGACGGGGCGGAGACGCGGCCTGCGGACAAACGATGCGGATTGCGACGCGCCCCCGTCCCACGACTCTTCTGCGTGGCTGGCGCCAAAACAAAAAAGATAAAAAGCCCCGGTGGCTTAGAGGACCTTTGGCTTTTCAAGCAGAGTGCCGTGGCTTCGAATCCGGGCTCGCACCTCCGTGATTTCGGAATTTATGTGCGACAGTTATATTTGAATTCAATGGTGTGTGTGAAGTTCCAAATCCGCACTGGGCCTGCGTAGGAACTACGGCTCAACCCTTCTCATTCTGAGAGGAGGCCTGTGCCCTGCAGTGGGACTTATATAGGCTGGGATGATGATGATGATGATGAATTATATCTGAAAATTACCGTGAGCTTTACGGTGAAAGAAAACAACGTGAACCTGTACACACCTGAGGAGAAATTCAATGGTGTGTGTGTGAATAAAAGTTCCTAATCCGGACTGAGTCCGCTTGGGAACTAAGGCCAAAGCCCTCTTATTCTAAAAGGATACCTTTGCCCAGTAGGAGATATCTACACTGGGTTGATGATGACGAAAACGAACGAGTTTGTAGTGGTCAATCCAGCAATGTACAGTCGAGTTCACCAATATCTGCATCGCCAACCTTTCATAAATATCTATACATAGACCTTATGTTACCGTAATAAGGTCTATGTATAGATATTTATGAAATGTTGGCTGTACAGATATTGGTGAACTCGACTGTACAATGCAACTTACACAATTCTTGCTGTTGTTGTTGCTGTCTTGCTGAGCTTAAAGCCCAGTTTTAGACCTACAAGAAAAATCGTGCAAGTTGCATTACATTGCGGCAATCGATGGGCCACTTCAAACTCGTTCGGTTTACTGCCTCGCAATGTAATGCAACTTGCCCGTATTTGGTTGCAGGTCTAAACTCAGCTTTACAATACCTACGCAACTATGTAAATTGACAACATTTCATTTTTTTAACACCTGAAAATTACTACAGGAATCGAAAGAGTTTCGCCTCCTGAACACGGAAAAATATTTATTATAAAATATTTCTTCATATTTAAAAAAATACAACAAATTTAAAAAACATATGTGTACTTACCTGTACCTCCACAGAATAGATATATTTCTTTTACCCTTTTCACTAGAAAAAAAAGCTGTCATAATTTTAAATTTGATAACAACCTTAATGTCAAAGGCCTTTACCGGGCACGGAGGATTCGCAGCCTATCTACACCGTTTCAAAATCAAAGATGCACCCTCGTGCATATGTGACCCGGCTAAAGACGAGGACGTCTGGCACATTGTTTGTGAATGCCCCCGCTTTGACACACAAAGGTTCGAGCTAGAGCAAAAAACCGGAGTCAAGGTAACTCAAGATAGCTCGACCTGGAGTGATTTGCTTGGATCGGCAAAGAACAGAGACCACACTAAAGAGTTCCTGGAAAGAGTGGTTCGCGTGGCATGTCTTCGAAATAAGTAGCACACACACACACACACACACACATTCAATATTCCCTCCTTATAAAACCATTCTCTTTTCGCTTCACCTGGACCTAGACACTGTTTGCAGTATATATAAAAAATTGTCAAACCTTTTTTACTGATTGGATTGTATAGTAGTTTCTGTATAATATTGGTTAGTGTATAATTAGATCTAAGAATTCCTGACATATGCATCTCCCGCCCATACGACAGGTGAGCTCCGGACGGAGGACGCACCCGGTAGTTTCGGTGGGGAACTCGTGGGAGCAACGGCGGAAGTCTAAACAGAGAATCGAGACTAAAAGTTTCTTCTCTGGCCCTTCAGCATTGGCTGGGGTATGGATCCGCTGGGCTCCACATGACCCTTGTGAGACACTGGGGCGTCCAGCCGTCCGGGGGACACTCCTCATCCCTCCGAATTATTATAGCAGGAAAACTATCGATGGAAGCGGTAACGAAAAGAGGGTAGCGCTAGGAGACAAGCGCAAAAAAACACACAGCATGCCAAAAAACCATCAGGCATAAAGGGTAGCCCCACCCAAAAGATGGCATCCAAAGCCACACAATGGGCCCAAAAGATCTCCGACCCACCCTTCCATCGCAGGGCAAAAGAAAGGAAGCCCGTAGTTATAGATAAATGCATATGACAGGAAATCCCACCAACCCAACCAATAGCTCTAAGGAAATGTACAGAAACGGGCGAGGGTCGGTCAAGGAATAAACCAACGGGTAAAAACATAAAAGACCGACCTAAGCACCCCCCAGTGCCCAGCGGGAGAATGCATGCTCCTCTCCCGGCCTTCCAGCAAATGGCTGAGGCAGGACACTGTGGGTAGATTAAGTCCCCTCTCTACCCCTCCCCTCCTCAAAATATAAAGCACACGTTTTTTGTATTAATAATCAATAGAGAAGGGGACTTGTGACCGGGTTTTTTAGTCCGTGCAAGTCGGACACTGTCTGGGCCCTCCATTCCCAGTTCGTCCGAAGGGATTTTTCCCGAGCACAAGTCACTCTTCCTACCCTAAAGTTAAAAAACAGCAAAGACTTCGCGTCTTTGGCCCCTCTGGCGACTCATTCAAAAAAAAAAAAAAAAAAAATGTCAAATTTACGTCATCACTTTTTTTTAATAGAGACTAGACAAAAGTAATGGATCTATTCTATCGTTACGCTCTTTTAGAATAAGCACATCTTTAAAAAATTGTAATAAATTAATTAATAATCCTAGTGAAAAATTAAAACTATCAGCGTCTTTCTCTCTCCAATCAGTATACAGAGAACAAATCAAATTATAGTCTTAGAAATATGAAATGTTGTCAATTGAAGTCATGATCACTGATTATCCCTCATTCAACACCAATATCATATACATTTGCATAAGAAATTATATTCACCATTTTTGTGAATGTGAACATTCATGTTTAAGGTGCTATGTTAAACGTAATATGTATGTTAAATAAACAATGTAATGTGCGAAAAATAACACAAACTGGTATTTCGAGTTGTGTTTTTAGCCTAATGGATGTATCTCACACAATCATGCGTAGAATGCGTATTAGTAAAATAAATTATAATCAATAAATTAATTAACGCCTTTAGATTCTCAGCTTATCTAATTTCCATTCATTCAGCTTACCTAAAGGTAACGCCACCAGAGTTGAGGCCACGCACACAACCACATCTCATGTAATGACAGCGGGATTTTGATGTTGTGTTGACGTTAAACGCCAACACAACGTCATAATCCCGCTGTCATTACACGAGATGTGGTTGTGTGCGTGGCCTCAACTCTGGTGGCGTTACCTATACATTCCATTCATACATTGTGGTGTAGGGGTAAGCACGCAGCACGGAATGCCGAGGACCTGGGTTCGATTCCCAGAGCTGGTCCTTTTTCTGGGTTTTTCTGTGCATGCATGTTTCAGTTTGTATTTAGTATGATTTATACGATTACACATATATACGATCAGCTAAATTTATCAGTAGGTACCTACCTACATAACTTGAAATTGATTAGGCCGGCGCAGACCAGGATGCGTGTGGGTGTCACGTACCATTTGTAATAAATGAAACTGTAAGAAAGATGGCGCACTAGATGCGTGCACTTTGTGTGCCATCTTTCAACAGTTTCATTCATTACAACTGGTGCGTGACACGCGCACGCATCTGGTCTGTGCCGGCCTTAAATTTAATTCAAGGAAATCTGAAAAACCGCTCTGCCTATCTACTTTGTTTTTTACGATCCAAAACCGAAAAAACACCGACTCACTTTCCGGGTTCATCAGAATGAATGAATGAAAGGAGGAGGAATGAAAGGCCCAGTGCAGATTGGAAACTTCACTCACTTCATTGAATTGCTTCGCAAGTGTTTACAGGCTTCCTCACGATACTTGTCCTTCACTGTAAGTATAAAGCTTGTGGTAAATTTCAAATAGGTATAATTTCGCTCATGCATTCTGAAACACTCAGAGGTCCAGGATTTGAATCCACGATCCTCTGCTTGAGAGGCTATAGGTCAAACCAATGTTCACTCCACGCTACTTTTTAGCCTAAAATCTAATTGGGTGGGCCTCTTTATTATGATTATAATATTACTTGTAAACTACGTAGAAGCAATTACCAGACAGCGTGTGATGTGAAGGCCTAGGGTTATCTCGCGGCCAAAGTGTAAACATGATCACCGCTCGGTTTGGCGCTGATACAATGGCCTCGGGCTGCTTTAATTGAGTCTAGGTCTCACTTCAGCCAATTAGTAACAGCCGTAGATGCTCTGTATGTCAACGGCGGTCACTAAAATCATAATAGAGCCGATTTAGAGCCAGACGAAGCGTTTTCAATGAGTTTTGCTGGCTTATATGAAAACGAATCATTGCAAAAGTTATAAGTTTTGATTTTCTGTGTATTTCTTTCTTCTTCTTAATTGTCATAAAATTTTAGCACTCAAGAGCATGATGTTTGTATTGCAAAATATCAAGACCTCAAAATGTCAAACTAGCAGATTGTCTAGACAGCGTAATGTCCAAAGGCATATTGCTGATACCTACTGGAATGTCAAGATAGCAAATTGTCGAGAGATAGCTTTTAGCTTGGCATGTATATTTTGACATTTTGCGATTTCGACAATTTATTTTATTGGCATTTTGCATGTTTGATTTTTTACGGTTTTGACATTAAGAAATCTTGACATTTAAATTTTTATTTCCTCGATTTTATTGGAATGTAGGTAACTCCGAGTGTTGAACCAAAGTTAAGCAATAATCAAATGTAGAACCTACGAGTATCATCCCTAACCCAGGGTAAACGATTTCTTTTTAACTCTAGACAAGTCAAGTGGCCCAAGTGGCCCAAAATGTGATATTTGAAAAGTGTTATCTATGAAGTAAGTTATCTAACAATGACGCAGTGAACACAAGGTCAACTCATCAGCGGATTAGATAAGTAATCCGATACCGCGCCAAGGATTATTGTTCCCAGTCTTTGGCGGCCTTGGCTGAGATTTGACCGTGAAATACTTTACGGATAGATTATGACCGTAGTTATAAATCAGGCTTAATGCAGAGACGGTTCAAAGTCGTTCTTAATGAAAGTTATAGCTCTACGAATATGGACCAAGGAATTTCTTTACACCCTAAGGCTAAGCCAATAAAACAAATAAATGTATGGCTTAAAACAATAAAACTATTTTCACTTTAAAACAATGTGATAATCAGCCTTATTAATCATTTAAGCCTTATTGTTTTTATTTTGATGTAGGAACTGTCATAAAAATGATAAAGCACTTGGTCGACAATACTGGTACACAAAGCACGACAAATAAATATCGGTAGAGCATCAATTGCGGGTGGTAAGGCCTTGTGCGTGCAATAAGGTCCACTCGCTTCATGTTTTACTCGGTAATACTGCAGCCAATCAGCAGTGCTAGGGCTGCTGTATTCCGCCGTGGAGATTTGACATTACCGGCACACAAAGTATACTTAGTCTGTCTCAATCTTCTAGGCTAACAACTCTGCAATCCTCGAGTGTTTCGTGCATCCGTGTATAGGTTCCTGACCATCAGATAACTTAATAGCTCGTTCGACATCCTATTTCATAAAAAAGTAGAGCAACATTTTAAGAACAATAAAAACCAGGCGGTAGTCCGAAAACCCGTTCAGACATTATCATTCCCACATAATTTACGCAGTTTGATTAAAGATTAAGCCTTTTGACTTTTCCCGTACTTTCTGTCCTTGCAACTGGTTTGGATTGAGGTGTTACCTGCCGGAAATCCGCATTAACGGCTGAAATGGCGAGTTAATTGCCTTTAATTAATGTTCCGCTGTTTACAAACGTCATAAGCGTGTTCCGAACAAATTGGGTGCAGTGCGGTGCTGTTCGCCGGGTGCATTCAACTGCGGAGTCGAGTTTCTTATGTTTACAAATATTTAATACCTACGTTTCCTGTCACCCATAGATAGGGTAAAATTTGCTCCTCAAGTCCTCTTCAATATTTATTATATTTTGTTTATTGTATTTAGTTTTATTTTTATGTTTTTTATTTATTTCATGAGTTTATCACTATTTTACGCAATTCTGATATTATTATGTTTAAGTGTATGTGTTTTATATATATCCAAAAGGTATAATCACGTTTCCTTTTGGATACATAGACTAGTTAGACATAGAGTAGGTAACACGATTTTTATATCCAAGTGGATACACAGGACAGGGAACGTGTTAATCGACACCAAGTTTTGATTTTTTGTGTTCAAAGCGCCTTAATCAACAAGATCAAAATCAAAATGTTTAACCTGTGAGTAGGCCGCAAAAGGCCCTTTTACATGTAAGTATAATTATTGTATGTCATTTTACACTATTTAAAATGACGCGCCCCACCACCGCATTTACGCACAGGATTTTTCAAATCCTGTATGTAAATAAAAAAAAAAAAAAAATTTAATCTGTTTATTGCAATTAAAGTTACACAAAAAAAAACAATTCTTAAACTTAGTTACAATCTTTAAATATTTAAGATTATTAACTAAGGAATGCGAAGGGGACACCCCTACGTTTGTAAATGAACGGAGAAAATAATTAAAGAAATGAAAAAAAAAAAGAAAGAAGAAATGAAATTAATTAAAGGCAATGCGGTGGTGGGGCGCGTCATTTTAAATTAGACAAGCTCTACAACTGAACCGTCTCTTTGTGGTGACAAGCGCGATAAACTTTTTGTTTATAAACCCAAAACTCGCCTCGTGCTCAAGTCTCATTTTACCTCTCGCGTCACCCTTCCCTCAATTTTTTGTTACTTGTTTGATGCGATGAAATGCGGTCTGTCACCCCCTATGAAACTAAGTTTTTTTAAACTGGTTAAAAAACTTTCTCTAATGTAGGTATATTTATAACGTCGTAACCTTTTAGGCAAATCATGTATAGATTACGGTAATTTCAGCCGCTGGTTCTTTCAAACAATAAATGACAAAGCAAAGTTATGGTTTCATTAAAGATAATCTTGAAGCTACTGACATCACTATGAGGATATAGAAACTATGTACTTATACTTTCCAATATCAGAAACATGGTTAATACGAAAGAACGCAAAAAAGTAGGTAAGTAGGTACTTATAATTGTGTCCCTCGAACAAAATATCATATGATGAAAAAAAAACGAAAAACTTTTTCCGGCTGCGGGGTTCCATTACAGATCCTCCCGTCGTAAGCGTTCATTTCATCGACATCATGTTGATGAATGGCAGTCTTCGACGGTGCGTTTTAAGCGGTCTTTTTTGCCACGAACTTGCAAAATCTGGAACGAGCTTCCCGCTGGGGTCTTCCCATTGAGTTACGACCTGGGTGCCTTTAAGAGGAGAGTGTACAATTTTCTGCAGGGGCGACAACGCACTGGTATCGCGTAAAGCGCTGCGAGTGTCTATGGACAGTGGTGTTCATTTAACATCAGGTGACCCACTAGTTCGTTTGTCTGGCTTCACTAACATAAAAAAAAAAAATAAAAAAAAAAAAACTTTCGCGATTTTCACTCATAAATCATAATCACTATGAGTGAAAATCGCGAAAGTTTAATAGTTTATTACACCCAGGACATGAACAGGAAAATTTATTCCTATACTTTCAGACATTTCAGCCACATTCAAATTGCACGCACATTCAAAGCCACATTGCAGAAACTGTGGTCAAGTAAGGGATTGATATGAAATTTGGTGTGTACAAATAAATATTATGTAGTTCCTTCCTATGTATGTATGTAAACTCTTAATAGTATAGAAAAAAAAATAAGAAAGAAACAAAACACTATTGGCAACCATTAAGATATATGAGCAAAGGCGAACTTATCCCTTTAAGGGGTCTCTACCAGTCAACCTATGAGTGGTAGTATAGTTTGAGTAACAATGCAAAATACAGCCAGAAAAAATCTTGTATTAAAAATGAAATTTCTACAAAAACTTATTTTAACTTAATACTTAGATTAAGATACATTTATTGGTGCTGCGCGCCGTCATTAAACCTTAATTTATTGATAAACATTGATGCGCAGACGCTCTACTTCTAACAAACCAGAGTTCGGCTCCAGAAAGAAAGTGAACCTAACGGCATATGAAACACGTGGGCCGTCCTTTCGACCATCTCAGATTCAGCCCGCTTTTGTCATAACGCTGTGGCCTGTGAGAGTAAAACAGACAGACGGGCAACACTTCTGAAGATGCCCGAATTCTCACAAGGTTATTTAGAATTTCACCCAATCTGCCGGAGCAACGATGAGATACTTTGTCCATTTACGCACGGCATGATAGATAGCACATGAATGACCCAATTAAGTATACACATTTTACTTATTAGTAAATTTTTCTTCTGGACTTAGGGCCGGCGCTCACTGACGGCATGGCACGGCATGGTATTTTATTACTATAAAGTTATTTTGAATCTTATTTCAATGAGTTTAGAATTCATGTTACTTTATTGGTTATGCGTTGCGTCATCCCTCGGCACGTCGCGGCATCGTGGTATCGAAGTAAAGTAACATGAATTCTAAACTCATTGAAATATGATTCAAAATAACTTGTTAGTAATATAATGCCATTCCGTGCCATGCCGTCAGTGAGCGCCGGCACTTAGCCGAAAGAAACTAACTAACGAAAATTGGCGACTAAACTAGGTATGATTTGACTAAAATCAATAGGTAAATCGATTAGAGATTATTCTTTTCGATACTTTTAGCAGTAAAGACGTTTGTAATCGATTAAAGCCCAGCATCTTTTTTATTCTTAAAAAACCAAATCAGACTTACAAAAAAATAACACCAACAAACCTCAGCATGCATTTTACAGTGCTTGCAGATCAAAGAGGATCTTTAGCTTACTTTTGGCAGTTCACAGCAATCATCATCGATTGGAAGTGAGCTTTCGCTTTGTTATACTTAGTTTCTTTATTGCAAGTCACATTACTGAGAAGGATCTTAAAGACAAGTTGGTTAACATGTGACGCCCTGCAAGGGCACAGCAAAAACAACAAAAGATGATCGATTCTTAGTCAAAATTTACACAATATTTATACATACATTTTAATATTTGTTAGTATAATCATTATAATAATGTCATAAGTTATTTACTTAACTAATTTAAGACTAAGAGACATCGAAGTACTTCGCCAGATTTATTTTTGAAGCTTGTGTAGCTTCCACTAAATCCAACTGACGATGAAAACAAACCTCGGCGTCAACTTTTTACTTTGCCAGGGTAGAGTTCTAAAAGAGGACCTTAACCTCACTTTGGTCAGTTTATACCGATCATCGTTTGGAGGTATGCTTGTATAGCCTCTAGCCCTCTACACTTGTTATTCTTGCCAGGCCACATAACGCCTTTTGTGCTCTTTATCAAAACACGCCCGTGTGGTCCCGCGCCGATAAAACTGCCTACGTAACAAACCGCAATGTTGCGAACCCGCCAATATTATTCACATAATTCGTGATTTTATTACACGTAGACATTTAAAATTTAAAATGTCTCGGAGCATAAAATTTTGTATCACGTGAGAAATTGGAACTAAAGGATGTAAAATGAACGGTGGCGAAAGATTTGAGCAATTTTGTGGACATAAACAGTAATAACCACTAATGACTGATCACATAGTTTTCCAGATTGTCAAATCCTAAATGATGGATCAGTATTTTTTTTCATGCTAGGTTGGTTGATGATAAAATTCAGTATGCCTTACCTAACAAAGAAAATATTTGGTAGAATTTTAATACTAAGTAAATAGGTATACGATTACGAGTAGAAGGATGTACCCTAATGATGTACATAAATTTCTTTCATAGCCTCGCGCTCTTGGCGCATTCAGCCGTGCATTGCATATATTTAATTAAATAAGTAATTTATTTATTCATTTTATAATAATTAGAATTTACAGTCAGAGAAAAACACACTTATTATTTTAATGGCAGAGAGGACAGAAAAAACCTGTCAAGTGTGAATCGGACTCGCACATGTAGGGTTCCGTACCTCCTTACAATGTTTTAAAAATAGTTAACAATAATAATTAATTTAATTTAATTAATTCTTTAATTTTCAACTTTATTTTATTTCTAGTATTTTAAAAAAAGCCTAGCGGTTTGTCCAATGGCTTCTCAAGCAGAGGATCATGGGTTCAAATCCCGGCTCGCACCTCTGAGTTTTTCGGAATTTATGTGCGAAATTACATTTGAAATTTACCATGAGCTTTACGGTGAAGGAAAACATCGTGAAGAAACCTGCATACACACACCTGCGAAGAAATTCAATGGTGTGTGTGAAGTTCCCAATCCGCACTGGGCCCGCGTGGGAACTACGGCCCAAGCCCTCTCATTCTGTGAGGAGGCCTCTGCTCTGCAGTAGGACGTATATAGGCTGGGGATGATGGATGATTTTTTTTTCATATCAGGTACAGATTACGGTTCAAGCATGGTTCAAGAGAGTAAGGCCCTGCGGCAGATGGACGCGTCATCATGAATGACTCTATCTATAAACAGTGGAGTCTCGCAGTAACAGGGACTCTTTTGCGCCCTTAATTTGGATAAGGAACCCTAAAGAATGTAAGTACGTATTTACAAATAAAAGCTCAATTAAACTGTAAAAGGAAGATACCTATACCAATACAATAAGATACATTACGTAACGTGTATCTACGGCACATAAAAACTTGTTGAGGTTTGCAAGCATTGACTGACAGCCGTCAGCAAATTCATCGATGTGTTAAGCCCTCCACAGACCGCAGCGCGGGGCGTGCGCGCGACGGCGACGCAACGTGCCCAGCGCGCTGCTTAACACTGAATCATATACGCTGTGCCGCAATGGCGGTGTGTGTCATCGTATACATGATTCAGTGTTATAGACCGCGCTGGGTTCGCTCTGTCGGCGTCGCGCGCACGTCCCTCGCTGCAGTTTGCGGTGGCCTTTAGACCTCAGCCACAAGAGCGTTAAGCAGTCGCATTGCCCTAGCAAAAAAATGTAATATCTATTTTTGTACAAAATGTTTTAGGGCAAAAAATAAATGTCTTTTCAAAATAAATGTCTTTAGCTACTTAATTACCCTAGAAAACAATCAAACAGATAAACTGACCGTCATAATAACGCTGTGACTGGCTGTAGATACCAAAAAAATCCTTTGTCCCAAATCCACTAACGCTCACTAACAGGCTATAGTTACTTCGGAATTCGGTTAAAAGCATCGTAAATAGCTAAATACGCCGCAAATAGAGGATGTGGTCACATTTGAGTGATTGTTACTTTGTTGTGACTATTCCATTGTGTCCTTCTACCTGCCTATCTACGAGACCTTGTCATTTACAATCACTACGGGAATACGATCTTCGAACTTGCATTGCATAGTAAAACGTTTAAATATTTACGCGGCGATTAACAATAATTACAAAAACGATTTATTGTCTAACTGACAAGGACGTGAGTAACGGATTAACAATTACTTGCCTTGTGACCGGTCAAAGGTGGGATCCTCTTGAAGTTGAAGGCTGTGAAAATGAAATGTGAATAATCACATAAGTGTCAGCTCGATGTTTGTAGGTACGCAATAGATCACTAAACCTAGGTATTCGGGAGCTTGACCACTCGGGTAAAAAGTCATTACTTTGCCACGATTATGTTATGTATGACCACAACGAAAGGACAAGTCGCAACAACCTAAATCAAAAGACTCAGCATCTAGGTATATTGCCTTTATCTAGTTTTCATAAAAAGGTTCCTCTGAGCCTTTGATGTAATACAAACTAGATTTGTAGGCAGATCGCAAACATGAGGAACCTCAGATGTAGACTGCATGCAGTCTCGAACTCAACTGACAGCTAATCAGTCGTCGTTGTGACACCGACCGTTACATACCGGGCGAAAAATGGGGAAATACACGGTAAAATCTTGCGATTCCGCTATCAACACACACAATAAAGCAAGTGGCATTACTTTTCATGCGTAAGTTCAGTTTTCAGTTACTCATATTATTCTATATGTGACCAAAAACTAATAAAAATATCTAATATCGAACTGTAAGTTCAGTGTGGCCAGTATAATCATAGTTTGGTTTTCCCAACCTTTAGAGAGAGAGAGAGAGAGAGAGAGAATTTTATTATTTTTTTATTAATGCTTTAGGGGGAATTTCGCATATTGTATGGAATCTCTATTTAGCCTGTGCTATTAAATTTATGTTGCATGTTTACTTTGTAGGGTACCGAAAGATGAAGTGCGCCGTCGGATCTGGATAGAAAAAATCAGATTACTAAGACGGGAAACCGACTGGCTACCTACAAAATCAACAAAAATTTGGTCGAAACATTTTCTTGAGCAACATAAAAAAAAAACAATAACAGATGGTGGTTATGTTCACTCATGCATAAGTGAACGTGAAGCGAACTCGGAAGTGCGAGCTTGGATTCGAAACCAGCGAACCTCTGGTTGAGACGCCATAGGTCGAACCACTAGGCTACCTCGGGTTTGAGTATAGGTATAATAAATAAATGATTAAAATAAGTTGTACCCAGAAAAAAATAAAAACAAAAAAAAAATTAAAACGTCCGAGACAAAAATACTTACATATATCTATTTTAATGGTCGTTGTGTTTTCTATATTGTGGTTTTATTATATTATATTTGTGCTATGAAAAAAACTTTCGTTTTATTTTACGCCTTTCAATAGATATACTTAATTCGCACTAATATTATAAAATGGCACTGGCAACAGCTGCTAGTAGGTAGCAGGTAGTAGCTAGTAGTAGTAGTAGTATTTGAAACCCAATTAATAGAATAAGGTAATTTAAGGGTTTTAATTTTAATGTTATGGGTAGTTGACTTTTTAATTCTTTTTAAAGTAGGTATTTAATTGTGACATATAGAGTTTTAATGATCACTTATCCTAAACTTTTATCTAAAAAAAAAAAAAAAAAAATTAATTATGGTTTTGTCCACCCAGTTAACATTGTGAACTAATAAAAAATTTCTTCGTGTAATTTATTATTTAGGGGGAAATTTGCGTAAGGTAAGCAACACCAAGCCTTAAATATCGTCATCTTTATCACATTTATAAACGGCGCAATGCGAGCATACTAGTGAAAGAGTGACAAACATAATGTCTCATTTTTTATTTTGTTGATTTCAAAGCTACGTTGTCAAATTTCAAAACTGGCACGCGTTTTGTTGAGGCGGTATTATGAAGTTTGTCACTCTAGATTATATAACTCAGTGCTCTGAGCATTATCTCTTTGAACAATATTTAATGTGACGTTAATCAAGAAAACCTCTGAACATTGACCCTCCAAACTACTACGTTTAGTTATGTTTGTGGTAAATCATTGTAAAATGCATGATATTTTTTTAATAATTCCAATACTTTTACGATTTTAAGAAACATACTATTAAAAATTCAAAAATCATTAGGTAACTGTGTAAGAGGAAAAATATTTTCAGTATGTCAGCCTCTTGTCACCCTAATTAAACGTTTCTACAGATTAGTTAACATTAGTTTAGTAGAAATAAGCCTAGTGGTTTGACCTATGGCCTCTCAAGCAGAGGGTCGTGGGTTCGAACCCGAACTCGCACTTCCAGAGTTTTTTTGATTTATGTGCTGAATTACATACATTTGAAGTTTACCATGAGCTTTACGGTGAAGGAAAACATCGTGAGGACACTGTACACTCCTGCCAATCAGCAGGCTTATTGTCTAACGTTTCTGACGCTTGCCTTCGCAATCACTATTTCTTTCTGTCAAACGGTATAAGATGATGACAGAAAGAGATGGTGAAAGCGAAAGCAAGCGTCAGAAACGTTAGACAATACGGCCGCTGGACTGGGCCCGCGTGGGAACTACGGCCCAAGCCCTCTCATGCTGAGTGGAGTCATTCATCCTCAAGGTAGGTACCTCTGTAGTGGTAGAGCCATGTTGTAGCTAGCCGCTGCATCACGAATGGGCCGGCTCGTCCGGGGCAGTACCACCCTCACACAGAACACCGGCGTGAAGCAGCAGTAATCCTGCTTGCGTTTTTCGGTCAGTGAGAGTGCCGGAGGCCCAATACCTCACCCCTTCCCTCTCCCCCTCCCTCTCCCCCTTCCCCTATGCCCTCTCCTTTAGGGCCGACAACGCACTGAGATCGTGTAAAGCGCTGCGGGTGTCTATGGACAGTGGTGTTCATTTAACATCAGGTGACCCACTAGTTCGTTTGTCTGGCCTATCTAACATAAAAAAAAACCAAGGAGAGTTTCCTGTAGTTTACTAGATGCACCTAAGTTAGTACACCTGGGTGCAACAACTAAAAAAACTAAAAGTAAAATTTATTCATGTTTTCAAATAAATTTTCAATAAAGTATAATTTGGAGTTTGGCGAAGTTAACTTACCCAGCATTCCATGGGTGAATAAAGTTCACGAACAGTTTCCTTAGTGCACCTGTAGGCAGTAAACCTAAATTACTTTTCCACTACTCAAGAAAGTGTACCACGGAAATGTGTCCGTCCAGCATACTCAGTTGGGTCTCCCGTATCAGTGCATAATGTGTACTTTTAGTATACTTTGTTCACCCAATGGGTGCTTCAAGTATACTATAAAAGTACACAATATGCACCCTTGTACAGCCACAAGTGCATAATGTGTACTTTTAGTATACTTTGTTCACCCAATAGGTGAACAAAGTCCATACAATGCACTAAAGGTTAACTTAGTGCACCTGAACTCTCGTGAGTGCACTAAGTACACTTTAAGTAAACTTGATACACCCATTGAGTGCACAGTGGGTACTGTGAGGATCGAGTTATGATCCTCCGCTTTATCTTAGGAGCCCTATCAATGAAAAACCATACGTTTTCTACTAAGACCAACTTTTATTCTATTTTGGCCAAATCCGAAAACAATGTACAAATGCACTTTTTCTAAAGCTGACATTCGATAGATCTATTCTTAATTTAATATTTTAAACTGATACCATAGAGTATCTTCGTGACCTCTATCGAATGTACGCTAACAGTACCTAACCTCGGAATTAACCTTTTCAACGCTCTGTCAAATACAACAGCTCTCACTCATACGCCATGACATCGGAATGTCAAACGCGAAGTTGAACCCTACAGAAATGCATGTAGGTAGATATCGCTCTGCACGCCGTGACTGATATATCAGTCGTTGGCGTAGAACCTGCGGTGCTGATATATGTCGTTGGCGTCGAAAAGATTAAGTATATTTACTTATAGTTTACTTAGTTCACTTAGGTGAATCAAACCAGGTACATCTAGTAAATTAAACTGCAGGAAATCACTCATCTCGGCTTAGTGAGGTAATTTTCTCTACATAATGTCGGTAGGTATGATTCTCACCTTTTAGATGCAAACACGAGGCAAGTCATAGCCAACTCATACTTAATAGGTAGGAAACACTCTTGTTTACATTTAAAGTACACAGCTGTGTGATTGCGGATCGCATAAGAGGAGCTTGCCGTCCAGTTATCTTATCGAATATATAAACTGTATTTTATTATGAGCCTACTAGGAACTCTGAGTATTGTAAACGTGACCTCATCTGCATCTCGGCGCATTTGCTTGTGCTAAGTACTGCGAATGGCTCGTATCAAGCCACGAGCTGATGTGTTTAATGTGAATTTATTTGCTTAATCTGTACGTAATAATTGATTACAACCTTTTACAGAAGACTGACGGAGGAACAGAATAAAATATTGCACAGTCAAGGTCATAATATGTACGTTACCAAGACGTCAAAAATATGTCACGAATCATAAGGTTACATGTAATTGACGCGATGGCTAAGTAAGTATATAGATATTTATGCCCTCGATTGTACAGACGACAAATCTTATTCCTTGGCTACCATAGAACTTTATCACAATATAGTACATTACTGCAGCGGCCGCGAAATAGGGGATTGCCGGCCGAGTAGTTATAGATGGCCGAGTGTTAACGAGGCCATCTAGAGATACGAGGCCGGCAATCCCTGTTCGTGGCCAAGGCTTGTATAGAGTTTTTCTCAAACATGCATCACCATCACCATCACCACCATCATCATCATCACCATCATGATCATCATCAACATCATCATCACCATCATCATCATCAACATCATCATCATCATCTCATCATCACCATCATCATCATCATCAACATCATCATCACCATCTCATCATCACCATCATCATCTCATCATCACCATCATCATCATCATCATCGCCGTCATCATCATCATCATCATCATCATCATCACCATCATCATAATCATCATCACCATCATCATCACACCATCATCATCATCATCTTACCTTACCTATTTTCTCAAACATGCTATGAAATATTGACGTTATGTTCCTTATAGTACGCCACGAAGGGTCACGTTGCAGGTGCAGGTGCAGCCGGTGGTGGGGGACCGCCTAGACGAGAGGTCAATAATGGAATTTCATACAACTTTGCTGGCCAAGGCCAGCAAAGTGATCGTCTATTGTTTCATACCATGACGTTTATAGGTCTATGGCATCATAGCATTTAGCCATTAAAAAAAAACTATAAGCAATATTTGCGTTTTGGTTCATTAAGACATTCTGCCACTACGCTTATTTAAGGTAAGGTAAGATGATGATGATGATGATGGTGTGATGATGATGATGATGATGATGATGATGATGATGATGATGGTGATGATGAGATGATGATGATGATGATGGTGATGATGAGATGGTGATGATGATGTTGATGATGATGATGATGGTGATGATGAGATGATGATGATGTTGATGATGATGATGATGGTGATGATGAGATGATGATGATGATGTTGATGATGATGATGATGATGATGATGATGATGATGATGGTGATGATGATGATGATGATGGTGATGATGAGATGATGATGATGATGATGATGATAGTGGTGATGATTATGATGATGATGGTGATGGTGATGACGATGATGTTGATGATGATGTTGATGATGATCATGATGGTGATGATGATGATGGTGGTGATGGTGATGTATGTTTGAGAAAAACTCTATACAAGCCTTGGCCACGAACAGAGATTGCCGGCCTCGTATCTCTAGATGGCCTCGTTAACACTCGGCCATCTATAACTACTCGGCCGGCAATCCCCTATTTCGCGGCCGCTGCAGTAATGTACTATTGTTTGCTTAATGTGCGAAGTAGATGTCCTAATCCTAATGACAGGTTTCTGCGATGGCATGAAAATCATATTGGTTGACTGTATCTAGCCATGACTAAACATAAATAATTTTTACGAATATTATAAATGCGAAAATAACTTTAAACATGAAACTACCGTGAGACTCATAGTGAAAATATACGGATCACTCACGTCTTAAAACGAGACGCCGAAAGGCTACCGATTAGCCCGAAACATGTCAAATTAAACTCCGTATATTTTCACTATGCGAAAGTAACTATCTCTGTCTATCTGTTGCCTCTTCACGCATAAACCGCTGAGCCCATTTTTGGTGAATTTTGATTATAGAGATAGTTTCAGACCCTGTGAAGAATATATAGTTTATATTCCGAAAAATTGCATAGTTCCCGCGGGATAGCGATTAACGAACACTTTGCAGACTGAGAACAATTACTTAGTTTAAAATAAAACAATAGTACCTTTTAAAGTATGTACCTACCTACTTAAGAATGGTTAAAAGTATCACCTCACAAAACTTATTCGTTTTATTGAAGTGGTAACACTTATTTGGTTTGCTTGTCGGACAAGGAATTGCGAGATAAGTAATAAAACCGAAACAAAACTACCTATACTTAGATCTCACATTAACCACGTCCGCCATTTATGGTAACATCGGAATAAAGTTAGTGCCTAGCCTTGACATCGACGTCTCTGGCCAAAACCATATGCAAAGAATAGCACCAGCCAACTGCAAGGGTCATATACACACCGTAAGAAGCAAAAGTAGTATCTCCTGTGGACATAAAATTGGCAAAGCGAGTTAGCAAACTTAACAGGTTCCCTGTCCTATGAGGCACATGCGCCTCATGTGTGACTTTACTTACTGGTACGTCCATGAGGCACATGTGCCTCATGACTCTATGAGCGTTTAATGTTGTTGTTACTATGGGGACGTGTCGAAAGAACACCGCACATTGCTTCGGGACAGGGAATCTGTTATGATTTATTCAGATGGGCCGAGTGTTGCCCAGGCGCCCCACAATGCTGCAAAAATATTGGCTTCAGACTTTTTTAACCTTTGCTATGTCCACAGGAGAGATACGAACAAAGAAATGTGTATGTATGACCCGTAATGTATTATAGAAGGACAAACAATTATAGGTAACGCCACCAGAGTTGAGGCCACGCACACAACCACATCTCATGTAATGACAGCGGGATTTTGACGTTGTGTTGACGTTTAACGACAACACAACGTCAATATCCCGCTGTCATTACATGAGATGTGGTTGTGTGCGTGGCCTCAACTCGGGTGGCGTTACCTATACCTTCTTCTTATCGCTTGTGAAGAGGCAAGAGAATATGCAAAATATACAGCGCTCAAAAAAGACTACTTAGTTCAAACCACGTAGATCGATATTGACTGTTATGTCGAGACAGCTGTCCCTTTGGTGCGTCGAACCAATTCGATTTTTGAACTTCGTATCGTGACGATCCATTCACGCTAATATTAAAAGAATGAAGAGTGAAAGGCACGGCATGATGCGAACTTCAAATTTCGTAGTAGTAGACCTAGAGCAGCGTATGACAGATAGAGACATGACGTGACCCTCGATCGGACTCATTACATAAAACCGTATTGTCTAGCGCGCGGCGATCGCGATCGCACTCTGCATCTCTATCTACCATCATTCTATACCGTGTGAAACAATGACATGGTGGAAACGATCGTGATTCCAAGTGCGTTAGACATAAGGCCTTATTGGTCCAGCAAATTTTCTTGGAGACACAGTGGGGCACTGCGGCAAGCATTTTTAGTAGGTACATATTAGTGGTTAATATCTGTATTATAGATACTCTAAAGTAAATGCTATATCGTCCACAGATAGTTAAGATATTGTTGAGTTTCTAGTTAATGAGTAGTGTAAGTTAGTTTAGTTTCTTTTCTTTAAGGAATAATTTATAATTTGCTCCTAGCACCTTCGTTTTAGATGCAAATTCTACCTATATAATAAACTAATTAATAGTGTATGTTACTGTAATTTACATGAATCGCTATCAGACATTTTAAATTGGAACAGATCTAATGTTACACTTAAATTAAGCCAGATTTATGATCATAGGCAGTAAAGTAATTAGAGAAGTTAACAGACATTGTTAATGATTTTATCAAGGATGACGAGTAACCCAATTTTATTTATAGTTTTATCGTGTCGCGCGCGTAGGTGGTTAAATTATGACTGCATGGTTGTTACCGTTATCAATTCTTATCTCTGTGATAAAGTTGTGATAACAGAACTCAGTACAATAACATCGTAACAATTCGTATCGTAACTTATCATAAGTAAGATTTACGACAATCCTTCAGTCGTTTTAAAATGTTTGAAACAGGACATACTTCAACTTCGTACCACTGTTTCTCTTGTTATCTTACGCACAAACATACATAATGGTTTACGCTTGAAATATAAAAAATAGATATTTTAAATAGAGTTAATTAAACCATTGGACCAGATCCAACGGGCAGATATATGCATGAAAAATACGTCAATGTTTCATGTTTGCACTCTGGTCTCTGGTATTTAATATGTTTTTAACAATGTTTTTAACATAGTCTTTAAGTTAGAATCTGTTGGCTAATTATGCAAGCATTTAAAGCGTCACTTTACAAAAAAATATAAAAGAAAAGAAAAGACAGCGGTATTTTTTTTTGCTATTTGAATTTTGAACAGATGTCCATTGCTCGTATTGAGCATACGTTGTAAAATAGCAGATTGTTCAACAAGGGACTAAAACAAGCCATAATGACTCGAGATATTTAGCCACCCGAGCGATAGCGAGGGAGGCTATAATTCGAGTTGTCATTATGGTAGTTTAGTCCCGCGTTAAACACTCTACTTTTTACTTTGAATGCGAGGAAAAAAACGACGTACAAAATTACTTTTTTACAACGTATGCTCAATACGAGCAAAGGACATATGTTCAAAATTCAAATAGCAAAAAAAAATACCGCTGTCTTTTCTTTTCTTTTATATTTTTTTGTAAAGTGATGCTTTAAATGCTTGCATAATTAGCCAACAGATTCTAATTTAAAGACTAAAATGTTAAAACTAATTGGACTATGCGTGTAAGAATGATAATTGTCCATTCATTAGAATCGGCAAATAAATTAAACTAATTGATCTAAGTTCCACATAAAATATATTGTTAACTGAAACACTTACCCGTGAATAAAGAAACTACTTTTTATGTTTATTTTCTATATGCCAATTCTTTGTTAAATTATATCTAATTGTACTTTCTATTTACTATTAAATGCAACTGACATCGCATTATTTTGAAGTCACGCCATATTAACTTTCAAACTTAACTGCTCTATCTACCGTACACTCCAGCACTATTTTATCGACAGAGCAGGGAACTGCTTTGCCGACAGCGTTTTTAAAAAAAAAAACAAATTAAAAAACACCTAAGCTCAAGGAAATCTTTCTTTACATGCAAAATAAAATGAATTCATCTTTAATATTTTATAATTAAATAGATTAATATTCGTAATTATTCAATGTGTTTCACGAAATTATTATTTTTTAAATATTTTTTATACAGTCGTCATTTTGAGGTTATTTCCACGCCCTAAAGGCTTCCACAGACCGAAGCGCAGGGCGCTACAGTGCGTTCAAAGCGCGCTTCGGTCTGTGGAAAGCTTTAAAATTGTCTATACCCAGTTACTGAAAATGGCGATAATCCTCTATTCACAAACACCGTGATTGGCAGTTTAGGGGTTTCCAAAGTCAATTAAAAAAATTTTACTTTAATCCCTAGAGATCAAAAAAGAGCTTTAGTCCCGATATGCAGAGACTAAAGTAACATTTTAAGAGCATGAGAAGTGAAAAAGTAATTTTGTACGTCGTTTTTTTCCTCGCATTCAAAGTGAAAAGTAGAGTGTTTAACGCGGGACTAAACTACCATAATGACAACTCGAATTATAGCCTCCCTCGCTATCGCTCGGGTGGCAAAATTAACTCGTGTCATTATGGCTTGTTTTAGTCCCTTGTTGAACAATCTACTAATATTTAAAGACTCGTTACATGCAAAAAGCCAAAAAGTTGTTTTTTTTTTTCGAACTGTCCTGTCGTTTCATTTTTGGTCATTGCGCTATATGCCAATTTGCTTTTAGGCCGTTTCGATATGAAGGGGGTTTATTTATAATTTTGACAGCTTCAAGACGAAAAAGCTTGAGGTAAATTCTAGTCAGCATCACCATGATGAGCCATGTGTGGTGAACGTGACCAAATAACCCAACGATTTTTCAGCAGAGGGTCGTTGTTTCGGAGCCGGATTCTGACCACTGTTTCACTTAAAAATTTGTGTTTATTTATCGAGCTCAAAATCTACAAAGCAATTTTATTTTAATATTTCTGAAATCCCGTTCCAAACCAAAAACCACAGAGATTGTAAACGAAGTATAGTGGCCCAAGTAAGTGTATTAAGTACCTACCATTTTTAATGACAACTGTCCTATATCAGAAAAATAAATATAAAAGGTTGACTGTAACTGATAATGTTTTAACCGTACAATCTGTTGATATTTTAAATCTTAAGGTGGTAATAGTACATTACTGCAGCGGCCGCGAAATAGGGGATTGCCGGCCGAGTAGTTATAGATGGCCGAGTGTTAACGAGGCCATCTAGAGATACGAGGCCGGCAATCCCTGTTCGTGGCCAAGGCTTGTATAGAGTTTTTCTCAAACATGCATCATCATCATCATCATCATCATCATCATCATCATCATCATCATCATCATCGTCATCGTCATTGTCATCGTCATCGTCATCGATCCATCGATCCATCCATCGATCGATCCATCCATCGATCGATCCATCCATCCATCCATCGATCCATCCATCCATCCATCGATCCATCCATCCATCCATCGATCCATTGATCCATCCATCCATCGATCGATCCATCGATCCATCCATCCATCGATCGATCCATCGATCGATCGATCGATCGATCGATCCATCCATCCATCCATCGATCCATCGATCGATCCATCCATCCATCCATCCATCGATCCATCCATCCATCCATCGATCCATCGATCCATCCATCCATCCATCGATCCATCGATCCATCGATTGATCGATCGATCGATCGATCCATTGATCCATCGATCCATCGATCCTTCCATCCATCCATCCATCGATCCATCCATCCATCGATCGATCCATCGATTGATCGATCGATCGATCGATCCATTGATCCATCGATCCATCGATCCTTCCATCCATCCATCCATCGATCCATCCATCCATCGATCCATCGATCCATCCATCCATCCATCCATCGATCCATCCATCCATCCATCGATCCATCCATCCATCCATCGATCGATCCATCGATCCATCGATCAATCCATCGATCCATCCATCCATCGATCCATCGATCGATCGATTGATCGATCGATCCATTGATCCATCGATCCATCCATACATCCATCGATCCAACGATCCATCGATCCATCAATCCATCCATCCATCCATCCATCGATCGATCGATCGATCCATCCATCCATCCATCCATCCATCCATCCGTCCGTCCGTCCGTCCGTCCGTCCGTCCGTCCGTCCGTCCGTCCGTCCGTCCGTCCATCCGTCCATCCACCATCCATCCATCCATCCACGTCGACCACGTCGACCTATTAAACGTCATGGTGCTGCGTCACATAAAACAATAGACGATCACTTTGCTGGCCAAGGCCAGCAATGTTGTATGAAATTCCATTATTGACCTCTCGTCTAGGCGCACCTGCAACATGAAAGTTCGTGGCGTTATAAGGAACATAACGTCAATATTACATAGCATGTTTGAGAAAAGGAATCTCTTGGTCGACTATATCTAAACCCAGTTCAACGTTTTTGTCTGAAGATGATGATAAGCTAACTAACCTACGAATATCTTCGCTTGTAGCTGGTCAAAAATAGAACTTTAGTCTATTTTATTTTTAATTGCATAATGGCAATATTCGTCATAAAGAACGGACGAAAACTTTAGTTTATGGTGTCAAACACCTAACGGTGCACCCATACGAGTCGCTACCGGTGCAATGAGGTTTGTCAGACTGACTCGAGATCAAAGACATGTTAAGACAAACATGGTTCGACAGTTTCCGAGATACGCTCGCATGCAGCCGGACTTTCTCTGCTTATTAGTTGCAGGAACACATTAAAACGCCCTGTTTGTAAACAAAAGGTTTATTACGTTCACATATCTACGTGGTTTGTTCTGGTTACGACTATGAAAAGGAATGATTCCTGCAAAGTATCTTGTCCAATAAATACTCCACTATACGTTTCTTGGTTGGTTGGTATGAAGTATGTAGGTACGTATGCATTTAAACACTTTACTGTACAAAAACACATTAAACAATCATTAATATATATGTATACATGTAGAAAGGCGAACACCCTTCGTTTTCCTTTCTTTTCATATCCTATGACACTAATGTTGAGTCTAATCTAAGGATATTTTAAATGTTCAAATCTGTCTAGCCGTTTCGATTAAGTGAGCAAAAAAATAAGCCATACGCGCAAAATGGTGACTGTACCATAGGCTATGGCTATAATAAAGTCTACAAACTATCTTCCTTGCATATCAAAACCTCACATTAAGTTTTGACCTACACGACGCCCATTCTTAAAGAATAACATTTACAGGAAACGTCCTTCCTTAGGCAATTAGCTACTTAATAGGTAAGTTCAAAACTTCGTAAAATCAGACTATGTCTGTTGAAACTTTACTAAGAAACGCACAAGTAACTTTCATATTCATTATTTAAGACCAAATAAATTTCAACCGTAAGAACCTATTACCATTCGCAATAAAACTTGTATTTATGAATCGAAACTAGAATAGACCGATCTAACAGTACTAGAAACAAAGTTGTGAAGTAACAATACAATTACTGCGGCAATTTACTTTACATTTTTGAATAAACTTTATTGCCCGTCATCAGTGGAATGATTCCGTATCATCATAATCATCAAACGTATCTTCCGTTGGCGTTTGAAGAAATATTTTAAGCTATTTGAAATTAAATTACAAATTACGGAACGTTCCCTTTTTCTTACGCAACGCTACCGTGTGAACTTTCATTTGTTTCTGTATGGATTTGTATTACCTAGTATCAATAAAAGGATGACTGGTCTGGAGTATGGTGGTTACAATAGTTAGAAAATGCCTTTGCATGTATAAGATATGTCAATGTTTATAAGCTTACGCCTTAGGCATTGCTATGTTAACATTCGTTTGTCACCTTAAAATTTGCCTTTGCTAGACATATTGCTTCAGCAAGTTTGTAGAATTTTATAAATAAGGGAGTTAATTTGTATTAATAAATAAATCTTTATTTCAGACAGTTTTACCTACATCCATACTGGTAAGTCTTAATCTAAGATAGCACAGGTAAGCAAAAAAAAAAAGTTACAATAAGCAAATTATTCTTACCTACCTCGTTGAAAGACGGCAGGGTAGCGATATTTGTGTTAAGTAATTACTATAGTCGGGGTATCATTTGATTGTGTATTAATAGAGTTTTCAAGCATAAAATATCATTGTACCTAAGGCCTCAGGGGCCTTGTAGGTACCTACTATTTATTTTTCATCCTGTAAAACATTATTAGGAATTTTATAATGAATGATGCAACGGAAAGAAAGAAAGAAAAATATTTCACTTTGTTCGTTGATTTACCTTTTTTCAGAAATGGTGCATATTTTAATGTTTTTTCATTGAAATACTCATTATCACATCAAAACCCAATTCCCATGTACCTCAGGTGTATAAATTAATTCAAAATTTACGACTCAAGAGTCGCAAGCCGCATACTTTCATTTCAATTACGTCCTGCAGTAGTCACCAAAGATAATAATCACGCTGCGTGTGTCATTCAATTTACTGTAGAGGGCTTTTGTTATTAATTTACAAATTTAACAAGCTATAACCGAGTTTATGGTTTGAGTTATCCCGTGAAACGATTATTAAATATCATATTTAATATGGAGCTGCAGCGGGGACCACTCGCTTGATATGGCGAAGTCTCCACTTTCTATCACCATCACCAGTTTAACTTCAACCTCGGTGACTATCGGAACTACAAAAATCTAAATAAAAAGCAGCATCAGGTTAAGTTGGTGGCGCGCCTATGATGGGTCAAGTTGCGCTGGTGTTACTGCAGTTTCACCTCGCTTCTGTTTGCCTGAGGCACGTAGTTTATTGCTCGTAGGTGTTTTTGACGATTAACATTCGCTGCCTTTGTAATTTGAACGTGTGCTAACATATTTATTGACGTATTATGTGAGACGTGGTAGCGTGAAACGAAATACTACTTAATTAAAGCTGTCTTCTCTTCAAAAACATGATTATGAGAGGGTTTACTCTACCAGCACTTTCGAAAATCAATTCTTATTTTACATTTAGTTACATAAATGGAACCGATTTCGAAATCGCCTCCAGCGCAGTTAGTTTTGTGAGTAACATTGATATAAATACATCTAAACATCAGCAATTGATTGGTTTCTGATATCTTAAATATCTATTTTGATTGATAATTACTCCTTCCAGTCGCAAAACGTCCGCCAACTTTCTCGATATCACAATAGATAGCATTGCGCAACCGAACCAATCTTCTTGGCATAACAAAAGAGTATACAACATTTGCCACTGGATCATTAAATTCTTAAATTGTGTGGCATTATTGTGGCAATAAGAAATAACAATAACAGTCGATAACGACAGCACAATAACAGAAGGAACGATCGCGAGAATTGGTCAATTTGAGAAATGCACGCACGAGCGCACGACTCTGACACAAATCAGTGCACTCGAACACAAAAGCCTTACATTATGTTCATAATAAAAGAAATGCCGACGACATTTCGCGAACATTTTGTATATTTTGTACACATCTCATACCGCCGTCTTAGAAAAGCTTAAAGTGTTTGTCAAAAATTTAATTATTTTTGCTGATTGCACTTTTTATTGACTGTACTGGACTTGCCATCCTATCTACATATCTGAATCTCAGGTCAATCCGATTATTATAAGTGGATGAAATCCGACTTACAAGTTTTGAAAACAACTTAAGCACATACTAAAACTTGTAAAAACTGGATCCACATCCACTCTATGTTGCATGCAGTGGTCTGACCAGCTCCATGACATCAAGGGGAAGACATCGGTTGACATCGTGAGAATGAGCTGTAACAGGAAGCAGACTGAGATTAACCACAAATAAAGACAAAAATGTACGTATGTTTAGGTGACCGGGTTTTGTTTACGCAAGAAAAATCGGGTAAGTTGCATTACATTGTGGCTCTGGATTGAGCACTTCAATCTCGTTCGCTTTAGTGCCTCTCAATGTAACGCAACTTGCATGTTTTTTCTTGCTGGCCGATATTAACGTGATGATGAGATGAATATAGAAAATAATAGTAGTCGCATTATATATATTAAAACCCATATAGTCATTAAGCAATGGAAAAGAATTATGTTCATGTTTTAAATTAGTTACAATTTACGCGATAAAACTGTTTTAATAGTTAGCCAATTAAAATTATTACTGAACTATGCCATTCCGGGAACCGTTACTGGGAATCCCCAGGCTAGATAAACATCACTGTAGGTAGGTATTAATGTTACTAAAAAAGTATGTGCAATGCAATGGGCATACGTTACGTACGTACCTACATTAGGGCATTAGCTCTGAATATCGTAAATTAATATATCGAGTGGGTTTTAATATCGATTTTTTTTAAATGACATCGTATAGAACCCATTAGATTAGGTCAGGTTAGGTTAGTTTTGTGACAATCTTAAAAAGTTTACGGTTATAGAAAAAAAAACTTTTCGATAATAATTAATAACCCATTCGACATACTTATTAACTTTCGATATTGATTGAGATACGTACCCATACACTATCAATTCCACGCTGTAGATACATGGCAGTAAGACTAAGTACTTAGGTACATTTTCTATAAACAAAAGGGTGGTAAATTTGTATCTATCTTTCGTTAATCATAATCAGAAAAAAAAACTATGACCATTTGGTGTTAAGGACTGGTTTATACTAAAACCTCTTTATTTTGGACTAGCAGCCCGTCCCGGCTTCGCACGGGGTAGACAATTATTTATTTTTGGAAATTTGGACATAAAACACTTTTTTTCACAAATATTTTTATTTATTAAAAAATTATTATTTATTATTTGTTAATTATATATTAAAAAAAATCCCACAGTTATATTTTCAGTGCCCCCTCCACCCCGCCCGCTGCGATGCCCGGCGCGCTTTTCAGACTACATCGCAAACAACGGCCACGGCGCTATGGCGGTTTTGTTTACTGTTTGAATTTTTTAATTCGTAATATCTTTTGAATGGAAAGTCCAATTTAAATAATTTATAAACTATTTTATAGGTAGTTAAATGGTCTTGACCATAAAATAATTTATTTGGATAAGGATTAATATAAACACATAAATAGCATGGTTTGAATTTGGTTAGCATTTTCATTAATGTTTAAAATGAAAAAAGTTGTTGTAGTGACATAACTACAATAGTTGGACATATGCTACCGCGGAGTTTTTTGTAGACATTATGATGTTCTTCAATATTGTTGTACATTATTTTGTTCTATCGCTAATAGTTTCGGCAGCGCATTCGACGAAAGACATTTTAAGACTCATTTTTCTACACCTTCGGTTACATTGTTCAAATTTTACCAAGGATCCCTAATTTTTTTCAAAATGAAATGTAGCCTATGTCAAATTGGAAGAATGTAGCATTCTATTGGTGAAAGAATTTTTTAAATCGGCCCAGCACTTTTTGAGCCTATTCATTACAAACATACAAAAATAGGTACAAATCTTTCCTCTTTATAATATTAGTGTAGATGTAGATGTAGAAGTGTAGATGTAGATGTAGATGTAGATGTAGATGTAGATGTAGATGTAGAAAACCATAACTCTGTTATTCCGTGTTCTTAGCAACCGTTGTATTGATTACAAATAAAATGTTTATATTGTCACTAGTCCACGAGTCTCTTTTCTAACTGATAAATTAGTTTTAACATGGTAGCAGAGCGTAAGGAATCGAGTGAATGATATAAATAAATTGAGTCTGTGAAAAACTAAGTTTCAAAGCAATCCGGGAAGACGAAGATTCAAAATGCAATCACCTAGCTGCAAATGAAAATTGGTCTGGTATTTAACCCTTAGGTTACCAAAAGGAGAGGATTTTAAGGACTGTTTTATACTAAAACCTCTTTATTTTGGAAAACCATAACTCTGTCATTCCGTGTTCTTAGCAACCGTTGTATTGATTACAAATAAAATGTTTATATTGTCACTAATCCACGAGTCTCTTTTCTAACTGATAAATTAGTTTTAACATTTGGTACCGAGCTTACTTTGGCATTATGACATTATACCTACTAAGTATACATTGTTTCCGTGTAGGTACAAGACAGCAAACGTACCGTAATATTGCATCCGCTTGATAATCGATAGGTAATTGAGACAATACGCAGTAACTTTATGTATTTTACGCAGCCATTTTATAGTATTTATCGGACCCTGGAAGCGAGCGAAGTGCGGTAAATGACTTTGGCCGTGGCAAAGGTTTTGTGTGATTTGTATCCGGCTTGCGGTCAAATGGACTAGATAGGTGCCTATTACAGTTCTTATGTATTGAGATAATGAGGTTCGAACAAGTGTAAAAATTGGTGCCTAGAAATTAACAAGTGATCTATAGTGATTCGCTGCGGTAATTCGTGCTTAGAGTTTTAAAAAGGTATAAGTTATAATAGTTTGCTAAGTATGCATATGCATGAAAGTGCGTAAGTACTAGTGGCGTGGCGTTGTAACAATTTGATTCTCAGTTGCCTAAATTTTTACACGACGTCAGTAATGACAAGTATGGCAAAGCTTATGTATAGGTATACTAAGGCGTATACCCACCTGATGTCAAAGCTGCGCTACGAAACTATGTGACCGTTTCCACTAATGCTAAGTTGTGTAGCCTAAAAACATAGCTTACAAGGAAAGGTACCCAGCTCTCCGATTTGATTTATTTTGATATATGTTAGAGAGTAGTCTAAAATAAAGACCCATATTATTTTTTTAACTGCCTGTTTGATTTTCCATGGTTTTGTTTGAACTGGCAGAGAGCACGCTATCAAATGGCATGAGTATTGGAGTTTTTGCTGTCAGCACGCTTATTCAGGAGCATACTTAAACTAGCATGCTTATATTTCGACCAGATGGCCTAGTGGTTTGAGAACTGACTATGAAGCTTGAGGTCCCGGGTTCGATTCCCGTGTCGGGGCAGATATTTGTATGAAAAATACGAATGTTTGTTCTCGGGTCTTGGGTGTTTAATATGTATTTAAGTATGTATCTACCTATATAAGTATGTTTATCCGTTGCCTAGTACCCATAACACAAGCTTTGCTAAGCTTACTTTGGGACTAGGTCAATTGGTGTGAATTGTCCTGTGATATTTATTTATTATTTATTTATTATTATATAAGTATGTTTATCCGTTGCCTAGTACCCATAACACAAGCTTTACTTAGCTTACTTTGGGACTAGGTCAATTGGTGTGAATTGTCCCGTGATATTTATTTATTTATTTCACACGAAATACAAACTGAAACATGGATGCACAGAAAAATTCAGAAAAAGAGATCAGCGCTGGGAATCGAACCCAGGTCCTCAGCATTCCGTGCTGCGTGCTAAACCCCTATACCACCACTGATCCTTAGCATGCTTATTGCTTGCAAATGTAAACAGTTTATAAGCATAATGCTCATATAAAGCATACTCAAAGCGCGCTTTTTAGCGTGCTATTCTAGAGCATATTTTACAGTAGGTAGCTAATATATAGTCTGGTAATAAACAGGCCCGCCGCACTCCGACCGCTACTGCCCGACTCACTGCCGTCCTAAGTATATGTACTTTACGCTTAACTCCGAAAAACACGCCTAATTCACGCTTTTTTACTCCAGGATATCACGAAAATGTTCATTCCATGCCGCCACCATATTGCCATACCTACTAAAAATAAAACGAAATATTATAATTTTCTGCGAGCAAAATACCACTAAAAATTAAGACCAAATCATGCACAGTGTAATAAAACATCCAGTTACGACTACTTGCGCAGACAATTTACGAGGAGATGCCTATCTAATCTTAATTAGCTACTTATTACTTTCTAAATCGTGGGAGGGCGTAAGCTTATCCGACGATTCATAGCTGTTAGCCAAAAATCGTCCCCAATCATGCGATACGCTCATTTATAATGCAACAATATACGACTGAAATAATCAAGCAAATTAATGCATTAGTAGGTGTGGACATTTATAGTTCGCTATTTACCTTTTAAGAACTCGGCTGGCAGGCGCCGCGGTTGATTTACGAACGCCAAATAGATAGTCGGAACCATAAATAACCTTTTTACATATTTTATTTATGGTGATTAATGAATGGATTACGATGAATCTTTGAAAAGAAAGTTGTAAATCTTGGATGCTATTAATAAACATTATGTTTTGCCTTAAATGGTGCATTGAGACATCTTCGCCAGAGTGGTTTATTTCAACAGTTTCGGTTGGACTGAATTGGATAACATAATTACAGTGAAATGTATGAATAAGAACTTTCACTCACCTGAGAAGAAATTCAATGGTGTGTGTGAAGTTCCCAATTCGCACTGGGCACGCGTGGGAACTACGACCCAAGCCCTTTCATTTTGAGAGGAGACATGTGCCCTAAAGTGGGACGTATATAGGCTGGGATAATGATGTGTATGAGAACCCAGCGTGTTAAATTCATGAATACGCTTGCATTTGAATTAAGTACTACCCAGAAACCTATGTGGATGTTAAACGTATGCGGGACCCGCTGGTTTAGGAGATGTGTTTCTTATGACACGCCGGATAGGTTGATAGATTGGCGTCTCATCCACTTGATCTACTTGAATACCAGTTAAGTACGGTCAAGTGCAAAAATAAGTATCGATTTAACCCTCCCATCGTTATATACCTATACCTTAATTCGACGACATAAGAGCTATGGGACATATTAATGAGCAAGTTGTGTGCACCCATATTTTTACACTTGACTGTACCTACGTGGTTGAAACGTTTGGATCTCGTCGTGTGCCTGAAATATATACTTACATCTATAGAATCTTACAGGTCGGAAAAATAACGTGATATTTGATGCAGTTTTTGATGCAATGCCATGAAAATCTCTGTTTAGGAAAAATGTGTGAAACCAATAAAAACAAACAAATGATTCAAATATGGAATATTGTATTTCTTCTGATGATCATAATGTGGAAGATTCGCAGTAAAGGTATAATATGCCTCCTCAATGTTTTGGTCAAGGCTTCGTTTATGTTTTGATTAAAATTATGGTTTCCATCTACAAGAAGCAATTAGTTTTTATCATGTTTTCGTTGAATTCTCAACTTTTTATTAAAATAAATGATTTAAATTTTAATATTTTAGATTAATTTCGCCATAATTGATAAATACTCGTAAAGTAAAAGTCAAATATTTTTATTGTAGACTGAGGGTACACGTGTATAGTATACCTAAATACAGCAATTGTTGCAAAAATTGTAATATGTAATTAAAGTTTGTGCCCAATGTTCTTAATAAATGACAGTATAAACTGATGATTTCGGCAATCCTGCCCAATGTTCTAAAAAAAGAACGAAAGATGTTAACTCCAAAACTAGCTCATCTAATTGTTCACATAGTTTCTTTATCCTAAAAAATAATATAAAAAATCCCCACTTGTCTGTAACACTTTAATTTCAACGAAAATTGTCTTGGCCAGAACCCAACAAAGTAAAAAGTGTGCTTCGTGAAGAATATTGGGCAGAATCCGGATGGTCCTTTAAATGAGCTTGGGCAGGACGAGGATAGTACCTTGATTCAATCACGCTTATACCACAGTACTTTATTTTCAAATGGCATTTGTGAGTCATGGGATTTCAAAATTCGGTAAGTATGTAGCCTGATATGTTTAAAGCACCTTCCAAACAATTTTACGACCACTATACTCATTTTTTATACACCGCGGTAAAACAAGGTGTTTTCCGTGTTATCGAGACGCAGGTCACTGACCTGGCAGTTTAATTTCACATGCAGCTCGAATTGCTCCCATTTCGCATATCAACTGCAGTTTGCCTAGTTAATTGACGCACACCCAGAGCCGGATTAAGAATGTTGGCCCCCAGGCAATCCAATTCTCGGGACCCCTTTTAGCCAAATATCAACGGCACTTTTCAAGAAGTCAAATCAAATGAACTGATAGCACGCATCGAAAAATAGCAATAATACTTATTGTCATCGAGGATACAATCCAATTGGGAATGTCTAAAAAAAATTACCAGTGGTTTTTATATTTTTTTTTGTATAGAAAAGTCAATTATAAGAAACTAATTTCAATATTTTGTCATTTAGTTCTCTACTATTTCAAAATTAATTATTGAAACTATTTTGGTTGATAACGTCAGATTATAATTGAGGGCTCCAACACTGCCAAATTTCTAAATCTATCTGAATGCGTACAAGGCAACCCCTTTAATTTTTTTTTTGCGTAGTGGTACACTGTAACTAGTGTACCTTTACTGGCACTGTCAAAGTGCTAGATGTCAGGCAGCGGGTCCAAATCAAACTCCGTAGTATATATAATCCACGCGTAAATTGTGAAGAATTCTAACCACACAGAATAAAGTACGACTTGGACCGGTCACGCAATTTACACCAATGTCAAATGAAGGTCATTGCTTATTTGTTATATTATAAATTCATCTATATATATAAAAGAAGAAACTGACTGACTGACTGACATATCAACGCACAGCCCAAACCGCTGGGCCTAGAGATTCCAAATTTGGCACGTAGGTTCCTTATAAGGTCTAGGGGTGCACTAAGAAAGGATTTTTCAAAATTCACTCCCTAAGGGGGTGAAACGGGGGTCCAAAGTTTGTATGGGGAAACAAGATTAGTTTGACTATTTTATTCGAAACTTCACAGAAGTACTCCTAACGATAAATTATTAAACACGTGTTTCAGGTTTTTTGGGAATTCAACCCCTAAAAGGGGGAAATGGGGTGACAAAGCCTGAAAATCAACATAGGTATTGTTTCTGTGGTTTATCGGGTCGCTGGTTACGAAAACAACAACAGTTTTAAAATCCGATGTGGCGGACGTAAAATACCATCTCCCTGGATGGGGTGCGATGGGGTTGAAATGTCTAAATGACTGTTGATATATCAACGCACAGCCCAAACCACTGGACCTAGAGACTTGAAATTTTGCACATAGATACCTTATACAATGTAGGCATCCATTAAGGAAGGATTTTTGGGAATTCCCACGGGAACGGGAAAAAACGGGATTTATATATTCGATTCCGAGTGACCCTATCTCAGTAACTATAATAACTAGACTCTTCAAATTTGATACACAAGTAGGTATTGCATTATTTAAAACATTAATTTCAGGATTTTTCAAAATTCCCACGGGATAAGGAAAAAACGGGATTTATATATTAACTTCAACGGGATCCTATGAACAATAATTACTAGACTCTTCAAACTTGGCATAGAAGTAGGTAATTATAATAGTAAAAAACAGTTTTAAGGATTTTCGGAAATTCCCACGGGATAAGGAAAAAACGGGATTTTTCATTTTACTGGTCGTAGAAAGCTGAAATTCGGCATGTAGGTTACTTGGGAAGTGTAAAGGAGCATTGAAAGAGAACTTTCCAAAATTCCCACGGGAACGGGAAAAAACGGGATTTTTCGTTTTACTGGTCGTAGAAAGCTGAAATTCGGCATGCAGGTTGCTTGGGGAGTGCAGAGGAGCATTGAGAGAGGACTTTCCAAAATTCTCACGGAAAAGGGAAAAAACGGGATTTTTCGTTTTACTGGTCGTAGAAAGCTGAAATTCGGCATGTAGGTTGCTTGGGGAGTGTAGATGAGCATTGAGAGAGTACTTTCCAAAATTCCCACGGGAACGGGAAAAAACGGGATTTTTCGTTTTACTGGTCGTAGAAAGCTAAAATTTCAAAATTCATAAGTTTATACTGTAAGTAGGCCGCAAAGGGCTCTTTAACCGACTTCAAAAAAAGGAGGAGGTTATGCATTCCACTTTATGTATTTTTTTATGTAGGTATGTTCACCGATTTCTCGGTCAATTGTGAACCGATTTTAAAAATTATTTTTTTATTCGAAAGAATGTAATATACTCCTGAGATTGTCCCATTGTCACCAAATCAGGATCTGATGACGGGATCTCAGGGAAATCGAGGGCAACCCTCAAATTTTGTAGGCACGCATTACGTTTTTCATATATTTTCTCAAGCTATTTAAGTGTTTGCGTCTGGTAGACATCATCTCATGTTGATGAGCTGATGATGGAAGGTAAAACTCCTTAACGGTTAGGAGTTGAGGATATTTTTTCAAATATTATAGGTACGTATAGACTAATAGTTGTATTCTTTCAGGTTATCCAGGTGAGCTGATGATGGAAGGTTAAACTCCTTAACGGTTAGGAGTTATAGGAAGTTTCTTTAAATATCATATGCACGTATAGACCTTTAGTTGTATTCTTTCTGGTTATTCAGATGAGCTGATGATGGAAGGTATAACTCCTTAACGGTTAGGTCACACAACACCTTAACAAGATACTATAATATGTATAATATCAATGCTAAGTAGGTACACAGCGCTTCCAGTCACTCAAGTTTCCGTAGAAGGTAAGAAAACATTGAATTAAGTATACCTAATGCAGGACAGGGGAAATTAATAATAGGTTTTATATTATTTACAATCCTGGTTATTTTAGTGCCCGCTTCCGAATTAGTGAAAAACATTCTATATACTTAAAGAAATACTGTAAAGGACCGTATCTACCTGAAGTTTAGTCAGGCTTGCTTGCACGCTTGCTTGCACGCTTACTTGCACGCTTTCTTGCACGCTTGCTTGCGTGCATGCATGCTTGCTTGCTTGCCTGTATGCTTGCTTGCTTGATATCTTGGTTCTTTGGAATACTCATGGTACACGCGAGCGAAGCCGCGGGCAAAAGCTAGTTACATTATATTAAAATTGAATAACTACAGAAAACGAGTTAAAAAGCATTTATCTCAAAATGGTTTTCGATATATATTATATATATGTATATATATATTATACATTGCAAAAAAATAGACATCCCCAATTAAATTTTCACTCCGAAATATTTTTAATTTCTTTGTTCCGCGCGCGGGGCCCTTTAGCGATGCGGGGCCCCTAGACAGTTGCCTACTCTGCCTAATGGTTAATCCAGCCCTGCGCACAGCGCTACTTGGTATAAGCTTGCCACAAACTAGGTGTAATGCAATGCACAGTCGAATAATGAACGGTATTTTATTACAGGAAATCCCACTTTCATAACTCTCTACCGTCGTATGTGGCTGTGTTGGTAAAAACCTTAAAAGAACTTAACAAACTCTCGAATGTACTTAGTGTAACCGTACCGTATATATAGACAAATTACATAGTTTCACATCCGTTTTGTATCTACACTTCTACCTGCAAGAAGTCTTAAGTTTTTCACCTATTTATTTTCATATACTTGCAAAACTTAATTTGAACACAAACTATCATATATCGCACTCCTAGATGAAGAACTGAGTATACCAAGTTAAAATAATCAGTTATTTTAATTTAGACATTCTTCAAAAAATTCTTCGAAAATAGCTACGTTTGCGGTGAAAATATGCTTTTTAATGTAATTTTCCCGCCCTTATTCCGCGTAAAAATGAAAAATGAACCAAAAAAGCTAAAAATAAGGAGCAAAATTAAGTATTCCATTTATTTTAACCCGGAACTCCGCAAAGTAAATCCTGAATCTATACAAATAAATCGAACATTTAAGGATATTTTCAGCTCTACATACTTACGACTTATACCATTGAGCGATCACACTAGTTTTTCTGCTAAAGTGACCCATACCATGACTAACAACTATTAACTCAGTATATCCACATAAAAAAAATTCAGATTTAGAATATGATAGAATAAAATATAGAATATATAATAATAATAATTAGGATTAGGCGTGCTTCTGCGGACCAAAGTTAGGTAGGTATTTGTATAACTCCGAGTGACTTGTTAACTTAGGGTTAAGTATCTAGAATCAAAACGTATGGGACAATCATCCTTATCTCTGGATTACATTTAATTTCTTATCCCTAGCTGGACCATGCGAGCCCTCCCTCACAACAAAATGCATAATTTAATAAAAGTAAGTATTTTACCCCTCAGAATAAAACAGATAATTTAATAAAAGCCGTCAAAATAAAACAAAACACGTATTTTAATAACAGTAATAGGATTTTTCTGAATTAAGGTTACAAGTAGCGTCTTTATTGAGATTTTTTTATACGCACCACCGAAGGAACGTGTTCATAAAATATCCTTATTGCCTATAACATTAGTCTTGCCTATAACTTTGATGACCTCGCCTGATACAACATAACCAGCAACAAGACATATTTTTTGCAATTACTTCTCTAACATAGAACAAATTATCAACATGTTTCATTTTCATATTGAGGCTTCTTTTTCAAATTCTTTGAACTGACACGAGGAGAATAAATCATTATTTCTAGTTCAGTCCAATCACGCTGGCGTCGGGACGAATAAAAAGCGGCAACCTAGGCGATCCATCAGTAAACGCTATACCAAGTTGCACCCGCGCCTGCGCCGTCTCGTATAAGGACATGAGGCTCGTTTCGCCGCTCCTGCGTAGTTCTATAGATTTCAGACAGACCGCACAATTAACAATACAGTGATATGAATTTCACGGGATGATCGTAAAAGTAATAAAAAATTAAGTTGAAAAATAAAAAATACAAAAAGATACTTGACGACCAGATGGCTATCTATCTATCATAATATTTCTGTAGTGGTTAGAGAACCTGACTTACGAAGCTTGAGGTCCCGGGTTCGATTCCCGTGTCGGGGCAGATATTAGTATGAAAAGTACGAATGTTTGCTCTCGGGTCTTGGGTGTTTAATATGTATTTTAACTATGTATCTATGTATATAAGTATGTTTATCCGCTGCCTAGCACCCATAACACAAGCTTTGCTTAGCTTACTTTGGGACTAGGTCAATTGGTGTGAATTGTCCCGTGATATTTATTTATTTAATATTATTATATCAAACTTGTTAATACAGTGATTGACAAAATTAAGGAACTAAATTGAAACTAAAATAAGAATTACTTAGTAGCTTAAAACTATTTCGTTTTTAGATTCAAGATAATTTTAATAATAAAGCTGGCAGTGCTCCCAGTGCTCCTAGTGTTATTGAATAAAATATTGAAATATTTGGACTGGGCTGTGGCAAAATATCAGTGTTTTGCTCCTATGAGCAATGTTGACCACTGAGCCACGGCCCATTTGCACTACTGCAGCGCATACAGACAATATTAAATGTTTTACTTTTAAGTTTATACTGGTTTCTGTATTTTTGCTAATCTTGATTGTGTGTGCTTGCAGTACCAAATAAACGTCTTTATCTATCTATCTATGTAATCATAGGTACCTTACTTTTTAAATTAGTAGAACCACCCCGCGCTGCCCTAATGGTCTGCGTCCGACGACAGGGCGCGCACGCGCAGCCATCGCTCATACGTGACGACGCGCGCGGCGTCACATCGTTAAACGACCAATGGGGTCGCAGAAATTCACAGACGAGTCGTTTTAAAAAAAGTACATGCATTAAAGGCTTAATTAAACAAAATGACGATCGCGTCCTTTGTGTAACGAAAGTTACCCATAATATTTTGTATGACTAACTTTCGTTACACAAAGGACTCAATCGTGATTTCAAACTATTTATGGGTAACTTTCGTTATACAAAGGAGTCAATTAAGTTTTGTTTTAATTAAACCCCTTAATTATGTACATTTTTTTTTAAAACGACTCAGAAAGGGTATTTGTTTTGTAGACTGACAGCATTGACCATTTTAATATTAAAAACTAGCTATTTCCCGCGACTCCGTCTGCAATTCACTTATCGCGATCCCGAAAGAACTATGCAATTTTCATGGGCAAAAACTATTCTACAACCTTCCCAAGGTCTCAAGCTATAGGGGGGCAACAAATGTCGTCACAAACTTTCTCGGTTATAATATTAGTCAAATAGGATAGGATAATATGAAAAAGCCATTTTAGCCTAGTGGTTCGACCTATGGCCTCTCAGGCAGAGGGTCGTGGGTTCGAACCCAGGCTCGCACCTCTCGTTCTGAGGGGAGGCTTATGCCCTGCAGTGGGACGTATATAGGCTGGGATGATGATGATGAGGACAGGATGATCAGTCCAGTATATTACGATTGCCCAAGAAAGTAGCCAATCGAAGAATATTATTCTAGCCTTCTTCCTCGCAGATAGACGGTAACAAGGTGTGTTTGTTAAGCGATGGCCATGAGGAGCATACAAAACAGAACGAGCTGAATATGATCTATTTTACGACGCAAATCGACGCACGCCAACTGTTTCTCAAGTGCCCTTTCTAACTCAAACCATTTTGATTCCTCACTTTAGAACGTTCTCACAGCAAGTTTTATAACGAATTCCCTTGTAAAAGTTGTAAATCAACGCTATGTTACTATAACTTTTTCTGTGTAGAGGTTCCACAGTTCACGATTCAATTGGTTCAATAGTAGGCGCATAATAATTTATTAGCTTATTGATATCCTCAACTGGATCATGGAACGGTACTCTTCACATACGCACAACAACCAAAATCGCTTAGGCGCGCCTTCTACACTTAAGTGCTTGTTAACAAGGCGTGTCAGTTGGCCAAATAAACTAAATCATCAGCATAATCTTCGTACATGTTTGTCAAAGGCGGATGCCGTTTAAAAGCGCGGTGATTACAAAGCAAACTGGCTTTGAAATGCTTTGAATTACGTAGAGTAGAATTTGCCTAATAAAACAAGTCGGACTCCCATCAATGGACGCTAGAACTAGAAAGTAGCCGCTAGGTTGACCGAGCATCATGCGGAACGTGGCACAATATTGATGCATTCTTGTGGACCGGGACGAGTCTCCTTGTAAGGCAAGCGCCCTGGACGCACTAACTGTAAACCTGCTCGGCAAAAACCCACTAATTGCTGCCTAGCGACGGATTGTTCGTTTCATGCGACCGCGGAAGTCGGCAGGAAACGATAGATTATAAAATAAACCGGCCAAGAGCAAGTCGGACCGGCTCAGTGTAGGGTTCCGTAGCCTTTGCTACGGAGAAATGCATTAAATATGAAAAAATACGTTGTTACACTTTTTTAGCCTAGTGTGGGTGTCGCAGAATTAAATAAATAAATAAATAAATATCACGGGACAATTCACACCAATTGACCTAGTCCCAAAGTAAGCTTAGCAAAGCTTATGTTATGGGTACCAGGCAACGGATAAACATACTTATATAGATAGATACATACTTAAATACATATTAAACACCCAAGACCCGAGAACAAACATTCGTATTTTTCATACAAATATCTGCCCCGACACGGGAATCGAACCCGGGACCTCAAGCTTCATAGTCAGGATCTCTAACCACTAGGCCATCTGGTCGACAATTGGGGATGTGTAACGTGTAGTAAATCGAAAACCATTTCGAGATAAATGCTTTTTAAATTGTTTTCTGTAGTTACTTAATTTTAATATAATGTAATGCATTTAGTACATAATATCAAATAAGCAATGACCTTTATTTGACATTGAAGTAAATTTCGTAGACGGTTCAAGTTGTAGGTACATTAATCGGTGTGGAATAGCATTATTTAAAATTCTTCACAATTTACGCGTGGATTAAACTACGGAGTTTGATTTGGACCCGCTGTCTGGCATCTAGCACTCTGACAGCGCCAGTAAAGTGACACTAGTTACAATATACCTATTACTACACAAAAAATAATTAAAGGGGTTGCCTTATCGTAAGAATTTAGAAATTTGGTTGTGTGGGATGCCTCAATGACGTCATCAACCAAAATATTTTCAATAATTAATTTTGAAAGAGTAGTGAACTAAATTAAAAAATAATAATAATAATAATAATAATTTAATCCGTTTTCTAATTGAATAAATTATAGTAATTAAAAAATATTGAAATGAGTTTGTTATTATTGACTTTTGTATACAAAAAAATATATAAAACCATTGGTATTTTTTTAGACATTCCCAATTATTGTTCTAAATTGTGTCTCTCTTTTTTGGTGATAAAGCATTTATGCTTTTTTACTTTTCTTTTAGACCACCAACCAGCTTCCCATCTTCATGAGTGGAATGTTGAGAAGCACAGTTTTCCGTCCAATAACTCATACACGGATATGTAGGTAATACGATCATGTTGAAAATAACTTTAGTTGAAACAATTTATTAACCCATGTAATTTTTTTCAGGGTCATAATTACATTACTTTCGAAACGATTATTTCCGAAAACATTCAATTAATCAAAAAAATTGCTAAAAAATCTAAGAGTTTTTAAAATTCGTGTCAAAATATGCGCCGCACGTTATATGTAAAACTGCCGTGAAAATTTCCAAAAGCAACGACATAGCTGGGACGGACGAGGGACTCTAGACTTTGTCTAGACATTAAAAAAAAAACTTGCACTTTAAACTTTGATCAATTATAACTGTAGATCCACAGTCGCGCGCCCGAAAATGTCCGAGCCAAATGAGCGCCACTTTGATAAAAGTGGCCTTCTTTTTTCTCAGTACGTTGCGTGAAATTGTCAAGTTTAGCTGTCAAGTGTCAACCTAAATTCGACTGTAATGAAGTAAAGACTAGGTTCAAATTTCTGTGTAAGTGATGATTTTAATTGTTACGCAAACAAATAAAAAAGTTCGGACATTCTTTGAAGGGGATTTTGTTCGGCAATGTGTATTTTCAGTTATAATTGATCAAAGACTTAAAAGCTTAATATTTCGTAAACAGATTCCTAAGTCTTTAAGTCTCTGAGCTATGTTGCGGGCAGACCGACAAAAATGGCGAAACTATAACTGTGCAGTTTTTATAATTTTGACTACAGAACCCTAAAATGAATCTTGAGATATGCCAGTAGGTTCACTTGTCGATAGGTTGTCATTGTCGCCTGCTTTGCTCGAAATGACGTGCCTAACAAACCGTGATAACTTGATAGTGATAACTTTCACGATAGTGATTTAGTAACATGGTTGCTAATCGATTTCCTATCAAAATTATAAAAACTTAAGAGGAAGCAAAAGTTGCTATTAAAAAAAATATTTATCTGATTTGAAACTAAGTCGTTGCTACAGCGTGTAAATTTTGGACTCAAGATAATTCGCATCGCGGAACTAAATTTATACGATGTCTGGCTACGTGTGATTATGAAACAAGACACTATTCGAGAACGCTCAGTGATGTGATATTACAACCGAAAACCTATTATGTCTCAATTTACGCGCAGTGCCTATTTATTTAAGTTTGCAAGCTCTCTTGATTCCGGTGTACTTAGTCCCAGTTAATAAAAAATACGATAACGTTATTAGGAACTTTCGAAGTTACCAAACGCTTCTCATCTATTACTGCACTTTCAAGAAGAGGATACTTAAGTGTAGTTTTTAGGTTTTTTCTCCGGCTTTACTTGCAAAAAATTTCACGCCCCGCCACTGGGAACTACACACACGGTGACAGCTTCGCTTAAAGAGGTGTTACGTGTTCTCTGTTTGTGTATTATGCGTGTATGTTTATAAAGTAGTAAGTAGTCTTTTTATATTTCTATGTAGTTATTAAATACTTGTATTTGTTTAGGTTAGTTTTAGATTTCAGCTGTTTTAACTTTTCACTGCATGTCTACTCTTTTTTCTGTTGTCCTGTCAATCGCTCAAAGGTTAACTGGATGAGATTGGAAATACGTTAGCCTTTGGACATCTGTTTCTCATGTTATCTTTTATGTACAGAAAGAGTGATACATACATACATATATATACAGGTGTAATAAAATAGCTAAACTCTAACATAAATTTACTTCCACGGTGAGTACAGTTTTGAATTGTCCAAAAATACGTGTTAAGAAAAAATATTTTTTTTGTATATTTCAGACGTTACAGATCATAGTGCTCGCGAAAGCCAAGTACGAACACTGAGATAAAATTAGTAAACCTCCACGCTTTACTTACGCGTAGCTTTTAAATATCACTTAGTCGTGTCGAATAAGATTGTTTAACGATTGGAGAGGACGTGACACGCACGGTAATGTGTTAGAACACACTAATCACCATATACAAAACAACGAGTTATTACTTATAGCGCTAATAGCTTTACCGAGTAATGGTCTAGTTGCACGCGATAAAAGTTGAACGAAAATTGAACACGTTACATAACTTTGATACGCTTTATCTCTTTTTTCAATCTGTCAATCAAAACCAACGACTTTCGAAGTGTCGACTTAATTGCCATTGGATTCGGAGAATGTAAATATGCGTGCGAAAAACCTGTTAAAATTAAACCTTCCTTGTTTCTTCCTTGTTTGCGGAGAAATCAGGACGATGACTAACGTCGATAATTCGTCTGATATTTGTTTATGGTTTGTTCCATTGTGTTAGAAATAGATTTTGAAGAAGGACGCGTAAATGCTTGAGCTTTTCAATTAGAAATACTTGGAAGTTGATAATTGGATACCTAATTACAAAGGCGCTAATGAGTCAGTGATAAGGCAAACGAATGTGTGTACGTACGAGTACTCAAGTCTTGACTTAGATGGAGTGAGTAGTAAAGAGGGACTTGGTGAAAATGTAAACGGGTCATAGTTACTTAAATAAACAAAAGTTTTCTTTCTTGTTACTAAAGCTAGCTCTTTGGATCCATTATTACTTTTGTAAATGGGCTTAAACTTCGTAAACCTTTTTCTAGTACGAGGTTCTTCAATCTCAATATGACCGAGTTTAGAGCTTATTTGATTAAACCATCGATTAGGATATTTGCTACCGCTCTGTCACTATTACAATAGATGAAGTACTTCCCAATCGCTTTCCCAATCCGCACTGGGCCCGCGTGGCAACTACGGCCCAAGCCCTCTCATTCTGAGAGGAGACCTGTGTCCTGCGTGGGACGTATATAGGCTGGGATGCCTTCCCAATCGCTATCATTGGCGCGAAATGACTCTATTCGCTTTAGTAGTCATCTCTCCAAAATTAACTCTGCTACTAACACCCCCGCGGTGAACTGGCAGGTAGGTGAATATAGCGGCTGTCAAATGTGAGTGTCGGATCGGTTACGTAATAACTATTATGTAATATGTGGTTATGCGTATGTGTCTGCAGCCCGCACGGTAAAAAAAAAGATTCGCATCATCATTCCACAGCCTACAATACAATACGTCTCGGAGGGCTTGGGCCGTAGTTCTACCGCGGGCCCATTGCGTGTTGGGAACTTCACACACACCATTGAATTTCTTCGCAGGTGTGTGCAGTTCATAACGATATTTTCCTTCACCATAAAGCGGATGGTGTATTAATGTAGTTTAATTTTGCATATAAATTCCGAAAAACTCAGATGTGCGAGCACGGGTTTGAATCCAGGACCCTTTGCTTGAGACCTATGTCAAACCACTAGGCTACCACTACTCAATTGATTTGCATAAGTACATTTATCGTTTAAATGTAGATATGTAAACCACCTATACTCCATTTAATTTAGAATTATAAACCACAACAACATTATATTGCGGCTCGTGAACTGTAATCTATTTACAATTTGTACTAGAGTAACAATTGACGACACGCAAATAAAGTGACATTAAAACAATTTTATTTTGCGGGTCCCAGACTATTGTACTGTACTATTTGCTAGGTAAGAAATAGTTGACGAGCCGCAATATAGTGATGTTGTGGTTTTCAATTCTAAATTAAATGAAGTACTTATAGATAGTTCTGGGCGGACCTAGGTAATAACTAGATAATTATTAATCGGAGTTCTTACCCATTCGTTACGGGATTTATACCCCGGATTTACAAGTTAATCTTTTTATTAATGGATATCGACCATGTCATAAACATTTAGTCGAGTAATTAGAAATGTCTCCGCGAGGACAGGCAGAATAAAGTTGGATTAGTTGATCGTAAAGTGTGTTGAAAAATATCACACTGATAAATAAGTATAAAAAGTTGCCTTTTAAATTGTACTTACCTAAATTTTCTCATTATTGATAGTCTTTTGATATTTCTTTTAATTCAAAATTTTTCGTAGGTTTCGAATCCACGCATGATCTAAGTTTTTTTTATTCTGCGACTTAAAAGGTGAAAATGCCCCGATATTTTGACAACGCCACAAAAACTTTGTTTAAGTAGTAAAATTATACGAAATTAATCATTATGTATTTTGATTCATTATGCTACTCAACTTTATGTACCTACTTATTAATTTTTTTAATGACGCAGGTCAAATGATTTAACACGTTGCCATGAAATCTTCTAATCTATACTAATATTGGTATATTGGTGGGGTTGCGGGGGGCGGGTAATTTTTTTTTATCGAGGAACTAAGGAGAACCATAATCTGATGAAAAAGCGAATTGGATAAAAAAATAAGCTGCCCAAATTACTAATTCCACGCGGACGGAGTCGCGGGCAAAAGCTAGTATATGTATAAAAATCTCGTGTCACGGTGTTTGTTATCAAACTCCTCCGAAACGGCTTGACCGATTCTTATCAAATTTTTTCTCTATATTCGGTAGGTCTGAGATTAGGTCGTAGGAAGGTCGTAGGCTATTTTTTATACTCCGATTCTTCGAAGACGGAGTTACGGGCAACAGCTCAGCTAGTCTAATCTATAAAAATCTCGTGTCAGTCTGTGTTATTGAACTCCTTGAAACGGCTTGACAAATTTTTATGATTTTTTTGTCCAGATTTGGTAGGTCTCTGACTGAATAGGTCGTAGGCTATTTTTTATACCCCTATTTTGGTCAGACGGAGTCGCGGGCAACAGCTAGTATTAGTATAATATAATAGCGACTATTAACGACCCTAAAAATTTTAATGAAATAGAAGTAACGTTAAAGCTCAAGACTTTTATGGTTATGGGATCCAAAAAAGCTACCGGATTGAAGCTTGATTTAATTTAATAGTTATTATTTATTACCCGCCTACTTAATAAAGTAGCGGGGCAACGAGCGATGGCACTTTTAACGTTCTCGCTCATGAAATTCCCTAAATATTGACAGAAAGTACTTATAGAATAAAGGAATAGATAGGATGTCAAACTCCATTGTTGCAGGTGTTGGAATACTGATACATAGCTTGTCTAGTTTAAAATGACGCGCCCCACCACTGCATTCACGCACAGGATTCGAAACTCAATTCAAGCTACAATAGACTCTATTGTAGCTCAAATTGAGCTCCAAATCCCGTGCGCAAACGCGGTGGTGGGGCGCGTCATTTCTAACTAGACAAGCTCTACCGCTGGAATTGTAATATAATTTTAACCGAAACGCGTTATCTTCACCTTTAAATCACATGGCAATGTATCATTATTTGCAAGTTACCCTTCATGGCTAAACTAACTTTGCGGTAATGAAATCAAATAAAAAAAATACCTTTCGAACTAAACTAAGTATAGGATTTGAAATGTAAATGAAATGAAATGAAATTTATTTATTCACAATGAACATATTATGGTTACATAAGGTCTTAAATTGTATAGTATTGCTTCCCATGACATGTTCAGCCAAGTTAGGTATGTGAAAATTTGAGATCAGTGAATCAATCACTTGGTCAATAATAATTAGTAATTACAATGTGATGTCCCAACATAATTAATTGAGTAAAAGATTATTAGTAAAAAGATAAAAAATAAAAGATAAAAGATACTCAACCAATAAAATGTCTAAAAATTAAAATGAAAATTTAACGAAAAAAAAATAATAATAATAATTACATTAAAAATTATAATTAAATTAATGTCATTGAGCTTGAATTATGAATTGTCAGATAAATTTCCCTATATTGAAGCAAAAATAAATTAAACAGCACTATCTCGCGTCATGCATCTCTTCAAATTTGTAGTTTAAAAATTCATTGATACTGTAGCATATTATGAATAATTTATTGAATCAGGCGTTAGTTTGCGGAGGTCCGTCCATATCAATGAGCTAAAATAATTGATTTGCTCACCTGCGCGCTTTGTTTTGGTCGCGAGTGAACAAAATAATTATTTCAGTTCATTGATACTATGAAAAATTACTTACGTAAATTATCCGAAATAAAGAAATATTGTGATTACATTATTAATAAATCGGTGCAGTATAGGTTCACCACATTGAAGAGGTACATCACGAATTACTGAGCCGACTTTAACACGACGTATAATTAAATTATCATCTACACCTTTGATTACTAGGAGGTAAATCATTGGCTGTATGGCGCCAGTAATCGACTATTAATTCATGCCCCGCCGCCTTTAAACGATTCCCTGTTTTTGCATTACAGCAAGTCGAAGAAAACAACGCAGTAAGTATTACGTTTTGCATAAAACAGGAGATCGCGTAAACAAATGAATGCCGTGCAATTAATAATTTATAGGTAAAAGGGTCTAAGAGCTGACACCGATTGACCTATTCGCAAAGTAAGTAGGTAAAGCTTTTCCCATAGGATCTACTAGCCAACGGATAAACATACTTATATAGAAACATACACATTTAAATACATATTTAATACCCAAGACATTTTGATGTAAGTACCTACTTTTAGTTTAGGATAGTTGCATATACGTAATTACTTTAAGGCGAGTTTCCAAATTATGAACACTCGCAATGAAGGCGATTAAAATATCTGAACACGACCGTTTTGTCAATCGTACACGTGCATCTTCAGATATTTTTGAGCAGATTAAGTGCTCCGATTTTTCTGATAGCGACTGTACAGAGGTAATTTATTGAATCAGGCGTTACTTTGCGGAGGTCCATATTAATGAACTAAAACAATTACTTTGCTCACCCGCGACCTTACAATAGTTACGTTTATGCAAGAAATGTGTGTTCATGCAGTTCCTCCACCTCCACACTGTACGAACACACCCAAATCACATAAACACAACTATCACCACCACCAAGCTACACTGACGCGTTTCGAACTCAACCAGAGCTCATCCTCGGAGTTACCACAACCGTATGCTATGCTACCAAATGTTAAACTAACAAACCAAAACAAATGTTTTAACTTGTCACTGTAACTTCACAAGTACCCACTTTATTTTTCTTATTCTCAAACTACCCCACAAAAATTAACTTTTATTGACATATTATAAAACTACCTTGAATTTTTGTTTATTTATTTATAAGGCATATTTTTTTAATACTAACTGTTCAAATTAGACCCAAGCCGCAGTAAAGGAGAAGATACTAAATTTACCTGTTCATTAATAATAGACCCCATAGTGTTGTACCTAATTATTTCCATGCATTCCAGAGCATCCAGACGCAACCCCTTGCCGCAATAATGTAACACTTCATAAGAATCTGAATCTAACAATGAATGATTTGATTCAACCAATGTTTTGCAAAATTCGATCTATCTGGATGCTCATTCCTATATGCCGAAACATGCTCTTTAAATCTAGTATTAAAACTTCGGCCTGTCTGTCCTACGTATATCCCATTAATTATATTCAATTCCGTTGTTATAGTACTAGTATAGCTGCTAAAATTGCAATGGAAAGGGCGAGGAAAATATGGTTAAGTGAAGAGTCGCGTAGTTGGTTCCGTGTTAGAGATAATTTAAAATTACATCTCAAAGTATTGCAGTCTGAACTTACTTTTAAATTACATAGAATTGAATTCGATCGTTTGGATGAAAAAGCCCGGTTTTTTGCTTCAGTAGACGCTCATAAAAAGTATGTGACTCAGTGTAAAAAGTTACGTTGGCTTACAGGACGTCGAACAGAATCTTTTTCTTCTTTGAACAATAATTATCGAGGATCTACTAACGGTCATAATTTCTACCCTCGTGTTAAAAATCTTACTAATGTGGAATTTTTGGATGATGAGAATCAGTTATTGGAAAAAGGTTAAAAATATAATCTACCCACTAAATTTAGTCAAAAAATAGTGGAAGGTTTGGCGGTAGATTCTGAGGTTGCTATTACAAGTAACTGTGGTGATTTTGAAACAAAAGTGTTAGTGGCAAATACACTTAAAAATACCAATTCCACAGAGTGTATTGTCAATATAAACGAATTAAATTCTTTGAGATCTATTCAGGAGAAAGTGTATGATAATGATTTAGTGGTGACAAAGGCAGACAAAGGAAATTGTATTGTTTTATTGGATAGGTATCAATATAACCGGAAAGTTTTAGATATCGTTCAAGGGGACGGTTTTACAGTTTTACGAAAGGACCCTACAATTACATTTCACAAAGATTTAAAGAGACTAATAAAGGGTTCTTTGTTTGCCTTTGAAACCGAACAACAAAAGAATTTTGTAATTCCCATGAATCCGCAGGCGCCGATTCTATATGGATTACCTAAAATTCATAAAGATGATGTGCCTGTTCGTCCAGTTGTCTCATACGTGAGTGCTCCAGCATATAAATTGGCGAAGAAATTAAATAGTATTATTCGTGGGAAGGCTTCCTTTAAACCTTCTTATAGTTTAAAAAATGGTTTAGATTTGGTTAGTAAAATTAAGGACATCAGCATACCGCCGAATGCAACGTTGCTTTCATTGGATGTAGACAGTTTATTTACTAACGTACCATATAGTGAGACACTAGAAATTCTAAAAAACCACTTAGAAAGGAAGCGGTTGCATCCGGGTGAAGTTTGTGAATTAATAGATTTGGTAACTTTATGCATGAAACAAAATTATTTCCGGTTCAATGGACTTTATTACTTACAGAGTGATGGTTTAGCTATGGGTTCACCTCTGAGTCCTTTAATGGCAGATATATTTATGGATCATTTTGAGAGTCAGTATATTGTGGGTAATAGTAATATTGTGTACTATTTTAGGTATGTTGATGATTTGATCCTATGCTGGAGGGGGAGTATGAGACAGCTTGACGTGTTTATTAATGGTTTGAATAACAAGCACGTAAAGATAAAGTTCAAAAAAGAATTGGAGGAAAATTGTTCGTTGAACTTTTTGGATTTAACGATTTCAAAATTAAATGGCAAACATCAATTTAAAATATACCGTAAGCCCACGTACACAGATGCTGTTATACCAGCATCTTCTAATCATCCGTGGCAGCATAAACTGGCTGCTTTCCATTGTTACGACCGCTTTAGCCTAGTTGGTAGTGACCCTGCCTACGAAGCATGAGGTCCTGGGTTCAAATCCCGGTAAGGGCATTTATTTGTGTGATGAGCACGAATATTTGTTCCTGAGTTATGGATGTTTTCTATGTATTTAAGTATTTATTTATCTATATAAGTATGTTTATCGTCGTCTAGTACCCATAGTACAAGCTTTGCTTAGTTTGGGACTAGGTCGATTTGTGTAAGATTGTCCCCTAATATTTATTTATTTTATGTTAATAGATTGCTGACTGTGCCTCTTTCTAAGGAACATTTTGATTTAGAGTTGAGTACTATTTATCAGATAGCGATCTCAAATGGTTATACAAAATCAATGGTAGATAGTTTAGTTCAAAAGAAGCAGGCACGGTTAGTAAATAGCATGCTTTACGCTGCGTTACCTTCTCAGTCTACTAACAAATATAGATCTAGCATCTCTTACGTTGGGGGTTTGTCTGATAAGATTTATGGCATTTTAAAATCAAACAATATTAATGTTGCCTTTAAGACTAACAACTCTTTGTACTCTAGGCTATGTAACCACAAAGAACAGGTAGATAAGGGAACTAGATCGGGGGTATACAAGCTTACTTGTAATGACTGCAATGGGATATACGTAGGACAGACAGGCCGAAGTTTTAATACTAGATTTAAAGAGCATGTTTCGGCATATAGGAATGAGCATCCAGATAGATCGAATTTTGCAAAACATTTGTTGGAATCAAATCATTCATTGTTAGATTCAGATTCTTATGAAGTGTTACATTATTGCGGCAAGGGGTTGCGTCTGGATGCTCTGGAATGCATGGAAATAATTAGGTACAACACTATGGGGTCTATTATTAATGAACAGGTAAATTTAGTATCTTCTCCTTTACTGCGGCTTGGGTCTAATTTGAACAGTTAGTATTAATAAAATATGCCTTATAAATAAATAAACAAAAATTCAAGGTAGTTTTATAATATGTCAATAAAAGTTAATTTTTGTGGGGTAGTTTGAGAATAAGAAAAATAAAGTGGGTACTTGTGAAGTTACAGTGACAAGTTAAAACATTTGTTTTGGTTTGTTAGTTTAACATTTGGTAGCATAGCATACGGTTGTGGTAACTCCGAGGATGAGCTCTGGTTGAGTTCGAAACGCGTCAGTGTAGCTTGGTGGTGGTGATAGTTGTGTTTATGTGATTTGGGTGTGTTCGTACAGTGTGGAGGTGGAGGAACTGCATGAACACACATTTCTTGCATAAACGTAACTATTGTAAGGTCGCGGGTGAGCAAAGTAATTGTTTTAGTTCATTGTACAGAGGTACATTTTATTAAACACTCTGAAGTAGATTAATACAGGTTTTCCCGTGAGAATGAGATATTTTCCCGGGGTAAAAAGTGTAGTATCTACGTAAATGAAAGGCACACGTCTGTCCATTAGGCTGTTTATTACGAGACTAAACGGTCCACAGAGGGCGCGCATCAACGCGCTTATATGCATACATTACATCACTCTCTTCTTAATCTAAAATCTAGTAAACCTGAATTAGTTAAATCTTACCACTAGATACAATAACAACTTAGATATAGGTACTGGAATACCTGTATATGTTAATGCTTACCTATATGACAAAAATCAAAAACAACAAGTACTTAAAACTAACAGCTTGTTCTTTCTTGTATTAATAAGAATAAAACAGGAAATAAGGTATTGTATATTTTCTCTCACTACTTTTAATCTGTATCCACTCTCTTCTTAACACACGCAATAATATAAGTAATCAAATGTTACAAGGCAGTTAAAACTTTAGATATTTGTAATACCTACTACCTAGCTATACCTCATTTAACCCAAGGCTCGAATCAACGGTCGAACTGTAACACACGTTTCTCGGTACTTCGAACACAAATGGACTAAAAATACCTACATGTTAATTTATTAGCGGTATTTATTATGTTTTGATTATAGAAGTTAGCACAATTTGAAATCGTTTCGTTGTTCCATTTAAAAACGTGTGCAAATTCTACCGCTAAGTTTCAAATGTAAAATAAATGGAGTTCTTATAATAAGTATGGTAATCTTATTCTAGTTTCATACACATGTTAAATTTATTGCTAACAATCAGTCTTACTTCAACAGGCTAGTCTTACCGTAAGGGTGGTGCCCTGACTTGCTTTTATACATAATTATAATGTATGTATATACAAATTTGTATTTTAGGTACCAAATGTGCTATACTTATATTAATATGTATAGGTACTCGTATACATGAAACTTATGCACATTTATCAAAACCGATATTTCGGTGGGTTTTTAAGTCTACATTCCCTAATTTGACGAGGGCCCTGGGCCGGTTCTGATGGCGAGGCAGATGCAGGTGACAAAAACGGGCCGTCACTGGAGTCGGACTCTGGTGACGCAGCCGGCGCTTCACGGCGCGCGCCCCCCGCGTGCGCCCGCGGCGTCCCCGCCGGACTCGTCGCCGGGCCGCTCATGCTGCGCCGCGGTGTCATGTCAGCGAAAGACTCATCTCTTAGCGGAGCCTGAGCCTGATGTTCAGGGCGTTGGTCACGCCCCTCCCGCGGCCACCGGTCAGCCGATGACGGGTCGCTTGGACAGACTAACACACTTGATCGCCGCCTCAACTGATCGATATGTCTATGCGACTGCCTACCGAAATCATCGCTTACTGTGTAATCGGTGGTTCCTGATCTTTGAATGACCCGACCTGGAAGCCACTTCGCGTCTCCTTGATATTGTCGTATCCATACTTCGTCTCCTGATTGCAAAATGCGACCTGAGTTTGTGTAACCGGCTACTTGTTTTTTTTGAGCATTAAGAACGTTTCTCTCGCAATCCGGTCTAAGTGCATCTAATCGGGTGCGTACCTGCCTACCTAACATTAGCGACGCGGGGCTTTCGCCAGTCGTGCAATGAGGCGTATTCCGGTAGTGTAATAGGAAGGTATTAAGGGCTGAATTTACGTTAAGTTTTTGTCGCATTGCCTTTTTAATTACTCGTTTAACGGTACGGACCGCATTTTCTGCGGCGCCGTTAGACGCGGCGTGATACGGCGCCGTGAACACGTGTTCGATGCCGTTATTCGCTAAGAACAAAGAAAAATCTCTACTCGTAAACGGTGGGCCGTTGTCGGATACCAGTTGTTTCGGGAGACCCCATCGCCCGATAACCTCATTGAGTTTTTCAATCGTGTTAGTCGCGGAGGTTCCCATAACTGGAAATACTTCTAACCATTTCGTTCGCGCGTCAATCATAATAAGATATGTTTTTCCATAAAGGGGTCCCAAAAAATCAAGATGAACTCTTGTCCACGGACGAACTGGAAATACCCACGGGCACGGCACGTGTCGCGGCGGTGCGTCCGCCTCGGCGGCACACACGGCACACCCGCGGCACAGCGCCTCCAGGGCTTCGTCGATGCCCGGCCACCACACGTAGCTGCGCGCGAACGCCTTCGTTTTCACTATTCCCATGTGGCTTTCGTGTAATTCCTTGAGGACCCTACTTCGGCAGCCCTCTGGTACGACTACCCGGTGTCCCCACATGACGCATCCTAACTCTTCGTATAGTTCTAGTTTCCTATTAAAGAACGGTCGCAAATTTTTCATTTCGACCTCGTCCGGCCAGCCCGACCGTATATACCCTAGCACACGGCAAAGAATCGGATCGCGTTGAGTTTGTTTTTTTACTTCATAATAATCTAGTAATAATTCGTTGCTAGCGAAATGTAAATATGTCTGCTCCGGTGGCGCGCCGTCCAACGAGTTAGCATTTTTAACCGGTACCGGCAGCCGCGACAAGCCGTCCGCTCCGTTCGCGTCCGTGCGAATGTACTCGATATCATACGTGTACGCGGATAGTTTAATCGCCCACCGTTGCAATCGACTCGCTACCATCGACGGGATACCTTGTTTCGGTCCAAAAATGCTAACTAGTGGCTTATGATCGGTTCTTAATGTAAATCGTCGGCCGTAAAGGAACTGATGCAATTTTTCTAAACTAAATACAATCGCTAACGCTTCCTTGTCTATTTGGGAGTAATTCCGTTCCGCATCGTTCAATGAGCGCGATACATAAGCGACTGGGCGCTCTCGCGCCTCTCCCGCGCCGCCCGCGCCCGCGCAGCCCTCCTCCGGCTGAGTCAGCACTCCGCTTATGCCGCGGCTGCTTGCGTCCGTAGTGAGAACGAGTGGCTTGTTTTGATCATAATGTTTTAAAACCTCAGCACTAATCAACAAACCTCTTACTCTTTTAAACGATTTCTCGCAATACTTATTCCACTTCCAGGTGACCCCCTTCCTCAATAAATCGTATAAAGGCGATAAAATAGAACTCAAGTTTGGTACGAATCGGGCATAAAAGTTAACTACACCTAAGAATGACCTCAGTTCTGTCGTATTTTGCGGCCTGGGAATCTTTAGAATCCCATCAATTTTTGTTGGATCGACTTTAATACCGTCTTTCGATATGATGTAGCCTAAATACTGCACTTCCTCTAAAAGAAATGAACATTTGCTTTTCTTTAATTTTAGTCCGTGACTACGAATTCTGTCTAGAACTTTTTGTAACGTTACGAGATGCGTTTTTATATCTGCCGACCCTATGATAATATCATCTAAAAATACTTCTACCTGGGGAATATTTTTAAGTAAATTTGACATAATTCTCTGAAATATTCCCGGGCTGGACGACAACCCATAAACCAATCTGTTATACCTAAATAAGCCTCTGTGCGTATTTATCACCGTATACTGTTTAGACTCATCTAACTCGATCTGATTATAAGCCTGCGTCAAATCGATTTTCGAAAATATCCGGGCTCCGTCGAGTCTCACTAGTAGGTCGTCAATTTTCGGCAAGGGATACCTATCGATCAGTAGGGCGGGGTTCAAGGTCACCTTGTAATCTGCACAAATCCGCAACCCCCCATCAGCCTTACGTACCGGCACGAGCGGCGTGGCCCACTCCGACGTATCGACGGGCTCGATGACCCCGCTGCGCAGCATCGCGTCCAGCTCGGCCTCCACGCGTTCGCGCAGCGCGTACGGCAGCGGACGCGCGCGGCAGAACACCGGCTGCGTCCCTTCGCGTACCCTGAGTGTCGCCTTGCCTCCGGTGAACCGTCCCAGTCCATCGTCAAATATCTCTTTATATCTGTCGAGTAATGCATACAAGTCACCATTAACTGTCTCATTATAAAAAACTGGGATTTGAATACCTAATTCTGTTAACCAATGTCGACCGAGTAGTGATGTAGTACCCCCGTCGATAACAAAGAGTTCCAATTCTTTTGATCTGTTTTGGTACCTAACTATCGGTCTTATCACACCTAAAGGTCGTACGCGGCTCCCGTCGTAAAACTTTAATACTAGATCGAAAGGTTCGATTACCCTCCGCTTGAAGTATTTATCGTAAGTATTCCTACTTATGCACGACACTGCCGAGCCCGTATCGACCTCCATGTGAATAGTTTCGTTATCTACACACAATGACAAGCTTACCGGTTTGTAACCATTCAAACAGAGATGATATAAATCTTCTTCGCTGTCCGACGCCGACGTTTGGCCGTCATCATGCGGAGTCTCGCTGCCCTCTGCCTGGACGTGATGCACTGAGCGACGCGGGCGCCGTGCGCGCGCGCCTGCCGCGCGGCTGCCGCTGCCCGAATCCCGGGCGGCGCTGCCCGACCCACGGGTGCCGCTGGCTGAGTTACCACGGGTCATTCTAGTTGGACACACCCTCTTTAAATGACCCACCTCCCCACATTTATTACATGCGAAGTCCTTGTACGGGCACTGTTTGTCTCGGTGGCCTAGTCGCCCGCATACTGCACACATGATTCTATTGCTTATTATGTTCTGACTTGTACCATCCACACTGTTCAGTCGTGAGCTTCCGCCACGTGGTTGTATAGACGAGAACGAGTTCACAGTCGCGGGTCTCGCTCCCCCATCGTGCCTCTCGCTTATACTGGGGCGATCTACCATAGCTGCGTCCTTCTCGGCGGCTTCCAGTGAAAGAGCTAGGCGCACCGCTTTCTTATAGGTTAGGTCATGTTCCGCAAAAAGACGTTGTCTAATGGTATCGCTTCTCAACCCACACGTAAACTGATCACGAATATTTTCTTCTAATGCTGACCCAAACTCACAAAACTTGGCGAGTTTTTTAAGATCGGTCAAAAACTGCGACACTGTTTCTTCTCCTCCTTGTCGCCTTTGCCGCAACCGATATCGTTCGGCCATAAAAGATGGTTTGGGTTCCATATGATTTCGCATAATTTCAACCACGTCTGTGTATGTCATCTCTGTTGGTTTCTTAGGGCACGATATTGTGCTCAGAAGCTCATAAGCTTCCTCCCCCATGACTGCTATTAGTGTCGGCAATTGCACTTCCGGTTTAATCTCGTTCGCTTTAAAGTACATTGATAATCGCTCCACGTACATAGTCCAGTTACCCGAGGCAACTTCAAATTCGCCGATTCTTCCGACCGACATTGTAATTGTAAATAACAATTTGGCACACTTATAACAAACACTAAGCAATAGTTCCGATAACAATCCTCGAACGCCAATGTAGTATCTACGTAAATGAAAGGCACACGTCTGTCCATTAGGCTGTTTATTACGAGACTAAACGGTCCACAGAGGGCGCGCATCAACGCGCTTATATGCATACATTACAAAAAGTAGCCTATGTCACTTTCCAGGCCTTCAACTATGTCCATACAAAAATCGCGGCATTCCGTCGCTCAGTTTCGACGTGAAAGAAAGACAAACAAACAACAAGCTTTCACATTTATAATATTAGTATGGATTATGCGTAGATACTTATATCACTAACTAATAAGACATATTTAACTTACATCTAATTGACAACCCTGGATCACAATTCATAAATCAGCTATTTTGTGGAAATCTGTTATACTGTCAAGTCCGGTATCGCACTACCTGCGTCGCTATAATAAATTAAAGCTTTCAACGGCTGCCAAATATTGTCCTGTCGATGAATGGTCCTCCTACCCCAATCCTCGGCACATCAGTCACTCGGCCAGGCTGCGCTGGAGACCGCTGCCTACGCTCCCTTCACTTGGCGGTTTATCGAATTACCTGCAGCCCAACCGAAGGACAAACAACTATTAATAAACAAGTAAACACTGATGCAACTTATGTTATAAATAGTTGCAATTTAACTACCGCTTGTTAATGTCCAGAGCGTTTATGTAAACTATTCGTTATACCGATAATAGATTTTCTGTGTCATTTTAGTATTGACACAATCCTTCATAATTTACAAAAAAATATGTAAAAAAATATGCAAAAAAATACATACCAAAAAATACCAACATATTGATTTGTTTCAACTAGATTACAGCAAATTTGTTTCTGCTTTGAAAAGTACTTAAAACAGATATATCTCTGTTGGGTATACTTCAACTACAATTAAGTAATAATAATATACATATGTGAGAAGTTTTGAATTTTTTAACTTGTTGAATGGCACACTGCATGTATTTTACGATTTTAATTGTTTTTTTTATGTGGGTACCTACCCATGTTCACCGCGCGCGATGTCTCAGAGCATAAAAATGTATAAAAGCCATTAGTGGAAGCTGTTTTGGCTAATGTACATATTATTTAAGAAAAATCTAATTTGAATTGTATTATAATATGCTAAGTGTATGTTTCCCAAAACAATAAATAAATAAAAACTCTAGTTGTTATGGCGCCACGCTACTGCGTACATACTTAAACCTTATTAATAACTTTGTGATTATTTTAGGCTCCGATTTTAGATAGGTATCTTTTGACGTCGACTTGGCGAAGTCTACCTAGTTTCCTCAAGATAAATATACCTAATTAATAGCATCGAAACGTATTCATCTAGATCACAGTTCTCGTTACATTGGTAGTGCTTGGCCTGAATAAGAACGCAACTAAATAGGCGAGTGCCGTCCCGCCTGCGCCGGCGCCGCGACTTGTCGACGTAATGTATTGAGTATTTTAATTGCGACCGACCCAATATCATGTCGTTTATAACCATTGAATTAATAGTTAAAATACGATCGCTGAAGGTAGATGTCTGGCATTGGTAGCCAATCAATGAATGCATAATACTGTAGTATTAATCTACGTACTGTTATTAGTATATGCGTAGGAGATGACAGTTACGTTTACAATGGGAAGCAGACGTTCAGTAAATACGTACCTACCTAACTTAGATTTTTAAATACTTCCCCGCCCCCCCGTTAGGCCGCCACTAATGCCAATGTAGGTATTTAAAATTTAGTACTATTTATGAAAACCGACTGTTACCATGTCGATCATCATCAGCCTATGCTCGTCCACTGCTGGACATAGACCTCTCCTATGGCACGTCACTGAGCACGATCCTCGGCCACTCTCATCCAGCTTTTGCCATCCGCCTTGCGATGATCATCGCTCTACCGAGTTTGATGAGGACGTCCTACGCTACTTTTGCCGATCCGTGGTCTCCACTTAAGAACTCGTCTACCTCAACGGTTATCGGTTCTTCGGGTTATATGGCCGGTCAATTGCCACTTCATCGTGCTAATGCGGCACCGTGTTACCATGTCTAAAGCAAAATTCATTATTTAATTTCATTCCAGAAAAACCCAGCTCATTACCTTGGACAAATTGATCGTGTGGCTCTATTAGTTCGCGCAGAGTTAGCTCTACCAAGGGTAGAGTTAGGAAGGTAACTACTTTGTCAGTAAGTGCGATTAGGTAGGTACTTACTTTCAGAAAGATACTTAAATACCTTTGCATGATTAATGTACTTTTTTCACACTTTCATCAATATTACCCACCACATCTTAAGAGGATACGATGCGCACCATTTCTCCATACAAACGTAATCCCCTGTTTCCTCCCTGGATAATGGCTTTAGAGCCAAATTTTTTTTTACTGTGTAATCTGTATTTACCACAGCTATGCCCCTAGGTTTCGTTTTTTTCCATATTTCAATTAACATAAGAAATATGAGCTTTCAAAAACTGAAAAAATTGCCCAATTTCAACGTCATTTTCAGACACTCATCAGAAAAGAATCCCTCATATAAACAAAAAAAGGAAAACATAGGGGCATAGCTAAATCTATCCTCTAATTATATTTGAAAAAAATAATTTTATTAGTCCAGTTTTCGAGAAGAAAACAGGGGTACGAAATGCTGTTTTGATCAATTTTACGCGCCTATTAACGGTCTGAGCTGCAGTTGTCCCGCTCTCGCTGTACTGACACGGAGGGGTTCGGGCGAGACAGCGACATTTCATTAAAATACCTATTTCTAAAAAGTCTCTCAGCCATCGTATCCTCTTAAGTCAACTGGAATTTAGATTGGTTACGGTACGGTACGTAGCTCTGTATGAAAGGTCAAGAAATGTGGACGTTTTCGTGCAATCTACATACAATTTTGTTAGTTCTAGTTCTGCTATTCGTATAATAATAATAATAATAATAATAATAATGTTTTATTATAGCACCAGGAGATTACAATCATTCATACTGTGGATCCCAAACTAGGCTGTGCCTGTATCTTGGGACCCGAAGTTGATATATTAACTTGACAATAACAATGTTTACTGTTCCAATGCGCAATAAACGAAATTCTTAATACATACTTAACATAAAAGCAAACATTTAAAATCAAAAAAGATTCAAATTAATTATACTAAACGAGACTTAACACGTAACCAATCTGTTCAGTACAATAATTTTAAAATAGAATATAAGATTAAAATTGCTTCGTCACTTCCACCCTCACATTGTATAGTGTGCATGCATATTGTGCGTGTGTGTGCGTGCATGCGTGGGTATGTGCGTGCATGTTTGTGTGTGTGTGTGTGTGTGTGTGTGTGTGTGTGTGTGTATGTGTGTCTGTTAGTGTATGTGTATGTATACGTGTGCGTCTGTTACATGAGCGAAGAAATCCTACGAACAAATCCCAAGCAAGTCCTCCGTTTGGGAGTAGGACAATGCAACCAACCACCTCCTAGTAGCTGCCTTTACCTCGGACTTACTACGATTCTTTAAGTCCACCCTTCTGCACACTGCATTATATGCAAAAGGGTGGACGAAATACGGTGATCGTCTGGCGAGAGCCGATCTGACTCGCGGGACGGGTGACCTATACACACGTCTTGCCAGAATCTGCCTGTGATTTGTGGATTTAGTTATGGAGCTATGCGTACGGACGACCGCTCTAAGAATGAAATGCTGTCTCACTCTAAGTAATCCAGCCTCTCTATACAGAGCATCCCTTGGGAAACGATATGGTTTTCTGAGCATAACCTTGATGACAGCACGTTGCGCCCTTTCGACTGCAATCATATAGGTCTTACACGCACTACACCAGACTGATACACAGTACTGTATAACAGACTGACACAGCGCCTGGTATTTGGTGCGAAGCACGTTCGGCGGAACGCAATCTCGTAGCCGCTTCATCACGAAAATCGATTTTCTTACTCTTTTCGAAAGAACACTAATATGTTCCTTAAAAGTAACATGTTGATCAATAAGCAAGCCTAGGTACCTAACAGAGGAGCATCTACTTAAGTCGCTACAGGAACAAGACGATTGAAAGTTTCCACAAGTATGCAATAGCAATCGTGTATCAACTGGAGGTGCAGAGACCTTGGTTTTAGAAAATGGTATGTAGCTTTTTTTCTCAACATTCAGAGTTAGCAAATTTTTATCCAGCCACATAGCCACCCTAGACAACCCCATTTCGGCTATATGATACGTTTCCTCCCATGACTTGCCACTGAACAAGACTACTGTATCATCAGCATAACAAATGACTTCCGCGCATGGTAGGGAAATCTGGAGAAGGTCATTCATGTAAATTGTAAAGAGTGACGGCCCCAATATGCTACCCTGCGGGCACCATAAAACACTTTCAATTGACCACTGACTGACTCCCCTATCCTGACCATTTGTCGTCTGTTGGTCAAATAACTGCGAAACCAATCCAAAGCCGAGTGGCTTGCCGGCGTGCCGTGTGGCCCCTCACTCCCAACACCTCCAGTTTCCGCAGCAGAATGTCAATTGACACGGTGTCAAATGCCTTAGCGAGATCTAAGAAAACCCCAAGGCCATTCTCACCGTTGTCTAAGCGACTTGAGATCTGGTTAATGAGGAGAATGGCAGCATCTTCCGTCGATTTGCCCCGTCTAAACCCGAATTGCCTGTCAGATAGTAGCGAATTGCTCTCTAGAAATTTAGTGAGGCGATTATTAACATTTTTTTCCGAAACTTTGGAAAAAACACATAAAAGGGATATCGGTCTATAATTGGCAGGAATATTCTTCGGGCCACTTTTATAAATGGGTGAAACTACAGCCAACTTCCAGCAGTCTGGAAAGCATCCCTTTTCAAGACTGAGGTTACAAATATGGGCTAGCGGTTCAATGATAACGTCTTTGATTTTCTTTATAAATAGTGGCTTACAGCCGTCGTAACCTGGAGCACTATCAGACTTTAGTTGGCTTATAAGCTGGTCCACTTCGTGAGGATCTGTAGGCAGCAGGAAGAATGAGTGGGGAGCGGCCTCACCGGAAGAGAACGCGCCGGCCAGACCAATTTGCGACTCAGAAAGCTTGCTTAAGATACGGTCAGCCAAGACGCCCCCCGCTTTTGAAAAATGTTGGTTGCATATGTCGAGAGATTCTGTCACTGAGCTACCAGTTTTTAAGAGCTCAGCAAAATCTTTATTTTTGTTACCCATTTCACAGAGGGTTTTTACATTCTTCCATAGCTTTTTGGATTGTCTTTATTTTCTGTGACCTGATTGCGTTGATATTCAGTTTTAATATTAAATAGAAGATTGTCACAAAAGTTTCTATAACGCTTATATATTTTAAGTTTTATCGGATCATCTGGCGAAGCCTTTACCTGACTATTTATTTATTTTATTTATTTATTTATTTATTGGAACACAAACAGTCATACATAGCTCAATACAAATAAAAATAAGGTAAGTTAACTCATTGACAAAATAGTGTTCACATTACAAGTAACAAATTTGAAAGAAATTCAGCCTCCTAGCTGAATATGACGGACGCGTAAGATCACTAGAAATATGTACCTATGTATATCAAATTTTACAATAATTTTACAATTTTAATTTTACAATAATGCATAATGTAATTCAGCATATGTACAACAACTGCAAGCCAATTTCTCACCACAACTTAAGGCAGTTTATATAAATTATTTCTAAATATGTTAAAGGAAACATTAAACAATTCAATATCGCTAAAATATCGATTATAGGAATCACAGGTGCGAGAAATAAATGAGTTTTTAGCATAGTGAGTTTTAAAAAGTGGTACATGGAATAGATTTTTTCGGCGGAATTCACGATTAGGGCATCGAAAGTGAATCTTACTGAGCAAAACAGGGCTGTCAATTAGATTATTTAAAATCTTAAAAAGAAACAATTGGTCCCTAATCAGGCGTCTATTCTGAAGAGATTGATTGGATATTCTCTTGATAGAATTGCAGTTAACACCAAAACGATAACGAAGATGTTTTATAAATTTGTTTTGAATCCTCTGGACGCTATCGATATAAATGGAATACATAGGGTTCCAAACTGTTGAAGCATACTCCAAATGAGAGCGCACAAAAGAGTTGTACAGGACTACTAGTGTTGAAGCCTCCTTAAACAGTTTACCAACTCGAAGTACAAACCCAAGCATCCTAAACGCTTTGTTTACTATATTATTTATATGGCTACGATACAAAAGTTGATTATCAAGCAGGACTCCAAGGTCCCTCAACTCAGATACGCGCTCAATTTTTACATCGTTAAAGTTGTATGGATGGATCATAATCGATTTTTTTCTACTAAATGATATCACATGACATTTACCAATATTAAGCTGTAACTGGTTATCCAAACAATAATCCCAAAGTGAGTTTAAGTCTTTCTGAAACATTACACAGTCATCAGTCGTTTTAACAATCTTATAAACCTTTGTATCATCGGCATACATTAGAAATTTGGAATTAGAAAAAACATTAATAATATCATTTATAAAAATATTAAACAAAAGAGGACCCAAGTGAGACCCCTGAGGAACACCAGATGTTACGGGCACAAATGAAGACTGAAACCCCTTAACAGTCACGGCCTGAGAACGATTTCTGAGATACGAGTCCAACCATCTCAGAAGGTTGCCATGCACACCGAAATATTCGAGTTTAGCAATGAGTATATTATGTGAAATGGTGTCGAATGCTTTCGAATAATCGGTGTACACAGCATCAACCTGATAACCACTGTCCATAGCCAGGGACACAAAGTCAACAAATTCACACAGATTTGTCTCTGTAGAACGCCTAGAAATGAACCCGTGCTGCTGAGGTATTAAATAAGGTCTTATGCTGGGAATTATTAAGTCAAAGATAATTTTCTCAAATAATTTGGGGATAATGGATAATTTTGATATAGGCCGGTAATTTCTTATATTGTGTTTATCGCCATTTTTAAATATGGGAACTACAAATGACTGCTTCCAAATCAAAGGGAAGATGCCGAGCTTCAAAGATGTATTAAATAAGATTTCAAGTGGCACAGCCAACTGCTCAGAACAATTTTTAAGAAAAAGCGGGTGTATACCATCAGGACCTGAGCCCTTAGTTATATCTAGGGCTGACAAGTATTTTATAATTAAATCGCGAGAAATTACTAAACCGGAAACATTTAAGTTTGTAGCACCCGAAGAGGCCAGGTCACCCCCGTACTGAATACCAGGCTTGAAAACAGAGTGAAAGTGTGTATTAAATAAGTCAGCAATTTTTCGTCCGTCAGAAGTAGCTTCACTCTCAAGGAACATCGAGTCTGGAATATCATTAGAACCGCGTTTTGTCTTCACAAATTTCCAAAAATTTTTTGAATTGACCCTAATATTCTCCTCACTGCATGCAATATATTTCTCGTAGCATTCCGCCTCAATGGTTTTTTGTCTTTTCCTCAAGCAAGAAAATGATTCGTAATCTGACAATCTACCATACGTTTTCCATTTTCGATGCGCTTTACATTTTTGCTTAATTAATTTTATAAGTGGCTTACTGTACCATACAGGATATTTATTAATGTACCTACTTTTTTTTGATGGAACATGACTATTAATTGTATTTTTTATCACACCATAAAAAACTTCAACTGACTCATTAATATCTTCATTATTTAGTAGCAATGGCCAATCAATAGTCGCAAGCTCAGCATTAATTGCATCAAAATCGGCAAGGTGAAATTTATAGACGATTTGAGGAGATGGACGTAAGACTTTTTCCAAAGACATATTAAACGTAATCTCCAATGAGGGGTGATGTTTGTCCTCCGGAACCAATGAGTCAGAACACCGAACAACTGAGCATTGCATATCAGATATAACAAGGTCAAGAATACGATCATTTAAATTCAATATGTCATTAAATTGGTTGAAACCAGTAAGACTCAGAAATTGAGATATCTCGGAAACCAATTGGTCATAATTCGAGTTAGCCAGTTCAAGAGGAAGATTAAAATCACTACGCCTCCAGACGGCACCAGAGATGTTGAAATCACCTATCAGCAATATTGAGTCATCCGGATAGTGTAGATGTAAATCAGAGATGAACTCGAAAAATGTTTCAATCGACTGCGCTTGGAAACCATTATGAGGAAAGTACGCACAAAATATTCTTATTTTAAAACGTGTACCATTGTTAGATGACGAAAGCGTAACATGTATTACCTCGGCATCTGGAAAATTTTGAGTGTCAACAGAGTCCGCAACAACACCAATTTCCTCACGAACGGCTATGAGCACACCGCCACCGAAGTTTTGCCGACGGATGTCATAGGGCCTGTCATATCTATACACACTATATCGACAATCAAAAAGCTCAGCATCACCTATGCCCGGCAGCAGCCAAGTTTCACTTAAACAAATTAAGTCATAGTCCGAATTAACTACTTTTCTAAATAGTGCCTCTGTTTTAGTACGGAGTCCCCTAGCATTCTGGTAGTATACTTTTAACGCCATCGGATTCAAACCATAAACCAACTTCGATCATAAGAATACCACTCACAGAAGACTCAAACAAAGCACCAGATGAACACAAAATCATGACTTCGCCACAAACTGCACCATGCAACACAGAGATAAACTTAAGTAAAAGCTTACACAAATGAACAAATAAGTGTACAATATAAAGGATACAATTAAAACAAAAAAAATACAAACAAGGAACTAAACCCAAAAACAATTGAATAATCAAAGACGTATTTCCTATTTTATATATTTTAAATCGTCGGGGCATGTTATATGTATGATCTTCGACGTATCTGTATGGCGAACCATTATTGTAGCATTTTTAACCCATATATATTTGTACCCCTTCTCTACAGCAAGTTGTCTGGCTTCGTATAACAATTGCTCATAGTGAACCGTTAGATGTTCACGAACATATATTGGTTTCCTTTCGCCCGAGAACCCCAGATCATGAATGGACAAGTTGGACAGTTTCTTGACATGTGCTAAGAAGTCGTCTTTTCTATACCGACTTAAAAACTTTACGACTATAGGCTTTTCTTTTCTGTTAGCACTGGTACCAGAATCTCTCACCGCGACTCTCGTAATAAAATCAATGTCTGTGTGCGGATTCATTGCGAAATTTGACAGCTCAGCCAATTGAGATATTAGGCGAAAAAGATTTTCATCTTTTGTCTGGGGTATGCCTACTATCTTAATATTAGATCTACGGGCCCATTGATCACGTGCATGATTACTATTTACAATCTGTTTAAGCTGTGAAGATATTTCAGCGAGACCCGACTCATGACCACTAATCTTCAACTCAATAGTCTTAATCTTTGATGCCATTTCATCTTGTTCGGCAGACAAGAATTGAGCAGATGCCTCCAAATCTCGCACAGTAGACTGCAGATCTTGGTATCCCGATGCAAGTCTAGTGACTTCAGACATACATTTGTCCAACTTCTTCTCCCATGCGCCGAATTTCGATTCGAGGTTTTCGAATTGCATCTTTTGAGCACAAAGAACCCTTTCTATTTCGGATGTGATCAGACTTCTGATGTCAACCGAAGCAGGTGCGGCGTCTTTAACAGCCGAATCACCAGTTGAGGCCAAATCCCGCCGGTCACCATCCGTCTCCGAATCAGAGCCGCTCGAGCCTCGCACCAATCTATTGTCCCTAGAAGACGACAAGTATTGGCGCGTTGGGGTATTAGTATTATCTCCACCTTTAGGCCGCACCGCAACGCACTCAGGGCAAAGCCAACCCTGTTTTGCCACTCTCGAACGAGATATTCGCAGATCAGCCGGAATCCCACAGCATTTCTTGTGATATCTTTTACTACAAGTGGGGCAAATAACAAGTTCTTTATTTACTGACACGGGGCATTTGCAGCCCTCACATGAAGGGGTTTCCATATTTAAAAATATTAAAAATTTAGTAAATACTCAATGAAACAAAGACAATAATAATTTTGAGCACATTAAGTTTTAAAAAAAAAATAAGAATTTAATAACAATACAAATAAAATTAAAAAAAAAAAAAAAAATATGAAAATTATGGTAGGTTTGAACTCTGAACGCCCGCGGTGTCATCTATGTATATTCACTGCCGCACTGTACTTTCCAATACGCCAAACGCCGCTAGTAAATTGGTGCGAAATTAGCTTTGGTACTGGTACGATCATAAATGTATTGGTGGGTAGGGTGTATGATCTGTTGCAGTGCTGTGCTAATAACTTAAGCAGCGACACAATTTTATAATAATTATACTTCGTAATCACAGTAAAACAGCTTCAATTCGCAGTTTCAACTTCACCCCACTAGAACTCAAACTCAACAGGGCGCAAGTATGCACAAAGCAACACTGAACGACGAGTAAGACACAGTAAACGATTTATTTATATACTGGAGCAAAATTACACGTCCGTGCTTGATAACAGCTAAGAGGGTAGATGATGTGTAATCTATGTAACTTGTCTCTATGTCTCATACACCTGATCAGACCAGGAGTTATCCATGGCTTTAGATTAAACTTGGCACGACTAATCCTAACCCTGTCCGTATTATTTTGTATTGCTGAACATACGAAACTGTTAAAATTAGCTGTTGCTAGATGCACATCAGGGCAGCCTGTAACCTGAGTCCAGTCTACCGTACCCAGCTCCAAAGCCACCCTCGAGTAGTCAGTCTTGTGGACCCAGCGATCACGAACCACACGTTTTGGTGCTTGAATACCTGCCATTACAATATCATGATCTGTGACGGAGCATTTACACACAATACCAACCGACAAAACATTTGCTTTAATAAAAATGTGATCAAGACAAGACCCCATTCTCGTTGGCTTCGTAATCGCTGGAACCAGACCGTGCGTAGACATTAAACACATATAGTCGGCACATTGCTTGTTACTATTGTCACCCAGAATATCTATATTGATATCCCCGGCAACGAGAACCCGACAAGAAGATCCGGCAAGAAGAATTCGCTTAAGTGGAATAAATATATGTAATCAAGTGTAACCAAGTATTCACATAATGTTATATCGTTTACAAACATATTGTTTCTTGCTGGCGACCAGGCCACCCCTTACCCAAATACCTATGTTAATTATTTTGAGCGAACATTTTTCATTCCATTTAAAGAAAGAAAAAAAGAAAGAAAGAAAGAAAATACATTTATTTACAACATCACAAGACACATCATCAATATTTTACAAAACATAAGGCAACACTAAAGCTAAAGATAGAATGTGTCATTGCGGTTGCAAATCGGACACTGGCTCAGCATAATGCTGAGGCGTTTAAAACACCCCAGCGCTGATTTTCAGCCAGTACCGTTGGAGACACCCGGATCGCTGTTTAGATAGATAAATAAATAAACTGCACACTAATAGCTACATACATAAGACTACATGCGTAAATAAATAATTTGTAAATTGTAAAAGCAAATAATAATAACAAAATTTCTTGAACATAATTAGTATATCTCACTTGCCAAGTATACAACCCTGCGCGGACTAAAACGAAAAATGAAAAATGAAATAACCGAGACAGTAAAAATCAAAGAAGTTTTGTGAATTTACTCTAAATAAGAATTAATTTTTGGTAATTTTTAATTAATTCAACCTAAATATAGATTGACACCAATTGGCCTAGTCCCAAACTAAGCAAATCTGGCACTATGGGTACTAGACAACGGATAAACATACTTATATAGAAATAATACAAACATCCAAGACTCAAACACAAACATTCGTATTTTTGACACTAATATCTGCCCCGACCGGGTATCGAACCCGGTACCTTAAGCTTCGTAATCAGGTTCTCTAACAACTAGGCTATCCGGTCGTCATTAACACATTTGATGGACAGTACTTTCAATTAAGAGTTATTAAGCTATATATTTGGACATTTATAGGCGAAGTATCCATCAAAGTGTTAATAAATTTTCACTTACCTTCTGATCATCATATTATTATCTTCTACAACAATTTTCTAAGACTCCAAATCCAAGGATAAAATCAAAATTGTTTGTAGAGCTGTTATTCTTCTTCTTAATAACATTTCCTCGCTCTTTAAATACAACGCAAAAAATAGTTGTTTGTTACCTTATTTAAAGTTACGATTTGCTAAAAAGCAAATAAAAATCGTTCATGTTTCAATTTCTAACGGAACCCTATGTTTTCGACGTATGTAAATCGCGTTAATTCAATTTGGGTGGCTGGTAATATAATTATCATGAATTACGGGCGCCGAACAAATCATTGAGCATTAGCATGCGGTAGCCTAAACAATCCTTGGTATGTAGGTACGAGTATGTGCCTCGGTGAAGTGTTGCCAGTATGCCATTATTTGGCTACATCTGGTAATTTTGGGAATGTATTGGCGACTTTCCGTTTCTGGTGTGGGCAAATTTACAGTCAGTAATCTGGCAATATTTCATTTCTGAAATTGTCAGGGGCTAACTCTTCTGTTTATAGTATTGGTGAGAACGGGACGGTACGATACAAAGTTCCAAGATCAAATTTCGTAGTACCTTAGTATGTAGGTATAAGGCCAGGTTAACCCAGTTGTATTCTAATGTCGATCAACTGTTTTCGGGAATTTCGGCTCTTGGTGTTTCTAGCTACTATTTACCCTTTGTAAAACAAGAAAGTCAAATTTTGTTAATTTTTGTAGAGTCTGTTTAAATATGTTTAGATTTATGTGGAAGTGGAGAAGAGCGTCGCACAGACGTAGTTCTTTGACGTGCACGTGTCGTACCGGAGGGGCAAGGTAAAAGGTAATCAATATATAGACCTCCACAAAGTATTGCCTGAATCAATTAATTACTTAACTCGTTTTACCAATATTTTTAACCAGTCTATACTTAGGATATATGTATGTATGTCACGCTAATATTATTAAACAGAAGATTGAAAGAGACGGCATGATCATCATTTCAGGCGAAAGACGTTCACTGCTGAATATAGGCCTCCCCCAAGGCTCGCCAAACAGATCGGTCGCATCCAACGCGATCCCGCAACCTTAACCAGGTCGTCGCTCCATCTTGTTGGAGGCCTATCCACACTGCGTCTTCCGATCCGTGGACGCCACTCGAGAACCTTTTTGCCCCAGTGGCCATCAGTTCGACGGCATGAAACAAAATTCGAATTTCATACTTAGTACACCCTCGGCTGCTTTTATACTGCCATATTTTCTTTCTTACATTTTGCCATGGCAACACTGCCCCGAAGCTCGGTTTCGACACAAGGCCGCCTCTAAACTTTTGCAACTACCAGCGATCACAACGATCGCCTACGACAAGAAATCACCATAACTATACACGTTTCTTCTGTGGCTATGCCCCTATATTACCTCGAGCACGTAATCGCGAAATCTTTTCCGACATAAATCTCAATTAATTACCAGTTTTATCCTTTTTGACGAAATTACTTGGTTAAATATATTGCACGGGTATAAAATCTAATGGCCACTAAATTAGTTTAGCCATGCGCTGTCGACGTGGCGGAACCTATCGTAAAATGTTTTAGAATTAAACTAGAAAGCATTTCTTTCCCGATTACATTTCATGATAAAAGAAACATCGTGCAGATTTCGTTACATTGCGGCGCCACACGTGTAGGTTTTTTAGGGTTCAGTAGTCAACTAGGAACCCTTATAGTTTCGCCATGTCTGTCCGTCTGTCTGTCTGTCCGTCCGCGGCTAAGCTCAGAGACTGTTAGTAGTAGAAAGCTGTAATTTGGCATGAATATATATATCAGTCACGCCGACAAAGTGATTATATAAAAAAAACTAAAAAATTTTTTTTTAGCGTACCTCCCATAGACGTAAAGTGGGGGTGATTTTTTTTTCTCGACTAACCCCATAGTGTGGGGTATCGTTGGATAGGTCTTTTAAAACCATTGGGGGGTTGCTAACATGTTTTTTGTATTTAGTGATCTGTTTGCGAAATATTCAACTTTAAAGTGAAAATTTTCATTCAAATCGACCGTCCCCCCCCCCCTCTAAAATCTAAACTGTTGGGTGGAAAAATTTGAAAAAAATCAAAATGGTAGTAAATATATTAAATTTACAAGGAAAATTATAGCGGATAAGATAGCTTGGGAATTATTTGTAGTTTAAGAGTAAACAGTAGCCTAAGGTATAAAACATACCGTCTCTACTTTGAAAAACTCGTATCTCAAATCAGCATGTAAACAAAACAGAACCTTGATACGCGCGTAATAAAGTTCACTTTGCCAGATTATCGACTTTGAGATACGAGCTTTTTTCAAAGTATTGACGATACCTAACTTGGAAGATTCCGTATACATACGAAATCCTTAGCAAAATATTACTTGATTTTTTCGTAATGGCTACGGAACCCTATCTTGGGCGTGTCCGACACGCTCTTGGCCGGTTTTTTTTATAAATACACTGACGAGCAAAAATAAAGGGTCGGTTACAAAAATGACGGTAACTACAAAACCCACTGTGATAGCTTCTTAGAGTAAAATGAGTTTAGTAAAGAGTCTGTAACCGACCCTTTATTTTTGCTCGTCAGTGTATTACAGGACAATGCACAAGTATTTAAGTTAGTTTGTTAGTTGGTCCCAAAGTAAGCAAAGCTTGTGTTATGGGTACTAGGCAACGGATAAACATATTTATTTAGATAGATACATACTTCATCATCATCATCCCAGCCAATATATGTCCCACTGAAGGTACAGGCCTCCTCTCAGAACGAGAACCACCCCCACTTTACGTCCATGGGAGGTAAGTACCCTAAAAAAACTTTACCGGGGTAATTGTTACATATATCCATGAAAAGTTACAGCTTTCTAGCACTAATAGTCTCTAAGATAACCCGCGGACGAACGGACAGACAAAAATTGTGAAATTGTGTTTGTTTATGCCTTTTTGGCTACTGAGCCCTAAAAATGGTAACACGCACGTGCTTGACATATTTCTGCTGGCAATTTTTTTTTTTTTATGTTAGTGAGGCCAGACAAACGAACTAGTGGGTCACCTGATGTTAAATGATCACCACAATCCATAGACACCACGCTTTACGCGATGCCAGTGCGTTGTCAGCCCTAAGGAAAAAGGAGAGGGAATAGGGGAGGGGGAGAGGTATTGAGCCCCCGGCATCTCACTGACCGTACGAAACGCAGCAGGGAGTACTGCTGCTTCACGCCGGTGTTCTGTGAGAGGCGGTACTGCCCCGGACGAGCCGGCCCATTCGTGATGCAGCGGCTAGCTACAACATGGCTCTACCACTACACAAAAAAAAAGCTTTTTGTTACGACTTTCAAGCTTTTGGAGGTCTTACTATCACAGCATAGGTATAGCATAGGTAGATTGAGTCGTTAAATACAGTCTCTGCAAGCTAGATTTGACCTTCGCCGTTAAAAATAATGTGACTCGATTTTTTCCACTGTTATCACGAACACATCCTCCGGATTATGTGTATCAGACCAACATCCGCTGTGTCCTAAATGTCTGAAATAACAGTTAGTGCTCCCGCTGCAGTGGGAGAGTTTGCACCATGTTTTTCCTGTTGCTGGCTTTGACGGTGCTGAGTGCCCAGGGAACAGATCTTAAGTGTAAGTGCCTTCATTTGAACTTAACTCGTAATCGAATGTGCTGTTACTTTGCCAAGATGCCTTGTTTTTGTCTCATGCACATTTTTAGGGTTCGTACCCAAAGGGACCCTATTACTGAGACTTCGCTGTCTGTCCGTCTGTCCGTCTGTCACCAGGCTGTATATCACTAACCGTGATAGCTAGACAGTTAAAATTTTCACAGATAATGTATTTCGGTTGCCGCTATAACAACAAATACTAAAAAACAGAATAAAATAAATGTTTAAGGGGCTCCCATACAACAAATGTGTTTCTTTTGCTCGTTTTTGCTTGATATTGATAACGGCAACAGGTAGACGCAACAGGTAGGTAGTTATATATTCGCTTTAAAAATAAATAATTAAATTAAAATAAAACAAATATTTAAGGAAGCTCCTATACAACAAACGTGATTTTTTTACCGTTTTTATAGATAATTGTACGGAACCCTTCGTGCGCGAGTCCGACTCACACTTGGCCGGTTTTTTTTTATTCGCGTCTCTCCTTTGGTCATAGCAAAAGTTAAGGGTCTAATACTTAGCCAATATTTTTTAGCCAAGTCTACATCGGCGTGCGGGACGCCTAGCCAACTGTCGGCCCATTTAAACAAATCTTAAGTTTTCTGACTTGAAGTCACTAATTCCACAGGAGGGCCAAGTTTTGTTTCTTACGGTGTGTATGACCCTTTTCTGTTAAGTTTTCTGACTTAAAGTCACTAATTCCACAGGAGGGCCAAGTTTTGTTTCTTACGGTGTGTATGACCCTTTTCTGTTAAGTTTTCTGACTTAAAGTCACTAATTCCACAGGAGGGCCAAGTTTTGTTTCTTACGGTGTGTATGACCCTTTTCTGTTAAGTTTTCTGACTTAAAGTCACTAATTCCACAGGAGGGCCAAGTTTTGTTTCTTACGGTGTGTATGACCCTTTTCTGTTAAGTTTTCTGACTTGAAGTCACTACTAATTCCACAGGAGGGCCAAGTTTTGTTTCTTAGGTACGGTGTGTATGACCCTTTTCTGTTAAGTTTTCTGACTTGAAGTCACTAATTCCACAGGAGGGCCAAGTTTTGTTTCTTACGGTGTGTATGACCCTTTTCTGTTAAGAAAAGGTAGTGTACCAAAGTATAGCAAGGTAAAATATACCTACCTAACTAAAGCCATACCCATGAATTTGTTAGAACATTAAACGTTATTTTAGGACGTTATTTTCACTTGAATATAGTTAATAATATATATGAATATCTTAGAATCCTCTATTTACTGTTTAAAGTAACATTACTTTTGTTTTTTTTTGTATATATTTTTTATTATTATTATTAATATTTTGTGTGAATAAATCAATGTTATGTTATGTTATGTTATAATAGAATATTATCTTACACAAAAACTGGATTTATATTATTTTAACTTTAAAAAAACGTTAACTCATTAATATTCTGTAGCAGTCTTCAAGACCCAAAAACAATACTGATCAATTTGAACGTATAAAGGAAGTCAAAATGTACATTCGAGTCACGCGCACCACATGTTAGTAATTGTTAAACTAAGCGTTATACGTAAAAACAGCCAAATATTGTTCTAAATTTAGCATAAAGTCACATCTGAATAACGTGTAAATATTTTGTCAAGTACCTACTTGAATATTTTGAATACACGTTAAGCCTACCTACTCCAGCTTTTAATTACCAAATTACCTAATGATAGAGATGTTATTCTAATCCAAAAACATAAGAGATGGGTAGGTTTTCTGATTTATGAATGTAACTATCTGGAACTTAAATTTTTAATGAGAAAAACCAGCCAATTACACGTCGGGCCTTGCGCAGTATGGCTTTCCTTATTTACCTTATACAATATGCGGCAAATATTAAATTACTCGTTAACTTATTAAGCCAACAAAGTCGTAATAGTTTTCCTTTTAAATTCGTTGAAAACACAACTGCCGTGAACTTTCTTACATACGTAAGTACTTAAACTCAACCATTTAATTGGGAGGGTGGGACACGTGAATTAGCATTCAGACCATTATTTTTTTTACCATTAAAATGAAATGGCAAATTGTAGCTTTCAACACTAATAAGTAATCTCTGTCTTACCGCAGTCAAACGGATAGATAGATAGACATGGCAAAACTATAAAAGTTCCTGGTTGACTACAGAACCTGAAACATTGGGTATCTAACAGTGGCGTTGCGTTATTACAAATATATTTTTTTTACATGACGTATGTAAGCGACGACCCAACTCACGTCTGTATTTTCTCCACGCCAACTCCTGTGTGAATTTGACGACTGTATATCTCAGTAGTTAGAGAGCTTGACTACGAAGTTTGAGGTCCCGGGTTCCATTCCCGGTCGGGGCAGATATGTCAACTGGCAAGTATGTATATTGGGCCACTTTATGGCTGGTAAGTATGACGCGGGGCGGTTTATTTGACTGACTGTATTTTTGAACTGCATTTTGTATACAGGGTTATTTGTAATTCACTAGCATCCTTTTAACCCTAAACTCCTACCACTTAAACAAATGTTTTTTGTTCTACGGCTTTTGTCATAACTTAATATTTTTGGTGTAATAACGTTTTGAAAATTTGATTCTGCCTCTTATTTTTACGATACTCTGTGGATTTGTATGGGAAAAAAGTGCTTCATTTTAAAAAGTCGTAAAACAAAAAACATTTGTTTGAGTGATAGGAATTCAGGGTTAAGAGGATGTCAGTGAATTAAAAATAACCCTGTATATCTGACTAATCGGTGTCAAATGTCCCATGATATTTATTATTTATATGTTTTGTGCTAAATTAGTTAATGAACTGAAACAATTACTATGCTCACCCGCGACTTAAGTCCGCGAAGTCGCGAATGTGCAAACTAATTGTTTCATTTCATTAATATGGACCTCCGCAAAGTAACGTCTGATTCAATAAATTAGTTATTTTTGCAGCTTCTTTTACCGGCGAGGCGTGGGAAGATGTGTTTTCCGCAGGCGGACTGCACATCGGCAGCGGCAGGCACAAGCGTTTTGTCGAACTCAATGAGAACCAGGTGCTCTACTGTTTCCCTTTATAGTTGAAGCTTTTGTTGTTTTCCATATATTTCGCATTAACAACGTGTGGGACAGAAAAAGTGACTCGCGATCAAGATTCAACCAAGAAATTTGTTTACGTAAGGATGGTTCCGTATTTATATTTATCACTGTAGCTTATCCAGATCATGGATATTATCTTTACCTGTAATACGAGTATCCTGAGAAGGGATATTGGGAGTTACATTGGTATTTAATTTAATTCATTGGGTATTTAAGATTGGGACAACATGGATTACGACAAGTCAGATACGGCGTCTTCGTGATCGTGTATCTTTTTGCATGAAACCATTCCAAACATTGATGAATGATCATGACTATATACATACGTCGGTGATACGTGATAAAGATACGATAAATACGTTAAAATGATAAAAATATGGGTTTGTACGACTTAAATCATTAAATACATCACTCGCTACTCGCTAGTCAATATGACAATCAACCTAAACCTTTTTTTCTGGTGTAAAAATTGTAATACTTACCCCCTGTTTCACCATCCATTGATCAAATTTATTTGACGGATAAATGTGATGCCGTCTCTGTTTGTTTTGTTTGAATAGACGGAGACGGCATCACATTTATCCGTCAGTTAAAATTAATCAATGGGTTGTGAAACAGCCACTAAGTATCACATGATAATTTACCTGCCACCGATAAATCATTTTAAAATTAATGTCTGAATTTTTCCCTTAATAGAGTCTTGTCCATACAAGATTCAATTGGGTTCTGAAGGAAAATCATAGGTTGACAGTCCTGTCATATTGTATAGGAATTCAAAGGATATTCTTTCGAAATGGGTCCCAAATTAAAGCACGCGACCGTACTTAGATATATGATTTTCCATTTGTAGTAATCTAATCACGTTTTGCGTTACATATTATCTCCACTGCGACAATTTGAAACCTCTCTTAAGATCCTTTCCTCTGCCTACCTAATGTGCATGCTACCTTTCGTGCGTATAGGTACATAATGTTGATAATAGGTACATGTATTTTATTAATTATAAGTTATAATTTATAACTGTCATTGGATTTAACGGTAACAGAACCTGTACCTGTCTATCAAGTCTACCTGTTAATAAAAAGAAAACTCGAGTCATAAACCCAGGACGGAAACCTATGCTATTAAACCGCCAAAGAAATGACCTAAGGGTACCAACTTGCTTTGGTCCAAAAACTCTCCCTTTCTAACTAATATGCGTGTGCGAAAGAGATGGACGCTTGCACGCTAAAACCACTACGCTAATAAGATTAATTTCTTGTCTCTTAGCCCAATGTCCCGTACCAAGCCTGTACGCTGCCCGGCGGCAAGGGCGGCCATTGCCGCCATTTGCACCACTGCGTGATGGAAGAGTTCAGACGCGACTTCACTAAATTCATGGATTATCTCTGCATTATCAAACGCACGTAAGTATAATATCTCTTTGTAAAATAGGTAAGCTCTGGGAAAAGTAAAATATCGGATTAATGGGGCCGACCGTCGCCGTCGGTGGTAGCGAAAAAGAGGGTTTATTTCTATAAAAACTTGCCTTAAATACTAAATGACAGCGCCCTCTCTGGGATGGCGATGGAACTATTTACGTAGATTATTGACCAATTAAAAGGTCCTAAAGGATGCTATACAATTCGAGAAGTTCCAACAGGTTTGGCTAGATGGCGCCTACTTAAGTCTATAGTTAAATTAATAAATTTAACACTCTTTTTATGAGTTCTTCAATCATTATTCACCCGGCGCTGGATAAGGTAACGGCGCCTATTACCGTGGTACTTAAGGGAGTTTTGAAATTAGTCCAAAAAAATAAGGGTATCAAAGCTTCTAAACGACCGAGAATATTTTTTTTATTTAAGATTGTTTATTGAACTTTCGTCGTCGTAACTTTCTGGACTTATTTTACTATTAATTATTTGATAAAATAATTATTGAAACCAAAATACCCAAGTCTTCTATTACCGTGGCAATGGACAGGTTATGATTCTATTACCGCGAATTGAGCTTCCATTACTGAGTGTATAAAAAGCAACAACTTTCTACCATCGGTAATAGGAACCCGACTCATAATTTGGATCCTATCACCGAGGAAAATAAAAAATAATGACTTTTGGTTCTGCATGCTGTTTTGTACATATTTTTTTAAGAAAAATTAGAAATAAAACGTCAAAATATGTCTTACATGATTATATATTTTCTTTTGTATTTTGTCACAATATTACAAATAGTTAAATTACTTATGAGTATTTCTGACTGATGAGTAAAAGTCTCAACTTTATCAAATAAATCTGCACTTACGGTACCCTAAATATGATCTATTTTAATACAAGGCTAAAATGTCACTCGGTAATAGATACTGCCTTAAGAAACTATCACCGACCCAAATAAACATTGAATGGGTCGGTAATAGATTCCCATACATTCTATTACCGAGGGTTATGTGGTCGTACCATCGGTAATAGGCTTAATTTGGAGCGTTATAAAATCTAATACCGACCCATAAAAACAATAAGATACAGTTGTATTTTCATTACAAACCAAAAATATTAGTTATCACCTTGGTATAAAACTAAAATTACATAACTGGTAAGTATAAATATGATTTTATCTCAATATTTAAATAACTTGACAAAATAACGGTTTCTATATAAACTACAAATTCAATACTGAAGTTTTTGTTAAAAATTAAGGGTTTGTTGAATACTTTCCATACCACGGAAATAGTTCTTTAATAGTGTGAATAGATCGAGATTGGAATAACTGTAAGAAACTATATAAAAGATCATATTTACCAAAAATAAAGCATAAAGAACCAAAATCACCATTTTATCTATTACCGTGGTATACCACGCTATTAGAATCCACATAAAAAAACGGCTCCTATCACCGCTGTATTTTATTTTCAATTTTAAACTTATATCCAGGATAAAAAATATAAAAAGAGTATTCGAAAGTCGTGCAGAAAACTGTAAACAATCGTTTAAAAACCATAACATTAATTCAATTGCCGTAACTATTACGTAAAATACTAAATAAGATTCGAGTTAACTTACATGTGGCGTCACAAGTTTGTATGGCAAGACCTCTTCCAGCGGTGCCGTCGCGGAAATAAATGAATTGCGAGATCTTTGTTTCATTCGCACATAATAGCGCTAATAAATTTGTTAGTCAATTAAATGAGCTTCATTCGCAGAAAATTCGTTTTCTAGTAAATCGATCGGTTTAATTATGAAATGCATATTTCAAAATACCGCGGTGATGGCCGTCGATTTTGATACCCGCGTTAACAGGCGCCGTTACCTTATTTCTTTAATATATTTTGTCCCTTCCTGTCTCACTTTTCTGACCAAATTTTTTACTGCCAATTCGACAAGGCAGTTGGTGAATCGCGTCTTGAGTACGCTAATAGCATAGCATAATGACGACGTTTTTGTGCTGTAATAACCTTACTACCAGTACGTCAAGCTCAACCCCCGCTTTCGGTAATACATACCAAATGAAACCACCACCACCACCGAATAAAACCACCGAATGGCTGATTCTGGGGTGTCAGAATGAAACGATAAGTTTAAAAAATAGTACTTTTATAGGTTTTCGATTGATATTTCCTAGTAGTAGTAGTGGTATTGGTAGTTAGACAATAAGACAAAAATAAAAATTAAAAATTACAGTTGTCTTAGGTAATTGTTGAACGCTGCAACGACATTCATACGCGCCTGTTTAAAGTAGAAATTATATTTAGGTCAGAGCTCGCAGTAACAGTTACACGTAAATCAAAGTCAAAACAAACGTGGTTAACGTCTTAACTGGCACCTTTGTTAGAACCCCTGCGTGCTAATAGATATTTGACCTCAATGAGCTCTAGACGAGGGACGAGTGTATTGCCCTTTTCCGGTCTCATAGGTGATGATGTGGTGTGAAACTGGCACTAGGATGCTTAAAGAGCATTATCAAAATCATCTATGTCGTGTCAAGTCAACATCAGATTAAAGCAATACTTAGTGTAAAGATATTGCCGTAATTATACCTAGACATGATAGCACTTTACACAATTTAACTCAAACTAAGTTCTTTGACTTAAGTTAAGTAGTTGTTTATGAGTCTTTCACTCAGTAAAATATTCATCTAGCGGCAAAAATATTAGTTGCTAATATTTGTTTTGGACGTCAGCAAAGTTACGTCTGATACACCAACAAAGGAAATGATACAATATTTATTGTCTACAGTTCTATCGGTGTCTGCTGCCCAGATACTTTGAACCAGGACCAGGTGGAAGGCTTGGCTGGTGACCTTCCTGCATCAGCTCCCATCGAGGAACCCAACGAGGCTATACTCAAGATCACAAAAGCTGAGAACAGAGGTCTGTAGGCATTCTGAACCTTCCGTTTTTGTGCTTAGTCCCAATGTAATCGCAATAAATTGGTGATAAACTTGTTCAATGTTTTATTTACGTAAATTAGAACCTCAAGTTAATCAGAATCACAATTAAGTTCTATTCAAAAACTTACTTGGTTTAAAAGTAGATTCAGAAACTGTGTAGCTCATACTTAACATCGCTATTAAAAAGAGTTAATTATTTAATAAGTTAACGATTTAATTGATCAACTAGGAAAACAAGTACACTTAATTAAACACTTTATTGATTTATAAGCTTAATTAGTCGCATTACAATGTTTCCCAATAAACTAAACATTCTATAATAAAGTAACTAAACAATTCTATCGTACAGAATCTATGACTCTCGACATCGTACCGTATTCGTGTCATAACATAATAGGGTTACCTAATGATTCGCCGACAATTTTTACGCAGATTATTGATTGCCAGACAACGTTTCGCCGAGTAACGGTACGCCGATGGATTTGTTCGTAGATCTATTGTTTCGCAGACTAAAGTTTCGTAACTCAACCTTTAGCAGCTATTTTAGCTGGCTTATGAGTCAGTAAGCTGAACAACTATTGACAGAAATCCGTTTGGCGTATTAATCACTACACATTTCGAATGTTTGCTCGAACAACTTTTCGCTTTAATCAGTGCTCATTATCAACTTTTTCAACAAATGATTCAAAATCTAACTGCATGAAATTCCGTAAGATCATTTTGCCAAATAAGTATATATTTATTCCGCAAAATCATTATCCCACAAAGGTCAGGGGTACAAAAGACGACCATACAATTATGTATGGAGGGTAATATTCATTTTGTTGTTTAATGTTTCCCGAATGTCTTATTGAATTTGTTATATGGGTAGGAGATTTTCTAGGTGGTTATATAAAAAATAACTAACACCAAAGGCTAATAGCTTCGCTCCGCTACGCTCCCGCATTAGCCTTTGAGCCTAACCTATCCGAGTCGCTTCCGCTCCGTACCGTCTTGCTCGCTCACTTCGTTAGCTCGCTGAAAATTAAGCAATGTTGTCTTACTTAGTACATACTTTTTGATAACAGTATTAACAGTATAGTCATTTAAATCAGTTAATTTTTGCTGGCGATGTTATTTAAATGTATAAAAATGCAACAGTTGTACAGTTAACTGAAACAATTCCGAAACAAAAATCAACTGAACAATAATGATGCCACATGATAACTTTGCTTAAGTATCTACCATTTTTCGACGAACAGTTGTTCGGTAAAATGAAACAAATACGACACAAACAATTGACTTAACGTAACTCTGCGTATCGCTTTTCTTCCTACAGACTACTCGGCGAAATAAATAATAAGCGTAACGAAATAATACCAAACGTTTCTCGGCCAAAAGAAAGGGCTGCCAATAATTGTCTGAGAAAGAAAAATCTGCGTATTGAAATTCGGCGTAACGATAGGTCACCCATAATAGATGGTGCAAGAACAGGACACGAGGGCACTGTACTAAAAAGAGTCCTATTATTATTCATAGATGATGAGGAGCGTCTACATTCCAAGTTTCTGGAAAATTGTAGACTTTGTCTTTGGTTGTAGGATGCGGGCTCAGCACCCGGTCGAGTGGGCGCATGGTGGGCGCGCGGCCGGCCAACCCTCGTGAGTGGCCATGGATGGCTTCCATCACCCCCGAAGGGTTCGAGCAGTATTGCGGCGGCGTACTCATCACTGACAGACACGTGCTTACCGCAGCGCACTGCACTAGAAGGTAACGAACGAGGTCACAGCAAGGCCAAAAAAATGGATTTTGTGTTTACAATGCTAGAATGTAGACGGATGCATATCTTTGATGTCATAGGCGTATTTAAGTGGTAACTGCCCGCCCCAGAAACATCTAGTGCCCACCTTAGGATTAAGGTGTCCGCTCTACTTCGTCGCATCGACAATGGAAACTCAGGGGCCTCTTGGAATTTTTTCTTAGGTATCTATCGCCAAGCTCATTCTCGCATCCTACACCAAACAGAACAAATAACCTTGTTAGGGTAGAGTACTATGAAGTCTCTCGAATCAAACAGCTACATTATTAGCAAAGATTACAAAGTTGGACCACTATTGTGTAATCTTCAGTAGTTATCTTATCTACCTACTTACATTCCACTATTTTGTATAGGCTAAAAAAACGCTGTTTCTTTAGACTTACTTCATTTTCAACGTAATCAATTAATTCTCATCATCCCTCAATAATATTTTCTCATTACCAGTACATTTAACAATTTTACCACGCGATGTAGACCGTGAATCCTTTTAATGGACTCCCGATATTTCGACGTACCTAATAAGTATCGGAAGCTCTTAAAAGTAGTCGCGATGTATAACCCGTAGTAAATATATCTAATCACGCCCTTACTATGCCATCACAGATGGAAAGCCGAGGAGTTGTTCGTCCGTCTAGGAGAGTACGATTTCAATCGCAACAACGACTCGCGCTCATACAACTTCCGCGTGGTCGAGAAGCGGCAGCACGAACAATTCGACCACACTAACTACCACAATGACATAGCTATCCTGAAGCTGCACCGGCCAGCTACATTCAACACCTATGTGTGGCCGATTTGCTTACCGCCAGTGGGATTGTCAGCAATTAACCAGACAGCTGTTATTATTGGTAAGACAGTCTAGATATTTTACTAAATGATTCCTGGTGAACTACAAGCGCTAGCGGAAGGCGAATGGTAGCGGAGCAGCGAGGTAACGCCTGAATCAATCAACGATTCCTGGTGCTGGTGCTTAACTATGCCAATTGCCGATCAAGTGTCATGGAGGTACAACTAAATATAAAAAGTGGAAAGTTTGGCTGTCAGCGTCGAAAGTTACAACCCAGTTAGTCTAGTTAGTTAAACTTAAAGCAAAACCAGAGGTGTTTATAGAGGGTTCCATGCGCATCCCAGAGTTTTTAGTACCTTTGGATAGGTGTATCGACTATGCTTCGCCCCTACGGCCAGACCATCTCAGGGGCCAGCTTCCCCCTTAAATACGCTACTGAGCAAAACTGAAAATCACTAAGCAGTTGATAGGAAACTCTTGGCCCGCTTTGAACCAATCCAAATTTGTCTTGCAGTAATACCTACCTGCCTAATTGTCAGTGTCATTATTCTTTGTTCAGGCTGGGGAACACAATCATACGGCGGTCCCCACAGCAATGTGCTAATGGAGGTGTCTATACCGATCTGGGAACACGCACGTTGCGTTGAATCATTCTCGGATTCTGTGTTTGAAGAGAACATCTGTGCGGGGGGTTACGAAGGCGGTCGAGATGCTTGTCAGGTACTACCTATCTACATAATAAAAAAATACAATGTTTAGATGTAGGTATATAATTAAAAAACATCTAAGATCCGGGGCCTGTTGCATAACATAGTACAACTAATATTACAAGCGGAACTCTCGCTTCAGTTATACCTATTAACTAGATAGGGAGTTCCGCTTGTAATAAGTATAAGTTGTAGGTACTTTATTTAAAAGCGAAAAAAATATTTAAATCTTAGATTCGGTGAGCAGCCGTACTGTTAATAAAATAAATAATAAGTTGTACTTTGTTATGCAACAGGCCCCTGGTTGAAAAAGAATACTTATACCTACCTTCTCCTTAACAGGGTATTTCCGAAACCAGTGGGGCATTCCTCTTTCATCCTTCTAATTGACTTGACTTTTACAAATGTCTTAGGGCGATAGCGGCGGCCCACTGATGTACCAGCTCCCGAGTGGGCGATGGGCGGTCATCGGGGTGGTGTCCTGGGGCGTCCGCTGCGGGGAGCCCGCACACCCTGGCATCTATGCGCGCGTCGACAAATACCTCCGCTGGATCGTCGACAACGCTCAATTCTAACTCTATCCCCCAGCTGCTTTTCCACCATAGATATACCCAAGCTCTTATATGAAGACTCCACAGGAAAAACAACGAATGACACTTTTTTTGTGAAACTGCCCTTTTATGCCACCAATAAATTATACACCAATAAGCCGATAGATGACATTGTTTTTCCCGTGGAATCTTAATATGAGGTGTTTTAAATGTATACATTTAAGTATCTGGAATATTTTAGCAAATTGTTGGTTTAGAAACCGGACTTATTGAGAGACTGAAGACATTTGTAACAATTTTTTACTCAAAATGTAGGCACGTCTTATACGCAGTATGGCCACCTGCAGAGAAAATATAACTCCTAGCATGGTTACCGCCGTACCATACTCTGCAGCTGACTGTACTCTTTGAATATCGATGAGCTATGATATAAACTATCTGGATTTGTATATACCTGTCTGCACCTACTTAATATGTAAGATATTTGTCACTAATATTATTATGGAACCCGCTCTCCGAAAAAAAAGGTTTAATCGTGGTTGGTGGATATTATAAATATTTCTAAATAGCTACGCAATTTAGCACATCTTTGATGTAGATACCACGCTACCTACGGCTAAAGGCCTGTTGAATTGAGAGGGATGCGTGTATCTGTTAAAGTGAGACATATTTCTTCCCTGCTTCCAAACGTTCCTCTATCCTCCTAATCCGCAGTCATTAGTTTTAAAAGTTTTTAAAATAAAACGTGCTGTATAATTGCAAAACTCGCAGATTGTTTTATTTGTGACAATTTTTTTAAACACAATGTTAAATTAATGTTCAAGATCAATTAAATTAAAACATCATATAAATTGAAACAGAATTTTTACACGATATTATTAGGTACGTATAATAAATGACGATGTAGTTACATCAGACTAATGGCATCTCAAAACATAAGTACATATATTATTATAATAAGTGTATTCTACAATTCGCTTCATTAAATTTAAATTACATACTTTTCCCTAGATGTCATCAGAAAAGAGTTAAAGTTGCTTTTAAATCATCATCATTTCAGCCGAAAGACGTCCACTGCTGAACATAGGCCTCCCCCAAGGCTCGCCAAACAGATCGGCCCTGCGTGCGCCATCCGCATCCAATGCGTTCCCGCCACCTTCACCAGGTCGTCGCTCCGTCTTGTTGGAGGCCTACCTACACTGCGTCTTCCGGTCCGCGGACGCCACTCTAGAACCTTTCGGCCCCATAGGCCGTCAGTTCTACGAGCGATGTGCCCTGCCCACTGCCACTTAAGTCCGTGACTTAAAATAGTATTAACAAATTAGGTAACTTAAGCTTCTATGGTAAGATTAGTTAGAAACATTAAGAGTACTGTTGATCTGTGAACTTATCTATTTAAATGGAGTCAACAGGAACTCTCTCCCCACACTGTTCAATGTTACCCAGCATATCCAATATGTGGGCTTCCTGCATGACCGGGTGGAATGTGAGCGCCATGCGGAAGAAGTTCTTGTGTCCTCGAAGCGGGGAGTAAGCAATCATCAGGAGGGAGTTCTTGGTGAGGCACTCTTTGATTAAGCAGGTTATCTGGAAAGGTTTAAAGGTTTATTGCCGCAACCGTCGCATTGAACACGGGTTTAACATAAGTCAGTTCATAAAAACCTATTTTAGCCATGTCTATGAAAGAAGTGCTGAAATAAACATGGTAGCAAAACTTGTTGTTATGGTAGAGTCATTTTACGATTATCTCTGTAACAGTAATTAACTCTTCGTAAAAAAAATGATGTTTTGCATCCATCGCAGCTAACATGTTTGAGTGATTTTACTGACATTTAGGACACAGCCCACTTATGTTAGACTAGCTGCTGGCCGCGAACTACACAATTTTCCGGGAACTTCCTATATGTTAATCCAGGTAGTCGTACTTAGGGCTGTTTATGAAATTTCATCCAAATCCGTTAAGCCGTTTTTGCGTGCATTTGTAATATTAGTAGGATATTTAAAAAGCACGAAAACATGGCGTAGTAGAGTAGACACAATTTCAGTGACCAGTTTGAGTCAAAGAAAATACTCACCCTATGCATCCGCTCCCACCATTCGTCGTCCTCCTTTTCCCCTCTAAAACGCATCGGTATGTACCAAAAGCAGACATTAGGGCACTGCAATTCATCACAAACAAGCCTGAATCCAGGTCGTTTAGCCACGGCATTTAGACAGAATTGAGCGAGTTCCATTGTGTGGTCGGCGAGCTTGTTAAGTCCGGCGTCGCCACGAGCCTTCCACATCATCCATAGCTTGAAGGCGTCGATCTGTGACATTGTTAATTTAAATTATCAGGGGGAATACAACCATTTAGCAAAGTGCCCAGCACCACATACGACATCTAGACATAATAGAAACATAATAGTAATCATAGTTGTAATCCAACAGTTAGACCACCAGTTGGTAGCCTATTGGTTTGACTTGTGGCTTCTCAAGCAGAGGTCTTGGGTTCGAGCTCGGACTTCGCACCACTGAATTTTTCGGAACTTACGTGCCAAATTACATTTGAAATTTACCATGATCTTTACAGACAAGGAACATATGAAAGGCCCACGGAAAGCACATGTCTATAAGCAAGTTTTTGAGTTATAGCGGTTTGAAAGTTAGTTTCACAAACAATTACCACTCCTTCCATTCCACTAAAATTCCACCATTCCTTTAAAACTGAAAAAAATATATATTGTTTTCAGATATCTATATTTAATTCAGTGGTAAGTTGTAGTTCTTTGCGAGCACTACATTTTGAGATTAAAATCCCAATTTTCAAAAAAGTTGACTATACATGCGTAGCTCTAGATACGTATGACAATATCGTGACGCCCCGGAGCGTCGCGAAACGACGTAGTTTTTAAACCCCTGGACTAACTACTAAATTGGGGTGACGACAGATGCGATTGACCTACCTTCCTCCCGCACTGGATACTCTTATCCCCGGTGTCATAGCTGACGTCATAGAACTTGTCTTGTTGGAACAGATACTGCGCTGCGGCCGAGTTGGCTTCGTGCAACAAGCCCTTCTCTCGCACCAGGAACACCGAACATTGCAGTGGCGCGCCCGCCATCTTGTGCGGGTTCCACGAAATGGAGTGAGCTCTGGATAATGTCAAATATTATTTTCACGTTAGCAAAGTTAATGGCTGAGAAAATGGTTTATTGGACAAGACAGGTCGAGAACTATCAATGTAGAACTAGGCCGCTACATCAACGTCTAGGTGGTTTTTTGTGCAAACCTTTAGAAAATAATTAAGATTTCGAACCGTAGGATAAAAACTGGATAGAGGGTCAAATTCAGAAGGCTCAAATTTTCGTAGGTATTACCCTGTTCACGTTTTAATAACGCTTTCTCGCTATTAATAATTTCTCGCTAATAAGTAGTGATCGTAGATTTTCCAGCATTTTTGGTGCAGTGCTAGGGTTGACACTGTTGACAGTAGTGGCAAATATTGAGTTGTTTACACCAAGAATTAAATAAAATCAAAGCAACTTCGAACTAAGTAATAATGTAGAGATGGTTGGTAATTAAAAAACAATATAAAATATTATTACATTATTATTTTTACAGTCCCCAATACATTATACTTAATGTTATGTTCCTGCTTTTTTAACTTTCGAAAAAGGTTTTTAGGGATTATGCTCAAACAAGTAAACTTTTGGAAATTTGATGATTGTTGGAACGAAGTCGTAGAGGTGTTTTGAAAATATCAACAAAATAAATGTCCAAGGTAATTGGTATTTTCAGGAAATAAACACGCTGGTTGTTGCTGTTCAACAGGGCAATCTTAATTACGAAAATTAATCGTCAGCATACCCTCCGAAAAATTGTAGGGATTTTGGGTTACAGTAGGTACTTAACAACTGATTAAATAAATATTGTAGTGTTTCATTTTCAACGACAACATAATATTACGTTATTTTAAACTCCAATCATATTTATACATTGTGACGTCATTGCACTGGTTTTGCTGAAAAATCTACGCTCACTACTAATAAGTATAACCAACAAAGAAGGCTTCTTGAGGAGGGGAAAAGCTTAAAAACCTATGTATATGATGTACCTACTATTAGGTACAGTGAGACTATGAGGTACAGTGAGATTACTTACCTTTCAATGCCATTGAGTTTGCTCTTATGCTTCTGCGACAATATTAAGCTTCCTCCCCAACATGCCTGAAAGTCATTCCAGAGATAAAAAAAATAGAGGTATTTATGTATTTTCAACGGACCGAGTCAAAAAACTTAATTCACAAACCATAATTAGGGGGGGGGGGACAATCTTACACAAATCGACCTAGTCCCAAACTAAGCAAAGCTTGTACTATGGATACTAGACGACGATAAACATACTTATATAGATAAATAAATACTTAAATACATAGAAAACATCCATAACTCAGGAACAAATATTCGTGCTCATCACACAAATAAATGCCCTTACCGGGATTTGAACCCAGGACCTCTTGCTTCGTAGGCAGGGTCACTACCAACTAGGCTAAGCGGTCGTTAAATTTGCATCATTCTTCGTCATAAAATTGTAACTCCCACCCCCTAATTTGTTTTCAACACTTCACTTAATCGATCCGATTCCACAAGTAAACAGGGACTTACATCGACATGCATCCAAATTCCATATTTGTTGCAGACATCAGCAACCTTTTGCAGCGGATCGATAGCGCCTAGGACCGTAGTGCCGGCTGTAGCATTCACCAACAATGGATATTTGCCTGCCTCCTTATCTTTAAGTATAGCCGATTCTAGCTCTTCAACTTCCATCTGGCCTTTAGCGTTCGTTTTGATGACGCGTACACTCTCAGTGCCGAAACCAAGCCAGTGAGCTGCTTTCTTGATGGAATAGTGACTCTGAAAGGCAGAATATGCGAAAACTTAAATCGGTGTCAATTTCTATCTGAAGGAGATAGTAAATTTTTGTTTTGGAGCAATGAATAACCCAAACAAACCGTGGTGGCCTAGTGGTTTGATCATTAGCGTCTCAAGCAGAGGATCGTGGGTTCGAGTCCGGGCTCGCACCTCTGAGTTTTTCGGAATTTATGTGCGAAATTACATTTGAAATTTACCATGAGCTTTACGCGACGGAAACACCGTGTGGAGAAATGCACACACCTGAGTTTTTTTTATGGTGTGTGTGAAATTCCCAATCCGCACTGGGCCAGAATGGGAACTATTACAGCCCACGCCCTTTCATTCTGAGAGAAGGCCTGTGCCGTGCATTAGGACGTATATAGGCTGGAATGATGATGATGATGATGAAGTAAAGAAACTAAAACTTCTTAAGTCGATAAAAAAGGGGATCCGGCAACTCAGTCAAGTCACCGTATGTGATCACCATCGAGCTGGTCATGATTAATTTATACTTACATCTTCCGAAGTGAACAGAACCAATTCAGGCAGACCCCTCATGCCTTTACTTTTGACTTCAGGGAAAGCTCTAAATCGAGCAGCAACTATCGCATACAGCATGGACATGCTGCCTCCTGGACTGAAGATGCCGTCACCATCAGGGATACCGAAGACTTTCAGGACATGGCATAAGACTTTCATCTCGACGAGAGTGAAGGCTGGTGCCACTTCGTATGTGTATCTATAAATATCGTTGTAAGAGGTCATTGGTTTATTTATTGCTCATTTATGTAGGTACAGTCGAAAAGCCATCATAAACATCGAAGCTTTCGAACTGGTAACATTACCACTCCTGGGACTTATCACGCAAATAATATTTAATAATTATCTCGACGTTTCGGCCACATTGCAGTGGCTGTGATGACTAGCTGATTTCTAACTGGTCTAAAATATCTGAACACGCGGTTTGAGATTTTAACACACAACACAAAAACAACAATACGGTCGTGTTCAATCAAATACTTATTTTTAAGCACCAAGGCGGCGCTGATATACTTAAAGCGACTCAAAAATAGCCTGCTTTTGTGTCCCACTGCTGGCCAAAGGTGTTTATATATTTATCAACAAGTAAATACAGCATTACAGTAAAAAACCGGTGCGCAGTAAAATTCAAAAATACATACAAAAAACAATATAAATATGTCGGTAATCTTGGTCTTTATAGTCTTTCCTAAAAACTGACTTGAACTCACTGGCTAGTATTGAAGGCCTCCGAAATCCATGCTGCAGAAAGCCCATAAGGGTCCATGGCGCCGAACAGCTGGTTCCGGAACGAAGGCTTGTTGGTCTTCACACTGTACTGGAGTATTTGACGTACGCATCTCTCCAACTCTCTCTCTTCTGTTGGCTGCGATATATCGATATCGAGGATTTTCTGGAAATTGGAGTAATAAAGATGCAGTAAGCAGCTAATTCCATTTTATCAACAGCCGTTTATGGTAAGCTTATTCAAATTCAAATTATTTATTGCGTGGTCATGAGTTTTTACGTAGATGTTAATTAGAAAAATATATTTTAGTTATCAAGTACATCCAGTCCTGCCCCCGAGAGACGTGCAATAGTCTATTTTAATACAAGATGAAATGATATGACACCACCAATTAACAGAGTCATCGGTTACACGTTTCTGGCGTCAGTTCAGACCATCTTTCTGGTTTTCTGCCATTTAAAACGGATTTACGAATGTTATTTAAAATATTTAATTTTCATCGGTCCGGGACCGGGCCATCAGTCCGTAAGACCGAGAGGGTTGCACGATAATTATCTCGAACTGACGCCTACTATATTGTGATAGGACTCTAGACTTTATTTTATTTTACATTTAGGTGTATTCACGCGAAAACCCGATGTTTCCACGGGATACTAATCTTAAAACCTTAACCGCTTGGTGTAGAAACATGAAATTTTTCACAGGTGTTTATAAATGCATCGTAAACGTAGACCACCATGTAATTTTTGGGAATTCATTAAAATCCCGGGATTTCAATTCAACTGCCGTAAGTATCTATAGTTTATGTGTACGAAGCCGCAGGAAAAGACTAGTTAAGTATGTTGCAATTAGAGCCGCCGTGTTAATTGTCTCGTTTGTTATAGGATGACGCACTTGTAAAACATCGGAAATATTGTAACGCCTTTACAATTAGCTGAAATGATGGAATGAAATATGTATAATTTGCTTTTATCATTTTCAGTTCCTGTAAACATAGACCCGTCAAACAAACTGGTCCTGCGCCATTGACATCCAACGCGTCCCGCAACCTTAGCCAGGTCATCGCTTCACTTTGTTGGAGACCCACCTACACTGCCTCTTCCGGTCTGTTGTCGCCATTAGAGAACCTTTTGGCCCCGTGGACCATGGCAATCATCATCATCATCTGGTACAGGACTGTTCAGTTCAGTGCAGGGTTCAACTTCGCGTTGGACATTCCGATGTCATGGCGTATGAGTGAGAGCTGTTGTATTTGACACAGCGTTGAAAAGGTTAAATATTTGGATTTATGTTACTCAATCACGCAATAACGGCTGAAGGGATGGGATGATGGGAAGAAAGGGAAGGGAAACTAGGCGTACTGATATATAAAAATCTTTGAGACATACCTACTTAGTTACTTAATATCTCAGTAAAGAGTTCGCTTGGGTAAACAAGAATAGAGGGCGCTGTCCAAGAACGTAGACGTACCTCAACTTTCAAAATAACGCGTTAACTTTGTCTGCAATTAATAGATAGAGACTAGACTAACCAACTATTCTGTGAATCAGACCAAGCAATATTACTGCACTTTATGCGAACGGCGTAAACATTTTTTTCAATATGGACGGTGACGCCATTAAAAGATAATTCGAAGACACGACTCCAGTAAAAAACGCTTTATTTTAGCCCTGAAAACCAGATTAATTTTTGATTAACTGCAAAATTAGATTTTTTGTTGCTTTCAAACAAATAAATAGTTGATTGAGTTGGCAAACAAGTGACGTCATAAGTTGCTATTGCCATTCAAACTCTATGGGAGAACTGTGTTTTGACAGCTCATAAAAAGTACGTCAGTTGGTGTTGATGGTAGAGCTTGTCTAATTTATAAAATGACGCGCGCCCAACCACCGCATTTACGCACATCTGCCAAGAGAAATATTTCTCTATTGTAGCTTAAATTGAGTTTCGAATCCTGTGCGTAAATGCGGTGGTGGGGCGCGTCATTTTAAATTAGACAAGATCTATCAACATTCCTTTTCTTTTAAATGCTGTAATATCATAGTATTGAAACAAACATAGTTTTCTCATTATGACACCTCAGTGTGAAATAACTCTCTGTTGTGGTAGAAACTTGAGCTCGAAGAGCGGGGTCGGTTCTGTTTATTTAACATGATACAGTGAATAAGAAAACGCGGGTCGCATACTCATTAAGTGACCGTTAATAATGTTAATTTAGCGGAACAATGTTAATTTTTTTAGAAGAACTATTATTTCAAAGCGCTCATTTTCGATTTGTTATCAAAATACTTTTAACGTTTGATCACAATCACGGTTGATGGAAAGCAAAGATGAGGCCTACGATGGAGCACGCTTTGCGCGCGCCACCAAGCAGTGCAAACCGTACAACAATACGGGGTACTGTATCCCGCACGCACAACTGCTAAGATCCTTCCTCTAGAATGGCTTCTATGGCCTCTAGTTGCAGTAGTTCGGTTGATTTGTCCGGGACCGAACTGCTGCAACACTTTTTGTCTCATTAGTTCGGTTAAGACGTCAAACCGAACTGTTGGGAAGACTTTAGTTGCAGTAGTTCTGTTGACTGTCCGGGAACTACTGAGAATTGAAACGACTCAAAAGGACGTTTAAGGATTAGATTGTACAACAAGAGCATAAAACGAGCCATTTTACCCGAGACGTTTGGTTGGTCAATTTAATTTAATGCTAGAGTTTTAGGTACACTCTTCTTTTCACTTCGATTGCAAGGAAATGAAATAAGTAGCAATATTGCAAATAAAATTAACTAGCTCTTATTTTTCATGGATTGTGTATTTAGCTATATTTTTAATCGCGCTTTTGAGTCGTTTCAATTTTCAGTAGTTCGGTTTGACGTCACAACCGAGCTAATGAGACTAAAAGTGTGGCAGTAGTTTGGTCCCGGACAATCAACCGAACTACTGCAACTAAAGGTTTCCCAGCAGTTCGGTTTGACATCTTAACCGAACTACTCAGACAAAAAGTGTTGCAGCAGTTCGGTCCCGGACAAATCAACCGAACTACCGCAACTAGAGGTCTATAGGCAAGAGGCCGGAACACGAAGAGAGTCGCTTGGCGGCCTGGCTCAACCTATAGGATGGTGACCAGCCACAGCCGAAGCCTACCACCGGAGTTGTAATTTAGACTGAGAGTTTGACGTTTTAATAAAATTGCTCAAGTGCGAGTTGGACTCGTACATGAAGGGTTCCGTGCCTCCGTACAATGTTTCAAAAACAGATCAGTAATAAGTTTCTATAAAAAAATCTATTTATAGGAGAAGCTTTTTTTGCTGATTGTACCTACTTTTTGCCCCTAATTACTAAAGTACTCGTCAAGACGAATTAAACCAGCCCAAACTCGATGCGGTCGTGTCGTTTTATTAGAGAGTTCCTATGGCCACTCTCTAGCTTTATCAACAGATCAGTCCCATGTCATAATAATATTGCATTATCATCGGATTTACTCATACATGCGTCCAAAATGTGTCAGTCTGTCTGTGGCATCATAACTCTAAAACGGGTGAACCGATTTGGATGCAGTTTTTTTTTTATTTGAAAGAGCAGGTTTCTTAGCAATGGTTCTTAGACATGTTTCATCAAAATTGGTCCAGCCGTTTCAAAGTTATCAGCTCTTTTGTATGCTGCGGAAGGGATCTTGGACAATTGTTTTATTGTGCTATTACGGCTCAAGAGGTAGAGCCCTGTGACAGACGGACAGACATCGAAGCCTCAGTAATAGGGTCCCGTTGGCACCCTTTGTGTACGGAACCCTAAAAAAATTGTAAAGGTTCTTCATTTGTGAAACTATTTTTATAAATCGATAATGAGTTGTGTGAAGAGCACAAATAATGCGTTACTTCTTATAAAACTTAGTATGGAATTTACCCGTTACTTTAGGGCGGCAGTACTTTAAATATCTATGCCGATGATACGAATGAATTCAAACATAAATGATGACGAAATCGTAATTTAAAGTAGGTATATTCAGTATCTCTGATAGATAAAATATGGGTGCAGCAAAGTAGTTTAGAAATTGTTACACAATTATTTGTTTCTATCTTGTTGTTTATGATAGGTATTGCTAACCATTGCTGGCGTTACTAACTCAACAAAAATTACTAGGGGTAAGGTACGTGAATGGTAATGATTTCATCTTTATTGTCTATTTCTCCACTGATTTTACTGTGGCATTTAATTTAATTGTAACCGTACGTATGCTGTTTCTTTATTCTTAGTGATGTTTCCTTTATTATTTTATACTAGCTGTTGCCTGCGACTGCGACTGCTTCCCGCGCGGGATTTTTACACTTTTCCAGGATAAAAAGTATCCTACGTTTTTCTCAATGTCTTAATACTATCTCCATACCAAATTTCATCTAAATCGATTCAGTGGTTTAAGCGTGAAGAGGCAACAGATAAGAGTTACTTTCATATTTATAATATTAGTATGGATTAACTTCAATTATTGTCGTTATTTTTATTTTAAAAATCATCGATAATTTTGGTTTAAATTCTTATATAATCTTTTTTATTTAATGAATAATAATGAAAATACTTACCTCCAAATCTTTCGGGTGCTCAAATTTTATAAGAGGAGCATCTCCACATGATTCTTCTTTGACAATATTGTACACTTTACCAAGGAATGAATGACCGTTGACATTCATGTTGTTATCTGCCCATGTAAAAACTTGGGAAACCTAATCAAATCACTGACTGAATGGGTAACGCGAATGAGATGTTGACGAGGCAATGAATCGAGCGAGACTGTGACCGACGTCTACTACAGACATATTAACTCTGTAGGTATAATATACTGTAGTATTCTCTAAAATAATACTATAGCATTCAGCACGTATGCGCTTGTGTCACAGATGATTATAATACAACGTCGCCAACGAACGAGTAAGAGAAGACTAAAACATAGATTTTTCAGGTTATTTCAAGCCAAAAACGCAGTAAATAGGTAGCTTAGTTTGGAAAATATTTATTTTCTTGTAAAAACACTCGTCTTTTTACAGCAAACTAGCTGATTCTCGCGGCTTCGCCCGCGCTGAAGTAGTTTAAAACGAGTTTTCCCGTGAGAATGAGATATTTTCCCGTGGTAAAAAGTAGCCTATGTCACTCTCCAGCCCTTCAACTATGTTCATACAAAAAATCACGGCAATTCGTCGCTCAGTTTCGACGTGAAAGAAGAACAAACAAACACACTTTCGCATTTATAATATTAAGTATGGAAGTATGGATTTGTATAACGTCATAATTACCTAATAATTTACAATGCGTTACTAGCTCGTTAGACCTTGTTATCTTTAAGTTCGAAACTATTGATAGTTCTTTTTGTTTGAACATAAAAGGAAAGTTAAAATTATCGATTAGAGTCCAGTACGCTTAGTATAAGTTTTACTTCACCAAAATACTTCTCGATCGCGTTTACGTAAAAAAATCAATTACTATGGAAACGTGGACAGCGTCTCCGCGCGCGCGCGCCCATGTTTCCATAGAATTGAAATTTTTACGTAAACGCGATCGAAAAGTATTTTGGTGAAGTAAAACTTATACTAAGCACTCTGTACGCTTATTGTCTAACGCGCTGACGCTTGCTTTCGCATTCACTATTTCTCTCTGTCAAACAGTAAAAAATGGTAACAGAAAGAGATGGTGAAAGCGAAGGCAAGCACCCGCGCGGTATACAATACGGCCTCAGGTTCATATAACGTTTTTTACTTCTGAGGGGCTCAGAAATATATTATGACTTTTGGCGAATTGGCCGTACCCATACGGTGTAGGGTCATCGTCATAAATAAGTGATCACTTTTGTACCTTATCACTTTAACGTCATGTTTGAAAAGTCATACGAAGTCATATAATGACTGAAAGCGACAAGGTACATAAATGATCACTTATTTATGACGTTGAATGTACACACTAGTCTACGTCCCGTGGAAAGTTTCACGTTCCCGAGATAAAGTGTAGCCTATGACACTCCCTGATAAATAGTGTAGCTTTCTATGGGTGAAAGAATTATTAAAATCGGTTCAGTATGAGTACTTTTTGAATTTATTCATTACAAGCAAAAACACACAATTAAATATTTTTTATTTTTTTAGACTAAAGTGAACGGTCTGGCAATAGAATTAAAATTCCAGAATTTTAGTCATTTCTAGAGATTTCCGGATTTTGCATACATCCCGTTCGTAGGGAAATATCGGGATAAAAAGTAGTTCCATAAATTCAGCTAGATAGCTGAAACATACCAAACTTCTCTCTTTGCCTGTATTTCCAGATAAATACATCCACTTTTCATCAGATGACATAGAAGTCAATCACGGCTCAGTTTTATGTAAAAAAAAAACTTCTGTCATCTGACTCCGAACAGCCATTTTAGTGTGAAGGATTATACACACAAACACTCATAACATAAGCATTCGCAGTAATACATAATATTGTAGAATTTACTATATAATATAACAATGAGACCTTGCCTCAGTAGTCGATAGTACGTACTAATGAACTGATAGCAAACACATTAAGGGCCACACGATAATGGTCATATCATAAACCTTCGTATGCAATTGTACCTAGAGTTAATAACCCAGTGTAAGTAGGTATATAAATAATTTCATCAAATGTTACTAGTACGTATCTACTGATAAAATATAGTGGAATATTTATGCTAACGCTTCACCTATTGTGATAAAAACCTTGCCTCTAACGCAACTAAAGATAACTCAACCTGCCCGCCAAGCTTTTATGAATGGCCTGACTGGTACTTATACAAATTTTTAATGATTTTCAACCATTTTGCTTTTTAATGCTGTTGACAATTAATACAGCGGCCCTCTGCCCATTGTTATAAAACATTTATTCACAGAAAAAGCACGCAGTATGTGGTCATTTTACATTGGTTACTGACATAGACGTAAATATGTATATAAAAAAAATACTAGCTGATACCCCTGATGGCTTCACCACCGCTGAAGTAGATTAAAATGTGTTTTCCCGTAGGAATGAAATATTTTCCCGTAGTAAAAATTAGTCTATGTCACTCTCCAGCCCTTTAACTGTGTCCATACAAAAAATCACGGCAATCCGTCGCTCAGTTCCGACGTGAAAATGGAAAGAACGAAGGACAAATGAGGTGAAGGAGGAAGGTAACCCTTCAGACAAAGAACACATAGGTACTTTTAAATTTATAATATTAGTATGGATATGGATCATAAACCTCTCATAAGTTTTCCCGTTATCTTTTGATATATGTACATTCCGTACTTAAAACAAATATTTTTCGGGACTTAATCACGAACTACTTAAAATACCTAAACGAAGTGATAGGTAGGTACCCTGCGTCAGCCGACGCGTGACCACGGCCGCTGCAATGCAGTCGAAACGTCAAGCAATTTAAGTAATTAGTTCGTGATTTGATTAGGTCCCGAAAAATATTACTTACTAGCTGTTGCCCGCGACTCTGTCTGCGAAGAATAGGGGTAAATACCGAATACAGAGAAAAAGTTTGATAAAAATCGATCAAGCCGTTTCGGAGGAGTTCGATAGCACTCACTGTGACACGAGATTTTTTTTTAAGTTTTCTTGTCTTTTTATTTGTATTTTTGAATTTTACAGCGTATTGGTGTTGTAACGCTGTAATTTATATTGATGAATAAATAAATAAATTAGTAGAAGATTAGCTGACCCCGCAAACGTTGTTTTGCCTTACATCACCTAGGGGTATAAAAAATAGCCATCGACCTATTCTCAGACCTACCGAATACTTATACAGAAAAAATTTCATAAAAATCGTTCAAGCCGTTTCGGAGGAGTGCGATAACAAACACCGTGACACGAGATTTTTATATAGGTACTAGCTTTTGCCCGCGACTTCGTCCGCGTAGAATTCCAATTTGTGGTAAAGCTTATTCATCTCTTTCATTGTATAAAACAAAAATCCGGCAACGGCAACATCCATCATTATTATCATTTCATCATCATCAGTATCAGTTAGTGAATATTATAAATCCCGTTTATTCTCTATCCCGTGGGAATTTCAACAAATTTGTCCTTATTCTATGCAAATTTTCGCTTATTTTTATCCCGCGGGAATTTTGCATTTTCCCCGAGAAAAAGTAGCCTATGTCCTTAAAGGTGTAGCTTTCTACCGGTAAAAGAAGTTTTCAAATCAGCCCCGTAGTTGAATTCACTTTTTTTTTTCCCGTGGGAATTTTGCTTTTTCACGGAGAAAAATAGTCTATGTAAATAATAGTTGGTGTAGCTTCCTACTGGTGAAAGAAATTTACAAATCAGCCCTCAAGTGATATTCACTTCTTTCTATCCCACGGGAATATTGCATTTTACCGAATAAATAGTAGGTAGCCTAGCCTATACCAATAAAGGATAGTGTAGCTTTCTTTTGGTATTTTTTTTAAACTCAGCCCCGAAGTGAAATTTACTATTTTCTCGTGATTTTCTCTATACCGCGCGAATTTTGCATTTATCCGGAAAATAGCATCCTATGTTAATCAAGGACAGTGTATCTTTTCTATTGGTGAAAGACATTTTAAAATGAGCTCCTAAGTTGAATTTTTTTTTCTATCCGTTGGGAATTTTGTATTTTTCCGGAAAAAAGTAGCCTATGTCAATAAAGGATAGTGTAACTTTTTACTGGCAAAAGATTTTTTTTTAATCGGCTCGGAAGTTTCGTAGATTATCTATCCCACAGGAATTTCCAAAAATCCCGCAATAAGTTTTTTTGCTGTTATGTATGACTATTTACGTTTATACTGAATTTGAAAAGTTTAGTAATTGTAGTTACGGACATAGGATCCAGTTGATTTGAGTAAATAAAATCTGATTTATCCTTATCCCGTGAGAATTTTCAAAATTATTGAAATTAGCTTTATACCTATTCTAATAGTCTACTTGCATGCCCAATTTGAACAGTTTAGTAATCTTCGTTATGGGGATAGGGTCACTCTCGACTGATGAAATATATACATCCCGTATATTCCTTATCCCGTGGGAATTCCGGAAAATTCTTTCTTATCGGATGCCTACGTCATACAAAGACCACATCCTCCAAGTTTCAGGTCTCTACATACAGCGGTTTAGGCTGTGCGTTAATCCGCCAGTCAGTCATTTAGTACTTCAGGACAAAGCATTTTATATGTATTTGCATTGCACCAAGCTTTTATGCGAGTTCAACAATGATGTTTGAATACTCAATTCGATTTTATTCGAAAAAGGTTGAACTCACATAAAAGCATCATCATCATCATCATCATTTCAGCCGTAGGACGTCCACTGCTGGACAAAGGCCTCCCTCATTGACGCCCAATCTAATGATTGGGAGCAACCAAATTGTATGGAAAAACTTATACTAAGCGTACTGTGCATTCGCTCGACATTATACGTGTTCGGTGGGTCTCCGATCTTTGTTTACGATTTTGTTATAAACAACTGTTCTCTTTCCTCATTGAATGAAAACGGACATTTTCTATTTTGAGCGAACATCGGCAAAACCGCAATCATATTTGCTCTAAACAAATGTTTGTTTAGAACACTAAGTGAAAACGCGGCTTAACCAAGATGTCTAGTCCTTACCATTTCAAATTTCGAACTCTACGTTCCTATGAAGCCGTGTCTTCGGATCGAGTATTCAAACATGTGTCAAAATAAAATGTAATTTAAATCAAAAGCACTAAGGAGTATTGATATCAACTTCGAAGCAAATCACCCCCAAAATAACTTTCTACTCCTTTTTAACCCCGTCAAGGGATGAATTTCAATAAAATACGAAACACGTCTTCCATCAATTCTGTTAAAGAATGTTTATGCAAAATTTGATGTAGATTGGACCAAGGAATCACGTTGTCCCATACAAACTTTGCCCCCCTTTTTTACCCCCTTAGGAGTAGAACTACGAAAAATCCTTTCTTATCGGATGCCTACGTCATACAAAGGACACACCCTCCAAGTTTCAGGTCTCTACGATCAGCGGTTTAGGCTGTGCGTTGATCCGTCAGTCAGGACAAAGGATTTTATATGTATAGATTAGAAAAGGAGATTAGACATAAAAACCGGTCAAGAGCGTGTCGGACATGCCCAAGATAGGGTTCCGTAGCAGGTACGAAAAAATCTTTGCATACTTTATTAATGTGGTTGTTTTGGTCCCAACTGTATTTATTATTATGGGGGTTTTCAGAAAAAAATGTACCCGTTTTGCCTTAATTATCCTTAATTTTCCATACAAAATTTATTAGTCAGTTTTGTGACGGTCCATTCAACATGTATGGTTAACTGCGTCACAAAACTGACAATTAAAAGTGGGACACTTTTTTTATTGCTTAAATCGATAGTGCTTGTGATTCTGAGTAGAAATAACCCAAAATATGTTAGTTTTTTTTTTAAAAAAGTACAGGGTACACTTTTTTCTGAAAATGCCCTTATATGAACCGATTTCAATTTTATTTTTTTTATTTGAAAGAAGATACTGTCAGCGTGATCTTATAGGTACTTAAAGAAAAAAAATGCTTGCAATGGCGGTTAAATAACAATTTTAGTTTAGAAATATTATTTTACAAAAACTTAAAAACTGCTCAACTGATTAAGTTGAAAATAATTTTCCTAGAAAGTTTTTATTAAGTTTAACTTACGTGATTTCATATTTTTTAGACTTGCTGTTCAAAAGTTAGAGGGGGGGGACACATTATTTTGAACTTTCGGAGTAAATATCTCCGAAAATATTCACTTTGTCGAAAAATGGTTTTACCAAACCCCTATTTATTTTTAAATACCTATCCAATTATATCCCACACTATAGGGTTGGTCGAGAAAAAAAAATCACCCCCACTTTACGTCTATGGGAGGTACCCATACTTACTTACTACTTTTAATATTGCATAAGAACAGCTATTTTATCTTGTACACAACCTCAGACACAACCAAATAAAAGAAGTTGACTTAAATGGCCAACTTTTTTTAAAATAAATTTTTGATTGATGAGTTGATTTTGAGAAATGTTCGGACGTGATTTTCTTCCTACGCCCTTTGCGATTATTATTTTCTGGCAACCATTTACAAAAATGATAGTATTAGTTGGTTGATAGAAAGCTAAAAATACGTACATGTTTTTCGTACAATCTGCACGCCAAATGTCATAGTAAAATTTTCTGTTCTTGTGACATTCATTTTGAACAACCTTATAAAAAAATCATATTTTTTTTTACTTTTTGGTCTTGCGTTCTTAAACGTGTACAGATAATACTTTTAATATTGTATAAGAACAGCTATTACATGAGAAAATAAAAAAAGTTGACTAAAATGGCCAACCTTTTTTTAAATAAAGTTTTGAAGATGCGTTTCTGACTTTTTTGCAAAAAACTTAAATTTCAATTATCTCAGAAATGGTTCATTTTTGCATAGGGCATTATGGGACAAAAATGATTTGCAAATGACCTCCTCCATAACCCCTTAAGGTGGAACGGCACGCTCTAGCCGCGAAATTCAAACTTTTTACAGTTTTTAATTTATTGCGGGTAAACGGTGTAACTGTTTAACTTCATATGGTATTTGCGCTTGTAAAACAGTGTTCTTTATATTATTGTGTAAAGTTTTTTAACAATAAAACTATTAGCTTGAAATAAAAGTTGTCAAAGCGTTGAAAGTCCGAATTTCTATGTTTGACAACTTTTATATCAAGCTAACAGTTTTATTCTTAAAAAGCTTTACACAATAATATAAACAACACTGTTTTACAAACCGCAAGTACCATATGAAGTTAAACAGTTACACCGTTTACCCACAATAAATTAAAACCTGTAAAAATTTTGAATTTCGCGCCTAGAGCGTGCCGTTCCACCTTAACGGGAATAGGTCGACTTACCAATAACCCTGTATACAGGAAACAGATAGCGGTTGAAACGCTTGTAAATCTTCATTATCATTTTAGTTACTGAGCAACGATTAAATATTTTAATAATGCATACGGTACCATTTATAAATACATAACGTATAATAGGTAATTAAGCAGATGAACTCGATAAATTCCCTTGAACCTTTATGAGTAATTGTATTTCATCGTCCGCACAGCTTGTGATGGAAAGTTTAAATGATAAGTAAACCTCCTGTTTTTAACAGACTTCAAAAAATACCAAGTGGACCACGCCCGGTAGGTATAGTTTATATTAAGCAAAGGAGTCTTAAATCGAAATAAGACCATAATTATGATAAGACCTTGGCAAACTCTTAATGTTTTTGAAAGACGTATTCAAATCTACCCCGCACTATCGCTACTTTCCTACCTGCTATTACCGCTACGTCAAATCATCCAATTATGGACGAGAAGATTAAAATGATGGAGTACGAGTATGTACAGGTAACGCCACCAGAGTTGAGGCCACGCACACAACCACATCTCATGTAATGACAGCGGGATTTTGACGTTGTGTTGTCGTTAAACATCAACACAACCTCAAAATACCGCTGTCATTACATGAGATGTTGGTTGTGTGCGTGACCTCAACTCTGGTGGCGTTACCTATAAGTGCGAAGGAGGGGTATTACACAAAAGATTCCTACGGGTCGAAGTGTATCCGCAAGAACCCCTAATACTAAGATAAGATAAGATGGGTTTAGACGAGAAAAAATATATCTCTAACTACTTTACCTACCCGTACGACCGCCCCAACGATAAAAAATGTTTTGTTTTTCATGATTTTGTTTTACTAATTTTGTTCGCGTGGTTAATAATAAATACTCGCGCAAAATTACATCTTTCTAGAGCCAACAGTTTTTAAGCTAAGCTTCTGACGGACAGACAATACAGGCAGACATAGCCATTACTATAAGGGTTCCTTACTTGTAGAACTACGGGACCCAAAGAATATTTAATGACTACCACAGAAATAAATCTAAAATTTTTCTGCGTGTACTTTGGTTTATCATCAAATTACTGACACTTAAATAATCGAATTTTATTCAAAGTCAACGTTTCGAGTATAGGTGTACCAGAATCTGATGGCATTATTAAAAGTAAAAAAAAAAATGTTTTTCATATGGCAACTGTCAACTGGCAGCTGTGTCAAATAGTTTGTTTATTGTTTACCGTTGCCACAGAGGTAGAAAAAAATGGAGTGGCAGTATTCTACTATAGATACATTTGTTATACAAATATGTGTGAAATCGACATAAAAACCAAAAACACATATGGTCTCTTTCTTTCTAAGGTGACTTGGCATATGAAGAAAGAGATGGCATGACATTTGTTTGTTATGTCACAACCCTTGAGCGCCATTTTGTGTGACAACTTTAGGTATACACGCATGATTTGTAGGTATCACGGGTCCATAGGTCTAAGATACCGTTTAGTCCAATTACCCCAGTATTGCCCTCTACAATTTAATATTTCCCCATTTGCCATGAGATTCTGGTACACCTATATTTTTATTTCATCGACAATTCATGTCGCGGAATTGTCATTGCAAGGAATTTCAATTCATGGATTTTTAATGGGCTGAAAAGTCATTGTATAGTTGTGTTATTGCACGGAAAACGTTTCGTAATTTATTGTTTCATTTTTTTCAAATAGCATAAAACTTATTTCACGTAAAATCACTTGAATACGAGTTATTTTGCATACACAGTTATCTATGCCAAGTTATGCTGACAACGGAACGCAATATGCAACTCAACGGTGAACGCGAGTGGTTGTATGTGGAGTAATTGTAGTTTCTTTTTATATAGCAAGACTTCCAGGGTGGTCATAAAAAAAATACCTAACACCAAAGGCTAATGCAGGAGCTTCGCTACGCTACGCTCCCGCATTAGCCTTTGAACCTAACCTATCCGAGTCGACCCGTCTTGCTTGCTCGCTAATATAGCTAGCTAAAAATGATTATGAAAAGGTTCCATCCTGGCCTGGTACACGTTTCAGTTTCCTCGACTATGCGTGTTGTCTATTATTTTATAATGTGTTGTAATAAAACTGCGAGGAAATGAACATCGTTGTTTTGTAATTCTGTCATTTAAAATTACTTCAAAACGAATCATCTGCCAAATCTAATCTATCTATCTATCTAATCTAATCTATCTATCTATCTAATACCTTTAAACGAGCAATTCTTGTATATATGTATATAATCAGGATCTCGGAAACGGCTCCAACGATTTCGATGAAATTTGGTATGTGGGGGTTTTCGGGGAAGAAAAACTGATCTAGCTATGTTTCATTTTCAGAAAACCGCTTTTACTCGTGTTTTCCGGCTATTTTTGTTTGCATTAGAATACAAAGCTAAATTTCGCCGGCTTTGAGCAGATCATAATAGCACAGTAGAGATCGGGTGGTCGCGGATCCAGCCGACCTCGGTTCGATTCCACTTTTTTTTAAGGTTTTTAGTTTTTTTTTAAGTTTATTTTTCATCAGAAAACGTCAAGTTTCTTCTTTTGTGAGAAAAGTTACTTTTTTGTGAGAAAAAGTATTATAGGGAACGTGCAGTAACTATAGGCGGCAGCACTAATGCGACAGAAAAGACACTATGCGGACAGTAAAACAAACTTATCAAGGTAAAACATTCAAATTTATGGCACCAGTTGGCAGCACCGTCTATGTGCACGTTCTCTATTCTATTGGGAGCACAAAACAGGAAAAACCGGTTGTCTGTAAAGTCGGTTTACGGACGATAATTTAACGTGACTCACCCCCCAACCCCCTCCGGTGTTTTTGTCAAATATCTTGAAAACGGTGCATCCTACGGCAAAATCAATGAAATTTTCATCCCTCCTTGGAAACCCGCGAACCCCCTCCCCCGCCCCCCCCCCCCCCGCACATATATAATCAGGATTTCGGAAACGGCTCCAACGATTTCTATGAAATTTGGTATGTGGGGGTTTTCGGGGATGAAAAATTGATCTAGCTTGGTCTTATCCCTGGGAAAACGCTTGGTACCGAGTTTCTGCCCGAGCAGAGCTCGGTCGCCCAGGTACTAATATTCCTAAGACCAGTATTTCTATGAAATAATAAAAATTGGAATGAACTGGTAACGAAATAAAATTACACCAAACGATAATACTAGAACTAAATATTCCATGAAACGTTTTCGATTAAATAATATTCGATGTAAAGTTTGTCGGTAAAACAAGGGACACCCGTGTGCTTTCCATTGATCTGATTTCTAAAGTCGGTGCATCAACAGGAGCCAGGAAGAGTGGAGTTAGTCTATACCACCTATTTAACTTGGCACAGAATTTTAACTGATCAGTTGGAAGCGCACAGCACACAGAAAGAAGATCTATCTGCGGTAAGGCATTAAATACTTTTTTAATATATCTAATACTTTAGAAATTTTTTGCTTTTTTTAGTTATCTTCGTGGTTTTTTGCAGTCTGGTAGTACGCATATTTAATCTACTGGAAAGGTTCCAGCGCGTAAGGCCATCAATAAACGCGACAGTTGTGGTGGTGTGTGAATGAAGTAGTAAATAAATAACCAATTTGGTTGATTCCTCTATGGTAGATGAAAATAACAAAAAAATAAACCGCCGAAAAAAATTTAATAGCAAAAATAATAAACTTTTTTTATTCAAGCCTAATAACTAAGTAAGTATACCTACCTAAGTAATTTCGAGCCGGTGCCAAACAATCACGTGCCACATAATTTACACAAAGTAGATAACTTATGTTAAATTGAAGCTTAACATTTGACTTGGCTACTTTTCACATACAAATCATCTTATATTTGGCTAATCAACTTATCTTCTACATTCAATTTGCTGGTAAAAACGTGCCTCGCGTCGACTTGAGTACCTACCTCCTCCGTTTTTATCGTCTATTAAAAAAGATTTCATATTACAATTCCGAGTCTGTTACAAAAAAAAAAAGGAGTCCGCTGAAAAATACGATCTGACGGGGACTGTCAAGAGTCTGGTATCATGTTATGTTTACGTCCGAACCGAACCGTCATGACAAGTTGGTTTGTGGTTAGGTTACATATAAAACTGTTGAAAATCTCACTGATCGTATCGTGACCGACTAGATTACTATATCCCAATAAAGTAGATAAGGTGAAAGTGACTAAGTAGATACAATTTACATGGAAGGTTAGACCAAATTCAAAATTCCTGTAAGGTACACTTTAAAAGCACAAAAATGAATTTCCGTAAGGGCCGGGCTCGGTCCCGCAGGAATTCTATAAACATTATGATAGACACAGAGAAGTGGAAAAACTTTGGCAGGAAAATGTCTCGTAAAACAGAGTACGTGGAAGAAGAAAGCGATGAAGACAAAGCGACAGAGATGGACTGGGAACAAGAATTTTTCAAACGCAAGAAACTCAGCGAAAGCATCTCGGATCAAGATGTTGAAGTGCAGCTCACTAAGAAACAGACATTGTTGTTGTCTACCTTGGTTCCTGATGAAATTTTACTTATGGAAAAGTTAGTATCCTGCGTTAAACCCCCATAATATTCTTAGCTTGAAGTGAAATAGGTATTTGTTGTTAAAATAATCACAAGCGAACGTATTTTCAGATTCGACTCAACTGAGCCCAAGCGTTTTGTGGGAGTGTTGTTAATGGCCGACGTATCTGGCTACACAGCGTTGTCTGAGCGCTACAACAACACTGGTAAAGGTGGCACTTACCGTCTCACCGTCACACTTAACACTTATCTAGGCTCCCTCATAGAAATGATTTATAACCACGGGGGTGACATCATCAAGTTCGCTGGCGATGCTTTTTTAGCGCTTTGGAAGACTGACAAACGAACATTTCTATGTCACACGATTCATACCGCAATAGCGTGCGCTCTCTTAATACAACAATCATTTTCCTCATACGAAACCGACGTTAAAGTAAATCTTAGAGTGAAATTAGCCATTTCAGCTGGAAATATAATTTTTGCTACGATCGGCAATAAACTACCTATGAACTACGTCATATTCGGCCTACCTGTAATTGAAGCCAAACTAGCCGAAAGTGTTTGCGTTTCTGGTGAAGTCAAATTGACACCTAACGCTTGGGGTCATTGTTATTCCAGAAACTATGATCACGTCATTCATGAAGATGGACATGTTACAATAAAATCTATCCTGTACGATCCCCGTGAGAAAGACGTATCTAAGCCGTTCGGAGGATTTGGAACAATGATAAAAATAAAGAAACCTTTTTGCGCTCTGGAGAACCTTCCTGATGCTATATGGTGTTCAAGTAATAGTATCAGTACCACTGAAGTAATACAGAAACATGAGGCATTAAGTTTTAGAAAAGCTATTTTAGTAACCGAAGAAAAAAATATTGGTGTTGAGATTCGTAAGTTTATGGTTCGGCCTGTGCTCACTCAAATAGACGCGCAACAGCCACTAGAATACCTCACAGAAATGAGACAAGTATCTGTTTTATTCGTAACTCTCAAACCCCGGGAATGTCCATATCTACAGTTAATCACAATAGTCAACAATGCGTACCAAATCATATGCGAAATCGTTTATAAATCAATGGGTTGTGTAAACAAAATCATATTATTTGATAAAGATGTCATGATCCTAGTAATTTTCGGCTTACGAGGCTTTAAACATGAATGTGAAGCTCAGGCAGCATTGAAATGTGCATACAGTATAAAGAAATCGGTTTCGGCATTGGACGGTGTCCGCCAAGTCTCTATCGGCGTAACGACTGGACAAGTATATTGTGGTGTCGTAGGGCACCCCTTACGAAGGGAATTTACCGTTATCGGAGCCATCGTCAATAAAGCAGCAAGGCTGATGTGCTATTTCCGTAACAAAGTAACATGTGACGAATCGACCTTCGTTAAAAGCAAAATGTCTACAAACGGTTTTACTCTCCAACCGAAAGCCGAACTCAAAGGTATAATGAACTCAGGTAAAATTTACGAGTACACTGAAGAAATAAGAGTCAAAGAACTATACGATATCCCAATGATACCACCACTACTTGACCGAAGTGATGAAATGGAATACTATGAAAATTGGTTAAATGACGCTCATAATTCGTATAGAGATTTCGATGCACTTTTGCTAGTGGGAGAATCTCGTCTAGGGAAAACTAGACTTTTAGAATGGATGTCACGTCATGCGAGTAACTGCAGCTTCAATACATGCGACGTCAATCTATCTTCCATACATTCAGCAACCCCTTACTTAGCACTCACCCAAATTATCGATAGAATATTTGGACTTCAGGAACCAATCACAGGTTTTGAAAAGGAGGAAATGATAGTCCAATTGCTACATGTGTATGATGAAGACCTTTGTTACTTAAACGATATACTAAAGGTACGGTTCGCGTTTCACGAAGGAGTATATACCCAAGATGTCAAGAAACGTGCAGATAAAGCTAAAGATATATTTACTAGGTTAATACAAGCAATACCAGGTACCTTTATTGTATTTTTAGATGATCTACATAATCTTGATCCAGTGTCATGGCCATACATTGCAATTATGATAAATTCAAGTAAGATATTTACAGTGATGACAGTCCGCCGAGGAAAGTTTAGCTCTGTGCACAGTTGGTTGTACGGTGTCTTCATTAACAGCAACATAAGAAAAATTGTATTGGGACCATTGGCTCCTCGTTGGATTCCTCCACTTGCTTGTCAAATATTAGACGTAAAAGCAGTCCCCAATGACCTGTGCGAAGCTCTTAGAGTTAAATGTAAAGGATTGCCTGGACTTGTGGAACTGTTCATTGTTCATCTTTTTTCAAGTGGTGCTCTTGAAATCAAGAAAGTCAGACATGACGAACTAGAAGATTGGAAAGATGAAGAACTACAATTCCCTGATCCTGAACTGTTACATCCTCAGGCTTTAAAAGCAACAGATCAAATAACCTTAAATAAATTTATAGAAGACGACAAAAAAGAAGAAATAAGTATATGTATTGTGACTCAGAAGGAGGAATTAAAAACAGATATTAATGTCCAAAACTTAGATGCATTGATAATGATTCAAATCGATTCACTTACTCCATACCAGCAACTATTACTGAAAATTGCTTCTGTGATTGGAGATGTACTGTCACGAGATCTTTTAGAAAGTATAATGTATGAAAACAATCCTCTTACAACAGCAAAAGCAATAAAAAGACTGTTTTCTATGCGCATTTTGGGGTGCGCTAATACCAAAAGTAGATTCCGCCGTAAAACTCCGCCTGCATCTAAAGAACCCAGCAGCACTTCTAACATATCTGAAAAATATGTACTGTCGTGTGAATGCATTTTTGATTATGACCCTGAAAACAGCTATGAATTACCAAAATATGCGTTTTGTAAAGTAATGAAATTCAAAAATAAAAAGTCAAGACAAGCTTTCTATGAATTACTTCCCATGAACCAAAAAAAAGAATTTCATGCGCGTATCGTTACCAACTTACAAAATAATGAACAAAAATGTACAGATTGTGGCGGGACGATAATGGTCGTACAGTCAGCAGTGAGCTTGGATTTTGACTACACCGAGAACAATGATAATAAAGAATATGAAAATAGTGATCAAGAAGAAGAGGTTCGACATTCTTCGGAGGACAATCAAAATGGATCTGTTAACGACCTAAGAACATCTCAATCAGAATCTGTAAATAACATTAAAACTACATTGGAGCCTATCAGAACAAACAGCGAGGCAAACACAACGTCTGGACACAACTCTATGCAAAGTGCTATTTCAGGTAACAGTGTTCAATATAATCCGATATTAAAAATAAAAAATGATGAAGATTTCGATTTACCACGCCGTCGATCTACAAAAAGAGTAACCCTCGCTAGCCTCGTATTTAGAGATCCCAGTACTGATTTTGACAGAATAAAAATCTTTGATATGTTGCGAGAAGTAACGGAAGCAGGAGACGTAAGTGATTGGAACAAATTAGGAGTCGTCGATAGCGACGATGAAGAAATAGCTGCACAACAAAACACAAACAACAAGTTTTTCTCTATTAAAATTGAAAAAGGCGTATCTCAAACCAATTTTCGTAAATGCAGCTGTGCCGAACTGAAAATAACGATTTACGAACAATTGATCCGACACGCCAATATTGCTGATATGAAATTAATTGAAATCGAATACTTAATCAAATTGAGTTATTTATTTTTAATTGCAAATAATACAGAAGGTGCATTCTCAAAGTTAGATGATGCTGAATCCTACTGTAATATGCCGACAGTTCAAGGATTAATTGAGCCTTGCAATATAAAAAGGTTTTTAGGAAGAATACATTCCTTGAAAACAGCTGCTAATCTTATGATTGGAAATCTAACAGCCGCCAAACTGGCTATTTTGCGGGCAACGCGTATCTATCGCTTAAATGTCGACAAAGTATCAGAATTCTTTAAAATGAGCCAAGTCATAGATTCATTAAGAATAAAGCGCAAGAAATACCGCAAACACGAAGCAATGATGTTGTCGGATTCTATATATTGCTTGAATGTCGCCACTCTATTATTTTCCGCTTTAGGAGATGGAACTGTGTCCAGAACATGCGCATACCGCGCCCTCAAGTTAGTAAGAAAAGTCGAATGTAACGTTAAAGATCTTTGTGATGTGTTCACAAACGCTTTACAAGTGGATCTCTTGCAGGGGTTCATAGATAATACGGCGGACACAGAGCGTTTGGCGATTTATACATTACGGCGCTTGCGAAAGCCTATCACGGCTGGAGATTTATATGCCCTCGGAAAACTCTTCATGGCAACATTTCGTGCTCGGGTAGCTCGGGGTCAACTAGCCACTTCCGTCCATTCAGGCTTCCGTGCGTTAACTGTTAGTCGATTTTTACACGCTGATAATGTTTCTATAGACATTATTCCCGAGCTGTTTTACATTTTACTTTCTCGTCGTCGAATAGAAGAAGCCGTAGATATAGTCAAGGAAGCGATAAATCTAGGTCACAACCCACAGAGATCAATGGATTGTGAGTCTTGGTATTATGCTATGTGTATGGACATGGTATTAGATGCCGGATTTCAACTGGAGTCACCGAGCGAAATAAGCCGGTACGCGGAGCATACGTTGTACACAAACATATCAGACCCATCGCGAAGGCGCCTCGTCGTGAGCCTCTGGACTTACTGGTTGCGAGTTAACCAGGAAAGGAAAGCGAAACGGTTTGAAGCTGAAGCTATGGGATGGATGGGGTATGAAGAAGCAGATGAATCATTAACTACTCTCATAAGCGCAATGCGGCTAGCGGAAGGGATGTTAGAAAGCCTAGCTAGGAAAGTGAATGATTTACGCAAGGTAAACGAATATTTAGTTACACTTCGATAGAAATCAAAAAAGTAAAGTAATGAGTTTTAATAGTATTTATTTTTATTTTAGGTCGTAGACCTAATGGAATTGCGCTCATTAGCCGATCGTGAGCTGATTCGTTTGGAAAATGATGCGAAAAATTGTCGTGCTATGTACCCGAGGTGGATCCTGCTGAAGGCAAATACACTTTATTTGTCTGGTCGCCAAGCTCTAGCTACTACAGTTTTTAATCAAGTATGTATGATGGATCTCTACAAAATATATGTATCTTTCTACAAAATAACTTTCACACAAATGCTGTGGCCGTATTCCAAAATGTAGAGTGCAGTCTGAGGTTAGATAATTTGAAAAACTCAGCCAGGGGCCTTTTGCATAACAAAGTACAACTTATATGACAAGCGGAGCTCCCTTTCTAGTTAATATAACTGAAGCGAGAGTTCCGCTTGTAATATAGTTGTACTTTGTTATGTTATGGAACAGGCCCCACGAGGTCGTTTATTTTTTTTATATCAAATCAACCCTTCTTTTGTTAGCCAGCATAAATAATGACCTCAAGGGCGATCGCAGCTCAAAATTATAGGATGGGTCAGTCAGAAGTTTCCGTAAACTGTTTATTTTTAGGTGTTTAGTCATATGAGTAGGTACGATATGGGGAGGGGGAGGGGTGAGTTTCTTGGTCAACGCGATCAAATAATATACCATTTTAAAAGTGTTTTCTCAAGCATGCAGATATTGAAACTTTTAAGGAACACAGAACTATGAAATTTGGCAAAAAGGATGATCTATTCCAAAAACCATTGCTATCCGTCTCTGATCATCATCATCATCATCATCATTTCAGTCGAAAGACGTCCACTGCTGAACATAGGCCACCCCCAAGGCTCGCCAAACAGATCGGCCCTGCGCCATTCGCATCCAATGCGTTCCCGCTACTTCACCAGGTCGTCGCTCCATCTTGTTGGAGGCCTACCTACACTGCGTCTTCCGGTCCGCGGACGCCACTCGAGAACCTTTCGGCCCCATCGGCCGTCAGTTCTACGGGCGACAATAACTTAGTTTAAACAATAACTTAGTTTTTGACATGTTATGAAACTAAGTAGGTACAAACTTATTTTTGCTGGCTTGAAATTTATAAATCAGTGCATGAGTCCTATTCGCACTTGGTTGGTTTTAAAATAAAATATTGATAGTGATCTGAAATGGAAAAATTTGTCACCTACAATTTTATGGCTACATACGTAGTTAATTAAAAAAAAATAGTAGTTATAAACAAGTTAGCTATGCTATGAAGTATCTTTTTGTATTTATTTTTTCAGCTTCATTTTTTATTACTTTTACGGTCATCCCGTGAAATCATATATTTCATACTAAATACAAACTGAAATATAGATACACAGAAAAAACCCCAGAAAAAAGACCAATGCTGGGAATCGAACCCAGGTCCTCAGCATTCCGTGCTGCGTGCTAAACCCCTACACCACCACTGGTCTAGAGATTAGACACGAATCTTTCCTATACATCATACATTTCAGTCTGCTAAATTATCACCTTATGCAGTGACAAGCACACATCTATGTTACACCCTCTATCGAGAGATTTCAACACTCCTTCGGAACTAACCGCTCACCTGGACAAGAGATGGCGCTACTGTGCAACTTTAAGCATGTTTAAAGTTGCACAGGAGCGCCATCTCTTGTCCAGGTGAGCGGTTAGTTCCGCAGGAGTGTTGAAATCTCTCGATAGAGGGTGTAACATAGATGTGTGATTGTCACTGCATAAGGTGATAATTTAGCAGACTGAAATGTATGATGTATAGGAAAGATTCGTGTCTAATCTCTAGACCAGTGGTGGTGCAGGGGTTTAGCACGCAGCACGGAATGCTGAGGACCTGGGTTCGATTCCCAGCATTGGTCTTTTTTCTGGGGTTTTTTCTGTGCATCTATATTTCAGTTTGTATTTAGTATGAAATAAATAATAGTAGTTATGTCATAAAAAGTTTATTACATCGTGTCCACCGCTGCCAAGACTTGTTCCATCGTTTTTCACGCGCCACCTTACAACAAAGTTTCAACAAGCAAATAACAAATGTTAATAAAATATAACAGGCATTGGAGGAAGCTCGAAAGGTCCACAACCATCTGGAAGAAGCCACTGCGCTCGCAGCGACTCGCGAATCAACTCTTTGGCTGGCGAATGCCCGATCCGGCCGCTTTCTAAGTTGGAAGGAGGCGTCGCAACATGCCCGCTCATCCTGGCACCAAATGCTTTACAACATGACTATCACCCGATAATAAACTCAAATGGATACTTACTTAAAATTATCATAAGATAAATCTAAATGCCTACATAATTTCATTAAAATACTTGTTAGAAACAACCGTAGTTTATTTCACGCGCTTCTACTTCAAACAGTAAATTTGACTGGTAAGTATAGTTATTTCGTGAGATTTATAAATTAAGTTATTGACTTACTTACTTGCGTAGCATATCGAAAGCACACAGTCATCTAGGTATTTTTTGACAAAGAAATCTTCATAGAGTTTGTCAAACGAGTCGTGTCCCTTACAAAAGGCGGCATTTTCAAAAATCTTCTATGTCAACACTGAAATTTATGATTGATACTCGAATTTATGTAGCAGTAATTCATATGTAAAATTAATTTTCTCAAACATGCTATGAAATATTGACGTTATGTTCCTTATAATACGCCACGAAGTGTCACGTTGCAGGTGCAGGTGCAGCCGGTGGTGGGGGACCGCCTAGACGAGAGGTCAATAATGGAATTTCATACAACTTTGCTGGCCAAGGCCAGCAAAGTGATCGTCTATTGTTTCATACCATGACGTTTATAGGTCTATGGCATCATAGCATTTGGCCATTAAAAAAAAACTATAAGCAATATTTGCGTTTTGGTTCATTAAGACATTCTGCCACTACGCTTATTTAAGGTAAGGTAAGATGATGATGATGATGATGATGATGATGATGATGGTGATGATGATGATGATGATGGTGATGGTGGTGATGATGATGATGGTGTGATGATGATGGTGATGATGATGATGATGATGGTGGTGATGGTGTTGATGATGGCGGTGAAGATGATGGTGATGGTGGTGATGATGATGATGGTGTGATGATGATGTTGATGATGATGGTGATGATGATGGTGATGATGAGATGATGATGATGATGATGGTGATGATGATGTTGATGATGATGATAGTGATGATGATTATGATGATGATGGTGATGACAATGATGTTGATGATGATGATGATGATGATGGTGATGATGATGATGGTGGTGATAGTGATGCATGTTTGAGAAAAACTCTATACAAGCCTTGGCCACGAACAGGGATTGCCGGCCTCGTATCTCTAGATGGCCTCGTTAACACTCGGCCATCTATAACTACTCGGCCGGCAATCCCCTATTTCGCGGCCGCTGCAGTAATGTACTATAGTGTTGTAGGTGATTGACGTCGTTCAAGGAAAAAGTGACGTTGTCTAGAGAGACGCGACCATAAGGTCGAATGTTCTGAGAAGAACAGCTTTTATTTGATTCGTCGATCGCAGCATTTTCCATCTTCAAGCCTCGAGGAATCTTAATCTTCGTCGTCATGCTTCAGATCGCGGAGTGCAGCGGAGACACACGCTGCATCGGAGCGAAGTACATCGGAGCTATGACGACATGTTCTTTCCCCGACGGCCGCGCGATGAAAAAGATCGCAAGCTTTGCCGCGCCGTATTTTATACAGACGCGAGAGCGAGAGTTCCGAGCGTTCTGTAGCCCGCAACCGTCTCGCTCACTTTTGAGCGAGAGCGCATCGATCCACGCCCTCTTACGTGATCTGCGGACCTCGCACTAGTTGTGCCATAACTATTTTTTATATACACTTTTAAATATTTTTTAATAAACATTCTTCTTCACCTATTCTTCATTTCTACAAATCTATTAGGGAGTTTTATTCATCTCAACCAAACATCCCTAAAGTGTGATACTTAATATTTTTGATTTTTGATTTTTTTGAGTAAGTAGTTAAAAATACAGCTACATACATAAATACAAGTATAAATCATAGTTTCAGTGTGTTATTAGTGTTGACATGTAAAAGATAATATCTTTTACAAATGAAAATGCCGCCTTTTCAAGGGACACGACTCGCTTGACAAACTCTATCTGAAAAGATTTTCAGGTTGCATTGCACTTGTTGTAAGGTAACAAACGAAACGCATGAACTATCAACGGCAGTGTTACCAAGCTTTAAAATTTTTCGGAAGTTCATACAAATTTGAATGTATCTAGCCCACTAATAATTAATTAGTTGTTTTTTGTCGTCATTGTGTAATGATCGGTATAAAAAAATATTATAATTTCATTTCAGTATAGCGACATTTGATGTAATTTCAAAGAATATAATCACTTATTCCATATCTATACTAATATTATGAAGAGGAAAGATTTGATTGTTTGTTTGTTTGTTTGCATTGAATAGGCTCCGAAACTACTGGACAGATTTCAAAAATTCTTTTGCCGTTAGAAAGCCACGTTATCACTGAGTGACATAGACTACTTTTTACCGTAGGAAAATGCCTTTTCCTACGGGAAAATTAATTTATCGCGGGCGAAGCTGCGTACGGAAGGCTAGAAATTATATAAATAAATAAATATCACGGGACAATTCACACCAATTGACCTAGTCCCAAACTAAGCAAAGCTTGTACTATATGGGTACTAGACAACAGATAAGCAAGGAGCGGAATTTTTCATAGCAAAAATCAAACATCAAAGGGATTGAACATAAGTTTTATCGACTATCGATAAATATTTCAGCAAATAGTAGGTACATTTAAAATAGCACTTTTTAAGTTAATTACAATTAAAATAAAAAACCTTAAACGGAAATGCAACGAAACTAAAATATAACCTTCATTCAAAATAACAATCGAAATCTATTTCTGTATTAATCGCATTTTCTTCATCTTCTCTGTAGTAAATAGAGAATTGTCATAATTTTTTTCTACTCGTATATTGACACCTTTAAATTGGTCCTGTTATCATTGTAGATCCATTTATAGCTTGAGAAAGAGTGTTCTACCTCCGTTGATGTAAGTAAGGGATGTTTTTTATCCATTTGTTAATCGTTTTTCTTTTAGGATTAACCATTTTAATAACACGGGAATGACTTAGAAAAACTCAAGCGACATAAATATCATATGTGACGTTGACGCGATTTATTTTAATATGGAGATGCAAGTCGCTTATCAAAGAGGTCAAATGTTACAAATAATGTTAAAAGGCGATAACAAGCGAAGAGTCAATTCGATAACATCGATAACTGGAATAGTCGATAAAACTTATGTTCAATCCCTTTGATGTTTGATTTTTGCTATGAGAAATTCCGCTCCTTGCAGATAAGCATACTTTATATAGATAGAGTATACATATCAAACACCCAAGACTCGAGCACAAACATTCATATTATTCACACAAATGTCTGCCCCGACCGGGAATCGAACCCGGGACCTAAAGCTTCGTAGTCAGGTTCTCTAACAACTAGGCTAGGCTATCCGGTCGTCTAAATTATATATATTTAAAGCGCGGCGCGTTTTGAGCACGCGGCCCGCTGGCGGTGTGTCAGCGTATATGATTCAGTGTTACATAACGCGCTTCGTCGGCGCCCCGCGTTACTGTGACTAATATTATAAAAAAATATTTTTATAGGCATCGTTACGCAACCTATTCTGGTAGCATAAATTAAATAAAAAATTCGAGATAGGTCCAAAAGTTTTTCTTTCCTTATAAATGCAGCAAAATCAACAATGAATAAGGAAACACTTCTAGAGAAATAACATTTCTCATTTTCACTTTTTTTTTGTTCGAGCATTTAAATTTAAATATTTTTCCTTGTTATGGCAACTGGATCGGAAGTGTCACTCTCACTCATTCGCATGCGCATCGCCCGCGATAGATAAAGTTAACATAACAAACAAGTTTTATCACCAAGCCAAGGGCAGAGTTTAGCAACTGCCTTGTGAGTTAGGTTGATTGATTCGCATCATATCTATTGTTTCAACTGCTTCGCTAACTAAAGGTACACAACACAGTTAAAAAAATGTCGGAAATCAAAAAAGTATTTGTTGGAGCGATAGTTTCACCAAGTTCGCCAAAAGTTTTGTCGCACGCCGGCTACTTGTGCACGGAACTAGGAAAGGTAATTAATTTAAAAAAAATATATTGCAATATGACGTGACATGACAACTGGTAAAAACTGGAGTTAAGCCTACTCTCTTCCTTAACTCAGTATCAGAATTTTATTGGCGTGATCCTATCAACTCATATTTTCTCCCATTGTAAATTCTTTTTTGTGTAACCAATTCTTAACTTTTTGAAATGCTAATTATTTTTTTAAACATCCTAATAACTTTTTTACTAAATGTTTTGTTTAAGGATAATTAGTACCTGGGCGACCGAGCTCCGCTCGGGCTGACACTCGGTACCAAGCGTTTTCCCAGAGATAAGACCAAGCTAGATCAATTTTTCATCCCTGAAAACCACCACATATCAAATTTGGGGCCGTCCATTAATCACGTGAGGCTTGAAAGGGGGGGGAGGGGTTTGACAAAAATCACGAAATATCACAAGGGGGGAGGGGGGGTCTAGTAAGATATCACGTGTATTTATTTATTCGTCACATTATAATTTTGATTAAAATGCCATCAAAAACAACCTGCAACCTTTGTATCTAGACATTTTTATCATGGTCCTTAATTTCAGAATAAAATAAGATTATACTTTATACCTGTATTTAAAGATAATATTCGAAAAATTTATGATTCTTTGTAGGTACTAAAAATACACGTGATGTTGGATGGGGGAGGGGGGGTAGTCTTAAATCTCACCACATATCACCAAAGGGGAGGGGGGTTAAAAAAGGCTAAATAAAAGATCACGTGATTAATGGGCGGCCCCTTTCATCGAAATCGTTGGAGCCGTTTCTGAGATTCTGATTATTATATATATATATATATATACAAGAATTGCTTGTTTAAAGGTATTAGATAGATAGATATGTACATTTAGGACTCAGCTTGGACTGAATTTATTTCATACTAACCAACTTGAAAAATAGAATGTATTTTCCATTTTCTTACCTAAGGTTAAGTTGGAGTAGTAGGTATCTACAAATATAATTCCTTACCAATTACCTAAAGAAATCAATCTACAAATCTTGTGTCATTGTGTTTGTTATCAAACTCCTCCGAAACGGCTTGAACAATTTTTATGAAACTTTTTTTCTGTATTCAGTAGGCCTGAGAATAGGTGGTAGGCTATTTTTAAAATCCCTTTTTTTTCGCGGACAGAGTCGCGGGCAACAGCTAGTCTAATATATAAAAAATCATGTGTCACGGTGTTTGTTATCAAACTCCTCCAAAATGGCTTGACCAATTTTTATGAAACTTCTCTATATTCGGTAGGTCTGAGAATAGGTTGTAGGCTATCTTTTTTGTACCTACCCCTATTATTCACAGACGGAGTCGCGGGCAACAGCTAGTAATATATAAATATTTAACATTCACTAAGAATAGATCAAACTTGAATATTTTTTATTACCTCTAGATAACGAAAATTGGTTCAAAGGAAGAATACAATACTTTATCCAAGTCTGGAGCTTTTGAAAATCATCAAGTCATAACTCTGACTACAGGACAACTGCTAGTGCCAGGGTTTGTGGACTGCCACACTCATGCCCCGCAGTTTCCGAATATTGGTGTTGGTCTGGATCGGCCATTGCTCGAGTGGTTGGACAAATATACATTCCCATTAGAAAGCCAGTATAAAGATATAGAATTTGCAGCTAAAGTATATAACAAAGTTGTGGTAAGTTTACAAAATGGCTTAAAGAGAAATATGTACTAAATGTTCACTAGGTAAGTACCATAAATGAAAAATTATGTAACAGTTGCTTTTACCCACAACTTTATTGGCGCAGAGATAAAATTAATGGACAGCTCACACTATCCTGTGGGAAATTCCAAAAATCCCTTCCCACTGCAACTCTATATTTCTGCAAGTATCAAGATTATAATAGCTACAGCTATAGCATATCCTGTGTTTTTTTTTCTGTGAGAAGCTTTTACTACTACTAGCTGGGTGCAGCAATCCAAAGTGAGTCTTGCCTCCAACGCCAGACTATGCCAAAAAAAAACCTGACCTAATTGTATGGAAAATTAGGGATATTTTTTATCATCAATCTGAGTAAGTAATCCCCAAAATTTGCTCATTTAAAAAAAGTAAATGGTGCATTTTAAAATGAAAATGCCCATATGTTGAATGAGCATCTATTCTTGCATGTATTCTACATGGCTCTTTATTTGAAGAATACCCAAGGAATGATGCATATTTTAAAGTTTAATTTTACTTTTTTTTTGTGAATTCTCTATTGTAAATTCGAACACTGAGCAATGTGTTTGTTGTAGTTAATATATCTATCTTCTTTTACTTCAAGCAAAGACTTCTTTGCAATGGCACTACAACAGCTTGCTACTTTGGATCCCTACATGTGGAGGGTACCCTGGAGTTGGCTAAAAGTGCTATCAAGCATGGACAGAGGGCGCTAGTAGGAAAAGTGAGCATGAACATCAAGAATGATGCAGGATATTACAATGAAACTGCAACGGAATTGGCTCAAGTGGAGAGTTTTGTTCAAAAGGTTTTGGCTTTTAAGGTCAGTAATAGCTAATATCATACAGGGCGTCCTATCACTGGCTATACAATATGGAGAGAAAATACCTTAGATAAGATACTTATGAAATTATACTAGAGGGAGAATTTTATTTATTTTAAAAAAATAATTTTTCAGTCAAATAATCCTGAACATTTTTGTTATTGCTGAAAAAAAAAGAATACCTACAGCATATTTTTGGTCTGAGACAAATAATTTTTAAGAAATTAAATGCAGTGCTATTTTAACTTTTAAAAATTAAATAATATTTTCTTTAGGGAAAATATCCAATCTACAATATTTATTTAAGGTACTCCCACTATGTTGCATAGCAATAAGACACCTGTATAGTATTAGTATAGTATTCCTCTGTCACTTAGGTAAAGTGATTTAGATATATTGTTTCTACTTTGAAAAAAGCTCGTATCAAACCAAACTGAACCTTGGTGCACACTGAGTAAAGTTCACTAGGCCATATTATCGATTTTGAGATACAAGCTTTTTCATTTATTTGAGCGTTTCAACCGCCTCATTTATCTGGTCAGTTTTTAAGAAATGGCTGTAGATTTTGATGGGGCTTTCGGTTATACATTAGAGGTCATGTACCTCTGCCATATAACTGGAAACTGTATCAAAATCTGCCATTTCTTAAAAAATATAGTCACATAAATGAGGCGATTGAAAAGTTTGAATAAATGCCCAGTAGTGACGGTATTTTCTCCATCCAAGAGGTTGACTCTGATATATGGTCAATTATGTGTAAAAAATAATATGCATTTTACAGAATGACTTAGTGCAGCCTATTGTGACTCCTAGATTCGCATTGAGCTGTGACAAAGACTTGATGACTGGCTTAGCAAAAATTTCACAAAAATATGGTTGTGGAATACAGGTTGGTATCATAATTAATTAAAATTCAATGAAATGTTGTTTAGAAAAGTAATGATTTTTTTTTATTTTAGAGTCATATATCGGAAAACTTGAAAGAAATCGAGTATGTCTTGCAAATAAACCCATCCTGTACCAGCTACGGAGATGTGTATGATAAAAGTGAAATCCTAAATAATAAAGTGAGTATCTAAGAAAGTACCTGTATACATACAGAGTGTCCCAAAACTCAATGATAACTTGGTGCTGGGTGAGCGGCCAAGTTATAAAAGATTTGGAAAAAAGAAAAAAAATCCATATTACTTAGTTAGCAATATTTGGGCTGACAGGTATTGTATTGATTTTATTCTAATAATCTTATCAAATTTAGCATAGCTCTTAAATTTAAGAAGAAGAATCTTATCAAAATAGTTCATGTTTAGATCTCTTTCACTTGTACCAAACATAAAAGTCATTTGAATGCTTGTTAGTTTCCATTTAGTAATTTACTTTATAATACCTGATTGTGACTACTCTAATATTATAAAGATATTTCATCAAGTAGACCTAATTATTGAATGCATTAACTACACAAACACGAGGTAATCTTTACTTACTTGCGCCCTTATTAAATAATGTGCTATTAATTTCTTCCAGTGCATAATGGCCCACGCCATTCACCTATCAAACGAGGAAATTACATTGCTGTCAAAAAAGGGAGTCTCAATCGCGCACTGCCCTGCCTCAAACACGCGTCTCCGCTCCGGGCTATGTCCAGTCAGGAAATATCTCGATCATAACTTGCATGTGGGGTTGGGGACAGGTAGGTAACATTAATACAGGGTTATTTGTAATTCACTGACATCCTCTTAACCCTGAATTCCTATCACTTAAACAAATGTTTTTTGATTTAAGACTTTAAAATGGAGCACTTTTTTTCCATACAAATAAATAATAATAAATAAATACTTCTAACACAACTTCGTACTCTATGAAATTCGAGGGCGGGCCACGCGCCGCGGTCATGGCGGCAATGAATGAATGACTTACACGGCACAGAGTATCATAAAAGTAAGAGATAGTCTCAAATTTTCAAAACGTTATTATTATTACACCAAAAATATTAAGTTATGACAAAAGCCGTAAAACAAAAAAACATTTGTCTAAGTGGTAGGAGTTTAGGGTTAAAAGGATGCTAGTGAATTACAAATAACCCTGTATAATAATATGTTAAAAACTTCATAAAATTGTTGGTCGCTATCGCCTCTGTTTTTATCACTAAGAAACTCACGTTGTTTTGTCAAAGGCTTCACTTAAAACTCTGATGAAATAAAATAATGGACTCGGCCTAACGCCCGCGCCCCTATGCTACATAGCAAATATCATAGCTAGGGTGGTAAAATAAAGAATTGAGACAGTTATGTTGTTGTTGTTTTAACTTCGATTTCTGAGAAGTTATCATTTGTTGTGAGCGTGACTTACGAGCACAGTCAGTGATAACTTGATGGTTTTAGCAATATTCGAAATACCTAAGTATTCAACGACAACCCACGCCATGTCGTAGAAGTAAATCATCTCCACTTTACGTATAGGACACCCCGACATAGGGCGATGAATGTTTCGTTTTTACCTTTTTAATTTCCGGACAGATGCAATAACCTAGCGCTCGTTAAGCTAGAGTGAATAGGCTGTTACTGTATCATTAAGTTTTATCTCACCATCTTCTATGAGGGCATCAGGTGAGATAAGAATCATTCGCTGGCCAATTTATTAAATAAAAAAATCTGTTGTCATGCATGTTACAGACGTATCCGGTGGCGACAGCGCATCAATACTGGATGCGCTGCGCAGGACCATGGACGTGTCCACGCATTTGGACTTGCAAAGCGGAGCTGATGGCGCAATTAGCTGGATAGAAGCGTTCTATTTAGCCACCATTGGAGGCGCTAAAGGTAAAATCAAACAAAAATAAAGAACCTAATCTTATACAGCTGGATAGTGATTAGGGTTCATTCCCGGGAATTCTCGAGCCGAGAATTCCCGGGAAATCTTTGGGATTTGTTCCCGGGAAATCAAGCTCGAGAAAACTCGAGAACTCGAGAAATCATATTTGAGCGTTTGCCGTTTTTTTTAAACGTGCCGCGGCGGTGGGGCGGCACGGGCCAAAGCGCAGTGGGTTTGTTCGACAAGTTTCACAAAAGCATTTTTCATAGTAGGTATAGTCGACCAAGAAACTCCTTTACCACCCTAAAGTTCAATGTCAGTTGTATGACTTAAGATATCAAAGGCTATTTTCACTCACAAGTCAGTGTGACAATCAGGTTTTTATTCTGATGTAGGAACTGTCACAAAAAATGGTAAAGCACTTACTTGGTCGACTATACCTACCGAATTTTCACATCGCGTTCTTTCATGATCGCAAATTTAATTATTCGTCTTTTTCCATGTAGCGATTTTTCATAAAGCGTTTTATAATGTTCGCGTTTATTTTTTTCGCTTATTTTAGCAGTAGATTAATTTATTAGTCACAAATTTTTTCAGTATAATTTAGTGCGGTTTGTTAGACATTTTGCTCGAAATCATTATTCTAATAAATCTATAGTTCACCCTCTACCGTAACCTTCTTAGTGTCCATATTATTAAGTATTAATAGGAAGGTTAGGTTCGTTAGTTATCTTCAGATGCCCGAAGGTCAAACTGCCCAGAAAAAGGGGCTCCGTCGAACATAAGGCGTGATGGCTTGCCTAATTCTACTGAAAAAAATTGCGACTAATAAATTAATCAACTGTTAAAATAAGCGAAAAAAATAAACGCAAACATAATAAAAAGCTTTATGAAAAATCGCTACATGAAAAAAAAAAACAAATAGTTAAATTTGCGATCATATAAAAGAACGCGATGTGAAAAATCGCTGCTATGAAAAAATGCTTTTGTGAAACTTGTCGAACAAATCAAAAAGAAGCTAATTATGTTGAAGACTGTCAATAAAAGTCTTATAATTATTTTGATACTTTTATTTGAGAGGAAACCACTGAATTTGTTGATTAATCACATTATTGGAACCGAAGAATATGCAAATCCGTACGTAAATGTAAATTTCTCGACAACCCGAGAAGACCCGAGAAATTAGCCTCGAGAAATCTCGAGACCCGAGAAATTGATAAGCCCGAGAAATCATGAACCCTAATAGTGATAGATAGTATACTAGGTGCCAGATAACGCTGCCTAATCTGTGTAATCTAATAGGAAAATGTTGACAATTTCTGCAATGACCGCAAGTGAACTCAACCCTGTACCACGATAACCGCGTAAAGTTGATTTAGCGATAATTTTCATACATTTAGCGACAGTCGTTTTTAAACTTGAGATAACATAATACTTGAGGAGTTATGAACTTTTAGGCAGCGTTATCTGGCACCTAGTATAGTTATGATTAAATTTCGGGTGGTATTAGGTTATGGGAAAGGGAGGCCATGTGAAATGGTTTTTACTAAAAATACAAATTGCACGACTTATTTCCCTTTTACTTTTATGCCGAGCTAGCTTAGGTAAATGCAGTAATGCTATTAGTTGGTTTTATTCGCAAAACGTGCAACGCTTATCCATGGTTAGGTGTAGCTACCTCGCTCAGATAGATAAACAGTCTGGCGTCTGGTGCAAGAATATAAAATAAGTACGTTTTCAAAACGTCACTTTACCATCATCAAAGTAAAACATACAAATAAATTCTCCTCCTTCTTCATTAATAAGGGTCGTGGTCATCCTTCGACAAATCAAAAACAAGTATTTTAAAATTTTCACAGCTTTAAATCTGGAGCAGAAAATCGGCAACTTCGAATTGGGTAAGGATTTAGACGCACTCCTGATAGACGTATACGCTGCCGGCGGCCAAATCGATCAGTACGACTACAGTTTAGACAAGACCAATGAAGACTATGTTAATAGTCTCCTGCAGCGATTCATCTACTTGGGTGATGACAGAAACATTGTTCAGGTCTTTGTGAAAGGAGCCGCTGTCAAGGATGTCTCTTAGTTATAACAATATAATATTGTTATAGCTTGTCTAGTTTAAATTGAAGCGCCCCACCACCGCACTCACGCACAGGATTCGAAACTCAATTCAAGCTACAATAGACTCTATTGTAGCTCAAATTGAGATCCAAATCACGTGCGCAAACGCGGTGGTGGGGCGTGTCATTTCAAGCTCTACGTTGTGTTGTCGTTCAATAATTTAAAAAAAGCAAAATAACCGTTTTGAATTTTCTTTTACACATACATATATTTAGACGACCAGATGGCCTAGTGGTTAGAGACCCTGACTATGAAGCTTGAGGTCCCGGGTTCGATTCCCGTGTCGGGGCAGATATTTGTATGAAAAATACGAATGTTTGTTCTCGGGTCTTGGGTGTTTAATATGTATTTAAGTATTTATCTATCTATGTAAGTATGTTTATCCGTTGCCTAGTACCCATAACACAAGCTTTGCCTAGCTTACTTTGGGACTAGGTCAATTGGTGTGAATTGTCCCGTGATATTTATTTATTTATTTATACTACCTGATATCTGTATTCGCAGATAAAATAAATAAATAATAATAAATAATAGGGGACAATCTTACACAAATCGACCTAGTCCCAAACTAAGCAAAGCTTGTACTAACTATGGGTACTAGACGACGATTAACATACTTATATAGATAAATACATACTTAAATACATAGAAAACATCCATAACTCAGGAACAAATATTCGTGCTCATCACACAAATAAATGCCCTTACCGGGATTTGAACCCAGAACCTCTTGCTTCGTAGGCAGGGTCACTACCAACTAGGCTAAGGCGGTCGTTAAATACCTCTTAAACGCCAATAATGCCGCAATGAAAAGCCATCGCCTCACACGCCAGAGTAAACTTGAGCCTTGATAATTTACATGTTTGCGCCGAATATTTCAGATGTTTTACGTTAGTCTGTAGACAATATTAGGCTCTTTTGACGTTCAAAAGTCAAACAATTTTAACAGTAACAGATGTAAGGTGCAATTGTAATTTACTGAAAGAAAGAAAACATTTATTGCAGGTTAAATATTGTGATAGTTAATCAAATTCCATATTCATTCATTACTTTTATTCTCGTGTAATTTCTTTATAATTTGTGTAAAAAATGTGCAAATAATGTGACAATAACAACTTAAATTAATAAGCAGATACCATATTTAAATCTATAAGGAATTAGTATCAGTTAATGCCGATTTAATTCAGTAGGAAACGAATTTATCAATGTCAAATACCTATGTATTTATAATAACAGAATTTTTCGTAATTAAATTATTCAGAAATGCGCTAAAAGTAACACTGTTATAATTTTGTTAAAGCTCTGAGATCTCGTATAACGTTTTATGAGAAAAAATAATACTCAAATGCAACTGGTATTGTTGGAAATACTTCAAATCGGTGGAATGATAAGACATTCAAAGTATTCGAGTGTCATTAATAAATTATATAGTAATAAGTAATAACATAAACAGTCTCATGAAATCAAAAATAATCTATCTAAATTTTTTAGAGCAACTTATACTTTATTGTACAAAATAGTTAAATATTAGCTAATGTTATGAGAAATATAATTTTATCTAAAAAAAATAGGACGCATCGAATTTTTAATTATAAAATTAATACACTAGTGGTTAATTTATTTATAAAAACGATTCGCTGCTATTGCTGTCGCATATATACTAATTAACTTATGAGTTTGGCTGTGACAGCAAAAGCAGCAAATATAATACAATTTAAGCCAGACGGAACACGCATTAAGGGCGTATAGTTCGTCCGCTCAAATATTTATTATAGCCGTTTGCTACTAAGATACATGTTTTAACATCGACGATAAAACGTGACTGCTGCAGTATTTTATCGGCTATTCATGTAAACTATTTGAGCGGATGAACTGTCAACACACAGCCAAACTTAAATCGTATTCAATTCCTTTTCAAATCTTACAAACTTCGACAATTAAGCTACACTGTTCGTACTCCCTATAGCTATTCAATGAACACAGGAACATGGACTTGCAAATCCAAGAATTGCAAGCCCGTTCTTTATATACTTTATTACAACATACACATCTATGTAGGCTAACGAACCCTGCCGACTAAACACGTATTGTTACGGAACACCACTACCGACCCTCACGGGCGTCGAATACAATATATGGCCACGGGTTCAAGTTTAGTTTTCTCTTAAATACGAACAATTTTATCAAAATCTCTTCATCAGACATTTTTTTATTGCTGACGATGTAAAAATAGGCGATAACTTTGAAATAAAAATGGCTTCGAAACGCAGTCTATTTTTACAGAAATAAACATAAAATAACTCTTAGTTTCATCATAATAACTAAAACTATTTTGAAGCAATCAGATCCTATTCGAAGTTTAGTCAAAAGTATAAAAAAACTAGTTTCCACCCACGACTTCGTCTGCACAGAATTCGTAGTAGAGGTAACGCCACCAGAGTTGAGGCCACGCACACAACCACATCTCATGTAATGACAGCGGGATTTTGACGTTGTGTTGACGTTTAACGACAACACAACGTCAAAATCCCGCTGTCATTACATGAGATGTGGTTGTGTGCGTGGCCTCAACTCTGGTGGCGTTACCTATAATAAGAAAGAGTAAACCCACATGAACTATTGAATGGGACATGTCGACGCAACCCATTCTAAGTCTTTGCCATCAACAACGATTACTAGGCAGGCATGAGGGATTTAAGACATGTTTATCAATTTCTCACAGGAACTTTGTAATTTTCCGGATAAAAAATATTTTATGTCAGTCTCTCTGCAAAATTTAATCCTATTCCGTGCAGCCGTTTACACGTAACAAAATAGTAAACAAATTCACAAACTTTCACGTTTATAACATTAAAGTTGAGGATTACATGTCTTTTGACTTGCATTGAATTAATTAACCTAGACAGTCTTAAAAATATATTGAGATATATAAAAGTACATCTATCAAATCATGTGCGAACCAATGTGCATAACAATAATTTTGTAATCTTTATTACTTCAAATTAGTAGATCGAGCATGATTTAAATAACAAATGTATGTTAGCTCGCCTTGTTTCTAAATAACCTAAGTTTATCTAACAAAGACATACAAAACTGCATCAGAAGCTATAATAATTTAATTTTAAACAGCGAATCATTTCACAATCGTCCTAGCACCTCATATTACAATGAAGAATTTAATATAGAACCACTTCGATTAATTTAGTATTACAAACAGAATTTGTACTAAGTATACAATAATAGATAATATAAACGTTGCTCAATCCCTGAATCGGTAATGTAAGTTTTAAAAAACAGTGAAGTGATATAATTTTGTAAAAGTACCAAAGTTATTACTAAAAAAATGTCAGTCTTTCGTATCTGGCTTATAATTTGGCGAATACTATAAAGTAGTACTTTGTTTCTCCTAAAATGAAATATATCAACTCTAGTCAAAATGCTAATGTTTCGGAAATAATTAAATGGAAACGTGACCAAGCAATGCGACTAAACGATAACTGCCGTACTAGACATTAATTGACACTTAAATCATCCCTATGTGACGATTTGTCAAATAAATAGCAACACGTTTAAATAGTATTTAAATGGGTCAGTAGTTTATCGCGTAAGGTAAAACAATGTTTGCAATAGAAGTTTGGTCACGAAATTCTATTTGTCTATAACTTTTAGTAAAATCAATAAACTAAGATTACTTTGCGTGGACGACTATAATTTTAGCTAGCTACGGTTAGGTATATATTATTTACAGGAATGTTTAAGATTGCTAGCAAAGTAATCCACATCTAAAAATTAAAATATTTAATACATGTACAGTCAGCAACAAAAATATGAATACACCCAAAGTACCAAAAATATGCATCCACGACTCTATTACCAGGGCATAAAGGCGTGTATACATATTTTTGGTACACCCGTCGAGCGTCCTGTGCGCACACGTGTGCGCACAACAGTTAAGAATTGTTACTACAAAAAAAAAGCGGTACGCTCGACGGGTTAAGTGTAAGTATTCATATTTTTGTTGCTGACTGTACCAATGTAAAGTAACTTGTTATTTTTATTTACTCAAATAGAGATGTAGAAATTTAGATTGTTTATTTCAGGCGTAAATATTATTGAAAGTATAAAATATAAAATATCTGTTAATATTACTTATTGTGATGCGTAGTGGAATAATTTTAAATTCGTAAACTCAATTTGAACTTACAAATTCCCTGTCCCGTAAAATTTCAACGAACTTAACTTTTAAAACATAACAAGAGTTTAACTAAATAAAATTCTAACACACTTCACAAGTTATCATAAATGTGAAGTTAAAATGATAGTAAAATCTCGTACTAATACAAACACTTTCAAGATCTATCTTTTCATGTTTAGTACATATAGTCGACCAAGAAATTCCTTTACCACCGTAAGGTTCAATGTCAGTTGTGCTATTTTAGTCATTATCATTTATTTATAAGTCAACGTGACAATTAGACTTGCCCCCTGTTTCACCATCCATTCATCAAATTTGTTTGACGGATAGATGTGATGCCGTCTCTGTTTGTTTTCTTCGGATAGACGGAGACGGCGTCACATTTATCCGTCAGTTAAAATTAATCAATGGTTGGTGAAACAGCCCCTTATTGTCTTTTTTATGTATTGGAACTGTCGAAAAAACGGAAAATAGTAACTGGTCGACTATACAATGGCTAGAATTTCTGACTTAAAATATGATGATCGCTTTCTTAGTAAAAATTGTAGAACGACCAGAACAATTTTTTTGAGGATTTTAGGTCGTGGTAAAAGCTACCGTAGTAGGTAAAGGGTCACTTTATAAAATTGACAGCCAGAATCTTTGCAGTTTTGTGATTAAACCAAATGGTTAAGTAATTCTATCTGAACGAAGCAAGGATCTCTGTATAGAATGAATGAGGCAGCATTCAAATATAGAACTGCCGCAATGTTCTGGCTTTTAACACGTTCCAAGTCCACCGAACATAAGTATCCACTTTTTTATGCAACTACTACGAAAAAGTAGATACATAAATTCGGGAAACGACCGTACCACGTGACAGATATAATGATTATATTGGTAACGATAAGAACTAAATATGTAGTTGATTTGCTATCAAATGTGTGAGGACTGCCAGTATTCGAAACACGCTTATAGGAACAAGGCCAGTCGATCTCAGAAAGTATCGGATGATCACTCTCTGCATAAGATTACATAAGAGTTTTAGGCGTAAAATTGTCAGGCGGTAAGTATCGGTGTAATTTTCTGGCTCTCCGTTAGATGCTATCCTATTATAGGCGCCAGTCGATCTCGAGGAATTATCGATCATTGCATAAAATAACCTAAGAGTGTGAGGCGGTGTAAAATCGTAAACCAGAATCAGTGTAATTTTGTGACACTTGGTTAGAAGCTGTTGTTGTTCAGGGGGCAGTCGATCTCGAGGAAACGACTATCACTCTAAAAATAAATTACATACCTAAGAGTGGGCGGTGTAAAATGGTAAGCCAGAATCAGTGTAATTGTCTGGCTTTTCGTTTAAACCAGAGATCCCCAAACTTTAGTATCTCGTAGACCCCTAGCCATATTTTTAAATTTTATGTAAACCCCCTGCTTACTAAATATTGATTTATCGCAAAGTAATCGACTTCAAGTGTGGTTTTTTTCGTGTACCTAGGGGTCTACAACCCTAGGAGGTCCTTCGACCCCTGGGGGTTGATATAGACCACTTTGGGTATCACTGATTTAAACGGTTAGAAAATATCGTAGTTGAAGGGCCAGTCGATTTCGAGAAAGAATCGGGCTATCAATAAAAAATAAATTACCTAAGAGTGTGAGGCAGTGTAAAATCGTAAGCCAGGATCAGTGCCTAGTCTGGGTTTTCGTTTGAACGGTTAGAAACTATCGTAGTTTAAGGGCCAGTCGATCTCGAGGGAGTGTCAGGCTGTCACTTTACGAGGCTGGAGAGCGATCGGGATCTCAGTGTCGGAGTGCGGGAGCGCACGGCACGCGGCGCCGCCCGCGCACAGACGAGCGCGCCGGGACCGCCGCCGCGAGCTGCGACGTTCGCCGCCTAAACACAACCAAGTTTTGTTAACACTAATGTATGGTAACGGGGAGTTTGGCTTATTGTACGTGACTTGCTCTGTCGCCAAGGCTGCTTTCACATTAGATCTCTAGCAGCGCGGTAGGTTTTAGACCATATACGACAGAGATCCATTAGACTTTTGTGTCTCGTAGACCCCTAGACATATTTTTAAATTTTAAGTGCCTCTGCTTACTTAATATTGATTTATCAAAAAGTAATCGACTTCAAATGTGGTTTTCTCGCGTATGTAGACACCTCGCAGATCTTCGTCGGGGTCGATATAGACCACTTTAGATATCACTGGTCTAAGATCTGTCGCGCTGCTAGCGACCTAAGGAACTTATCATACTGGCGATCGGTGCCCGGTTTTTAGCAAAGATATGTTAACGTAATCGCGGCGAGTCGAGCGGCAGACTGCGCTATGCGATCCAACCATGATCGCCAATCCGATAAGGCTCTATAATATGCACCTTTCGATGAATCCTTCAGCGACAAGCAAGAACACGTCAAGCGTGCTAGTCGTTGAGGCCCTTTTTAGTCCCAGGTACATAGAACGCCGTCGCTACCGGCTATGTCCAATTTACGTAAACCCACGGTCACGCTTCAATGGTAGCACTCCTTCATATAGGTCGTCTAAGTACTTGAGGCTAAAGGGGGTCTTGCTAGGCAGTTCGGGAATCAGGTGAACAATCAAGTAGCTACGAGTAATCGATTTAAAGTTACGACACTATTTGGGTGGTTGGATAAAACTGTACAGTCGAGTTCTACAATATCTGTATAGCCAACCGTTTATACATAGACCTTATTACCGTAACATAAGGTTCATGTTTAGATATTTATGAACGGTTGGCTGTACAGATATTGGAGAACTCGGCTGAACCATCTCGTTTGTGTATATGCATGCATATATTTTGTATTCGGCATTTGCACCATTTATTCCCGAGCTGCCGTCTAAACGTTGTGATTTATTTTTTGTCGTCTGAGACATTAAAATTTACCGCGAATTAAAGCATTAGTTTTTTGCAAAATCTTTTGAAGGTCCTACTTTAAATACGCGATTAACTTTAATGTCCCTGGTATTCTCTTCTGAAAATCGCGTTGTTCCTAATTAAATCACAAGTATACGACCATTGTTACATTAAGACAGGCCCCACACTAGCGTCTTTTGAGGTCGGCGTCTGGCCAGCAGTGGTGCAGCGGCGACGCAACTTTTGTGCAGGGTCGACGCGACGCCAGCGGCGTTTGTCGAGTGCCACCGTCTCACCAGCGCCCACGCAGCGACGACGCAACGTCATTAAGGTTTTTTCGAACGTCTTTGTCGCTGCGAGGGCGCTGGTAAGACGCCGACGCGCAATAAACGCTGCTAGCGTCACGGCACAGTTGCTGCGACGTTGCGCGAACATTGCGTTGCCGCTACGCGGGCGCTGGCAGAACGCCGATGCTCAAAAAAGGAGTGTTCTACATGGCCAAGTGAAGAACTTAAGCGCATATTAAACAGAAGAGAATACCATTCATTCACTGTTCATAGAGGCCTCAGTGTAAGCTTTAACACAATAAACGCGTTCACGTTAGTGTCAAATACTATGTGACATGCACCGCTAGATGAGCGCTCACAATTTGCCCATAGTAATTGAATTGTGCCAAAAACTGATGGGTGAATATTCAGCGTTGTTAAGTTTTCTTTTCGTTATTACCGTTTCAGCAAAAAAAATTAAAAGAATGATGCTCAGTGTTAATCGTGGGATGGTAATGATGAATAACGAATCGGTCAAAACGCTTGAATATTCAACCTGATACTAGACGCATTGAGCTGATCAAATTAACGTGAATCTCACAGTAAGCGACTTATCGCTATTGTTTGTAGATCTCACTGAAGTATATTTTCACTTAAGAGCGACACGTTTATGCAGTAAAAAGCCAAAAATACAGAGGCAAGTTTCACGTCAACTGATCGGGCCTTTCAGTCTGAGCCAGATTATAAATGCAAAACAAATGTTTTTAGAACACCCAAGATAATTGAGCAAGATTTGATTTTTAACGCTAAACAAGGACTTAAATTTCTTGCATACATAATCATGATATAAAAAGTTAGGTGTATTGTACGGGTTCACGATAGTTAATGGTTACTTAAATTCTGGCTTAAACACTCAAGGCCAATGTGTAATAGTTGTAAATAAAAAAAAATGAGTAATGAATAATCTACTGTTCTCAAGTAGGTACATTCTGTTGGAAACCAGGGCATTGATACTGGTTTTTATCAAAAAAAAACGTTTAAACAATACGTCTATTTTCTTTTTTCAATCATAATTGATTGTAATACTTAGTTACTGCTTGTTTACTGTCTTATTAGTACTCTTCAACACATACCTACGGCCCACACACTATGTACAACTAAGCATAAGCTATTGGCTTTGATATGACCGGCTGGCAAAAAATGCAATGACTATTCTGAATGACAGTGACCTTATGACATGTTGTGCTCATACAACATCCATACAAAGCATCTTGAAACCATATAATGAATAATGTCACATTCTTTGTACATTCGTGTTCACAGTTTCACGTATTTCTAAAGGCGAATCATAACACCGAATGATGCATTAAAGCAAGACATATCCCATTGATAACATACAATCCTATTTTATTCTATAATTGGTCGACTTGATGAACGTGGTACTGCATGCTTTATTATGTGCGTAACATTATAATATTTTTTTAAACAATTTTAGCGGTTTTCACACGTGTGTGCGTATGAAAATGACATCTTAAATACTCTCAATGTACATTAAAAAAAGCTTCATCGAAGAAATACAATAAATAAAAATAAAAAAATAACTAACTATTATTAATTAGTACACATCTACAATTTGTATCACCATCACAATACGAAAGATAAATGCACATGTTGTAGGGTGAATATTCAGCGTTGTTGTCATTACCGTTTCAGAAAAAGAATTTAAAAGAATGATGCTCAGAGTTAACTTTGTATGAAAACTACAAACAGTACCGATCCTAAATCTAGTTTGTAAGATCTTGTGACTTGTGTTTCCATTGTGGCAATAATCGTGGGATGGTAATGATGAATAACCAAGCGGTCAAAACGCTTGAATATTCACCCTGTAACTGTGTAGAACAACAATCGTGGACATAGAAAGACATGCTGATGAAAATGTGACGTGCGGTGTAATAGGAAACAAAACATAACGCAAGCCAGAGGCGGGTAAAGCGAGCCCGTGACATACCGTGGAGTATGGATTAACGTTCTTCTTCTTCGTTGAATTTCGCCGTTTGACTGCACATACCTTGTTCTATTTTGTATTATCGAAAAACAATACTTTTGGGTTGATGTTAGTTAAAAACCATGCGTTTCATTTTGATACTTAGAAACAGACCAGGTAAACCAGTCAACAATTAATATTATTTTTAACAACTCATTACTATCAACTAATCAGTAACGCTACGATTGAATGATAAATGGAATGCGTCAGGACCGAATTTTAAGGGCCAAAGGTGCCAATAAAAAATTGCAGATCTATGTGACACTGGAGATTTTATAACTAACAATAAAATTTCATATTGATATCGATAGTTTTAGGTACACATTTACCGAAAAAGTCATGCTTTTGAAGTAATTATCTCGAATGCAACTGCTTACTTAAATTTGTACTTACAAACGGAATGGGAAAACATTTCACTAGGGTTTTTACGACAGGCTAGTTGGCGCTAGTATCGTTTCACGTTTCGGATTGGTTTATAACCAATCTCGAGCAAGACTGTTAAGTCAAACGGACAGCACGATATGATTTTTTTAAGTATCTAGTAGACAAACATTGTCCGAAATTTTCAAAGTGAAAGGTGAGAAAACATCTAGAATAGAAAGCTCAGTATCCTGACCGCATCCACATTCACCCAATCATAAGCGAACCGTCGAACAACGTCCCATCAAATAACGCCCCCTTAAAAAAATCCAAACCGAAGAACAAGAACGCAACCCCGCCGTTAGTCCAATCCCGCAGCGAAGCTTACGAACACAGATTCACAGTACCGGTGCGCGTCAAAACAAAAACTCTAGGCAGGCAACAAGCACGTATAGGGCCGTGCTCTCTTGGCGCTCCCCGCAGCGTTGGCGCGGGGGCGGGGCGGGGCGCGGGCGGGGGGGCGTACCGGCGCGCGCGCGGGCGTCCAGCGCCGCGGCCGGCTGGAGGAACCACTCGGAGCGCGTGCGCATCCGCGCGCGTTGCCGCTCGTGCACCTACCGGCCAAGCCACCTCATACCACCGGGACTCTACATCCTATGCCTATAGCTGCCCTATCCGCCCGCTGATCTAATAAACACTGGCTCTTTTGCATTTAACAAGTGATTTCAAACAATGTCGTTATTGGTTTAAGGCATAAATTGGATTGAAAAATTGCACAAAGCACACGACGGGGTAACGCGACTTTCGTCAGCCGATTTGGCATTGGCGGTGATTGATTCACTTTGTAATGCGAGGGACTGCTTCATCATAGTTTGAAAAGAATAATAGAGATAGTTTATCGTCATAAATTTTGATTATCATAATTTGAAACAATGTTAATGTGAATAAGTTGACATTTACTTTAACGTGTGTAGTAAATATAGTACGCTGGGCCTCACAAAAAAAAACTACTTTAAAGAACTTAAATGGGATCCAAACCAAAGATTTTTTTTTAAATCTGTTCATAAATGAAGGAGTTTGGAGTAACAAAGATAATAAAATACAAACGAAGAATACGTGTTGGTAATTTTACGTAAAACAATATTCGGTGAAACGCACAACTCTATATGAACGTTTTGATCACTTAAACTTCGGAATGGCTTAGCTTTAGTTTACAATTGTTTTAAATTATATCAAGTGACTATTATTAGGTATACCTTAATAGGAGTTAATATCTATTATGCTTTTCAAACTTTATGTAAGGCGTTGGTCATCACGTGTGAACATGCGTTTTTCGCATTGCCGAGTTTTACTGAATTGACCAGACCTGTCTGAAATTTCTAGAACAATCTCACTTCCCAGAATGAAATTCGATTATGAGGCTCAGCCCAACACGATTTGTCTTTTCTCAAGCAGATTACGCGAATCGATAATTAAGATCAATTAAATTTAGAAAGTTATCGTTGTAAGACAGTATTTGAGTCGTTTTCAAAAAATTTGTACGTAGTGAAGGGCTTAATCAAAACAAAATCACGATCGCTTCCTTTGTGTTACGAAAGTTAGTCATACAAACTATATGGGTAACTTTCACCATTATGTACAACACTATTTGCTTACGTGATAGGTTTATTAGATCAATGGGATTGGCAAACTAAGCAGAACACTAGATGAGAAATCACACAATTACCGACCATGATATACACAAAATGAAAAAGTTTGTTGTTTTTCTCTCACTAGGAACCCGCTTAGTTTACGGCAGCCAATCATATAAGGGAACTATAAGTTTGTGGTGGCATTACATTACGCTCGATGTTGTTGTGCTTATTTTGATTTTTTCAGATGAATCCGGCTCGAAGGACCAATTTTTTTTTATGTTTTAAACCTATGCCTAAGTTATTTAGAATGTATTCGTTAATATTGTTAACATGAAAAAAGAACGTTAGCTCAGTTAGTATCACTAATCCAACTACCGTTAGTAACAAAAACGGGAATGAATGACGTTAGACATCCTGCACACCAAAAATACAAATTTTAAAAATACTTAATTTTACAATAATTTATTTTATCGGTAACCTACCTACATTGCCAGTTTACACAGCCACATAGAATATTCAGGGTATTAAGAACATGTAAAAGCGGTGTTCTCGGCCGATATAACATATCGGGTTTTGACGCACATCTCTGTGTGTGCTTAAGCTCTGTGTTACACTCACGCACACACCTATGTGCGCAAACTATGAAGCGTAGTGTTTGACATATTTGGAAGTCGTCTGAAGGTCTCAGTCAAACTAAAACAGTTCTAACAGAGCAGCCACAGATTGTCCTATTCCATAGAAAACCAAAATAATCATGCATTTCAGAGCAGTTGGAAATGAACCATACATACATATTCGACAGTAAAAAACATATTATATACACTAAATTTTTCAAGTGTTTACCACAATGGATATCCTACTACATCAATATTTTATTGCAAAAAGGTTCTACAGTGGTACAGAAATAAGATCGTTTAAATGTACAACGATTTTTAGTAAAACAACATCCAAAAATAACGTTACAACGTTTATGAGCTACTCGAAGTGTACGTCTTAATTATTTTTTTTTAGCCCGTGTGCACTATTTACTACATTACAGCTGTCAACTTACTTGACATGGAATAGATATGGGTGGTTCGTTTCCCGAGAGACAGAACAAGGTAATGACAGACTATATGTCGGGAGCAGTGGACAGTGGCGCTACGGGTGAACTAGAGAAAACTCTTCACCATCACTTATAGAAAGAGTCCTTTAGGGCGCGCTAGAATCCAAACATATATCTTTATACATGGAGACAAATTTTATCACATTAAATTTCATTAAAACCGAGTATAATAATCTTAAAATCGCATTTTCAACATCAAAATTTTCATTATTGATACATTTTGAACATAAATTGATTCAATATCAAGTCATTGTATGTAAAAAATAAATGTAGTCCATACCTGGGGAAGATAGGAAAGGCTTTTAGTGCTTTCCGCGTATTTGTTGATAGCTCGCAGTTCCTCGAGAGTCATGTGCGGGCTGGAGTTGCTGCGTGAAGATTGTGATGACGAACTGACCGACACCTGAAACATGTGACCATACTAATATTATAAATGCGAAAGTGTCTGTTACCTCTTCACGGTTATACCGCTGAATTAATGTGCATGAAATTTGGAATAGAGATAGTTTGAGTCCCTTTTATCCCGGAAAATTATTCCCACGGGATAGTGATAATTATCATTATATCTACTTTTTACAGGTATGGGATCCCTTAGTTATAGTACCTTACCTAATTCAAAACATCTAAGGCGATTCCGTATAAAAAGGAAAAAGGTAAATAAAGCAGCATGAAAAATCTAGAAATTGATCCTCATCTCTTTAGGGAGATATGTACCCTCTACCGCTCAAGACAAAATTTAATAAACTCTACGTTCAGTGGAGGCATAGTATAGACGTCAGTAATAGCAAAGGTTCTGCAAATTATCAGTTCATTGCGTGTGCTGCTAGGTAACCACTGTGCGGCGAGCGTCTCGGCCGCGCAATGAATAGAGAAAACGCTCGCCGCGCCACCGGTCGCACGAAGTTGTGGCTGGATCATAAGACAATATTCACTCTACACCACTATATAGACATACCTTGAAAACACTTTCTTCAAGAGATATGCTGAGCCTGGTGCAGGAGTCTAGCAGACTGTGCTCTGGAATGATGCCTAATCCTAGAACGCTGCCGGCCGCGCCTCCACCCACCACTCCCATCAGTGCGGGCATCGACTGACACTCCTCCGACTTCGACAGACCTGAGGGACGATTTACATTGACGACGTTATGGTCAACTTTTTCGACTGTTAATACTACTTTTACGGTGTCACCGTTTACAAATTGGTATCAAGACAAAGCACATAGAAGAAGAAAAATACAAGAAAAAAAAAATGGATCCAGAATATTTCAACCAGTGGTAGGGTTAGTCAGGCCTTAAACTACGAAGGTCAAAATTCGAACTTTGTATCGTGCCATCCCGTTGGCGCTAATAGTATTTAATAAGAGAATGATCGAGACGGTACGATACGAAATTCTAATTTCGGAGCCCCCCCAGGTATGTTAAATTGAATACCCGTGCAACAGTTTTTCAAGATTTTAATTGACGTTGACAAATGTTTCAGTACATTTAGTCGGTGTTTAAAGTATACTCAGCGGCAAATCTAATCGCCCTCCTTCCTTAGAAACTTGTATGTAAATTGGGCGATTAGATTTGCCGCTGAGTATATATTGCTCCAAAGAAGTGACGGAATCTTGTATGAAATTATTCAATAAAAAAATTTTGCAGGGGGCGCGACTTGTTCAACCATTGGACGAAATATTATGGGTTAATTTTGTGATACCTTGTAGACTTGTACAGTCGAAAACATAAATATGTATTCAGTCAGTAATACATTCCGTCCGCGGATGGAAAAATGAAGCTGTATCATTGGTCAATATTTTATATGTATGCTGCCCAGCTTTCTCGCGCAACCATAGTGAAAAGTTTAATTTAATTAATCCCATACAATAAGATAGTTATGTTAGAATGTTTAATTGTGATTTCTTAGTAAAAGGTTAAATGAATGATTCATTAACAATTTTAATGTTAACCAATAACATGGGTGCTAATTATAGGAGGCCAATTATAAAATGAAAAATAATAAGTTTTGAAACCATCTTCACTTTACCTACCTCCGAAACTGACCTAACATTTTCAAAAACTATTGAAATTGTTATTTACTTACAAATTACAGGAAAACCTACAAGACGTCTATATGGTAATATTAAAGTAAAACTATAAATCTCCAAATATTGTGCGTAAGTTCGTGTAGAACCTTCGGTGCGGAAATATGACTCGCTTTCTACTTTTCTAGTTGACTTGCGATACATTCGCGAATTTGTTTATTTGTTTCTGGTTCTACTTACTCATATTAAAAACTATAAACTTTAATGTCACGGTTTTATTATGAACTGAATGGCTAGCACGACTCGAATTGTTGGAACTATAGCTAGTGCCATTCACGAAGCGCGTGAATTTGTCAAAATTAGACATTAATGACATTGCAATAAGCAACAAGGCACGCGACATTGTGAATGATTCGATCTATTGCTTCAAGCTTCGGTTGGACGGTTCGCGAGATGTTGTGCGAGTTTCAATACATTGCGGGGCTGCACGTCCGTGAAATTATAAGTAATCCAATAATTAACAGCAATGTGCCGGGTTCTCTATCGTTATCCCGAATTCCACATGCCATAATCTATCGTTTGCCACAATTTTCATTTGTCAGAAAGTGACTTATTTCTGAAACAGTTATTTTTTTAATTTTAAATCAACTAACCTAATCTACTGCGTTATATAGTATGTCATTTCCGAAAATCCTGAAAACAGCACGGTTCTACATATTTTATGGCAAACATTGCTATGACAAGTGAAATTATGACAAATTAAACTATGGGAAACAAAATTATTCGAATGTACCGCTTACTTACTATCTAAATAAGGCTTTATCCTTACGCACGTTTTCTTCTAATCCAAGTTGGCAAGCGTGCTAGCCAGTCGGTAGGAAATTAAAATACTAAAAATTAGTAAATCGTGTTGTGCGAGTACCCTCTTATTCAGTGAATTAACTACACAATATTGTATAAAAATAAAAACTAGTGCTACCAAAATACCTTCTCCCATCTAACAAATATTAATGAACCTACGATAAGTACATATGTTATCAATCGACTCATTCACATTTTCAAACTCACCAAATTAATTTAAATATTGACAACGTAAAATGGTACTTGATTATTTTTAACAACTTAAACGGTTTTCATTCAGACGACCTGCGAAAGACGCACTTGTTATCAACTATATGGACTACATAATAAGTACTAATTAGTTACAAACACTCAGGTAAATATGTCTCAAAATGTCGGAATTTTTACCTTCTATATTGAACTTGTTTCCCCAGCGATCACACTCGCACTGCAACCAGGTTTTTTCTGCTTCTAATGACAGTTGTCCTGTAAAAATATAAATTGATATTTATTTAACTCATTCAATCTTTTTTTATTATTGAGCCCTAACGGGTCATATCTGTTGGAATAAATATCAACAACTCAAAGCGAGTCACTGATCTGTTGCCGGCCTTTAAAGGAAGTATAAAACCTTTTCTTGAAAGCCCCAATGTCATAGTTACCTGGAAACACTGCTGCCGGAACTAAATTCCACAGTTTCACAGTACTGTATCTATTTAACATTACATTATGTAAAAGATTGTCTTGGTTTGTTGACACTATTCATCACATGATTGCAACTGTTTAGCTCTTTTTAGCTCGAGGAACGAATCATAGATAACAAGATGGAATAGTATTTTATTTGAAATAGTTTTTTTATGAACGCTTGCTCACACTATCGCAAAATTCTTGAACAGTATTGAAGATAATTTTAAAGCAAACGTAGGAATGGGAATATTAGGTATAATTGTTAGAAGGCGTATAATGTTTTAAACTTTGCGATTTTCACTCATCCATACTAATATTATAAATGTGATATTGCGTCTGTCTGTCTATCAGACGTCTGTTTTCTCTTGACGCTTAAACTGCTTAACCGACTTACATTAAATTTGGTTTAGAGACAGTTTGAGTCCCGGGAAAGGACATAGACATAGAATAGTTTTTATGCCAAAAAATTGCATAGTTCCCGCGGGATAGCGATAAACGAATTCTTCGCAGACGGAGTCGCGAGCAACAGCTAGTAACTATTTTTTATCAAAGTATCACACCACGTAGATAGCAATACAGAAAAATTCACAAAGTATTGAGCAATCATGGTCTTATCGCTTCAGACCAATCTCTTCCAAACAACCTTTTACAACGGGTCAAAATCCAATTTATGACTGTATCAGCTTGATTAAGACGGTTAGGGGCCGCATCCCGTCCACTCGACTCCTTAAACAAATTAATACTTTTAAGTACTGTAAGGATGGTTTGCCTTCATTTCATATTCAACTTTAACGACCTACAAATAAAGCCAATTTTAGAATACTGTTACCCACGTTTGCAGATTTTGTAATAGCTACTTTATTTGTATGGTGTTAAAGTTGAAAATGAAATGAAGGCAAGCCATCTGTCAGTGGTAAACTAAAAGTAAACGTATTGTAAGTGTTTCTCACTAGCATAGGCCTCCTGGTCGATCCGGTGTCGCGGCGGCGGCGGGTCCCGGAACGAGCATATCCACTCGTCCTTCACTCGCAGTATCCGGCCGGTAACGCGCGCGTAATACTCGTAGTTGTCGCGTCCGAACAGGTCGCCCGCTGAGAACTGCTCGATCAGCTGACGCATGATGCGGGTCGCCACCTAGCATCACGGGCTTATTGGTAAATTGAGTAGAGAAGTGTGCGGGCCATGGGCTGTGCACGGACGAAGCGGCGGGATGAATTTGAACCGACAAGTCTGTTGGAATGCGTCCGAAAACCATGCAAGTACAATATTTCACGGGGTTGTTGAGTTAGTTTGACCGCTGAAGTCTCCTGTAAATTTACATTTACACGCTTGCCTGGACCTAGCAAACGTCTACAAGCTCCAAGCCTATACAAACGGCTGAATGTCATTTACACGCATGCATTGTTCCGCTATAGCTCCCTTTCTGTCTTTCGTGATTTTTAACTAAGTATTTAAATAAAACCTGAAGACTTCCATTTTGTTTTCAATTTAATATTTAATGCTTTTTAAGTTGCGTATACCCGGCCTCTATTTATAGCAGATGTTTTAACTTATTTATGTACTGAAACGGTTAATCAGTCACTTTTATAAGTTGATGATTCTTGCTACATAAGGTGACGTGTTGCCTGTTCAGATCCCTCCAGCCGCCTCATCGTGTATAGTCGCCATAAACCGCACAAAATCGCGTGCGGCACGTTTGCGTGGCAAGTTTAACACACGGGATATTGCAAAACTAACTAGGATTTTAGCACTAGGGGGTTGGGTATGCCAAGTGCTTAAAGCGGTACATACGTATGGCTCAACGACTGGATAGGCTTTGCCTAGTTACATACTTTAGCCCAGTTCAGATCTGCGAGAAAAACCGTGCAAGTTGCATTACATAGCGGCGCTGGATTGACCACTTCAATCTCGTTCGCTTTACTGCCTCGCAACGTAATGCAACTTGCACGGTTTTTTTGCAGGCCTAAAGCTCCAAACGCACAGACAGCAGAGGCCGGTGCGTTGGCTGTGACGGTTGTAATATTCTAACTTGTATGAACGGTTGTGCCGTACCGTTCCGTGTACTCGCTCCTAAGCAGTGATCAAAATAGGTAGAGCTAATTTACCTAAAGTTCGTGGAACAGAGACGAAAAGTGGAGACTTCCTTAGACCTATAATTTTTTCGGGACAATTTGTCCCGGTTTTTGGGACATCGTTTAAATGTATTAAAATACATGTCGTTAAGTTACTAGGATTAGTTTTTATAATTAAATATACAAATTATGTTATTAATTGACATGAAAAAAAATTTAACTCCATTCCGGGTTTTTTCTTTCAAAATTGATAAATTTTAGTAGAAATAACTTTTTTGGCTATACCGTTTAAGAAATATCATTTTCAAAGATATCATTCATTATTGTTACAGCAAGAAACGTTATATAATCATAATCTTTCAATATTCTAATAATTCTAAATAACGGGCTTTTTGGGTTTTATCGGCTAATAAAAAACAAATATCATTTTTAAAACATATCTTTATTGTGAAAGCAAATCAAGAAATCTATTACATTATTTATTTATAAAAAAACAATCCTATTACCTTTACGTCATTTATTTTCTATACTAATATATAAAGCCGAAGAGTTTGTTTGTTTGTTTGAACGCGCTAATCTCAGGAACTACTGCTCCGATTTGAAAAATTCTTTCAGTGTTAGATAGCCCATTTATCGAGGAAGGCTATATATCATCACGCTAACACTAATAGGAGCGGAGCGGAGCGGAAAAATGTTTCAAAATCGGGGGTTTTTGAAGTAAAACTTCTATAGGCGCTAATCTCAGAAACTACTGCTCCGATATGAAAAATTCTTTCAGTGTTAGATAGCCCATTTTTATCGAGGAAGGCTATAGGCTATATATCATCACGCTAACACCAATAGGAGCGGAGCGGAAGAATGTTTCAAAATAACGACCGCTTTAGCCTAGTTGGTAGTGACCCTGCCTACGAAGCAAGAGGCCCTGGGTTCAAATCCCGGTAAGGGCATTTATTTGTATGATGAGCACGAATATTTGTTCCTGAGTTATGGATGTTTTCTGTGTATTTAAGTATTTATTTATCTATATAAGTATGTCTATCGTCGTCTAGTACCCATAGTACAAGCTTTGCTTAGTTTGGGCCTAGGTCGATTTGTGTGGGATTGTCCCCTAATATTATTTATTTTATTATTTATTTAAAATCGGGGGTTTTTGAAGTAAAACTTCTATAGGCGCTAATCTCAGGAACTACTGCTCCGATTTGAAAAATTCTTTCAGTGTTAACACCTTTGGGTTGTGGTGGGGTGAGGGTGCGGGGGAGGGGGTGCGGGGGTTCCAGAGGGGGGATGAAAATTTTATTGATTTTGCCGTAGGATGCACCGTTTTCAAGATATTTGACAAAAACTCGGGGGGGTTGTGAGGGGGGTGAGGGTGCGGGGGAGGGGGGCTGCAAAGGGGGGATTAAAATCTCAATGATTTTGCCGTAGCATGACCGTTTTCAAGATATTTGACAAAAACCCTGGGGGTGGGGGGGGTTGAGGGGGGGGGTGCCGGGAAGGGTACGGGAGAGAGGGTATTAAAGGGGGATGAAAATTTCATTGATTTTGCCGTAGGATGCACCGTTTTCAAGATATTTGACAAAAAAAAAACTTGAAGTAAAACTTCTATAGGCATAGGCACGCTTGACTTGGGACGAACGCGGGTGTGGTGTGGTGTGGGAGGGCGTAAGGGGGGTGCGGAGGGGTGCGGGAGGGAGGGGGGTGCGGGGGGGGTGAGGGGTTGTGCGGGGGGGTGCGAGGGGGAGCGGGTTGGAGGGTGCGGGGGTTGCGGGGGGGGGTAATTTTTTTTTATATCGAGGAACTGAGGAGAGCCATAATTGATGAAAAAGCCAATTGGATAAAAAAATAAGCTGCCCAAATTACTAATTCCACGCGGACGGAGTCGCGGGCAAAAGCTAGTATTTAATAAAATTTAAACGATGTCCCGCGGGAACCAGGACAAATTGTCCCAATAAAATTATAGTTCTAAGGAAGTCTCCACTTTTCGTCTCTGTTCGACGAACTTTAGGTAAATTAGCTCTAAATATTCTAATCACTGCTCATAAGTTAGAATATTACAACCGTCACCGCCACCACACCCCCACGCCTCTGCTGTCTGTACGTTTGGAGCTTTAACTCGGCTTTAGACTATTGACCATATATCTGCAGTAATTAGCGCATCATACAGTTGTATTGCTGTAATCCAACGTACTGTTTCCCAGTTAAAAGGAGACGACAGACTACGCTGTATTGGGTGGTCAATAAATCCGATTGAGAACTCGAAGCAATAGCTAACTGATGCTTATTTGATCTTTACAGATTTAGCGCGTTCTTTAAGTTCTTATGAAGTGATGTCTTCTCAAGTCAATCTCTTGCCAGAACCTTCCACCTGCTGGATCGCTGCTGGATTGTATTGATTCATAAGTCAGAAGATAACTCTGTGACATGCGTTGAATTATTTTATTTCGGTAGTCATAATTCAAATTTTAATTATAATAACAATAATAACATAATAACGAGAAGTGAGACGCTTACGCAAGTCGAAACATTCATTGCAAATGTCTAAAAAGTCGGTTAAAGAGATGAGTCAACAACTTAAAGGAAGTGAGTAACAGAATTAATTTCATGAATCAAGCCCTTATCAGTTGTGGTGGGTTAGGAATTTAGGGTGCCTACGTGTCTAATTATATTAGTTGATGCCGGTGATAATGCATCAAACGTTATCAGACAAGAATCTACACTACAGGATAAAAAGGCTAAGTACTTTATTAAAGTTTTAAAACTACATTCCTCGTACTAGCACTACTCTTATTGGACTAAGTACCTACAGTATTAACTACAGTCGTTTTGTTATACACCGTGGTTATGCCAAATGCACAAGAGTCTTAAGACAGATTTCTAAGTAAAAAAACGCTACGTGACCTGGGCCTAATCGACAATTTTAACTTCCTTTTGATCAAATATTAAATATTGATGATTTCGGCTTTCAAAATTACAAGGCCTTAGAACGAGCTGACAACGGATTTTAAATTGTTATGAATGACGTTATCTGTTACAGAAACACTTTTTAGGATTGAAGACTTGAAGAGTGGCAACGTTGTCTATTATTAGGGTGCGTTGCGCTGCAGAATATTTAAAAATTATTTTTCATAATAAATTTAATATCTCCATTACTATGCCAAATTGACCTGACTTTATACTACATTTTTGGCTTGAAATAACCTGAGGGATCTATGTTAAATCTGTCGGGTTACTCCTCGGCCACGGTGTATACATCTACGAATAACTTACTATATGAAAGTAGTAAAGCATTCTACAAGCGTCAATAAGTTCACCATTAAAGTGTTTATATGTTTTAATAGTGAAAGTGTCAATCTAACACCAATAATAAGCGTTTGTAAATGGTTGCTAGAGCTACATCATATGCGTATATATGTGTAAACATTTTTTGTGTTGTAATATGTACTCACGCACACTTCTGCCTTCAGCCGCATGTTTAGACAATTTTGGTGAAAAAAATGTCAAAGCTATTTACACTGTCGCTTAATCTATTCATGTTTACATATTTATCATAATCATCCGATTCGAATTGGCAATTTCATATATAATTAAGATAAGGCAGTGAAAAAGAACCCGCGTCAAATGTGCATTATAATGAAATTTAAAAATAATCTTCTATCTGATAAGAAACTGTACAAGCAACATAGTGGATGACTGATAAAAAATGCTGTTTATTGAGTTATGATAAGGCGATTACTAATGCCATTGTTGTGGTAATAACAACGGTGTTATCGTGGAATTATTAATGTCACATCGGCGGCTTGAAAATCAATAACGATGTTGGAAAGAACACCGAAAATTTACACACATTTTTATAAAACTCTTTCTATTTAAAGAACTTAGTGAAAAGCTTCGAATTACATAAGTTCAGCTAAATATTTCACTAAAGAGCCGGCTAATACGAGTCGATTGTGTAAATATCTGTAACGTGACAACAAGCCTGGCATAAAGTGGATCACATTATAAAGCCATCTACAGAAAAACACATGTCCGAATCGGGTGATTACGTAGCGCTGATCTGGTGCAACCGCTGTCTATCTGGCGTACATGTGCATTACTCATTAAATTATTTTACATTACCCTTTTTGTAGAAACAACTGAACATGTTTCATATTCTTATCGTTCATTACTTTCATCAGTTTAATCAACATAAAACCACTTTCACACAACTGAAGCACTTGGTATGTCTCCAAGAATTGCTTTATTTAAAAAAAGTTGTAGTCGCTAATACCTCAACATATACAAGCCCCATGCTTTATTGTGTTGTGAGTAACTCATAAATCAACAGGTAAATTAGTCATATCACTTTCTTTGTTAGTGTGCACAATGGTTAAAAATACACACAGTTGACAGAAAACGCCTCATTAAATCATGTAAAAACCGCAATTAGTCTCGCATGAAAATGTGCAATTCACCTTGAATCTTTGCACGTCCTCCATTGTGGCCGTTTTGCCATCAGACACGCAAGAGTGGAAGAACGATGGTGCCACGGAGACGCCGAGCGCCTCGGATGTCATACCTGTACCTGTAAACAATGAGTTTTAAAAGGTTTTATAAGGCAACACTCCCACGGCGCGAGTGGATGTTTATAAGGACGCCATCATTTCTGTAAACACGCCGGCCGTTCGCCCGCGGGTGATTCGAGGTCGGATTACGGATATCGCAGTCTCGACTAGTGATAACTACGGTTTGAAATAGGTACGAATTTTTAGCAATTTTATATAACTAGCTGTAGCCCGCGACTTCGTCTCCGAAGAATTCGTTTACCGCTGCCCCGTGCGAACAATCCAATTTTCCGAGATAAAAAGTACCTATTAGCGTGAAAGAGTAACAAACATCAACACATCCTAACAAACTTTTACGTTTATAATATTACTGGTATATTATCTAATATATGTATAAAAGTCTCGTGTTACGGTGTTTGTTATCGAACTCCTCCGAAACTCAACCTCTAATGCATTGAATATTGTGGTGAAGATCTTAAAAGTATGTTCTCATCACATATATGTTAATCATGGAAATAAAATAAACCAGCATCATTAAAATAATTGATCGAGTTGCTGAAAACGCTACAGACGTAGCTTACTGAACAACATTGGCGAACGCACTTATAAATTTTACAAGTGCTTTTTTGATAACATACACTCGAGGAAACTGCGCGTATATCTCTGTGAAATCTCTTGACATCCAGTCAATTGCATAAAGAATTCATAGTCAGAAGACATTGCAGTCACTAGTTATTCTTAAGTGCACATGTTCTTTAGGGGTTATCTACAAACTTTCAGAGGCGCACTTGCCACATTTTTCATTTCTAAATAGACTCCTGTTTATTGATTTTTTTGCATATGCATCAATGTCAAATGTCGTTTTCTTGCTCACTTTGACCCCTTGCGAGTCGTCGTGTCGATATAGAAAACTTTAGTTACTGAGATTATCAGAATGCAATTTAAAACTCCCGCTTTGATTAAATTTTCTGTTGAAATCAAGAAAGCACCAGACTGTAGGTACTGTATCTAAGAATAGTCACCTTTTGATAGCCGGTTTCATAGTTATTTACTTCTTTCATCCTATTTAGACGCGTTACAGCAATTAAAAACACAGACAGCTAAATGTCATGTAATTAAAACTGAAAGTTAGCTGCGAGTACTCGCTTTTAAATGCTACTAATGCTATGCTCTCACGAATGTATTGTATTAAGCACAAGTAGCAATAGTATAGTCGGCCAAGTAAGTGCTTTACCATTTTTTATGTCAGTTCCTTCCTACATCAGAATAAAAACCAAAAAGGCGGATTGTCACATTGACTGGTAAATGAAAATAATATTTGATGTTTTAAGCTATACAACTGACATTGAACCTTAGGATGGTAAAGGAATTTCTTGGTAAACTATATTCTGTTGACAGGATTTCATAAATAATGTATTTTAGCTGTCAATAAGAACTAAGTGCACCTCGCGTGTTTGTGTTAGTTTTTTTGTTGACTTCTGTTAATATAATTATATAGCTACCTACCTACTACAGAACTAGGTACGTGGAAGTAATTAATATTCGATGCTTCCTCAATTATTTGGCTATCGTTACTAAACTCTAATGAACACAAGAAAATTATGCGTGGATTACCCCATTGCTGCCTAATTATACGCTTGATCACGTAAATAGCTTCGCATAGTTACTGCTCGTGCTGTTTCGAGTCTACTCTATTGGCATCGAATCCAGGAAGAATTTTAAACTTCTAGTAAAAAATTTCGCTATCGAAGAGAATGTAAAATCAAGTCACGAAAACAATTGTAATTGAAATGTAATTGAATTATTAATGGGCAGATTTGTTCTCTAAAATAACATACATATTTACGCGAATACTACATTGGTTTCATTTAATCCACTGGCGTCTAACTCAGTGCAAGGATGCGTTAGAAAAATTATTAATAATGAAATAACATCCAATGATTACTAATAGTAAAACAACACCTGTTTCCGAATGATTCAGCAATATCGTTCACTGAGTGCAAAGAAAAAGAACATCCCTGATGCGTAGATAATGTCCGAGAATGTATCAAATCGATCGTTATAAGCGAGCAGCCTTAACAATAAAGGCCGGAAACCAGTCATATTGTCATAATGCACGAATAATTTATGCCAGATGAGATACGATAACCGCCATTATCTGCTAACTACCGAGTAAGCAACGATGACGTAGAGACGGACGAATGGGGCTCCGGTGCGTAACCACGCCATAATGTTACGAGTGTTCGCTGATGCGCGAGACATGATGTAGCCCATTACATTACCCATTAGGACTTGGACATGTGGGACATTCAGTAATAACCTTACACGCGGCATTTTCATACATCCTTTCCCTTAAGATCACAGCTCAGTAAAGCCCAGTTTAGACCTCCAAGAAAAATTGTAGTTGCATTACATTGCGGGGCCGTAAAGCGAACGAGTTTAATGTTGTCAATCGACCGTCGCAATGTAATGCAACTTGCACATTTTTCTTGTATGGCTCGCGATCGCGTTCGCCATTTGTTTCTACTCTCATCCCATACCGTTTGGCAGAAAGAGGTGAAAGTGATGCACTTCAAAGTTCGTTAGAGATTATGGGCTCGGGTTATTCGGACGTAGAAAATTTCTACTAGAAATATTCCACGCGAATATATTGACAGAAAGTTTAAAGCGTGTCACACACAGCGCAGATGCGAGGTGATACATTTACTCTAAAATTTCGGAGCTGAGTAGACGTGTTTTGTGGTGTGGATTGCTTATACAGGGTGTTTTTTTTATAAAAAAGGGGGTAAACGAGCATGTGGGTCACCTGATGGGGAGCAATCACCGCCGCCCATCGACACCCGCAACATTAATGGTGGCACAGGTGCGTTGCCGGCCCTTTGAGAGATAGAGAGGCTACAATGAATTTTGAATAAAAGCGCGTTACACTTTCTTTATTTCTCTTCGCGTCAAAATGTAAAAAATGCGAAAATGCATTTCTACGCAAGGATGACTTGTTGTTTGCTTATAGTCCGACAAGCTCGTGCGCGGCGCTCGGCGGAACCCTGTCGCAGGGAGCCTCTGCTGTCCTTAACAAGATTGTTTTTAATAAGTGCGGCAAATACTCACTGCGACAGGGTTCCGCGGAGGGTCGCGCACGAGCTTGTCGGACTATAAGTAGTACGTAATTTTTATATTTATTTTATTATACACTGAAGTTCCCAATCCGCACTGGGCCCGCGTGGGAACTATGACCCAAACCATCTTATTCTGAGAGGAAGCCTGTGCCTGCAGTGGGACGTATATAGACTGGGATGATGATGATGATGATGAAAGTGTGCCTCTGCGCAACCACCTGTATTTGATCTGCAGATAAAATCTTTACATCTGTCGATATATGTCGGTGCTCACAGATACGCAGATAAAAATCTTACCGCATCTGCGCTGTGTGGTCCTCCATTGAATTGTATAGGGAGTGATATTGACAGATATCCGTTCAGATACAGATATCTTACCGCATCTGCGCTGTGTGTGATACGCTTAACAGGAATATGTAATTTAAAAGCAATGAGATCATGAATAAGTAACCGTTAAATATTCTCAATTTACTACCTGTTCATCGATATTTTTTTGCGAAAAACAGTTGGATAAACTTAAAAGTAAATTATTAAAACAAGCGGTATATTTTTCGTTTTTTCCTTTTGACGTTTATCATGCAAGTACCCATGCATGCTTTATCCAAATATTGGTTGATTTGAGATAACCTAGCCTTAACTAACGCCATTTAAATATGTATATCAAACATACCCACTTTTTTCGAAACTGACACATTGTCTCTAGATCTTCCGTGAATCAGAAATATGTCCCGTAGTATATGGTAAACGTACGCTGACTTGTGTCACATCGAAATGATTGTCGCCCAGTACACCAATGCAACGGCTTAATTGGCTATCTAACTTTATAGTATACTATTAGGTACTTATAAGGTACATTTCAAGCCAAATCTCTTCTTTTTTATGACAACAAATACCAAATATGGCTAAAAGAGTATTAACACTCGGTTTTTCAAGTCCACAGAGTAAATAAGATGGTTAAGATAACGATGGTTCACATACATCATTCATTATCTCCGTTTAACAATGCTTTTAATACCCAACTTCTGAGTTCTTTGGACAGCGCGTTCATTCGCCGACATTCAAACCATGTCAACGAGACATTAAGTAAGATTAAACATTAAACAATAGCGCTCGAGAAAAGCAGAGCAGTTGCATCACTAATTAAGGTGTGCCCACGCTCGCATGTAATTGGCAAATTTAAACTAATTTCGGCGGGAAGTCAACTGCGTGCAAAGTGCTCTTAAGCATTAATGCTTTTGGGCGGGTCACGCGCTTCGTGTATGCTATGCGGAAAGTGGGTATCTTCTAGCGAGCGCCTTGCCTCGGCTTCGCACGAGAGTAATTTTGAAACGTTTTTTACCTTTAGCGCCCCCGCAGACCGCAGAATTTTATTTGTGGTTTATTGATGAGTAAAGACTTACGCCACGCCGTATTTATATAATTTGATAAAGAAAAACTCATTAAAATCCGATGCTTTGTTCTGGAGTTAGCGGTTATACAGGCAGAGAGACGCGGAAGGCGACTTTGTTGTATTTGCGAGATTTGCGGTTCGGTTAAGTACTAAAGTTTTCGCGTACAATGAAAAGGAAAATGTCAACAGATTTGACATTTGGATGGTTAATAATGGGGAGTTGTATGAAGGGCACATTCGTTAAGACTGTGTCATATTTGTGCCATTAAATGGGGTGTGACTGTAGCTTGCGGCCGTGTGACCCACTGACATAGAAAACAAGCCATGTAAATCATTATGTTTAAAATAACCTTTTATTGTTACGGTTTCATTATAAAGTGTAATTATTCACGCTTACGAGAATGCCGTTCGAAACCTGGCCCCTACAATGCACATCCTCAGGAAAAAAAATCTACTGAGAAAAGGTGCTGCTGGAATAAACCTTTAGCCTCATCTGCACTTTTTATTAGGTGAGATAGAAGTCAATAGCAGTCTTTCCCATTAGCTACATTGATGGCCAGACTAGTCTGGCCAAAGGGATTTTTTTTTCATAAGCTGATTATGAACACAAAAACACAAATGAGGAGGTAAAATTCAAAACGTGTATTGTCACAAAAAATGAGTTAGGGATTCATGATACGTGACGTGATACATGATAGTGAACTTGATACGACACGATAGTAGAGTTTGTCTTATTTAAAATGACGCGCCCCACCACCGCATTTATGCACATCTGCCAAGAGAAATATTTCCCTATTGCAGCTTAAATTGAGTTTCAAATCCTGTGCGTAAATGCAGTGGTGGGGCGCGTCATTTTAAATTAGACAAGCTCTATAACTAATTTTTTTTTCGTGACAAATCACGTTTTTAATTTATCTCCTCATTTGTGTTTTTTTGTTGTACTAAATCCAAAGCTGATCTGCCCAACGAGAAAAAATCCCATTGGCCAGACAAGTCTGGCCATCAATGTAGGTAGACAAATTTATTGGATTCTTGACAGCCTAATGTTAATATAAATTCTCGATTTTGTTACAACCTTTTTTCGCCGCCGGTTTTAAAATTTTTGAGTACCTAGAGAGCTCCGATGTAAGATGGCGATTACTAAGACTTACCAGCCTTGTCGGCATTGGAGGCCATCACCCGAAAAGTGCCGAATAGCAGCACTAGCAGCCTCTGGGTGCACACCGGCAGAGATAAGAGCAGTCTGTGGACAAAGAATACTTGTATTAAGCTAGCTGTTCCCCGCGGCTTTGCCCCGTTCTATTTTTACTAAAATTTCTTTCATTAGAACCTTCTCCTGACAATAACAAACGCAACAACAAAAGAATTAGCGAAATCGGTTCAGCCGTCTACGCGTGATACTGTGACCAAGGGAAATAGGCATTCATTTATAACTATACTAGCTGACCCGGCGAACTTTGTTCCGCCTTAGAGTACCTCCCACCCCGCACCCCGCATTGTACATCCTGGCGTTCGCCGCTCTCTTGCAACTGGCCCTCGCGGCTCATGTACTTAATTGCGTCATCCTTTTTCATGTATTCAGCCGTCGTTCATCGATTTATTAGACGTTGTCACGTCAAAAATTAAGGGGTGAACCACCCTTAACATTTAGGGGTATGAAAAATAGATGTTGGCCGATTGTCAGACCTACCCGATATGCACGCAAAATTTCATGAGAATCGGTCGAGCCATTTCGGAGAAGTTTGGTAACAAACACCCCGCAAACGTTGTTTTGCCATATCACGTAGGGGTATAAAAAATAGCCTACGACCTATTCTCAGACCTACCGAATATAGAGAAAAAAGTTTCATAAAAATCGGCCAAGCCGTTTCGGAGGAGTTCGGTAACAAACACCGTGACACGAGATTTTTATATATTAGACTAGCTTTTGCCCGCGACTTCGTCCGCGTAGAATTCCAATTTGTGGTAAAGCTTCTTCATCTCTTTCATTGTATAAAACAAAAATCCGGCACCGGCAACATCCATCATTATTATCATTTCATCATGAGTATCAGTTAGTGAATATTATAAATCCCGTTTATTCCCTATCCCGCGGGAATTTCAACAAATTTGTCCTTATTCTTTGCAAAATTACACTTATTTTTATCCCGCGGGTATTTTGCATTTTCCCCGAGAAAAGTAGCCTATGTCCTTAAAGCTTTCTACCGATAAAAGAACTTTTAAAATCAGCCGCGTAGTTGAGTTCACTTATTTTTTTCCCGTGGGAATTTTGATTTTTCACGGAGAAAATAGTCTATGTAAGTAAGGGTTAGTGTAGCTACTCACTAATAGGTGAAAGAAATTTTCAAATCAGCCCTGAAGTGAAATTCACTTCTTAATATCCCAGGGGAATTTTGCATTTTACCGAATAAATAGTAGGTAGCCTATACCAATAAAGGATAGTGAAGCTTTCTATTGGTGATTTTTTTTTAAACTCAGCCCCGAAGTTAATTTTACTATTTTCTATACCGCGGGAATTTTGCATTTATCCGGAAAAAAGCATCCTATGTTAACCAAGGACAGTGCATCTTTTCTATTGGTGTAAGACATTTTAAAATGAGCTCCGAAGTTGAATTTTCTTTTTTCTATCCCTTGGGAATTTTGCATTTCCCCGGAAAAAAGTAGCCTATGTCAATAAAGGATAGTGTAACTTTTTACTGGTAAAAGTTTTTTTTTTTAATCGGCTCGGAAGTTTCAGAGATTATCTATCCCACAGGAATTTCCAAAAATCCTGCAATAAGTTTTTTTGTTGTTATGGTCATTTTCGTTAATACTGTATTTGAAAAGATTAGTAATTGTAGTTACGGAGATATGGTCCAGTTGATTTGAGTACCTACATATATAAATCCTGATTTAACTTTATCCCGTGGAAATTTTCAAAATTCTTTATATTCGCTTTATATTCTAATAGTCTAATTGCATGCCCAATTTGTACAGTTTAGTAATCTTCGTTATGGGCATAGGGTCACTCTTGATGAAATATATAAATCCCGATTATTCCTTATCCCGTGGAAATTCCGGAAAATCCTTTCTTATCGGATGCCTACGTCATACAAAGAACACACCCTCCACGTTTTAGGTCTCTACATACAGCGGTTTAGGCTGTGCGTTAATCCGGCAGTCACTCATTTAGGACTTCAGGACAAAGCATTTTATATGTATTTGCATTGCACCAAGCTTTTATGCGAGTTCAACAATGATATTTGAATACTCAATTCGATTTTATTCGAAAAAGGTTGAACTCGCATAAAAGCTTCATCATCATCATCATTTCAGCCGTAGGACGTCCACTGCTGGACATAGGCCTCCCTCATTGACGTCCAATCATTACGGTTGGAAGCGACTTGCATCCACCCTGAACCTGCGGCCTTCACCAAAACGTCCGTCCATCTCGTTGGTGGACGTCCCACGCTGCGCTTGTAAAAGCAAAAGCTTGGTGAAATGCAAATACTTAATACATATAATTAGCTATTATCAGAGATCAGATCAAGACGTGGTTGACAAACGTAGACAAAAATGGTTTGCAATATTTGAAGTTTCGTTTCGTTTACAATGTGTCAAAATAAAATGTAATTTAAATCAAAAGCACTAAGGAGTATTGATATCAACTTCGAAGCAAATCACCCCCAAAATAACTTTCTACTACTTTTTGACCCCGTCAAGGGATGAATTTCAATAAAATACGAAACACGTCTTCCATCAATTTTGTTAAAGAATGTTTATGCAAAATTTGAAGTAGATTGGACCAAGGAATCACGATGTCTCATACAAACTTTGCCCCCCTTTTTTACCCCCTTAGAAGTAGAACTACGGAAAATCCTTTCTTATCGGATGCCTACGTCATACAAAGAACACACCCTCCAAGTTTCAGGTCTCTACGATCAGCGGTTTAGGCTGTGCGTTGATCCGTCAGTCAGGACAAAGGATTTTATATGTATAGATGACACGCAGATTAGACTTTCGTGATTGTCGATTCATAACTATTCCCACTCACAGGGCTTAATCACGTAACGATAGTTACAGTCGACGTTTCGTTCACATTACAGTGGCCGTATTCATGAATAGATGGTAATTAAAAACAATCTCGGATAGATAGCAGTTACGAAATAATAACCGAAACACATAATATACATTTTATTATCCAACCTCGTTTGATAAACTTAATTAAGTGTTCATAAAATCCTTGAATTAACTCTGATGAGGACAAAAATAATGTTCTGATTCGCCTGTATTTTAACATGATGAATCACTGTATACCATAATAATAAATTACGCGATACTAGAGCGCGTTTCTTGGCATCTCATTCATAAAGGAAGGAAACGGAGCGTAAAACACGAGGCTCACCAAAACCGTAACCATTATCGTAAATGACCGACATAACTGAACGGGGAAATATGACATAACAAAAGGTCGTCGACCCGTACCCGTAAAAGAGTAACGAGGGAAAAGATCAGTATCGACGGATTGAATGACAGAGGTTCTGTGGTACTCAGCCAATAAATGGATCGGATGCACTGAGTGCGGCCTAAGCGTGCCATCCCACCAGAGATGTGCTATGCTACGTTGCTATAGACGATTTTGAAATCCAACCAATCATATTTATTGGTCCACATTGCATAGCTCTGGTGGGAATGGGTTCAACTAAGCTATGTTTTTTGACGTGACAACGTCTAATAGATCGATGAACGCCGGCTAGATATAGATGTACGAACATGTCCCTTACAGAGCAGTGAAGGCCAGGATGTACAAGAGAGCAGCGCGCACAAGGATGTATAATCTTAGTACTAGCACTCGGGTAATTTTTAATGGGGGGTGTGGGGGGGGTTAAAGGGGGGATGAAAATTTCATTGATTTTGCCGTAGGATGCACCGTTTTCAAGATATTTGACAAAACACCGGTTCTCGTCCGATCACCGAGGTTAAGCAACGTCGGGCGCGGTCAGTACTTGGATGGGTGACCGCCTGGTTTCATTTTTGTATTTTGAATGTTTTGTTATGACGTTGTCGCGTTAAACTATCGTCCGTAAACCGACATTACAGACAACCGGTTTTTATATGGAAAGACGCGTGCTCTGGATGCTTCCTGTGGATGCCTGCTCTGGATAAATCGCATAGCTCGAGCTGCGCATCTTCCTCGCAGAGCTACCTCGCAGCTGCGCATCTTCCTCGAGCGCGAAACGGTCACATAGTTTTGTAGCGTAGCTTTTACATCCTCGCAGCATAGCTCCATAGCACACTTCTGGTAGAAAAATACCCTAAGGGTGCTTGTGCACTACAGTGAATTTTACTGTCCGGCAGTCCGATTTTTTACGATCCGATATGGCACGCCATAAATTTATATGCTAGCTTGTGCACTACACGTAATTCTACCGTTCGAATTTTTCCGTCCGTTTTTTTTCGGTCCGGGATGACAGCAATGAAAAACGTGTTTATGCTTGTGCACTCCGCGATCAGTATTATTCATGACCTTAATTTTACCAGCAATCATTTCATTTGGTGGTACACATACACACAGATTAAATTTTGCAGCTTGCCTCTTGATCCATGCGCTTAAGCAGTATACTTATAGCGAAAAATCATAAGCAGCTGAAGACATCCGATAGTAGTTAAAAAATAAACTTTCGTCCTGCCTCAATTTATTGTGGTTTATTTACACACATTACATACGTTTTAAGACATAAAACTATTTAAAAATGAATTATTTAAGTTTTTAACTGAAAAGGCATACTATTCCGTACAAGAATTATCTAATGACACGAGTATAATTTGATTATCTACAATTGGTTTATATAATTTGATAACTATTTTATTGTTTATTTTATTTTGTACCTGCTACCTTCATGACATTATTATGACATTTTAATTTAATTTGGTCTATTTTAATAAATTCAATAGTTTCAATTCGATTATACCGTACTTATCATAATTTTATTTAGTTTGACGCATTGTTTTATTTTCGATTGTATCAATGTAATTAATTAATTTAATTTCATTATTTTGATTTTATAATTTTATATTAGTTTTAAATTATTTGTATGCCTATGGGCGAAACATAATGATACCAATTACGTTGTAACACCTTGTGTATATTGTAACCACCTATGTTGACAAATAAAGATACTTTGACTTTACAACGACCCTGTCAGGTACAGGTACCTTTCACTTATAAGGGGATGAACCCGAAATTATTTTTGTCTTCGACATCTTTGCACGTAGAAGAACAAAACGGGCAGCGGACGGACGAACGTAAAAAGACGGACAAGTTCACAAGCCAATCATCCGTTATTTGAATGCCACATCGGACCGTACCTAATAAATCGGACTGCCGGAGCGTAAAATTCCTTGTAGTGCACAAGCGCCCTAAGTCAGCGCTTGGATCAGTCAGTCACAGACTAAATAGATACAACATTCGACTCGATTGCTATTATTTCTCCATTTTCTTCTCGCAACAGTTTTCCCACGAGAACCGTATAAGTATACATACCAGAGAACGTTTTCCCAGAACCAATCAAACTAGGAATTGTTTTACTTTTAAGGAACGGAGCCAAGAGGATTGTCCTTCAATATTTGCCTCATATGAGTTTGGAATTGAAATATAAATAAAGTACCTATTAAGATTACGGTAGTTCCAGCGCTCGCGTAGCTTGTACAAAAGGAAATATACCTACCTATGTTAATAATGGGTATAGAAATGAAAGTTGTTGATTTTCCCACGGTCAATTTGTATCATTTCATACTCGAGCTTACGTTTGGACTTATCAGCATAACAATATGGAGACAACGCATAGATAATAATTATACCTATGCAGATTACTGCGTCCAAAACGATTGGTCAGTCTTTGACGAACCAAACAAACAATGCACGGACATCGGGTTCCCGCATCAAAATTCATGCTGAGCGAGTCCAAACAGCCATTGTTTCTACCAACACATGCACATGCAGACAACTCCAATACCATCTGCGTTCGGTTTACACAACGCGTGTACTTATTGTTACTACGCCAAGTGCAAGTGTATTGACTTGTTCTTGTTGTATAAGAAAAAGAGTAGGACTCGCACACCGAGGGTTCCGACTTCCGAACAAACTTGTATGTAGTTCGTTAGTAAAAATTAACGCTTATATATTTTTTTTGTGATGGAACAACCAATTAACGTTTTTCGGATTTTTACCTTTACTTGTGCTGTAAAACTATCCTTCATGCCAAATTTCATGCCACTAGGTCTTTGGGCAGTACCCTATAGGTTTTGATTTCCCTGCGAAATGTTTTTGCGCAAAGGAAAAAAGAGAAACGAAGAAAAAAAGGATCAAAGGGTACAATTTACAGATATCTAAGTAGTAAAGTAATCTTATATACTTTCTACGCTAATTTATTAAAATTTATTCACGATCCACGTCAAATAAATGCGCACACGCCAAAGCATCAAAGACCAAAGATCTTCCACAGATGACTAAATAAAGGACTACCGCTCAACAGATACTGATACTGCCGCATACGAAAACCGTAACCATTCCGGACAGGCGTAAAAATTGCTGGCGCTCACGGGTTTATACGTGTTTGGTTTGTACACCACAGACCCTTGACTAAACGGGGTGACACACCGTAGGCACAGTAAGATTATTTCCACTTTGGCACTCGGCAATTCTCGACATACGTCGAGAGAGATCGGAAGTGCAATACTTAGGCTGATGTTTTTTTATTCATTACATTAAATAGGTTTGGATATTTTATGTGATTAAATTCTAGGATTTTATATAAGTACCTACTCTATGAGAAAACACGAACCTTTACGGTTAAAACTGAGACGTCTCGAGTGTCAAAGTGGAAATAATCTTACGTACCCCGTTTTGACGTCTGCGCTCGGTCTCGTAATTTGTATTGAGAGACAGTGTAGGCAGGGCCATCCCGTTCATATAGGCGAAGGCCTAGGGCGCTCGTAAATATCAGGGGGCCGGCAACGGCGGCATCAATATACAAAAATAATAAGTTCTTTTATTTTTATTCCCCATTTTTACAAAAGAGATGTATTTTTATAAATAAATACCTATTTTAATTTTGTATTAAAAATTACAGTCAGTTTACATTATAAAGAGTTTCCCCTCATCTATCGACGTGGAATCGGCTCAATTCAGCCCGCGTAGCCGAGCCGATCAACGTCTTTTTAGCTCTTATTGCAATGGCATAAAGATTTTTCCGATCGGCTGAAGCCATTTCAATTTTGTGCATAGGGCGCCTGGAATGCTCGGGTCGTCGTGGGACTTAAATCAGCTTTCATACTAAAATTACTAAATGTATAGAAGCGTCGCTTTCCAAAGCAGACCGAAGAGACGAGGCCGCGGCTCCGCCTCTTGCGACCCTTTTATATAAAAACTGATTCACGGGGCGCCGCCGCTGCGACGCGCTCCCGTCCCACGTCTCTTCTGTGTGGCTTGTGGCCTATTACTACAATAGTATGTTCCGGTCTAATGGGAAACCTTTAAGATTTTCACGTAAGCCACATGAACGAATAAACATATGCATGAAACACATAACTTATTTATACAACACCATGCTTAGTTTGCCTAAATTTACATAATTTCTTTGACACAAGCATTGAAGAATAACATGCTAATGAGCAGTCACAATAGATTATCTTAGTTCATCCACATGTATGCTTATGAACAACAAATTGTACAATTGTTTACGCCTATTTAGCGAACAAATGTTAATTAATGGAATCCACTTGTTTTATTTACTAAGCTGAGTGTTGAATGAGGTCTGTTTGTGATTTTGTTTTGCAAATTAACATAGTTCTCACTTATGCATTTCTACTACATACATCGAGAGACACCGTCGTCAAGAATAAAAGTCGTCTGCACGGCTCCCGTATTCGGTTCGTATTGTCCTTTTTAACCCCGACACAAAAAAGGGGTGTTATTAACCCCCCGACACAAAAAGGGGTGTTATTAACCCCCCGACACAAAAAAGGGGTGTTATTAACCCCCCGACATAAAAAAGGGGTGTTATTAACCCCCAACACAAAAAAGAGGTGTTATTAACCCCCAACACAAAAAAGGGGTGTTATTAACCCCCGACACAAAAAAGAGGTGTTATTAACCCCCGACACAAAAAAGGGGTGTTATTAACCCCCAACACAAAAAAGGGGTGTTATTAACCTCCAACACAAAAAGAGGGGTGTAATAAGTTTGACCGCTATGTGTGTCTTGTCTGTGGCATCATAGCTATTGTTTATGAGAATAGATTTTAGACTGGCAGCATTGCTAGCCAAAAAAGCCGGTCAAGTGCGAGTCGGACTCGCGCACAAAGGGATCTATAAAAACAGCAAAAAAAAAGTCACATTTGGTGTATAACATGCCCTCCTTAAATATTTTTTTATTATAATTTAATTATTTATTTTTAAAGTGAATATGTAACTAAATATTCTGTGAATATTTCAAGCGTCTACCTGTTGCCATTATGAATATTGAGCAAAAACTAGCAAAAAAATCATGTTTGTTGTATGGGAGCCCCCTTAAATATTTATTTTATTCCGTTTTTTAGTATTTGTTGTCATAGCAGCAACCAAAATAAAAAAAAAATTCAAGTGTCTAGCTATCACGGTGCATGAGAGACAGCCTGGTGACAGACGGATGGGTGGACAGCAAAGTCTCAGTAACGGGTACGGGGTACGGAACCCTAAAAAATCAATGTGGATATTTATTTATTAATTTAAGGAGAACCAACAGCTATATCATCATCATCGTCAAACTCGATCATCTTTGACTGAGTTTAGCTCAAAATGTTTTGGGCTAATCCATAGCTCTTCTTCTAGGAGCCACATATCATGGCAGCTGCTGGTTGTTGTAAGACGTGAGTTATCTATATATCTTTTCACTATGAGTGAGTCTTGCGGTAGTTTTATGTTTAAAATTAAAAAATGCTATGCTACTAAGTATCAGCTTTACTCACCTTCTTATTTCATGCACTTGCAATTCTTCAGGTAGCTCGACTGCAGCAAACAGCTGCATCTCACCATCGCGCCCAAACACACCTCCTGGTATTTTCCTGACCACGAAAAATAAAGCAACAATTTAGAATGTGTTTACAACAGTTTCAAGTTAGTTAATAAGTTCCTCATTTGACATTGAGAATAAACACTGGAAGATTCAAGTTTTGTTTTAGTAAAATTAAATTATAGCCAATTAAAAAAAAACTTGAATATTATGTCACATCTAATGGGCCAGCCATAAAGTATGTCACACCAATTTTAATCAATTTGGACCCCTCTCCCCCCTTGTCACACTTATTACTACAAAAACTGCCATTATTTTGTTCTTGTGTCACAGATCGCTTGACCTCCCCCCTAAATGTGTGACATACAATATGGACATAAAGCTAAGCTCAGAAAAGTTTTAAAACTCATTTAGATTTTGGTTCTATCTAATAATTGGGATATATTTTTACAAAAGCTGTCAACTTAAAGATTGGTTCAGAAATTTTTTATTACTTCTGTTTGAAAGTTCTCCTACCATTCACTAGCAGTAGATAATTATAATATAAATACGAGCGTAAGCTCGAAAAATCTCTCCAGGATTGAATTGCGGAATTATTCTAACACAGTTTATGCACTTCTTACCTTAAAAACTTTTTCAGTACACTAGCAATAGTATACACTGAGTAATTGTCCACATTCACGAGCCTTCCAGTCTGCAGGAAGTGTATCAACTTCTTCATGGCTCCCTGGTGTCCTGGCGCGCGGAATACATCGCGTCGCAGAGGAGCCTCCTTGTTTAACTTCAAAATTAACACCTAAACATGAAAAAACATGTAAACACACCAATTAACTCTGAATCTAATTGACATCAAGTTTTATTTATTTGCTCAACCAATACTAACAAGTAGGGGTCCCGGTAAATCTTCTTTACAAACTTCATGGAGAGGCGCTCCAAATTTCACTTTTTCAAGACGTCGAGGATATGGGAGAGTGTTTGGATGCCCGCAGGACGTCACCACATTGCTCAAAGTGGCCGCCCGCCGGTGCATCCTTCTAGCCCAATTGCTCATTTTCACAACCTAGGTTAAACTCAATTTTAATAAATCAAGCATAACCTTACGGCAGTAAGAATTAAACCAGAAAATAAAAACATTTGTCTCGTTTGGCGAGTTTAAAGTAGTCTCACACAGACACAAACCCGACCGAGGAACGATCAATTTGTGCACCAGTCCAGTCCACAACACAAGTTTTAGGACTACACCTCAATTTTTTCAATTCACTTCACTCATAATAGTTTAACATTCTTAGAGTTTCCATGCAGTCAGTGTCTGAAATCAAAAGATCTAGCAATAAAAACCACAGTCTATTTTACTCTACTTTTGAACACGAACAGCGCGACGAGCGATCAGATCAGCACAGCACAGTTTCAACTTTCAACTGTGTGAGTGCAACACAAGCAAGACAAGACTATGTGTATAGTATCGTGTATCGTTTTGTATTGTATGTAATGAATGAAATAGATATATCTATGGCAGCGCAGCAAGCAGAGCAAAGACAAATGAAATGAACGGGCAACGGACGGGGTGAAGAACGATGCGAATAAAGTTTCCGAACGTCAAGTAAGCGCAATGAACAAAAAACTTAAGGAAACGAAATATATTTCATAAAAGTGTAGTCATATGAGAGCATTATTTATCCAACGGCCACCTTAATGCGACATAATCGGTGATATATCCTTGTGGCGCTCGAGAAAATATTGAAAATTATTTGAGTGGTTGAACTGCGTTTTAACACATTTTTACTAACAAGAACCACTAAGAGTACTAAGACGCGTTCATTCCTGTGGTTCGTTCTCGTTAATTCTTGTCATTTCTTGTTGTTGAAAAATACATGTGATTCTTAAAGCCAACACAAACAGGGAGTGCGGGCCGTCGATGAGCACGCCCAGCGCGGTCAATAACACTGAATCACATACGGTGTGCCGCGCTGGCAGAGTGTGTCACCGTGTATTTGATTCAGTGTTAAGAGCGCGCTGGTTGTGGTGTGGCCTTTAATAAAAAATAAAAAATATGCCGTTGAGTTTTTGTAATATGATAGAATTCATATTCAAAAATTTAAGAATGTAGAAAGAAAAAAAAGTCAAGATGTACGGCATTATAATTATGACAAACAAAAAAGCAACTCCTAGATAGTTATTTGATCCATGTTCATCTATCTCTATCATTGTCTTTGGTTTTAGTTCAAGTTGCCAGTCTTGCAACAAAAACCGTACTTACATCTATTATTGCTCAATGGACCTTCACAGTTTCAAGCCTACATTGTACCTACCTATGTTGTACAAATAAATCATTTATTATTATTATTTTTATTGTACTAATCTAAAAGAAATGAGAAATAAATATAAGAAAACATGTGATTGAAAGTAGTTTATTTTGGGCTTGGTTTATAAGATAATTTGTAAAGGTGCACAACAGAAATTCGAAGTTAATTTTCAAACAGTATGCTGCTTTTTCTTTTGATGAAAATGTATTACTGAAATAACCATAGATCCACTGCTCTTACATCATCAGTCATAAGGACATTTGTTCAGAATTTTATATTAGACTAATTTGTTGATATTTAACACTATCTTAGGACTACCGTGAGTTCACAGTTGTCCTAAAATATTTATTTCGTTATCTTGTCTTACATTCCACCGGTGTGTGTTGAATTTATTAAATAATTCATCATGCCCCATTTTAATTTATCATATTCTTAGACTCCTGATCGAAATCACAAATTTACATTCGCCTGCGTGGCAAAGAAATTTCCCAGTTGTAACCATACCCACACTATCTACACAAGGTGAAATTTTAAACCTGATACAAAATAAATACGTACGACACGTCGTACGTGTACACTAGCGATGTCACGAATATTCGCATTCGCATAATGCGAATATTCGCATCATTTTTAACATTCGCATCGATATTCGCATTCGCATCAAATGATGCGAATGTTTTGCGAATGCGAATGTGTGCAGGTCGCGTGACGCTCATATACCAGCCTCTCCGAAATCGCTTAATGGGTGAAAAAGCGGCAAAACTATTATTTTAAAATATAACATTCCATTATTAAAATGAAAGTAAATTATGTTGAAATAAAAAATATTACTTGGTAAAAATTACAAACAAATATTAAAATAACTACTACTCATAACTACTCTGTTCCTAACGTTCTGAATCCCTAATCATTCAACTTCATAATGTACGTTGCGATAAATATCTATCATACTACTATTTGTTTTCCTATATTTTCTCAACATATCCATCTTTTACACTATTATTCATCATCATATCTATTTTATGTAGATTTGTTTTTATTCATAAAATTGAACATTATATACATTAAACTTCATAATGTCCGTTGCAATAAACATCTATCATACTACTATTTGTTTTTCTATATTTTCTCAACATAACCATCTTTTACACTATTATTCATCATCATATCTTTTTTAGGTAGATTTGTTTTTATTCATAAAATTGAACATTAATATACATTTAACTTCATAATGTCCGTTGCAATAAACATATCATACTATACTATATGTTTTCCTATATTTTCTCAACATAACCATCTTTTGCGACGTATCAAAAAATAAAGTTTAAAACAAATAATGGACGAAATACATAATGGTCATTTGATATAATGCAATTTTCTTGGAAATTCGCAATTTTACAGGATATTCATAAAATAAACCTAATCTAACCTAAACCAATCTGTAGATTACACGATTAAGAAAATTCGTTTAATCAATAGTTTCATAGAAAATTTTAGTATGTATTATGACCATTATGTATTTCGTCCATTATTTGTTTTAAGCTTTATATATTTTGATACGTACCCATCTTTTACACTATTGTTATTCATCAATTTCATCATCATAACTTTTTTTACACCCTTTCGTATAATCTTAATCGGTACCTCGCTGGCAGCGAGCGAGCAAGACCTTTTAGGACAGAAGCTACTCTGATAGGTTAGGTTCAGGTATTTTTTTTTGTAACAGCACAGAAAATGATTATTTCCATTAGGTAATTCATACAGGTGAAATGCCGAAAATCGCGACTTGTTACAAATGTATTTAAATAATTGATAGAACAAACACGCTTCGTAATAATATGCACTGCACCGACGACATGACATACCCTCAAATAAGAATCATAAATATTACAGATTTAAGAACATTAAATGATTTTTAAATGGCACTACCTATTAATAATAGGAGTAATAATATTATAAAAAAATACTTTATGATTAACAATGTTATGAAAAAAAAAATTGTAGGAGTAATACATTAAGTTTCAACAGTGGAGTTATTACTTAAAATTTTCGGAAACTGTCTTTTATGGACTACGTTAATAGTAAAATAAATTGTAGGAACGAAAACTTTAGGAAACAAAACTTTAGGAACAGTGATCATTAGGAGTACAAATCGTTAGAAAAATTAATTTTCGGAAAACTGAGTGTTATAGACTACGTTAATAGTAAAATAAATTGTAGGAACGAAAACTTTAGGAAACAAAACTTTAGGAACAGTGATCATTAGGAGTACAAATCGTTAGAAAAATTAATTTTCGGAAAACTGAGTGTTATAGACTACGTTAATAGTAAAATAAATTGTAGGAACGAAAACTTTAGGAAACAAAACTTTAGGAACAGTGATCATTAGGAGTACAAAACGTTAGGAAAATCAATTTCGGGTGATGAACTTTAGCGAACCCAATATGGACCCGTACACACACACTTTCTTTGCCTACAAAGTAAAGGTAACGCCACCAGAGTTGAGGCCACGCACACAACCACATCTCTTGTAATGACAGCGGGATTTTGACGTTGTGTTGTCGTTAAACGTCAACACAACGTCAAAATCCCGCTGTCATTACATGATATGTGGTTGTGTGCATGGCCTCAACTCTGGTGGCGTTACCTCTACGCAATGTAGCATGTTATGCTACAAGTCTAAACAAAATATATATATATATTAGGGTACAATCTTACACAAATCAACCTAGTCCCAAACTAAGCAAAGCTTGTACTATGGGTACTAGACGACGATAAACATACTTATATAGATAAATAAATACTTAAATACATAGAAAACATCCATAACTCAGGAACAAATATTCGTGCTCATCACACAAATAAATGCCCTTACCGGGATTTGAACCCAGGACCTCTTGCTTCGTAGGCAGGGTCACTACCAACTAGGCTAAAGCGGTCGTTAAATAAACAGGAATTTTCGAAATTTAATTTGGCAGCACTCACTGAGCACGCAAAAAAAAAGAATTGTCTATGTTTATAACAATTTATAGTTTGTTTGTTTCATTGGATTCATTTCATTCAATTCAATTCAAGACAACAACAGTTAAAAAAGCATGGTGTATTTTTACGTTGTTCACACCTGATTTCATAGCTTGCAGATCAAGCATTGAATAGAAATTAAAGAAACTTAATTTATAATCTAAATAAAAACAGTTAATACAAAATGTCTGACGAGTGGGAAGATGATCCGGTAGTCTCATATCCGCCGGTAGCTGCATCTTCGTATAATCAGGATCGTGGCTCATCATCACGTGGAAGTAGAGGTAGAGGTAGGGGCGGCGGCGGTAATGAGACTAATTGGAGATCCCGTGGAGCTTCTAGTTACGATAACCGCAGTCGTCACGACGGTGAACGCCGCGAGGATGTAAACCGAGACCGTCGCAACGATGGTGGCTGGGGCCGCCGCAACGATGGAGAACGGGACCGCCGCAATGATGGAGAACGGGACCGACGCAACGATGGAGAACGGGACCGCCGCAACGAAGCAGATCGGGACCGCCGCAACTTCTCGAGGACCGATGAAGGTAACAAAAAAGTAATTACCGTGCCTTCCAATAAAGTTGGTCGCGTAATTGGTAAGGGCGGATCAAAAATCCGAGATCTAGAATTTGAATCCGAGGCAAAAGTAAAAATTGGTGATTCCGGTGGTGACGAGACTGAAATCACATTGTCTGGTACTGATGAAGCCATTGCAAAAGTCGAAGACATGATCAATGACTTAGTTAAAGACTATAAACCCCCCGGAACAAAAGTAGATCTTAACAATAGTGACGCCAGCCAACGCTCAGGGGAATTTTTCAAGGTAAATGAAAATGGAGTGGAAATTATAGACTGGACCAAACTAAACTCATTTTATGAAGATCACCAACAGCGGAGATGGGCTGAGTTACCCCCCATTGTTAAAGATTTCTACAAGGAAGATCCTCAAGTCAAAGCCATGCCCCCTGCAGAAGTAGCTCGCTGGCGTAGAGCTAATCATGACATACAGGTAAAGAGGACTTTTAATGAAAAACCAGGTATGCGGCCTATTCCTAACCCAGTGTTGACGTTTGAACAAGCATTTCAGCACTATCCAGATATTTTGAAAGAAATATACAAGCAGGACTTTAAACAACCATCACCTATTCAAAGTCAAGCATGGCCAATTCTTTTGAGAGGAGATGACATGATCGGTATTGCTCAGACTGGTACTGGTAAAACTTTAGCTTTTCTCCTGCCAGCCTTGTTACATATTGACGGTCAGACAATTCCTAGGGATCAGCGTGAGGGTCCTTCAGTTCTAATTATGGCTCCTACAAGAGAGCTTGCCATACAGATTGACAAGGAAGTTGCCAAGTATCAGTACAGAGGCATTAAATCTGTGTGCCTATATGGAGGAGCTGATAGAAAGGAACAAATCAAAATAGTTTCAAAAGGTGTTGACATTGTGATTGCTACCCCAGGACGACTCAATGATCTGATAATGGCTAAGCACTTGAATATCATAAACTTTTCTTATATTGTTCTTGACGAGGCTGATAGAATGTTGGATATGGGATTTGAGCCACAAATCAGGAAATCATTATTTGATGTCAGGCCTGACCGACAGACTGTAATGACCTCGGCTACCTGGCCGAATGGCGTGCGGCGTCTGGCTGAATCTTACATGCAAGACCCCATACAAGTGAACGTGGGTTCATTAGATCTTGCTGCTGTTCACACGGTCACACAAAAATGTATATTTGTTGATGAGGATGACAAAGAGCAGGTTCTGCTAGATTTTCTCAACAATATGGAGCCTACCGACAAAGTAATAGTGTTTTGTGGCAAAAAAGCAACAGCAACACACATTTCCACAGAATTAGCAATAAGAGGTATTGAATGCCAGTCTTTGCATGGAGACAGAGACCAGAGTGACCGTGAAGCAGCTTTAGAAGAAATGGTAGATGGAACAGTAAACATATTGATTGCAACAGATGTAGCATCCAGAGGCATAGACATAAAAGATCTGACGCATGTCATAAACTTGGATTTTCCGCGTCATATCGAAGAATATGTTCACAGAGTGGGTAGGACTGGACGCGCGGGAAAAACTGGTATTTCCTTGTCATTTATATCAAGGAGTGACTGGGCGCACGCGCGAGAATTGATAAAGATACTCGAGGAAGCAAATCAAGAAGTGCCTGATGAATTGGAAGATATGGCAAAAAGATTTGACGCCATGAAGCTGCGGCGTGACAGGGAGGGTGGTGGTCGTGGCGGCCGCGGGGGCCGTGGGGGCCGCGGGGGCGGCGGGGACCGCTTCGGAGGCGGAGGCCGTGATGGAGGCTTTGGTGGGGGCCGTAGAGATAAGTGGTAGTTTTAGAACCTGTAGAGTCCACTAACATACCAATAGATGTGGATGTTTCTGGATTCGGTCCAAGTTTTGTTTTCACTAGTTTACTTACTGGTAATATTTTTGGTTTATACTTTTTTTGACTGCCTATGTAAAGAATAAGTTATCACGTTACTAGTTAAGTTGTAACTATTATGTTTCTTTTGTTTTGTTTCCAAGTTGCCCAATAACATTGTCTGTGATTATTCTGATAGACATAGATGTATATAAAGACTTATATTAAAACTTGTAAACAAAAATAAAACACATTTCTATTGATATAATGTTATTTCAGTTGTTTAATTTAAATTTACCCCTTTAATTATTAATCCTTTTCCAGGCCTCGTCTATTTAGATAGGCTACTACAAAATTAATCATTGTATTATATTGTTTAATGATAATGAACTAAAACAATTAAAGTTCGCGGGTGAGCAAAGTAATTGTTTTAGTTCATTAATATGGACCTCCGCAAAGTAACGCCTGATTCAATAAATTATATTGTTTACCTATGCAGAATTAATTTAAAGGCAAAGCATATTTCAAACAAATTCAATTGATTTTCTACCATATCGTAAAGGGGACAAGGTCGAATCTTTGTATAGATTTATTTGGTTGCTATATTATGCTCTATGCCTGGAAAAGGGTTAAGCTTCCACCAAAAAGATAGCCTAAGGCAGGCCCCACATTAGCGTCTTTAGAGCGCCGGGACTGGCCAGCGTCCGTGCAGCGACGACGCAACTTGTGCAGCGTCGATGCGACGCCAGCGGCACAGAATAAGTAATGTATCCAGTAATCCAACTTCATACTAGAGCCGCCCGATCGACGCACGCACACAGCCAAGCGTCTTACACGGCTGCTAACTAATCTTCGCTAGACAAAACTGTTCCCACGCTCGGCTCGCGCCGTGTAAGACGCTTGGCTGTGTGCTTGCGTCGATTCGGGCGCTCTAGTATGAAGTTGGATTAGTGGTTACATATTACTTATTCTGTGCCAGCGGCGTTAGTCGAGTGTCAGCGTCTCACCAGCGACAACGCGACGTCATTAACTGCGGCTGTTGCCGTGAGCATGCTGACACTCGGTAACGTCGCTGGCGTCACGGCACAGTTGAGCTAGTGTTGCGTCGACGCTGCGCAAACGTGTTACCGCTGCGCGGTCGCTAACGGAATGCTGAGGCTCAAAAGACGCTAGTGTTGGGTTTTTCTTATACGGAATTCCACGGACCAAGGTTAATTATACGAAGTTACGAGTACGCTCAGAGTTACTGTTAAACTGGACTGTCATCTGTCATCCCTGGGTTTTACGAATTAATTTCCAACGATTTAGTTTTTTAACCCTATACAAGCAACGCTCGCTCGCGTCTAAAATACCATGTTCCCAAAATACCAGATTTTTAAAAATGCTACATTAGGTGATTTGCCACATTTTTAGCTTACCAGATTCTCGTTGTAGCTACACCACATTACAAAATTGAAGATTACTCAAGGAAGTTATTTTTTTGGTGGAATGTCTTTTTCCACATGTATTTTGGCAACGTGGTATATTAGGCACTCCTTATATTAGGCGGCCCTTAGGAGTCTAACCTACATGCGTTATCAATACTAATATTATAAACTGCTGAACCGATTTAGATGAAATTTGGTATGAAGATAGTGCAAGACCCTGGAACACAGATATAGATACACAACTACGAGTACTAGTTGTGTATCTATTATTATTTATTTATTCATCAATAAAAATTACAGCATGACAGTATAAAACCAATGCGCCCTGGAAGGACATAAATTTAGAGGACATAGACTTAGTGGGAAATAAATGAAAAGATTGAAGTTTAATATTTGTATATATTGTTAACATTACATGTTAAAGTTTTTAATATTTGAACCACATAGCCTGTTAAAGCATAGCCAACAAAATATATGTCGAATCGAAATTTATAAATCATAATATCGTGACCATAGCATCGCAAACAGAGGGTAGCTTAACATTTACAATACTTATAATACTATGTGCTTTACTAACAATTTTAATATCGTGCAGGACACTGCATAAAATTTTAACGTTTATGACAAAGTTATTAGTGAAAAAAAAATATTTCCACTCCATACTTTAGGTCGACTAAGACAATTCGAGTTCTCAAAATCATGCTTCGTAAGGGCAGTTATATCAATGGACATTCAGAGGTAAATTTTAATACTATCAAAAAGGGATAACATGCCTCGCTGACGCATTCAATAAAACTGACATAAAAACAAGTTGGTAAACATACATGTATATTTTCTAAAAGTCTATACAAGGTTAAAGAAGTGTTGAAAAAGCACAATAAATATCTTAGACAATTTCTAATCGCTTCATTTCTTTGAGGAGTTCAGTTCCCATTTTGGCGGGAGAGCGAGTAACGATGACGTTCGCTTTTTCTAGGGCTTTGATTTTGTCCATGGCACCGCCTTTGCCGCCGGATATGATGGCGCCGGCGTGGCCCATCCGCCTGCCAGGGGGAGCGGTCAACCCTGCGATGAATGACACGACGGGTTTGGCTTTCTGGCCCTGAAATTACCAAACAATAAATGTTAATACCTCACTCTTGTGGTTCAGTTTAAAATGTGAAGAACTAAGTACAAAAATTTAGATATTGAAAGCAATATCTAAAGTACAAAAGTGTAACCAGTGGCGTAGCTATTAGGACTGTTGATTAGTCAATGCCAATGAAGTAAATTCTGACACATTGCGTAACTGTTCTATGTAATTTCTGAATACTGACAATGGTTCACAACTTCACACCATAGGAAAAAACATGCATTATTCTGTCACACGCGACAAGTAATAAAGTCATACAAAGCATAAGAAAAAAAATGTCTCCTTTAGACATAATTTTAGACACTCAAAGAGTCAACAAACTTAAGATTTATTTAACCCCACACGCTGATGTAGACTTAACTAAAAAATATAAATATTCTCTATAGACCCTTAACTTTTGCCATGTCTACGGGAGAGACGCAAACATAAAAATGTGTATGACTCAAGTATAGCATTTTTTTCTTATGGTTCGCATTGTCAATATTCAGAACTTTGTGCAATGTGTCAGGGTTTAATTAATAACGGCCGTTGGCTGTAAGCGGTCCCGTATACCGGGTTCTCACGGCTAGGGGGCCCTCAGATCCTAACCAGCATAATCAGCAGTTCCAACTGTCCTATCCTTAACCTTTTGAACACCAGCGACGTCTATAGACGACAATTCGGTAATACACAAATAAATCTACCTCTATTCGCATAAGAATAAATTTTGTTCGTAACTAAAACCTTTTAGTCCCGTTTCGTAACCAAAATTTCGTAACTGCCTACAGCCACAGCTGGTGTAGATACTGGGTGGTTACGAAATTTTTTTTAAGTATAGGACAAAAACGATGTGTTTCGTTCATCTGGGTAGTTCAACTAACGTTTCAACCGGTAGGTTCCTGTCGCACATATCTACCACTAATATTGTAAAGAGGAAAGATTTGTATTTTTGTATGTAACAAATAAACTTAAAAAATACTGGACCGATTTCAAAAATTCTTTTGCCGTTAGAAAGATACATTATCACTGAGTGACATAGGCTACTTTTTACCACGGGAAAATACCTTTTCCTACGGGAAAATTAATAAATCGCAGGCGTAGCTGCGGGCGAAAGGCTAGTATAAAATAAAAGAGCCACAACAAACGGAAGGTTTCGAAGAAATATTAGAGAGAAGAGAAAGAAGAAGTTAAATTTTCATTGAGTTTGAGTCAGTAGCTTTAAGTACTCTACTGTGCCCTGCATGCTTGCATATTTATAATTATCATATTTCGTATTTTACTGGCTGGAGAGAGACATTGAGCTATCTCCACATTAATCTACATCTACTAAAAATAATTAACAAAAAAAAATTGGGGCCACCATCTTATTTGCACCGCAGTCCTGGGTTACTTAGCTACACCACTGTTTGTACTTTGTAACTACAATGTTAATAGATGATTGTTGGTCTACTTCTAGGTAGTTAGTATAAAGATTAACTATTACAAAGAAATGGTAATGAATCATACATAACTATAAACAGAGAAACTTTAAATGCAACTATAATTACAAAGTATGTATAGAATAGTCTGTTTTCTTTCTTTCATTATGTAATATGACATCATTTAAACTCTACAATGATTACTGTTGATCACAAAAAGTACACATAGGGGTAACAGAAATAAACTAAACCAGACTTTGTTTAATGTACTTGAAAATGATAAGATTCGAAAATTTAGACACCGTAAACAACAAATGTAGCTGCAATTTGGGCCCAATTGCATAACAAAGTACAACTTATATTACAAGCGGAACTCCCTTTCTAGTTAATATAACTGAAGCGAGAGTTCCGCTTGTAATATTAGTTGTACTTTGTTATGCAATTGGGCCCAGGTTTCGTTAACTAAACTATGGGTTTAGACGCATATGAACCAATAGGTATTTGATTATTGTAGTGAAATATTTTTTACAAATATGACATGGTATCAATGTCAACTGAATTTGAAATCAGGCAAATTAAACCTTAGACTTGGGCTGTGTTTGAAGATCCATACCTTCTTCATCTGTTAAATGACAAAGAAAAATATTGAAATATAAATAGTGAACAGGGTCACATTAGGAAAATTATCATGTTGCTAAAAATCAAAAATTGTAAATAGGTAATTTTAGATAAAAAAAAATAGGTTTTAGTGATAATATTTTTCACGACTTACGAGTGATTGAACAAAATAAAAATTTCAACTGTTATGTTAGCCAACAACCAACAAGATTAATTTCAAATTAGGTGAAATATATTTTTTTTATACTTGTTTCTAGTTGGTTTAACTTTCTACAGACGACTATCTTTCAAATATGGAGATTTAGAAGCTTAACCCTTTACCAGCAGGCTTATTGTCTGACGCTTCTAACGCTTGCCTTCGCAATCGCTATTTCTTTCTGTCAAACGGTATAAAATGATGACAGAAAGAGATGGTGAAAGCGAAGGCAAGCGTCAGAAGCGTTAGACAATACGGCCTCAGGACCCAGTAATTTAACATATTCAGTGAAAGTGACACAACGTCTGTCTGGGACCTAAATATCCTTACTCCTGTGCCAGCGACACGCATGGGTGTCAAAAGAATTCTTACTTCTGTGCGAGCGACACGCATGGGTGTCAAAAAAATTTGTACTCCTATTTCAGTGACACTCATTCGTGACTACGATCATTTCGGCTGGCATAAACCCTTAATAAGATAGAGGCGATTTAGCGACCACATGCACTGAGTTGGAAATTGAACCTTATTGTTTCCATTATACGTCACAATTTCCATTGAAATTATTGAAAATACGACTAGCTTTAAAAAATATCCTTTGTCAGGTATGTATTCCGTAGCTGCTTTTGATTCTGTGGTAGTATGCTCCAATAATTTTGGCCTTATAAAGGGTTAAGTAAGGGCTTAGCGGAACGTTGCCGGAGCCGAACGTGTTAAACACTCTAATACCTATGTAATTAAATTAATCATAGTATTAATTTAAAAGTAGGTAGTTTTAAGAATTTAATTTTGTACCATATCATAAAGTTGATATATGCTCTAGGCTTGGAAAAGGGCTCAAGCCAGCCAGCTAGAGCTTTCTTCAAAGCCATTACAATGATACAGGGTTAAATTTAAAACGCGATACAAATGCAGTGTTTCTATGGACAATGCAATGCTATAATTCAATTGTTTTAATTAGTGTTTGAGGTAACCATACATAGAGTTTGTAATTTCATTTCACCAAAGTATGAACACCTTAAATTTTATCAGACTAAGGGGTTGTTTCACCACCCATTGAATTAATTTTAACTGACGGATAAATGTGATGCCATCTCCGTCTATTCGAACAAAACAAACAGAGACTGCATCACATTTATCCGTCAAATAAATTTGATCAATGGATGGTGAAACAGGGGGTAATTCTAACAATTGAGTTGTTGCCCAACATTAAATAACTAAGAAATACAAATTTTGTATCACATTTTAAATTTTACCCTTATATATAAGCTTAAATGAGGTTATAATATAATGTAATTACCGTGTTGTGCTTGATGAGGTATTCCGCGGCCATTTCCTCGGCGTTGCCTCCGATCTCGCCGATGAGAATGATGCCCTTAGTCTCAGGGTCGTTCAGGAACACTTCCAGGCAGTCGATGAAGTCAGTACCATTGAACGGGTCACCTCCGATGCCCACACAGAGCGTTTGGCCCAACCCAGTCTAGAAATCAATGGAAATATTTGATATTAATAATTACATTAAAAAAAAAATTCAAAAAATTCAAAAGATCATAACAGGATAATTTATGCCATCTAGTTTAACACTTTGAAGGACACTACGCTTATTGGCTATGTGCGAAGCGGGTGGTGGGGTACAGAAAACGATCGCAGCGCACAACATGGCAAAAATTGGAAGTAAATAATAATAATAATAATAAATATCTTTAATTCAGACCAGCGATCCATAAATTAAATGAGGAGGGAATGTTGTCAACGCTACGCGGCGCCACCATCGTGCACGGTCCCAATAGGCGTCCAAATATATAGCTTATCAAGACCAAATGGCCTAGTGGTTAGAGAACCTGACTACGAAGCTTGAGGTCCCGGGTTCGATTCCCGCGTCGGGGCAGATATTTGTATGAAAAATACGAATGTTTCTTATAGAGCCCAGGGTGTTAAATATGTATTTAAGTATGTATCTATCTATATAAGTAAGTATGTTTAATCGTTGTTTAGTACTCATGTTTTGCTAGCTTGGGACTAGGTCAATTGGTGTGAATTGTCCCATGACAATGTTGTAGTGGTAGAGCCATGTTGTAGCTAGCCGCTGCATCACGAATGGGCCGGCACGTCCGGGGCAGTACCACCCTCTCACAGAACACCGGCGTGAAGCAGCAGTAATCCTGCTTGCGTTTCGTACGGTCAGTGAGAGTGCCGGGGGCCCAATACCTCACCCCTTCCCTCTCCCCCTCCCTCACCCCTCTCCTTTAGGGCCGACAGCGCACTGGCATCGTGTAAAGCGCTGCGGGTGTCTATGGACAGTGGTGTTCATTTAACATCAGGTGACCCACTAGTTCGTTTGTCTGGCCTATCTAACATAAAAAAAAAAAAATGATATTTATTTTTCACCTCACTAGCTCGGAAAGCCCTTTTTGTTTGTTTGACATCTATTGAGAAAATCGCTTTTTATCCACATGTGAAGAAAGAGTTTTGACATTTGAAGGCAGCTTACCGTAGACAGAGAATACTATAGACTTCGTGACATATTCTTTCTCACTTACACAAGAAAAAGAAGCTAATATACGACTTACGTGTGAAAGAAAGAGACGCAGACAGTCTATTTTTTGTCCCTCATTGCGTGCCGGTTTTTTCAAGGTCAGCATCTCAGTTGCTAAACAAAGATTGACGTTTGTTTTACTGACTGTCGGATTTACTTTTGTTTCTTGTTATATTTACAAGAATTTACAATTGTTTTGTGCCCAATAAGTGCCTGGAGGTGCCATTTTAACTTGTGTATGTGTGGAAAATGGTACGGTGTAGTATTATAGGGTGTAAAAGTGATAGCGAGAGGAAGTTTAGTGGATTGTCTTTCCATTCGTAAGTAGACGATTATCCTCTTATATTTTAGTTGGTTTTATTTGTTATAGTTTTATTATTGATATCCGATAACAATGAGCACTATCCGTTAGTTAATATGTCGAGTTTTCTATATTTAATTCATGTTTTTTATTTTATAACCTCAAAAGTCAGTGTTGTCGGTTTTGGGTGGAAATTTTCCCTAAAATAGTGGTAATTCTTAATTTATGAATAAAATATAATTTATTTCTTTTGATTATAATTTCAGATTTCCTGATGTTCCTGAGCTGCGTAATTTGTGGATTGGAGCCACCAAAAGAATCAATTGGGTTCCAAAACGCAGTTCAAAAATATGTAGTGAGCACTTTGAAAAAAAAAATCTATGGAAAAAAGGGAAAAAAACATTCCTTAATCCTGATGCTGTGCCCTATACGGTAATAGTGTGTACTTATAGGAGATCCGAGATAATCAAACTTTTTGATGAGCTGCTTGATGACACCGTCTAACACGTTGTATTTATGTACTGTTAAATAAACCAAGCACAATCACTTCAAAGCGTATGTAATCTTTATTTTTACAGTTACCCTAGTTGACCATATTTATGTTCACAAAACATTCAAACCCTTAACCAATTCAGAAAGCAGTAGGTAATATTTGTATGTAGGATAGGATAAAAAAAGATTCACAAATTACACATTATTTGAAACTGGTTCTTATCACAAACACAGAATATAATAATAGTCCACAAATCCAATCCAATCGTCGTAGTCGTCGTTCCAATTATCGTGGTAAGAAACCGTTTCAAATAATGTGTAATTTGTATAATAACCGCGAAAACCTATAACAGAAAATAGATTTGCATAATGTGAGAGAATTTATCCAAAAACTAGGGTAATTTTTCTTTCAAAGCCGCAACACTAAAGTAGGACATTCTCTATCTCATGTGGCCACGCCAGTCCGGCGTCTATAGAACGTAGTGTATTATATGTCTATGCAGCTTACGTGATATTTGACAGCTAACAAAACGTAAAACGTTAAAAGTGCTGAATTTTGAACATCACAATTAATGAATTGCATCGAGTAAAAAACACTAAATACAGTCTTACAACTTTATTTTAATTCATAAATATCAGCATTCAACATTAACCTTCATTCTTGTTGCAAAAACGGATAAAATGTTCTGACAGTCCAAGTAAGTCGATGTGCGAACAAAACGCATCCGAAATAATAAAAAAAAACTTAAGTCAAAACTTTTCAATTAATTATTTTGAGTGAATAAATAAATAATAATTGATAGTACAAACCCTTTTTCTTATTTTCCTCGCTGTAGTGAGGTGAAAAGTTTTGTGTTATACACGGGTGAAAAGTTATTTTACGTCTCGGTGTTGAAACACTCGTTATCGAAAGGAATCTATTTTTGAACCACTCGCTTCGCTCGTGGTCAATCATAGAATCCTTTCGATAGCTTGTGTTTCAAATGGACACTCGCAGGTAAAATACAACTTTCCCCCCTTGTATAACAAATAACTATATTTTTATTCAACAACGCTTAATTGAAAGTACTGTCCATCAATGTGTTAAGGAATAAAGGACCATTTGATTGATATGACAAGTTCTACATAAAGCTGCGTACTGACATTGCGCGGCCGCCGCGCGGGCATTGTACGACCGCGGCAAGCTTGTGTTTTGGCACGCAATACCGAATCCGCAATGTTCAAATTGCTTCGCGCAGCGGCACGGTATCCATCCATAGTGCGCGTTTGCCGCGCGAGCCAATGTACGATGGTTTACCGCGCGAAGTCGATACGCAGCTTAACAACAATTCATGCGATCAGTAACTTCTGTTCCGCATCTTTCGTTACTGACTGTACATAACGTCCAATGCTTCCTTCTAATATGGAAAGTTATATCCAACCGAATCCGATCACATGTAATTAATTATTATGTTCAACGTATCAGAACGGTAATAAAAACTACGTTTATGCGACATATGTGAATCATAGGACAGTGAACCTGTCATTACGAAAACAACAAAAAACAAAGGTCAAGGCTGGACATAGATTGCTCAGTTCAATTGCGTTAATACAAAATGTCATCTTCGAAAACCTGTAAAGAAAATTACACCAGGCTTACGTAATTATTAGGGTTCCATACCCAAAGGGTAAAAACGGGAACCCTATTACTGAGGCTCCGCTGTCCGTCCGTCTGTCTGTCTGTCCGTCTGTCACCAGGCTGTATCTCGGGAACCGTGATAGCTAGAGAGTTGAAATTTTCACAGATGATGTATTCGGTTGCCGCTATAACAACAAATACTAAAAAATGGAATAAAATAAATATTTAAGGGGGCTCCCATACAACAAACGTGATTTTTTTTGCTCGTTTTTGCTCGATATTGATAACGGCAACAGGTAGACGCTTGAAATATTCACAGAATATTTAATTATATATTGACTTAATAAATAAATCATTAAATTAAAATAAAAAAAATATTTATTTTATATTAATTTAATTAATTAAATTTAATTATTAATATTAATTTAATAATTAATTAATTAATTTTAATTTATTATTGTTCATCCTAACCTACGGCGCGCAAACGTGGTCACTTATAGAAGCTCAGAAGTCCAGACTCAAGGTTTGCAAACGACCCCCCCGAGGGTTGCCCGCCTTGTCGTGGCGGGGGGGGCTTAGTAACCGTGGACTGGTCCACCCACGGTGAAGTTAAGAGGCAACCAGGGCTGGCCTGTTTGGGTCGCCGGCTGGCCCGAGGAGGGCGCTCCCAGCGGGCTGAACAAGTCCGCTGTGGACGCGCCTGGAGGTGGGACCGCAGAAGAAGAGGAGTGCCGGTATTACGGTGCGCCGTTCTCCCTATCTTCTGCGGCCGTGGAGGGATCGCAGGGGGAGAGGCGTGTTGGTATTACGGTGCGCCACTCTTCCTACCCCCTGTGAGCTGGCGGGGCCGTTCCGTCGAAACGGCACTGGTGGGGCCGCAGAGGAAGAGGCATGTCGGTATTGCGGTGCGCCGCTTGCCCTATCCTCTGCGGCCGAGGTGTGGTCTGGTGTGGTGTGGGGTAGCTCCGGGGGCCTCCTGGAGGAAAAGTATCCCGGGGCCTGAGTGCCCCGGGTGGCCCAAGGATTCCTTGGGTCTTTTCCTGGCCCCAGTGAGGCGAGCTTTTCCCGCTTCCATCAGATGGACATCGGGTGGTGGATCGGGGGGTTCGTCACCCGCCAAAGATGTCCCGAGGTTGTAAGGCGCTCCAGGTGTTTCCGGAGCGCCTTAAACAGAGGTGGGCCCGCAAGGGCAACCGCCGGTGGGGGCCGCGGATGGCGTAACCGTTCCCGTAGCCCCTACCTAAGCGGAGAGAGGGAACACCGTGGGGTTTTAGTCAGTAGGAGTCTGACATAACCCATCGTCCTCCCCCGAGACGGTGGGTATCCATGAGGATTTCCCCACGTACCAACGAGCAATGGAGCGAAGCATTGTGGGAGTCCGAAGAACCGACCGGATTAGAAATACTGAGCTGCGCTCTATGACTCGTATTGCTGACGTGGGCGTAAAGACGGTCAAGTTGAAGTGGGACTGGGCTGGACATGTATGTCGAATGAACTCGGAACGTTGGGCCAAACTTGTCACGGAATGGATCCCTATACTCCTATCACTGTAGCATGGAGTGGGTGGCAGGTGTCAAAACCCACAGACTAGAGAAGTGAAAGCTTTAAAACTCGAATCGATAAAACTATTAATTTATAACTTTAATCAAGTATGTGTAATTAATAATATAAATTTACGATTATTTCATGAAATCAAGTAAAGTAAACTAAGTACCGGAGTTCTTTACAAAGCAAAAAAAAGAAAGGTCGAGGGTTCTGTACATATTTTTAGGTATATTATCAAAAATAGGCCGTAACATAAAGCAAAACTATAATTAAACAAAACTAAAGCAGTAACCATAATGTGGTGGCTAATGATGTCTCTGTGATAGATAAGATGGAAACCGGCAGTGATCACTTTAATAGTCAGAGGCACATGGATAATTAATTTAAAGCTGCTTGTATTAAAGATGCGATAGAGCGGAATAAATGCCTCAGTGTTCGTAAAAGATAGGTCTACATTTATGTCATTGCTAGCTGGTTGAAATGGCTACGAGCAGGACATAGCACGCAGAACAGGTGGCCGTTGGAGCTGAAAAGTTCTCGAGTGAGACCACGGAATAGGAAGCGCAGCGTGGGATGTCCACTAATGAGGTGGAAGGATGATTTATTTAGTAAGAGCTACAGGTTCAAGGTGGATGCTATCCGCTTCCAACCGTAATGTTTGGGTATCAATAAGGGAGGCCTATGTCCAGCAGTGGACGTCCTATGGCTGAAATGATGATGAATATGACCTACTTGTATCTTTTATTTTAACAGAACCTTATTGAATAAAATAAGTCATTATTTTTGAAGCATTATATCACTTATCACTCATAAACTTACGTATTTGTCGGACATGCCAACCTGTTCTGTTACTACGGCATGGAATACTTTTTTTTAAAGCGCATCGTTATTAACACTACAAATTAATAAGTATCGATAATCTCGTGGTAGATTGTGTCCCATCATTAAATGTTTTGTTACACGCATATTACGTTTCTTATCTCAATCATATTTTTTTTTTATTGATAATAAAAAATAATTAGGTTAAATTTCTTTTGTGCACGATAGTTTTTTCGAAGTTTAAATGTTTAACTCCAGACAAATTCAGACTGGAATTTAAATAATTTGTCTAAGTGTAACGGAACGGTGTGTCAAGTGTCACCCGCACCATGCTACAGTGAAAGGAGTATAGCGATGGATATCGTAATAGAGGCAGACCAAAGCGGAGATGGAGGGACGACCTAGATGTTTATCACGTGGGATGGCAGGAGCTCGCGTTGAATAGGCAAGAGTGGATCAAGAGAGGAGAGGCCTTTGCCCAGTAGTGGGACACCAAAACAGGCCAAAAAAAAAATAAGGGAGGCTCCCATACAACAAACGTGATTTTTATAGATAATTGGTCCGACTCGCACTTGGCCGGTTTATTTCGTATGTGACGATACACGAGAGGTGATAACTCAATTTTATACTGCATTCATATCTGTACCACAATGTCGAGTGACGTGTAGTGTGTAGATAAGATGCAAATTAACTGTTAAAACATGTCTTACTTCGTTTCCTCTAATCGCCATTTTGAGACCTTAACACTTTCTCAGTCCAGTGCGTCATATAAGGGTCATAGCGACTTAGCTCCACAGGTCTATGCCCACATATGGGGCACTAAGAAACAACCAGACTTGTATCCAGATTAATACAATATCTTTTTACACTGAGCAGGATGGTAAAATTATTAACTAATTTGCTGGACTTACCAGGAATTTGAAATTTGTATGGTACTGTGAGCATGTTAATCAAGCGTCCTTGTTGGGGTGCAATGATAAGGCATGCAACTTGCCAGGAGTCTGTGCTTCCACTATGGAGTCAGGTTTCGAATGCCCTCACTATTGGGTTACGTCATCATGTATCACAAGGTCGTGCCTCCATACTGGGGTCATTCAATCGAACATACACTTTATACAATTTTTGGTATGTGGAAAATTATAGTTTAACACTAAAAATAAAATATTCACACTTATAAGTACAGTGGCTCCAATGTAGAGTTATGAGAATTCACTTTTATTTAACATTCCTGCTGCCAATATGTAAATAAGGCTTTCTGAGTTCAAGTCACCATGGGGGTCACAGGTGTACCCCAAATTTTTTAGTGTTGAGTAAATAACAAAAATAAATAGAATTTTGTAAATATTGACGGCCGCCCACGGTTCCCATGTTATTTGTTTATTTATTTCCTGTATAGTCATGTATAGTCGGGGTAAGAAAAGGTTCGTCACTTTTCGACTCTATGTCAACGAGTTAAGGTCGAAATGTGACGAACCTTTTCTTACCCCGACTATACTTGACATTAAGATGTTACAATTTGGCGTATGGGGGCAGCCCGTGACGCCATGCAAAGAAGGAAAGTTGGGTGAAGGGGGGTGTTGGAATATTAATGTATACTTACTAAAGTAGTCTGATGGCAGGCTTCATAGGTGAGTGTACCAGAACGCGAGACGACACCAATGCAACCTTTCTTGTGAACAGCGGCAGGCATAATGCCGATTTTGCATTTCTCAGGTGCTATGATGCCTGGGCAGTTGGGGCCGACCAATCTGGACTTGTTCTGCCTTAGGAGTGCGTGCTTCACTCTCACCATGTCCTGAAAATGGTGAATAAATCTTTGAAAAAGTAGAATACGTTGAATGTTGTGTGACATCAATAGAAATCTTTCTAGGTATATTTATTACAGGATGGACCCTGATTCTACCTGAGTTAACTTGTGATCATGATGCATGCAACAACATCAATATATTGGGAACTCGTTAAAGGTAATTACAGTCTACATCATGTAACAAATCTATCTAATACCTTTAAACAAGCAATTCTTGTATATATAATCAGAATCTCAGAAGCTGCTCCAACGATTTCAATGTAATTTGGTATGTGGGGGTTTTCGGGGATGAAAAATTGATCTAGCTTGGTCTTATCTCTGGAAAAACGCTTGGTACCGAGTTTCAGCCCGAGCGGAGCTCGGCCGCTCAGGTACTACTATATCTAATGTAATTAACCATGAATCATTAAACATTTACAAAATTTCTCTGTACTAATAGAGAGATAAATAGAAATTATTTATTTATACACATAATTTAAAAGGCAGTCTCAATTATTAACATGCATCAGAATTAGTTAGTAGAATTAAGATTAGAACATCTTAATATTTACATAGGTTTCCTGAGGTGAGAATGTAATTGGACATTATTCCTTTACACTAGCTTGATTCCAGGGTTTGGTTGTTTGGCAAAATAAAAAATTTGCTATAGTCGCATAGCGCGAGTGTCAGCCACCCGGGACGGAAGAAAATTTCGCTGCCCTCTTATTTAAGTATTTCAATTTAAAAGATAATATTAATTAATTGAAATATTTACAAGATAAATAGATATAAGTGAAATACCGCCCCATAAAAGAGCCACCCAAAGCGGGCCGCACCCCTCGTCCCCACTACGCTAGTCCATACTCTTTATCCCATGATAATTTCTAAAAATCCTTTCTTTGTGCACCTCTATGATCCTCAAGGAATATGTCTGCCTAATTTCAAGTCTTTAGCTCCAGTAGTTTAAGCTGTGCATTGTTTGTTAGTCATACTACTCTACTCTTTTATAGGCAGTAGTGGTGCAAGACTAAGGGCGCATTAAAATTTCTTCAGACCGCGAGACTGTAGATGGTGTCCTACCTACGTCATCTACTTCCGGTGCCGCCTCTATTTATAGATATAGATTAGTATTCTGTACTTACATGTTGAGGGACACCTTCTGTGATGCAGACAATAAGGGGCACTTCGGCTTCAATGGCTTCAAGGATACCGGCAGCAGCAGCTGGTGGGGGGATGTAGAGCACCGACGCATTGGCCCCAGTAGCCGCCATGGCTTCCTTCACCGTTGCAAACACGGGCTTGCCAAGATGTTCCGTCCCAGCTTTCTTGGGCGACACCCCACCCACAACTTTAGTGCCATAGTCGAGAGCCTGCTGGCTATGAAAAGTGCCCTGCTTGCCCGTAAAACCTTGTACAATTACTTTAGTTTCTGATGTCAATGCTAGGTTCTTCCTTGTTTGATGGTATGGGTTACTTCCTCCCCCACATTGAAATCTAACATTTTTGAGGTTAAGACCATCTGAAAAAAAAATGTTTGCATCTGTGGTGTGGTATAATTAAATAACAAATAAGACCTAAGACTACAGTACGCTTTTTTGTATTTTGATTGAAAATTGTTAGTACAAACTGATAAAACATTAGTGGCTCTCTTTGATTACAGTACAAATGGTTAAAATGTTCCTTCATAATTGTTTAGTTGTGTACTATTTTTTAAAAATAATAAAAAAAAATAATAAATAAAAATAGTTTATTAAAAGAAAACCTTAATAACATAAACTAAATATCCAGTGGCCCCACACTAGGCTATGCCTGTCACGTGGAGGCCTGATTCGGTATAACAATAAATTGACAAAATTAGGAAAAATTACAATATAAGTATAACCAGTTATAAAAAGCCACAGATAAGGTTTTTAGAAACTAGGTCGCAAATTTAAAGAGATAAGACTAAGCAAGAATGAATGGGTGAGTTTATTTTGAGTATGTGTGTGTGAGTGTGTGTGTAGTGTGCGTGTGTGTGTCAGTGTATCAAGCTTAGTATTTTACAAGCTTTATTTAACTAGCAATGTTTGTTCATTCAGGTCAAATGTTTCAAGTCGCAATTCATCCACTTTTAGGCCGTATTCAAACCAAACATATAGTCAGCCGCCGAATGTGAGCAGGCTCACTGAGCCCCAGTAGTTAATATGAAAAAACGTAATAGCGTATTGTTGGTTAGGTGTGAACATAAAAATGAATATGTATGGAAATAAAAACAAACATAAACAATATAAAAATGAATAGCTATGGAGTGGAATTCCCTGCCTGCGACTGTGTTCCCTGAACACTACAATTTGGCCGCTTTCAAGTCTAGGGTGAATGAGCATTTACTAGGCAAGCGTGCTCCATCGTAGGCCTTATCTTCGCTTTCCATCAGGCGTGATTGTGGCCAAACGCAAGCCTATATTGTATAAAAAAAAAAAAAAAATACAATAAACTGCGTAACGTTCACTCACTTTCGGCGGCTGACAGTCAGTTTGGTCTGACCACAGCCTTAGTAAAAAGATTAACATGGTCCCTGTCCATGCCTTAAAGTAGAACCTTATTACAATGGAATAAGAGCTATTGTGCCCCACATATGGGTCACTGGGTTGTAAATGTGTTAAGTTGAAGTGAAATGAATGGTATACAGTTATTTATTTACACAAAATATACATATTTTAAAAAACACAAAAATAAAAAACTTATTATAAACACTGAGTTAACAATACATTATCTTCTTTTCTTATGTCAGGTATACATGTATACATACCCTTAAAATAATAAAAATTTAGAAACAATTATGTATTAAAATATGAGCCTCTCATATTTAATGAACTAAAACAATTACTGTAATATTTTTAATTTTGATTGGTTGTAGTGTGAAAGTATACAAATAAAATGGTAAGTCTAATTAGAAATGACAAATAAAATTTCGGACGCCAGGCTATTTTTAAAGAAAACAAAACAGCCAAAACTCAGACAGCAGAACAAATATTGGACTTTTTTAATCCAGGCCGGGGACTCAGACGTGGCAATAAAAACTAAGTCTCACCTGATAGAGGTTCCCAGTTTCGTCTGATTGCGTCGCAAGCTTGGTTATCGGACTCTTATGCCAAAAATAACTTAACTAAGTTCTATGAGCTAGTTGTACAAATTTATTCTTAAAATTTAACTACCAAATGCAATAATTCGGCGTCAACATTCGCCTTCCATTTTCAAAAAAAAGAATCAAACTAATAGGCCAGAAGGGCGAGTGAATTACACTTCCATATTAAAAAAACTAAAGTCCCAAAATTATTTGACGTTGGTGCATCTTGCGGTATAATAAAGTTTTTCACTGACCGTTTATGGACGAAAAATAGTTAAAAACGCAAACGAAACTTATGGCGGGATCCACATGGCGGCCGGCACCGCGTGCCTTCACATTTGTTTCAGCATGCCGAAATGCGATGCGTAAATGTCGATGGTTTTAATCCATAGAAGGATTACAAATATGTATTATATAAAGGATATATAAAAAAAAACGCCTCGCGGCTAAAACAAGAAAACCACAAGTTATATCTCAAATAAAAATTTAAATACCAAAAGGTTGAAAAACAAATAATGGTAAAAACTCACCGTTTTTTTCCGAAATCAATACATTTTATTGTAAATCACCATTTGGTGAATCGAAATGTGATTCTTTATGCCATTTTAACACTGAGCACAATGAGATTTTCTCAGATTACTTTAATTTTAAATTTCAAGCCATCTTTTTCGATGGGATGACGAAAGGGAAGTGAAAAATGATTTTTTCTAATTACATTAACATGATTCTTGGGCATGGAATCAAGCCTATTGAGCCTCTTAAGCATCTGATAAACCAATTAAAAATAACACCTACCTCAATTTTGGGACAATCTGTGACAGGTGTGGCTGAAACTACCCTAAAGTTAAAGATTTCTTAAAGGATCTGTCAAATCGATCCAATTTGGTTGTAGTGTTGGGAATACAACACTACATTACTTTGCTCACCCGCGACCTCTCATACTTAACAACAAAGCAAATATATTTTCAACTAGCATTACATTAATAATTTTATTTATGTGACAGTCCATTATCTGAGAGAACAATTAAAATATATTAATGTACAGTTTTTCTACTTATTTTTAAATAATGAAAATTAATATTGCTTGAAACTTGCCCCCCCATTATGACTCAGCATATGTCAATAAAAGTGTCTTATTTAAATAATATTTATTCTTCTATTTAATTTAGGTTTAGTCTTCTTTGGGATGTTTCTTCAGATATCTTTAGAGTTCTTATAATAATTGGATTAAAAAACATGTTAATAAACATACTTATATAGATATGTACATACTTAAATACATATTAAACACCCAAGACCCAAGAACAAACATTCATATTTTTCATGCAAATATCTGCCCCAACATCTGTTTTGGACGGCCGGATAGCCTAGTTGTTAGAGAACCTGACTACGAAGCTTGAGGTCTTGGGTTCGATTCCCGGTCAGGGCAGATATTTGTGTGAAAAATATGAATGTTTGTGCCCGAGTCTTGGATGTTTAATATGTATTAAAGTATGTATTTATCTATATAAGTATGTTTATCCGTTGTCTAGTACCCATAGTACAAGCTTTGCTTAGTTTGGGACTAGGTCAATTGGTGTGAATTGTCCCATGATATTTATTTATTTATTTAACACGGGAATTGAACCCGGGACCTCAAGCTTCCCAAGCAAGCAAGCAAATTGTTCCCTTTGTTGTGCGAAACAAACAAAATTTTGTTATTGGACTTTACTATCTCAACCAAAGTCAAACGTTTATTGAAGTTTATAGAGTTACAAACAAAACATGAGATAAGGTCATACTGTATTGTTTGATTGATCAAAGGTCAACAGAATGATTGATTCGCAAGCTCCTGAATTGAACAATGACAAAATTAACATAATTAACGATAGTATAGTTTAAATCTAATTGGTATTTAGTCATAATCAGAGGGCATAACGAAAAAACTCGGAATAGGTGTGATATTTTTAGACGAAGGTCTCGGCGATCATAACTAGGGTCATGATTAATACGACATTGATCATTTTGTCGCCGTACATAATAACTTTATTACCTTATAGACACCTTAAGGTAATAGATATGTGATATAATCCACTTAAATTATTGTTAGAAAGTTATGAAATAGGTGTTAATCACATCGCAAGGTTATCACCGTTAAGTGAACGGAACGTAACGTTGACATTTCGCGTCATATATATGGCCAATATATAGGAGAAAATAATAACGGCGCTCAGTCAGTAAATAGAGATAACAGTAATTATGATAGATTGTCGTTAATTACCTTTGAAACGAGAGAAAATCCGAACCGGGACAGCCATTATAAAATCGTGAGTGCGGGGAAGGGAAGGATCGGTAGAGTATTTTGTGACACTGACAGATGACGATAACTATTACGTAACAGATGCGTCCTTACATAAGTAATTTATTGATTAATTTTATATAAATAATTTTATTTATGACACCGTTCCATTGTATAACTTATTATTATCATCATTATGGTTATTCCTTTGAGTTTCTTTCAATAAATGGAGTAGTTTCAAGTACTCGAAATAAAGTAAAATAAGACTTTTAATTATTTTGAACGCATTCATTATGTTCTGGTCACAGTAAAAAGCGCGTCTATTCTGAAAATTTGGTCGTAAATGACAACTTAGTAATGACATTTGTGACGTGTAATTTCATCTTATTAGTCAGTGTGTGTGTGTGTAGAGTGTAAGCAAACAGAGGAAAAAGCTAATAGGAAATTATTTTTGTGTTATTATACGTGTAATGCAATAATAGTTACTATTCTAAGTGTATATATAATACACGTATAATTATAATTTGTGCAAGAAGCTACCCGAGACGTCCACGGTAGCATAATAATTAATTCCTTAGTTAACAGTTTTGATCCGGCTTAGATTATGTGCGGTACAGACAAGAAACTGGGTGAAATGAGGGCTTTAATCCTAGTTGGTGGTTACGGGACTCGTTTGAGGCCTTTAACTTTGAGTAGACCAAAGCCTCTTGTGGAGTTTGCGAATAAACCGATCCTATTGCACCAAATTGAAGCTTTAGTAGAGGCTGGAGTCACACAGGTAAAAGAATTGCAAAAACACTACTGTATGACATTCTCAATATTAAAAACAAAATGTGCATATATTTAATTACTTTCTAGGTCATTTTAGCTGTGTCATATAGAGCAGATGATATGGAAAGAGAATTATTAGAAAAAGTGTCTAAACTAGGTGTGTCTTTGACATTTTCTCATGAAGTGGAGCCCCTGGGGACAGCAGGGCCTATAGCTTTGGCAAGTAAGCTGTTAAGCAAGAGCACCGAGCCATTCTTTGTCTTAAACTCTGACATCATTTGTGATTTCCCATTCAAAGAACTTGCCAAGTTTCATAAAAGTCATGGAAAGGTAAAGTATCCTGTTTTAATCAGCTTAAAATGTAACTAAGGGCAAGGGTAAGGGTAACATTTAACATGAACAGAATAATAGAATTTTTCATAAAAATTACTTGAATTACCAATAGGCCAGATGCACCAATAGTTTCACTGCTTCCTTAATATTCAAAATATCGCCCTAGATAGTGCTGCACTATTTTTAACCCGTGGGACGTCTCACGCGTCACAGTGGCATGTAACTAACTGTTCATGATTTGCTAATTTTTGTTACTAGTTTCAATCACCTTTTAACATAGGGTACTTACACAAAATGACCCAAAAAATTTATGGGTTAAGCAACATTAAAGAATGAAAAGGTTCTCTAGTCATTGTTTTGTTGCATTTCAATTAGAAGAAAGTTATTAACCCTGTTATTTTTAAAATTATCCACTTCATAGTTATTCATAAAAGACCCCTGAACTATATGTAATCACCATATTAAACTCTTTATCTTCAAGCTTTTGTACAGTGGATTATTGCATATTACTTGTTAGAAACAGTATGTGAGTGCTTCTGATAACAAGCCTTACCTACTTTGTTATCTTTCAGTTAAGCAATGAACTAGGTATAGTTATCCATTATGTGGTTTCAATTGATGTGTTATTATGCAAATAACTCGAAACAAATTGCCTTGGTATTACTAAGTAGCTGAGTAATTTGTAACAATTGTTTTAAAGAATGTGTAATGTGTCAGTTCTAGTTGCAAGTTACGGATTTATTTAGAAGGATTAGATGAGATTTGATACGGGATGTAGACAGAAGAAATCAATGAAAATCTGACGTTGATCTGCATCAGTAGAAATTATATAGTTATAATGTAATTGACCATGAATCATTCAAAACTGTTATAATTTATTAGGATGATGCCCCTCACTTATCTTTCTTGCATGTTATAAATACACTCTTAACTTTGATTGTTAATTTCTTCAATGCCAACAACGGATATATGCATCACAAAATACAACTTCAAAGTGATCTTCACGCAATGACATAAGGTTCAAAGTAGCTTTTTAGACAACTATAGTACTGAAATGTAATTCTCACCCTTAACCGAATAAAGCGGTAATATGAAATGCCTTAGTTTACAAACTAAGCCATAAAGCGACCAGATAACGCTTAGTTTACAAACTAAGGCATTTCATATTACTACTTTATTCGGTTGGGGATGCAAATTCTTGGGTTAACTCATCTCAGTCATCTCCTATAAAAAAAAAACTTCACATTCACTCAAATTAAACTTTTCATAAAACTAGACACGAGGATAAATTTATCAACCTTTCTTGACAGTAAAATAACATAAGCCATGTCATAGAAGATGGGCGTGGCGGCTACGACAGCAGAAACAGCAAAATGCCGCAAATATGCAAATTTGGCAGACAGCTACATATTTGCGGCTTTTACTGTTGACACCTTGGGCTGTGGGGTCACGAATGGGCCGTTTTCAAAAAAATGCTCATAATTAAGGGCTTAGTGTAAACAAAATCACGACCGTGTCCTTTGTGTAACAAAAAGTTAGTCATACAAACTATATGGGTAACTTTCGTTACACAAAGGAATCAATTAAGTTTAGTTTTAATTAAATTACATAACTATGTACAATTTTTTTTGAAACTACTTGTATCTCAAAAAACCCCTTAAATGTTAGTAAGCTTGTTTGATCCACAGGTGACCATAGGGCTGGCTCTTTCCTTAGTCAACCTATTGGCATTGCCATACAATAAGGAAAACCAGGCAGCCTTATGGGTACCATGCCCAATAGCAGCAATCTAGGTGATATTTGTAAATATGTATGTTTCTAGGTTTATATTAAGTTAGTCTGAATTTTTTTCTTTTCTTTTTACAAAATTTTCTGTTGATTTCTGTGTAACATAAAAATTTATTATGTTTTAAATTGCAGGAGGGCACAATAGTAGTAACTAAGGTGGAAGAACCGTCCAAGTATGGTGTTGTTGTGTACAAGGAAGATGGGCAAATTGAAAGCTTTGTGGAAAAACCTCAGGAGTTTATATCCAACAAAATTAATGCTGGTAAAAACCTTTATAATGAAACATTTTAATTTTTTATGCAATGATTATGTGTGTCTACTGATTGTAATTTTTACTTTGTCACTTTGTTTAGTTTTGCTTTATTTTCATACAGGGTTATTTGTAATTCACTAGCATCCTTTTAACCCTAAACTCCTACCACTTAAACAAACGTTTTTTGTTTTACAGCTTTTGTCATAACTTAATATTTTTGGTGTAATAACGTTTTGAAAATTTGAGATTTTCTCTTATTTTTACGATACTCTGTGTATTTGTATGGGAAAAAAAGTGCTTCATTTTTAAAAGTCGTAGAACAAAAAATATTTGTTTGAGTGATAGGAATTCAGGGTTAAGAGGATGTCAGTGGATTACAAATAACCCTGTAGATATAGTAATTGGAAACTATTGTAAAAGTATCTTTACTTTCTTTATTTATTATTATACCATGGACTTTATGTCCTATTAATAAAATTGCAGATTTAAAGTGACCTGATATAGTTCTGTGTTTAAGCAAGAAACTATTTATAGTCATTTAAATATTAGAGACTTCATGGAATAAATTAAAAAAAGTGTTTTGTACCATTTTATTCATAGTTAATGGTATTCAATTCTATTTTATTTACATCAATAATGACGTTTTTTGTTATTCAGGCATGTACATCTTAAATCCATCAGTTCTTAGCAGAATAGACCTTCGTCCCATGTCAATAGAGAAGGAAGTGTTCCCATTCATGGCTAAAGATGGACAGCTGTTAGCCATGGAGCTTCAAGGCTTCTGGATGGATGTGGGGCAGCCTAAGGATTTCCTTACTGGTAAATACTGTTGATTTTCTGCCCAATCTGTCATGTCAAAAAGTTTTTTAGCTATGATAATGTATAAAAGTTTTAAGGTTGCTGCAAACCACAACGATTATTGTTGCTTTGTTTTAATAGGATATCCCAAAAATGTTGCCTTCTAAAAACAATTAGCGCAAACCAATCTAAAGGATTTCTTTGCCAGGAACGCTACAGTCGTAAAGAGTTATATCGTCAAAATCATCTCACGTAATTTATGGACGCCACCTAAGAGTGCATTCATATCTACCAGCATCGAATCGCGTTTTAAATATAGAAAACTCTTATTTAGTATGTAGATTCACCAATTCAGCTGTGAAAAGGCGAGTTGAAGTAGATACAAAATAACGATTTTCCATATTTAAAATTCGATTCGTTACTGATTGACGTGAGGCCTGTCCTCAAACTGTCAACTCTTAATCAAAGAGATCTTTGATAGAGAAACCAGTATTAGTGATAACTTTTTAAATTCGTTTCAGGAATGTGCATGTACCTAAACAGCCTGCGACAAAAGAACTCGAACAAGCTCTACGATGGGCCAGGAGTCGTCGGCAATGTATTAATCGACTCGACCGCCACCATTGGCAAAGGTTGCCGGATCGGACCCAACGTAACCATTGGACCTGACGTCGTTATTGAAGATGGTAAGAATATTTGCAGCGGTAACTGACGATTCTGAATTTGATGACGCTTTGGGTGTAGGCACAGAACTAATACCAAGAATAGAAATGTTATCGTGTCCATCTCTGTCTACAAATTCTACAATCGATGTGGCAATATTGTGGAGTTTTCCGCCTCTCTCGCTGTCAATTAGCACGTTTTCTTGTGGTTTATAGATTAAATAAATAAATGATCAATTGTGTCCAACAATTCTGACCTGTGTCATTTTATTGCAAAATACTTCTCGAGATATATAAGAAAAAATAACAATTAAATAACAATGTTTTATACATAGTTATTTATACATATTGCTATAGCTTCATATTTACCATTCTTTATGTTTTTCGTTTTTCAAAAAAGACTGTTCATAATTGTTTAAGAACCTTAGGTATTTTAATGATAAAAAATACGAAGTGTGTGTAAGGGTCTCCCCATTTCTATCGACGCGAAATCGGCTTCAACCGATCGGAAAAACCTTTATGTCAACGCAATAAGAGCGAAAAAGACGTTGATTGCATCGGCTAAGCGGGCCGAATTGAGCCAAGCCGATCGACGTCTTTTTCGCTCCGACCCTAATTCGTCTTACAAGATTTGAAACGGACAACTCTTGTTACAAAATTATTTATAAAAGCATGTAAAAATAGACAGTAGGCATTACCTTTTGAACGCCACGCATCGTTATTGTCAGGAACAAAATTGATTCTTATGCGGATGCGGGTAGGTTTAATTTTGTACTATAGTGAGTGGGGGTAAGATGAAAAGCAGTGTAAGATGAAAAACTACTCGTAGCACGCAAGTGTTTTTCATCTTACACTGCTTTTCATCTTACCCCCACTCACCCTACCTTACTGTCGTCTATAGCCGACGCTGGCGTTCAAAAGGTTAAAGTTGTTGTTTGTTTGCGCAGGCGCATGCATAAAGCGCAGCACGATCCTCCGCAGCGCATGCGTCCGGCAGCACGCGTGGCTCGACAGTTGCATAGTGGGCTGGCGCTCCGTCGTCGGCCGCTGGGTACGCATGGAGAACTGTACCGTGCTAGGCGAAGACGTCATAGTGAAGGATGAACTATACGTGAATGGGGGGCAGGTGTTGCCCCACAAGTCTATCGCGCTCTCGGTGCCGGAACCGCAGATTATTATGTAGTTTTGTGGGTCTTAAAATGGATGCGTTGCCTGCTCAAGAGGATTGTGAGTCGTTTTCAAATAAATTGTACCTACATTAAAAAAAATCACGATCGCGTCCTTTGTGTTACGAAAGTTAGTCATACAAACTATATGGGTAACTTTCGTTACACATAGGAATCGGTTAAGTTTTGTTTTCATTAAAGCTCTTAATTTTTTTTAACATCTTGTGTAGATTGTCTGTTCAATTTGTTTTTATTCGACCAAGTAAGTGCATTACCATTTCCTATGACAGTTCCTGCATCAGAATTTTAAGAAGGCTGATTGATATTTGCAATGACTTGCGAAAATAGCCTTTGGTGCTTTAAGCCGTACAATTGACATTGAACCTTAAGTCAAGTTTAGACCTACAAGAAAAATCGTGCAAGTTGTATTACATTGCGAGACCGTGAAGCGAACAAGTTTGAAGTGGTCAATTGGGCTACGTAATATAATGCAACTTGCTAATTTTTATTGCAAGTCTAAAACTGGGCTTTAGGGTGGTAAAGGAATTTGTTGGTCGACTAAACAAACAGCGCTAAGCGTGTTCACTACATAAACCAATTTTTGTTGTTCAGACAGGCTCAAAAAATAAGGACACTTTTTCCTTTATGAAATGGTACTCTTAACTTTGAACTTTAAATTGAAAATGCTCTTTTGGAGTTTTTATACAAAATTTATTTCAGCCATTGTCTGTTTACATTAATCGATATTAAAAACTTTGAGGTTCTGTGTACACTGACAGATTGTCAAAAATTTGTCAAAATCGATATCCGATTAGGGGGTGGAAAACGTCATCACCGTTTGTATGAAAAGGCTGGTTTTCGCATATACGTCACAATCACAATCCTCTTAAGCATCTTTTATGAAGCAGATAGCAAGAAATTTATTACACTGCTCAGATATGTCTAAATATCAAACAAAAAGCAATTGACGATACCTTTTGTTTGATCTCTAGACACATAATGTGTTTATTTCAAATTCAGCAAGATCTGCTAAGTTTTTGGGACATTTTTCGTTGTCTACAGGATTAGTTAAAGCAGTGTTTTTATTACCATATCTGTCGCAAGACCTAGCACGATAGACGCTGGGTTTAATCGTCAACATAAAGCACATAATATAGATAATAATATGCTTTACTTAGCGCGCGAAAAAGCGAAAGGAGAGGAAGGAAGGCAAAGGAAAGGAAGGAAGAGAAGGGCATTTTATGATTATGACCATGCTAGACGCTACTGTGCTAGGGTCTTTGGTGCTTACATTACCTACATATACATACAAGACATTATTTCATACTCAAGTGTACTCAGAAGACATTATTTTTTATACAGTACCTACTCAGATCTTGCTTGGATTCATATTATTTAAAAATTAGTCTTAAAATGTGAATCAGAATTTTATCTATCGATACTGACAATACTTTTTCATTTTTGAATATATGTAACTTGCACAATAACATTTTAAAATGGTTGAGTTAAACCAGCCAGATATAATTACGTAATTAAAAATTGTTTTATGTTAAGATTTTATGATATACATAATAAATTCAAATAATTATTTCGTAAGCAGGATGCATTATTGTTTACTTCAGAACTATTTTTGTTTTATATGAATATTTAAATACTTTCGTTATTTTTTTTTGTTTTAGGTGTCACTTGCTACTTTTACAGTCAAATTAACGATTCTTAAAGAAAAACCAGACAAAGTTATAAACTTAAAATGATTGAACTTACTTCTTGTGCTATGATTATGGTCCAGTCAATTTGTCATGACATAAACGATACTATTAAAAATACATAATATTATATTTTTTTCTCTTTAGCGTCCCTTTACTTTAGTTTAAAACTTTTATGTTACTTTGAATTTATACTTTATGTGGCGAAATTATAATTGAGTGTTTTCCTTTTATAACGTGAAAGGTCGCTAACTTAATAACATAACTTTGGCCTAGTTGGTTACATGGGGCCTTTGAGTATACTCAAAGCATTGGGCATATCTGGGTCGATTTCAAAAAATGTACATAATTAAGGGCTTGAAAACAAAATCAAGATCGCGTCCTTTGTGTAACGAAAGTTAGTCATACAAACTATAATGGGTAACTTTCGTTACACAAAGGAATCCAATTAAGAATTTTGTTTTAATTAATTCCCTTAATTGTGTACAAATATTTTGAAAACGACTCATCTCACATTAGTTAGAAAATCTTAGTTTCATAGTTATTTGTAAGCTTCTTGTAACTTTCCTTTATTTTAAATATGCCAGTGAGTGACCATTTATGTGTTAAATTTACTTAAATATTATATAGGTTACTTATTACATTTTTATTTATTTGTGGAGATTTAACTGTTGATATAGATTTTGATAACTGTAGACATTCCTTTGAATATTTCATTTATCTCAGATTAAAAATCTATTTTATTTTCATATACGTTTACGCATTACGTATGAAATACGTTAGAATTTAGAATATTTGCGATTTAAATACAACTCGTTGTAATGCTATTATTGCGCAAATTTTTTTAGACGGAACATAGTGAACATAACTACTAAAACATTCTAATAGTAAAACAAAAAATCTGCGCAAAAAATCGTAATGAAATCGTAAACCTCTCAGTTTAAGATCCTGCCGTAAAATTCTACTACTCTAATAGATTTATTTGTCGAAATAATTAAGTAGGGTGAGTGGGGGGTAAAATGAAAAGCAGTGTAAGATGTAATGAAATGAAATTGGGTGCTACGAGCAGTTTTTCATCTCACACTGCTTTTCATCTTACTTCTACTCACTATTTGTTACATCTGGGGTCATGCAACGCCGCAGGGTTGCATGTACTATTTATTACATAACACCACCAATTAACTGATGTACTTTTTATAAGCTCTCAAAACACTAAGATATGTCACTTATTTCCCAACTCAATCAACTAGGCACATACCTATTTCAAAACAACTAAGTCCACTTTTGCAGGTAATTGAAAATTGCTTTTTTACTAGAGCCCCGTCTTGAAAAATTATTGTTTTATGGTGTCATCCACCTTATTTGATAATATGTACGTATCTTTATTTTTACATATTTTTGCTAATTTGCTTGGAACTTAAATGAAGTGCCATAGAAAAGAGCTTGATCTAAATTATGGAAAAATAAAATAGGACAGGATACTACTTCTAAGTCTCCGGCAACTCTTGGATGATGATTGTGCCCGACAAAGGTACAACCAATTATTTTTTAGTTATTTACTTAGATATGTTTGTTATTAATTGCCTCTTGCTTTACTTTCCAAACAAATGTGTGAGAAAATTGTCCAGTCCAGGTTAGCTTGAAAAGATCCCGTTAGGGATAAGTTCACCTTTGTACTCGTTCACCTTTGTCTTTTAGTTTTGATGTTTTTTGTATTATTTTTGTGTTTTATGTACAATAAAGTATTTGCATACATACATACAAAATTGTTACAAAAATAATTATTAAAAATTACTTGCAGCAATATTTTGTAGGCAACCCTACCCCACTGCATGCAGGGTGTCCAAGGTAGGTCCCCATGTGTAACATTTTGTAAGTCGCATTTTAATAAAAAAAAGTTTAAACTCCAGGTGTAACAACTTACAGTGGGATCTTAGGCTATGTGTGAAACGAAGCGAGCCTCTCTTTATCTTTGGAACGTCGCAATAGTGGCGCCATTCATTTTAATTTCTAACGAACTTTAGACAAATTAAAAGTACAAAAAGTAATTGTGCTGATTTTCTCTAGTATTTTGTACATGTAATGGTGTTCTGCTATTTTCCATCAAAATTAGATTTAATTACAATGTAATAAGAATAGTAAGAATTATTAAATGTATTTGAAACTAAATTGCTATTTTCTTAGATAACTTAAAATTGGGTGAAAGTGGTTCGGTAGGGTACCCCGTATTATGCACGACAGTTAAATTAAGGTTTGAATTATCACTTATCAGGTCGTACTGGTGGTCGTACATTATTGACATTTACTCCGGTTCGACAATTACAGATCGTACATAAACCGCACCTGCTGCAGCCTACAAAAGCTAGTAAGGCTGCGTTTCCACGAGAGATGTGCGAGGATGCGTTGCGAGGGATGTGTTTGTCATGAACACTTCATTTACTTAGGACCTTTTAAGGTGGAAGGGCACGCTCTAGGCGCGAAATTCAAATTTTTTACAGGTTTTAATTTATTGTGGGTAAACTGTGTAACTGTTTTACTTCATATGGTACTTGCGATTTTAAAACAGTGTTCTTTATATTATTGTGTAAAGCTTTTTAACAATAAAACTGTTAGCTTGATATAAAAGTTGTAAAACATAGAAATTCGGACTTTCAACGTTTTGACAACTTTTATTTCAAGCTAATAGTTTTATTCTTAAAAAACTTTACACAATAATATAAAGAACACTGTTTTACAAGCGCAAATACCATATGAAGTTAAACAGTTACACCGTTTACCCACAATAAATTAAAAACTGTAAAAAGTTTGAATTTCGCGCCTAGTGCGTGCGCTTCCACCTTAAATGAAGTTTTTCTATTGGTTCGTGAGTTCATGACAAACATCCCTCGCAACCAGTTATAATTTATCAAAGCTCGCAACGCATCCTCGCACATCTGTGGTGGATGCGCAGCCTAAATCTAAAACTTTTAACTAAAAAAAGCAAAAATTTTATTTTTTTTAGCTAAATCATGATGAACACAGGGGGGTTACTACGAAATTCGAAGTTCGAAGTTCGGATCGTGTGGTCCCTCTCACTCTCGTAATAAATACCATTAGCGTGAGCGGAACGGCATGAAACGAAGTTCGAATTTCGCGCTTCGTAGTATAGGGCCAGAAAAGAGACACTGCAATATTTTTTTTAAATAGTAACTTAAAGTGAGCGTTTTATAATAAGTATCGAACTCCAGTGTTATTTGACATTCATGACTTGACAGTGACAGTATTATAATATTATTTCGCTTGCTTTTGCGCCAAAAATACATACCGCATTCATTACCGCATTGTTGTGTTGTATTACAAATTAATTACGGTTTTATTAAGCGTAAGCCATGTCCAAACGTAATAGTGTGGGTTCTTCCAATACGCTTTTTAATTATTTCACAAAAACACCGCCAGCCAGCAAAAAGCCGAAACCCGATACTAATGGAGATGGAAGTCCGCTCATTTCGTCAGTAAAAAAAGAAAAAGAAAGTCAAATCGAAAGTAAGTTTAATCGAATTTATACTACAGATACTATATTTTATTGTTAGTAAAGGTATCTTGAATTTCGTTTAAATATAACAAAGTTTACTGTAGAACAGGCAAATCATTTTTTGTAATGAAAATGCGTATCAACACCTATGTGCATGTTTTTAAACAAATTAATTTTGGGAGTCTTAATGTTTGCATGCTAATTATAATGAATTATTTTAGGTCTCCATTTTCCTACCAATTTTTTTGTTTTTAAGGTAAAAAACGTGAGAGACAAGTCACTCCTCCAAAAGTGAAGAAAGAATACAGTGATGATGAGGAACCTATCAAACCTAAGAAAAGGAAGAGGATCAGACTCAACCCTTTAGATTCTGATGACTCTGATACAGAAAATAAAGGTAAGAAAATATTCTCGAAAAGCTATTATGTGAAAATATTGTGTTTACTTTGTAACCATTAAATCTAGAGTTAGCCCACTGACAAGCAAGTGGAGAGGTTGGATTAGTTACAAGGCAGCAAGGGGTGCCAAAATCAGCTGGCTAGGATGCTTAAATGTTTGATTATTCTAAATAAATAAATAAAAAGCATGCAACTTTTAGAAACTATCCCAACTACCCAAGGACTTAAAAGACAATCTCATTCTAACCTGATCAAAGGCTAGGATAGAAGGAAATGTAATTATACAGAGTGCCCAGTAAATAATGGACAGGCTTCTATCCACCAAAAGGCCACCTTAGGCTAGTCCCTAAAATCGGAATCTGATTGGTTAGGTTGTCTGGAAGAGATCACTTTTTAGCGATAAGACCACTTATTGACTGCCTGAATTTTTATTTTTGTAATATGCTTGTACTGCTTTTGGTGATCAATAAAGAATATTTCTATTGTATTGTATTGTAAAATGGACTTAAGTTTTAGTAAAAATAATTGACAACAATTCAAATGTACTAAGTAAGTAAAATAAAAAAACCGTTTATAGATTTTTCACTGGAATTTTTACAGGAAAAATATTTTGGGTTTTTTTTTTATGCAGTAGTTTTTTTATATCTAGGAAAAAGAGTAAAAAAAGTTAGATTGTGAATGTTAGGCATACACTTAGCGGCTCTTAGTCCATTTATTACCATAAAATGAAAAAAAGACAACTGTCAGTTCATTTTTTATCTGTCTTGTCTGACGGATTACTTAAATTCCAGCGACACGCTTTTGGTTCTCTTAATATAATTGTTTTGAATTACGCTTTGATAACATTTTCAAATGGAAGTGACTGGCAGATTCGTACAAGCTGATAGTCCCAATCTGTCCAAAGTCGACGAATGGATGTTGTTACAGTTCATGCGAAAAAATTACTGTTTTAATGTTGCGGAAACTTAAGGAGCGAAGGTTCTCATGTCCTCTAGCACATTCTACACGCTACGCTCGTAACCAGTAGCAGTACAAAATACAAATGCACACTACAGGAAAAAGTAAGACATGATCTTGTGTGGTTGATCCCAGTTTAGAGAGAACATAAGTAATCAAGCATTATTGGCTTTCATAACATCAATCATATGTTAACTGGTGCAGAAGAATCTCGGAGAATATTTATACTAGAAAAAAAGTGTGATTTTACTAAGTACATTGTAAAAGTGTTACTTTTATATTACAATACTAATCCACAAATTTAAGTTTTTTATTACAATTACATCAAGTCATGAACACTTATGTTTACATTAAAATCGCTGTCAATTGAAATTGCGAACAATGTAAATAAACCATAGCCATATTCAAGCACTTGTTTATTGTTTTAATGGTTTAGGATAGTGTTGTGGTCTTTTGGTAAGTATTGATTAAATAACACATGGATTTAGCAGTATTTGATGAGGGAAAATGGAAATTAAAGACGTTTTAAATAGGTACAAGGTTTGTTTACATTGTTTGCAATTTCAATTCACTGACAGTTTATCATACCTAGCTAAGGGAACTTATCCTGTACCTGTACTGTACTGCACAAAGACGAGTCACATTATAATTATTTCAGAAAATTCAGTTCACAACAGTAGGTACCTGCTTATCCTGTTTTAGTTAAATATTTTCCCCAGTTACCTGTTTAAAGTTACTGACTAAGTAGTCAGTGGTAGGTTATGTCAACTTTGAAATACCGGTAGGTCTGAAGGATAAACAAATAAAGATTACAGTGTTTTATTTACTATGTATTTAGGAGCAAAAAGTAACAATACATGTAAAAAATATTTATACATAAATATTTATTTGGTTATACAGTTCAAAGTTCTTCAATTTTCAATTCCATCCAATTCCATTAATGCCGTGTTTTTGCAACTTGGGACAAAACAAATGGTCAAGGCATCTTGATGCTACTTTTTTCCGGTCGTCATTATAAAGTAATATTTGAAAACTCATAGCAACAAACGCAGAAAATAACAAATTCGTGAATTTGCAACGCATAGTTGACAAAATATGTGACGCTAGTGTGACGCGAATTGACATAATGACATATTATGGCAGTTATGTTTTTTTTTTTTAATTTTATATCATGCTAAGACTGCGACATTATTATTCCTATCTTTGTATATACGGACTTTTTAATGATCATTTCTTTAATTAATTATTAACAACCAATTTAAGCAAAATAAAGGAAAACTGAGAAACACGGTTAGTATGATTTTTAACCAGCTATTATAAAAGCAAAATAACAAGAATGATTTTTTTTTGAAATGTTGTCAATTATGTGTTTTTTGGGATAATCAAACTTATGTTTTCTTTTATAATCCCAATCCGCACTGGGGTTGCATGGAAACTGTGGCCCAAGCCCTTTCATTCTAAGCGGAGGCCTATAGCCTGCAGTGGGACATATATAGGCTGGGATGATGATGATGATGACTCTGTAGAATAGAAATTGTCTGTGTGATTTTTGTTTAATAGTTTAAGCAAATAAAAATGCAATATCAAATATTTTTGTGTTTTTGTTTTAGCAGATAACATCATTGAGACACCAAAGGTGAAATCATCATCAGAGAAGAAACTCAATGACAGCTTTAAGTATGAAGCAAAAACACCAAAAGAAAAAACTGCTGGTATCAAGGGGTACTGTTACATTTAATAATGCTTATTGCCTGAAAAACCATTGTGTGTGCAGCTGTGCAAATATAGTAGCAAGTGTTATGAATTCTTAATGTTCCTAGCAAGGAAATAATGTGATAGGCTTTTGTTAGGTGTGCTAACTTTTTGCAGACATGTACTTGTACATACAAAAAAAAAGATCTGGTGGTTGATAAAGTTATCTGCACCACAATTTCATCTAACATAGATAGTTACCAAATACATAGCAGTTCTATTAGCAGAATGCTAGTTTGACGAATTTTAAGTTTTATTTTGAACAAAAAAGTTTTCAGGTGTGCCAGACTGAAAACTTTTACAATGTTTAAAAAAAAACTTAAAAATGTCTAAGTTTGAGGCCCAGCTTACATGGTGGTACTATTTACTTAGGTGCATAAGAATGCACAGTGACGTAGCTAGGCGTGAGCAAAGCGAGCCGTCGCCCACGGCCTCGCGATATGAGGGGCCTCGGGCCTCGAATGGTTCTCGTTTCTTTGCTCAATCAAAAATCCGTACTTTAATGTGTGGTGCGTAGACCCTCGCAAAATTTATCTTGCCCACACAAAATTTAGGTCCTGCACCGCCACTGGGTGGGTCTTGGGAACGAAAGAAAAGTGGCCTCGCTGATGCGACTTCGCCCACTTCTATATTAGTCCACGCTACGCCACTGAGAATGCGTTATTTTATTACGTTATTACAAAAACGAACCTACCCACATCTGCATAAGAATCAATTTTGTTTGTAACAAAAATTATGTGTGGCGTTCAAAAGGTTAAGTAAAGAAAATAAACAATATTTGTTTCAAATTCTCTGGTGCCAGTCTTTGAATGTGATTTCAAGAAATGAACGAATGAATTAATTAACCTATTATGGTTGTTTTAAAAAAATATGTACACAGTTACAGGCTTAATGAAAACAAAATCACGATTGCGTCCTTTGTCGTAACGAAAGTTAGTCATACAAACTGTACGGGTAGCTTTCTTTACACAGAGAAATGAATTAAGTTTTGTTTTAATTAATTCCCTTAACTGTGTACAATTTTTTTGAAAACAACTCATTTAATTAATTTTGGAGTCATGTCCACAATGTTACGAACAATAAGGCTAATTCGCTCGATCGGCGATCATATAATAACTGTACATTTCTCATTTAACTTATGTGTTAGCTAAAAATGTTACTAATATTTTTTTAACACTATAATAATATGGATTATTTGGGTCTAAAACATATATTTTGTCTACTAAGGCCATCAAAGTCAACCACATCAGCAAAGCCCCCAGAATCTCAAGACACACTCCCCGCCACTGACGATGGGAACTGGACGCACTGCAAACTGGATTGGCTGAGACCGGACAAAATCCGGGATGCGATGAAGAGGAAGCCAGATCACCCTGATTACGATCCCAGGACACTTTACGTGCCGCCTGAGTTTCTGAAGAGTCAGACTCCGGTAAGAAACTTGCTTTGTTTTAGATTTTCTGTAATTAAATCTGTCCGGGTTTGTCTGGGTGAGCGGTTAGTTCCGAAGGAGTGTTGAAGAATCTTGTTGAGGGTATAACATACTCGTAAATGTGCGCTGTATCACTGCATAAGGTGATTATTTAACAGATTGAAATGTATGATGTATAGGAAAAATTCGTGTCTTAACTCTAGACCAGTGCTGGTGTAGTGGTATGGCACACGGCACGGAATGCTGAGGACCTGGGTTCGATTCCCAGCATTGGTGTTTTTTTGCTGGGGTTTTTTCTGTGCATCTATATTTCAGTTTGTATTTAGTATAAAATATATGGTTTCACGGGATGAACGTAAAAGTAATAAAAAATGAAGTTGAAAAAATAAATACAAAAAAAAAAGATACTTCATATCTAACTTATTAAATCTGAGTTGAGCGGTTTCAGAGTAGCGCTTTATATGAGCGTATAAGCTCGTTGTTTAAAGCGCTTGTAGGCGCGGACATTCATATTCATTCTAATATATAAAAATCTTAAACAAAAATAACAACTAATAATAGTACATTACTGCAGAGGCCGTGAAGTAAGGGATTGATGGACGAGATTTGGGGTAAAACGGATAAAACGAGTCCAGCAATCCCTCTTCCGGCCGAGGATTGTATAGAGCTTTTCTCAAACATGCATCATCATCATCATCATCCATCCATCCAACCATCCATCCATCCGTCCATCCATCCATCCATCCATACATCCATCCATACATCCATCCAAACATCCACCCATACATCCACCCATACATCCATCCATACATCCATCCATACATCCATCCATCCATCCATCCATCCATCCATCCATCCATCCATCCATCCATACATTCATCCATCCATACATCCATCCATACATCCATCCATACATCCACCCATACATCCATCCATACATCCATCCATCCATCCATTTATCCATACATCCATACATCCATCCATCCATCCATACATCCATACATCCATCCATCCATCCATCCATCCATACATCCATCCATCCATCCATCCATACATCCATCCATACATCCATCCATCCATCCATCCATCCATCCATCCATCCATCCGTCCATCCATACATCCATCCATACATCCATACATCCATACATCCATCCATACATCCATCCATACATTCATACATCCATCCATCCATACATCCATCCATCCATCCATACATCCATCCATACATCCATACATCCATACATCCATCCGTACGTCCATACATCCATACATCCATCCATACATCCATATATCCATACATCCATCCATACATCCATACATCCATCCATCCATCACCAGTAGTTTAGACGGTTTTATAGAAATAAAAGAAGATAGATTTTTTTAATGTTGGCTGTATGTAATTTTTCCTTTGTCAGTTTAGTGTTAGTAAGCAAATTTAAAAAGTTACAGCAGCGGACAATAATGGTTTTTCATACTTACTTTTATGGCCTAGGCCAAGAAGTAATGTAGGGAGCCATAAACAACAAACTTCATGGCTTCATTTCGTGACATTAACGCATACATTTCAAAGCATGTTTGAGAAAAATTAGTTTAATGTGTCCTCGCACTATTAAACGTCAGTATAGATTTGCACCCGTCAATCCGGTGTTTGGTTATCAAACTCCTCCGAAACGGCTTGACCGATTTTTATGATTTTTTTTCTACATACTCGATAGGTCTGAGAATAGGACATAGGCTATTTTTTATACCCCTATTAGTTGTACACGGAGTTGCGGGCAACAGATAGTTTATTCATAAAATTACAAATTTTATATCATCATCATTCCAGCCTATATAAGTCCCATTGCAGGGCACAGGCCTCCTCTCAGAATGAGCGGGCTTGGGTCGTAGTTCCTACGCGGGCCCAGTGCGGATTGGGAACTTCACACACACCATTGAATTTAAAAAAAAAGCTAATCCTTTGAGGCAAAAGAGATACGAAAACATCAATATTCAGATGTTTTAAAAAAATGTATATAATTAATGCCTTTAATTAAAACAAATTAAAACTTAATTGTTTCCTTTGTGTAACGAAAGTTACCGATATAGTTGGTATGACTAAATTTTGTTATACAAAAGGACGCAATCGTGATTTTGTTTTCATTAAGCCTAAAACAACTCATTTATCGTGCAACTACTTTGCAGGCCCATCGGCAATGGTGGGAAATGAAGACGACACATTACGACTGCGTGCTCTTCTTCAAAGTCGGTAAATTCTACGAATTGTACCACATGGACGCGGCAGTTGGGGTCAACGAACTCGGGTTCTCTTATATGAAGGTAAAAACTTTTTTCTATGAATAAAATAATATACATATAACAAGAACGACAAACACCTACGACAGAGAAATTACATGGGCCGAGTACAAACGCACACACAAGTGTTAAACGCACTCGGAATAAAAATTGCTTTTACCACTTTTCTACCCTCATCCTATACCATTTGACAGTAAAACGTGGTGCAAACGATTGTGATTATGAGTGTATAGATATAACAAACTAGTATTTTTTTTTTATTTTAGGGCGAGTTTGCTCACTCTGGTTTTCCTGAGAGCGCGTATGCAAGAATGGCCTCTACGTTGGTGTCCAAAGGGTACAAAGTCGCGCGCGTGGAGCAAACGGAGACGCCCGACATGATGCAGGAGAGGTGTAAGAAACGTAAGTGCTGCAAACAGTAAATAACCATAGTGTAAAAATACGGATTACTCACGTCTAAGATCCAGTTTAGCCCGACATTGTTTCGGGCTAGTCCGTAGGTAGCCCTTCATCTTGGAGCACATGCCATGGCGGCATATAACCTATTTTTGAAATAAAAAAATTTGAAAGTGATAAGAAATATTCACAACAATAAAAAATCGGTATTTTATAAATAGCGTAAATTGCTTATCTGATTTGAACAAAATAGACTAAAATATTTTATTTTCTGTTTTGTTTGAATTAGATGTATTTTTCTAAATAATTCTTAGCGAAACGGGTTAAAGAAATTTTTAGCCAATCTTGTAATTCACTGTTGAGTCTGTTGAACTTGCTATCGGTACGAATAAACGTCAAAATCCCGCTGTCATTATATGACATGTTGTGTGCGTGACTTTAACTCTCGTGGCGATAGCTATAGTTTTTATGGCTTGTCAAAACACGATTCTCCCATAGATTTTGTATGGAAATTGCTAGTTATGACATCACTTCCATGCCAGCTCAATCGACTAAATATTTATTTGCAGCAAAAATGTTCTGCCCTTGTATGAGATTCAGTCGCATCGACTATACTTGTTTCCTGTATTACTAAAGGCCACAACAAACCGGGAACGCGGGGCGCCGACGGAGCGTGCCCTGCGCGGTCAATAACACTGAATCTAATACGGTGTGCCGCGCTGCCGGTGTGTGCCATCGTATATTTGATTCAGTGTTATAGAGCGTGCTGGGCACGCTCCGTAGGCGCCCCGCGCTCCCGGTTTGTGTTGGCCTTTACTGTGTGATTTTTAGGTTTCCGTACCCAAAGGGTAAATACGGGACCCTATTACTGACGCTCCGCTGTCCGTCCGTCTGTCACCAGGATGTATCTCATGAACCGCGATAGCTAGTCAGTTGAAATTTTCACAGATGATGTATTTCGTTTGCCGCTATAACAACAAACGGAATAAAATAAATATTTAAGGGGGCTCCGATACAACGAACGTGATTTTAATGCTCGTTTTTTGCTCGATATTGATAACGGCAACAGGTAGACGCTTGAAATATTCACAGAATACTTAGTTATATATTCACTTTAAAAATAAATAATTAAATTAAAATAAAACAAATATTTAAGGGGGGCTCCCATACAACAAACGTGATTTTTTTGCCGTTTTTATAGGTAATGGTACGGAACCCTTCGTGCGCGAGTCCGACTCGCACTTGGCCGGTTTTTAATAACACACATCTTCTAACACTCATACTAAATTGAACCTCTTTATTTTAGTGGGTCGAACATCGAAGACAGACAAAGTAGTGCGGCGCGAGATATGCCAAGTGACCCTCCGTGGGACCCAGACTTGCGGCTTGCAGGACCCGGGGCCCAGCGAGGCTCAAGCCTCCTATTTACTATCCGTGGCAGAAGAGGTATTTCTACGCTACCGGATCATACATGAATGATAGCTACAGGACTCCAAAAAAAACTGCATCGACTTAAAAGCAATATCGCAAAAAAGTAAATGTATTCCTGTGTATGTCCTACTAAAACTATATTACCGACCGCTTTAGCCTAGTTGGTAGTGACCCTGCCTACGAAGCAATAGGTCCTGGGTTCAAATCCCGGTAAGGGCATTTATTTGTGTGATGAGCACGAATATTTGTTCCTGAGTTATTGATGTTTTCTATGTATTTAAGTATTTATTTATCTATATAAGTATGTTTATCGTCGTCTAGTACCCATAGTACAAGCTTTGCTTAGTTTGGGACTAGGTCGATTTGTGTTAGATTGTCCCCTAATATTTATTTATTTATTTATTAGAAGGTAATGGTGTTTATATTGCCACAAGGGCATATCTTCATCTCGACATCTTTTCTAATGTGATCTCTAAAACGTATACCAATAAAGTTTTAATTCTATTGCCAGGAGAGCAACGGTTGCAGCACTTTCGGCGTTTGTTTCGTGGACACCTCCATAGGTTTGTTCCACCTCGGTCAATTCAAGGACGACAAGCACTCATCCCGGCTGCTTACCACTTTGGCGCATTTCCCGCCGGCATTGGTAAGTCCTAATAGCCTTAACACTATTAATTAATATCGTCATTGATTGACTGACTGACCACCACTTGAACATAGAAATTCCTTCAATTCCATTCTATATTTTCAAACCCAGCCAGTTTAGATATGCTATTAAAAAATAATCGAGAGTTGTACACTGTTTACCAATGAATAATTTAAAAAAAAATTGTCTGTGCCATATTGTAGAAGAAGCAAGTTCGAATCAGCGGTAAACAACTTTTTTTGGACAAGAAATAGTGTAATTTAAAATCGTTGGTTAGATACCTACCAGAATCGTTATTTCTAAGTAGCAAAATATCCAATCGCAGTTTTTCCGACAATGGTTTTTTACTGAAGCCTATTTTTACAATCGCGTTTTTTCTAAATTCTAATCGACACAGAAACAGGTAGGTTTTAGGTTACGTTAAGTTTGCATCGGCCTGAAGGGCCAAAAGCACACAGAAGAAGGAGCTCCGCTGCGGAGCTCCGTCGACATTGTTTTTGTGTCAATCCAAATTGGAAAAAACGCCACTGTGAAAATAAGCTTTAGTAAAAAAACCCAGTGTGAGAAAAAAGCATCTGGGAAAAAATGCGAATGAAAGTTTTTCTACTAGAAAATAACGATTTTAGCAAATTGATCTAACAAATTTGTTTGCGAGAACCCTGGATTAAATTAGGTAGTCTACAACCAATTAAGCAAAGATTAAGGTATGCATAAGGTTACACTAAAAATGCACATTTTAAAAAACTCATCGAGAGGTGGCGGAGATCAAGTCAGTTCTCGCTTTTTGATGAATTTCCTCAAGTGAGTGGACGCAGCTATTTAATGGCCAACTTCCGCAGGTCGTGTACGACCGTAAGTCAACGACGCCGCGTACGTCGAAACTGATCGCAACGCACTGTCACAACGCTCGTCGCGAGTCGCAGACAGTGTGGACGCCAGAGAAGACGCTCAAAACACTAGCCGAGAACTATTACAGGACCAACGCAGACGGGGACTGGCCGGAGGGGCTCAAGCCGTTTCTGCATGAAGGTACTCACCAGATTGTGTAGGACTTAAGTCAGTATGGGCGCCAGAGAAGACGCTCAAAACGCTCGCCGAGAATTATTATAGGGTCTACGTGGACAGGGATTGGCAGGAGAGGCTCATGTCGTTCCTGCATGAAGGTATGCTTACCAGATTATATATAAGACTAAGTCAGTATGGGCGCCAAAGAACACACTCAAAAGCCTCGCCGAGAATTGTTATAGGGTCTACGTGAACGGGGATTGGCTGGAGGGGCTCATGTCGTTCCTGCATGAAGGTATACTTACCAGATTGTGTAGGACGTAAGTCAGTATGGGCGGCAGAGAAGACGCTCAAAACGCTCGCCGAGAACTATTACAGGACTAACGCAGACGGGGACTGGCCTAATACGTTTCTGCCACACCAGATCGTGTAGGACGTAAGTCAGTATGGTCGCCAGAGAACTATGACAGGACCGCGGACGGGGATTGGCTGAAGGGGCTAAAGTCATTCTTGCATGAAGCTGCGCGGCCTTGTCCGGGTGAGCGGTTAGTTCCGAAGGAGTGTTGATGCTTCTTGTTAGGAACTAAACATAGATGGCGCTTTATCACTGCTTATGTGATTATGGCAAGCTGGAATGTACATATGTCGCATAGGAAAAATTTGCAGTTAAACTCCGGACCAGTGATGGTGTAGCGGTAAGCACGCGGCACGGAATGCCGAGGACCTGGGTTCGATTCCCAGCATTGGTCTTTTTTCTGGGGTTTTTCTGTGCATCTATGTTTCAGTTTGTATTTAGTATGAAATATAAGAGCCAGAGAAGAAGCTCGAATCGCTCGCAGCCTGTCTTGCATGAAGGTGTATTAATATTGTCTTATTTTAACTGAGGTTTTAAAAGGGCGTTCCAATATTCGCCTGAATGACTCTATTACCGCCATAGACATATGCTTGCCGTTCATGGGGACATTTAGCCTTTTGTTCGGACTCTGTCGGGCTTTATAATTTGTCTGGATGTTTTACGTAGTTAATGAAAAATATTTATGAAAATACGGAAAAGTGTTTAAAAATTCCAGGTGACGCCTTAGGTCTAACACCAGCGGCTAACTGCTACCTAGCAATCAAAGCGCTAGGCGGATGCGTCTCATACCTAACGCAGTGCCTCCTCGACATACAAATACTGGGAATGTCCCAGTTTACTTCTTACTCCCCGCCCGATGTTCTGAACCAAACCCTGTCTCAGGAAGAAAAGGGAAGTAAATGGGAAGGGGGAAATACAATGGTGCTGGATGCTATAACGTTGAGGAATCTGAGGATAGTGCAGGACGAGGGCTGTTTGTATGACAAGTTGAATTTCTGCGCCACTGCTATTGGCAAAAGGTAAGGGATGACTCTTTAGCAATAAATAAATTGACGAAAAGAACCTTTAATGGGTGAAAACTCATTCCTAATTTTGAACCTTTGTAGTATACCTACGCTATTCAATTCATTTAATCAAAACTGAGCTACTTTGTAAAAAGTTATATGTGTCAACAGTTAAAAATGAAGTTCGGTTAATTTAAGTAGGTACCTATCTTTCTCAGTATCTATTTGCTATCCTCTACTTTAGAAAAAAAAAATATTTTTTCAACCACATCTTTAATGTCTATAAAAATTTGTATCTGTTACCTAATTTTTTTTCTATCAAATACCAGCACTACTATGGTGGTATGGTTCAGTCTTACTCTACCCCCAGGGGTACAGTGGGTCTGGCATGTCTCCTTCAAAAGCTCAAACTATTTCTGTTTTCTAGAATGTTATACCAATGGGTGTGCGCCCCGAGCTGTAACTTGCGAGTTATAACTGAGAGACAGGAGGCCGTGAAAGAGTTGTTTGAGAATCAAGAACTGAGCCAAGATGCAAAGAACATCCTGACTACATTGCCAGATTTGGAAAGATTGTTGGCCAAGTAAGTAGCACTATTGGCTACGTGCAGGACGGTGGCGCCGCGTAGCGTTGACAACATTTCCTCCCCATTTACTTCCAATTTTTGCCATGTTGTGCGCTGCGATCGTTTTCTGTACCCACCACCCGCTTCTGGCTACGTGCACGACGGTGGCGCCGCGTAGCGTTGACAACTTTACTTCCAATTTTTGCCATGTTGTGCGCTGCGATCGTTTTCTGTACCCCCACCACCCGCTTAGCACATAGCCAATAGTTCGTTTATTGAATTAGTGCCCCTATAATACAAATTAGCCCTGAAATGACTGATACCAGTCAAAGGAAAATGGTGTCAAAGGGCAGGGCGGTGTATGTATTTGAAATTTACCATGACCTTTACGGTGAAGAAAGACATCTTGAGTAAACCTGCACACACCTGCGAAGAAATACAATGGTGTGTATGAAGTTATCAATCCGCACTGAGCCCGCGTGGGAACTACGGCCCAAGCCCTCTCATTCCGAGGGAAAGCCTGTGCCCTGCAATGAGACGTAAATAGGCTGGGATGATTGAGTTTAAGAGTTAAAATTTAAACTTTACTTTCTAGGGTACACGCACTTGGCAATCTGAAGAAGTCCACCTCCCACCCGGACGCTCGAGCAATATTCTACGAAGAGCATAAGTATTCGAAACGGAAGGTTCTCGACTTTATTGCAGTACTCAATGGGTTCAATTCTGCACTTAAACTGATCGAGCTGTTTGGGGACATTGAGTCTACGCTGCTCAAGAAACTGACCAAGTTTAGTCCTGATGGAATGTTCCCTGACTACAGGGACACTTTGAAGTTTTTTAAGGTAATACATTCGGCTTAATTTGAATGCAATAATTTTATTTTGTTTGAAGGATTTTAAGAGGATACGATGCGCACCATTTCTCCATACAAACGTAGTCCCCTGTTTCCTCCTTGGATAATGGCTTTAGAGCCAAATTTTTTTTACTGTGTAATCTGTATCTATAGTATAAATCTTCCCAGGTGAATTTTTCGCTTCGAGCCCTTATCTTTCAAAACAAACGGTATCGTCATAGTATTAAGGTTCAAATTTAATATAATGGCTCGAAGCACGCTCGAAGCGAAAAATTCACCTGGGAAGATTTATACTATACCACAGCTATGCCCCTATGTTTCGTTTTTTTCCATAAAAATAAAAAATAAATAAAAAATAAATATCACGGGACAATTCACACCAATTGACCTAGTCCCAAAGTAAGCCTAGCAAAGCTTGTGTTATGGGTACTAGGCAACGGATAAACATACTTATATAGATAGATACATACTTAAATACATATTAAACACCCAAGACCCGAGAACAAACATTCGTATTTTTCATACAAATATCTGCCCCTACACGGGAATCCAACCCGGGACCTCAAGCTTCATAGTCAGGGTCTCTAACCACTAGGCCATCTGGTCGTCTAAATTCAATTAATATAAGAAATATGAGCTTTCAACGTCATTTTCAGACACTCATCAGAAAAGAATCCCTCATATAAACAAAAAAAGGAAAGCATAGGGGCATGCCTCTAATTATTTTTGTAAAAAATAATTTTATTGGTCCAGTTTTTGAGAAGAAAACAGGGGACTACGAAATGCTATTTTGATCTATTTTACGCGCCTATTAACGGTCTGAGCTGCAGTTGTCCCGCTCTCGCTGTACTGACACGGAGGGGTTCGGGCGAGACAGCGACATTTCATTAAAATACCTATTTTTCAAAAGTCTCTCAGCCATCGTATCCTCTTAAGTTGAAGAATTAATTTGGCGTTGCACTTTGATAGAACACCTGCGCCTTTATTGTCTAACCTAACGCACGATCACGATCGTTTTCACCTTTGTTTCTGTCGCACGGTATAGGATGAGGGTAGAAAGAGATGGTGAATGAAATTGCGTTATGTCACTTATGGCCCAGCCACTACTTTGCGCGACCGGCGGCGTTCAGTTCATTGCGTATGGCGCCCGGTAACCACTGTGCGGCGAGCGTACAGATGCGAAGCCGGTTATTAACGATTTTAACCAAGCGGTTAAAAAGGCATTTTTCGTTATTAACGGTTATTTAACCGCATTTTATTACAGTTAAATTCTCGCACAGCGTGGTAAGGACAACCAAAAAATAATCAGTCAGTATACTTATGTTCTTTAAATATGATTTATAAAATCTAAAATAAAATCTTTATCCTTCGGATACCCATTTTTCACTTCACCTAGGAGTTGACTGCACAATAAAAAAACATTATTTACCCTTTTTCGTTGTCGCAGTCGGATAATTAACCGTTAATAACTGCATTTTATCGGTAGCTAACCATAAATTTGGTTAATTAACGGTAGCTAACGGATTTTTTACAACTATAGGCGAGCGTCTCGGCCGCGCAGTGAACAGAGAAAACGCTCGTCACGCCACTGGTCGCCGGAAGTTATGGCCTGGCTATTAGACATTACGGCCTCTGATCGTTGAAGCTACCAGTATTTACAATACGTTTACTTTTAGTTTACCACTGACAGATGGCTTGCCTTCATTTCATTTCCTACTTTAACACCATACAAATAAAGTATCTATTACAATACCTGCAAACATGGGCAACAGTATTCTAAAATTGGCTTTATTTGTAGGTCGTTAATGTTGAAACAGATGGATTTGCAATTCTTTGTACCTATTTAAGTTAATAAAAGTTTATTCTATTTTTTTTTCCTTCATCATTTTTGAGAAAAGCTTTATATTAGTCTCGGCTGGAATAGCAATTGCTGGCTCCGTATTAGTTAAACGGACTCGCAAGCTCGTCCGTTTAATACTCATACTCAGCCAGCAATTGCCTTACTTCCAGGCCACGACAATAATGTACTATTATTGAAAAGCAGGAAGAAAAAATAATTATACAGTATTTTCCGGTTCAAGTAAGGATCTTTTACGTCTGTTATTTTCTAGGAGGGTTTCAACCAATCAGAAGCTGAGAAAGCAGGCCGCATCGTGCCCGGCGCGGGAGTGGACCAAGAATATGACGCCGCTCTGAAGCTCATACAGGATATTGAGGACGAACTGAAGGAGTACTTGCAGGAACAGGAGAAATACTTCAAGTGTCGGGTGAGTCTGAACTTTAGCATTGCTCCATCACTCCGTACAATAGTGTAATTTTTAACCCCCAACGCAAAAAGGTGTTATAAGTTTAGCTACTATGTGTGTGTGTGTGTGTCTGTGTGTGTGTGTGTGTCTGTGTGTGTGTGTGTGTGGCATCATAGCTCTTAACCCTTTCAACGCCAACAACACTTATAGGTGTCACAAAGTACAGTGTCAAAGTGATCTTGACACAATGACATAAGATTCAAAGCAGATTTACGTTTTGTCGAGGCGTGGCGTTGAAAGGGTTAAACGGGCGAACCGATTTGGATGAGTTTTTTTTTATTTCAAAGCCGGTTTCTTGGCGATGGTCAAGACACTCAAGACATGAAGATGGTGAAGACAAGTTTCATCAAAATTTGTTCAGCCGTTTCAAAGTTATCAGCTCTTTTGCTAGCTGCGGAAGGGATCTTAGACATTTAGTTTATTTTCAAACATACGTGTGACCAAATTGCCCTGGGGATTTAAATTTTTAATTTTTTTACAGTTATTGTATTTTCGTTTTGTTTAATAGGTTTCTGACTATTTTCTAACTTAGGGACACGAATCGTCTATGTATACATAGGTACTTAACTATCATCATCATATATTTAAGAGCTAGGCTCTTGTCGGTGGAGTAATTTCCAGCTTATTCTACATTCCGCTCTTTCCTTCACTTCTTTATATAATGAAACATTTATTTTTTCTTTTATTTGCTCCATATATGTCCTTCTTGGTCTTCCCCTTTTCCTTTTCCCTTCTATCTTTCCTTCTATTATAGTCTTAATGTAATTGTCGTGCCGTAATAGATGACCCAACATCTTCCCTCTCCTGTTCTCAATTATTTTCAACAACGATCTTTTTTCGCTAACCATATTTAAAACTTCCTCATTACTTTTCTTTTCTGTCCAGCTGATCTTTTCCATCCTCCTCCAACACCACATTTCGAACGCTTCCAATCTCTCTCTGTCTCTTTGGGTCATGGTCCACGTTTCGCAGCCGTAGAGAGCTATACTCCAGATGTAGACTTTCACCAGTTTCTTCCTGACGGAGCTTGATATTTTAGCTGAAAGTAGGCTTCTTTTAGTGTTGAACACCTTTTTCGCCATGGCTATCCTGATAATAATATCTGGTGTACATCTAGAGTCTTCTGTAATAATGCTGCCTAGGTATCTAAACGACTTCACTTGTTCTATTGCAGTGTTTTCTAATGTAATTGTACTGTCGACTCTTCTTTTGGAGACTACTAAGGTTTTGGTTTTGTTTTTATTAATTTTGAGACCCCTTTCCGAAAATACTTTATTCATTTCTAGCAGCAGTGCTTGAAGTTCTCTACTGTTCTCTGCAACTGCTGCTATATCGTCTGCAAACCGTACAAATTTAACAATTTCCCCATGAATTTTGACCCCTCCTGTAGATGTTTCTGTTAACTTTCTAATGGCATGTTCTATAAATACATTAAATATAAGTGGCGAAAGCGGACAGCCCTGTCGAACCCCTTGCCTTATTTTAGCGTTCCCTTTTTGTTCCCCGACTAGTATTGTTGTTTCTTGATGTTTGTATAGTTGGTGTACTATTCTTCGATCGCGCCAATCCAGATCTGCCTCCTTCAACACTTCCATCATATACTTCCAATCGACTTTGTCGAAGGCCTTCTCTAGGTCTATAAAAACTATATGGGTATCCAAATCTAGTTCTAGGCGTCGGTCAACTATCATTCGCAGCGCAAGTATTGCTTCTCTCGTACCCTTTTGCTCCCTAAATCCATACTGGTCTGGTCCTAAATAAGCTTCAACTCTTGGTCTTATTCGGTTTTGAATGATTTTAAGTAATATTTTGCTTGCTTGAGATATGATACTTATAGTTCTGTGTTCTTCACATTTCATTGTATTTGGTTTTTTCGGTAAAGTAACTGTTTTTGTGTTCTGAAAATCTTTCGGAATTATACCGGTAGAGTACATGTTCTGTATTAGATCGAAAATTTCATCATGTATAGGATCACAATTAGCGTATTTAATCATCTCTATGTATATGTCATCTAAACCAGCTGCTTTGCCATTATTTATACTGTTTAAGGCTTTTTCATACTCTTTTCTTAATATAGTAGGACCTAACTTATCTTCTGTGACACTTTCTTCTTTCTCCATGTTATCTTCTAACATCCCAACTCCATCGTATAATTTCTCAATATATCTAGTCCACCTTTCAGCTATTTCTTTATTATCTATCAGTATTTTACCTTCCTCGTTTAAAATAGCTGTACTTCGTTTTTTATGTGCCTTTTCTAGATTTCTAATAATGTTGTACGCCTGGTCTATTTTGCCTTTCTTAAACAGATCCTCTATTTTGTTGCATGTTGTGTTGACATCATTTTGTTTTGCTTCTCTACATTTTGTCGTTATTTTATTAGTGAGCTGTTTATATTCCCAATTTCTATTTCCTTTTAATCTGTCTCTTAGTTCTCTTCTTTTTATAATTAAGTTCTTAATTTCATCTGTAAGCCATTCTTTCCTAGCAATCAGTTTTTCCTTTTGCAAATTTTCTTCTGCACTCCTTATTAATATATCTTTAGTGTTATTCCATCTATCTTCTAAACTTATGTTATCTTTAATATGCTCTATCTTACTATTATATTGTGTTATTTTATCACCTATCTTATTACTATATAGCACTCTATTGTTACTATCTATGTTCTTAAGCTTACTGAGATCTATATTCTTTGGTTTATGTATCCTTTTAGCTTTCCTTAATTCAAAATTATGTATACTTATAAGAAGATTGTGGTCACTGTTCACATCAGCTCCCGGCAACGTTTTACATGTACGAATCTGACTACGGAGTTTTTTCTTCAATAAAATATAATCTATTTGGTATCTTGCTATGTCACCGGGCATTTTCCATGTATAAAGCCTTCTCTTTGGTTGTTTGAATAGAGTGTTTGCTACAGTCAAATCATTTTCCTTACAAAATTGAACCAATCTTTCCCCTCTTTTGTTTCTTTTGCCTAAACCATACTGTCCCACTATATTTTCTTCACTCCCCTCCCCAATTACAGCATTAAAGTCGCCCATTATTATTAGATTGTCATTATTTTTTACTGTTTCTAAAATTATGTCTAAATCGTCATATAACTTTTCCACTTCATCATCTGGGTGACTACTAGTAGGCATATACACTTGCACGATTATTAAATCCGAAGGATTTGAATTTAATTTTATTGCTGTTATCCTGTCACTGTGGTGAATGGTATTTTCTACTTGCTTGCCCCATGCTTTATTCAAAATAATTGCAGTACCATTTGTTCCTTGTTTCTCCCCAGTATAAATCACTCTATAGTCACCACTCCAAAAATCTCCACTTCCCTCCCATCTCACCTCACATAAGCCCAATATATCTATACTTTGTCTTTCCATTTCCAGTTTTACCTCTTCTAATTTCCCCGGTGCTAACATTGTCCGTACGTTCCATGTTCCGATCTTACAAGGATTTCGCATGATGACGACCGAGTCAGCCTTGCTCCTGACCCTGCCGGACTCAGACCGCTGCGGCATATTACATCGCGGAAGCCCGTTGTCAAGAACTACTTTCTCTTGGTTGTACATTTCCATTACTCCTATAAAGGGAAAAAAAAATTAATAATTAATACTTAACTATGCTTATTATAAATGCGAATGTAACTCTGTCTGTCTCTTCACGCTTAAACCGCTGAACCGATTTAGATGAAATTTGATAGATTTAGATGAGATGTTTGGTACTCTGAGAAGGACATAGAATAGATTTTATCCAAAAAAAAATCTGCATAGTTCCTGCGGTAGTGATAAACGAATTCTTTGAAAATGGAGTTGCAGGCAACAGCTAGTAGGTTATGTTATAATAATTAGATTTAAAACACAGACCAATAGTTTTCCTGCTTGTTTTAGTTGAAATATGTGGGAACAGACAAAAAGCGATACCAACTCGAAGTACCGGAGAGCGCAACAAAGAGAGCCACTTCCGATTATCATTTGGAAGGCGCGCGAAAGGGATTCAAGAGGTTTTCTACCTCTGAAACTAAGGTAAGAAAACACGATGTTTGTTTACAGTCACCATTATAAACATCGGAGCTGTCATGAAGCTCTGATATAAAGCGGGGTTTACACGGGTGACTAAAGCCGCACGATTTTTGCCGCGCGGCTAAAATCGACCGTCTAAATGGCAATTCGGCTAGACTAAAGCCGCGAGCCCCAAAGTTGGGTAGCATCCGACTTTGGCCGCGCGACTAGCCAAAATGTAACGGTGTGAGGTGGCTGTGAGGTTTCCACACGAGATGATATGCCGGGCCAGCTGCTCAGGGTGAAGGTTCAGCTGGGGCTCGGTTTGACAAATGGCAATTTGGATAGAAAGACAGTAAAAAAAATAATAAACTCACAAAAAAAAATAAAAATGAAGAAAAAGATACTATAGGGGCGCCACCGTGCTTTTGTGAACCTAAAGCAGGAAAAGGTACTTACTTCTAAAGAGACAAATTAAAATAAATGTTACAACAGGGTGAACATACACCAATATAGAAAAGATTTGTACAGAGGTCTTGAAGATTCTAGAAAAATTAAACTACCTTCAAACAGGGACGACGATATGTGTAGATGAAAAATATAAAATGAAACCTAATTTTAAGGCCTGCGCTCCGGGGTTAAAATAATGAACGGTATCACCTATTTGGGTGTCTGTAAGGGGTCCAACAGAGCTTGTGTCACGGAAGATGGTAAGCCGTGCTCAACTAAAGCATCCGCAGACAGCCGTTCAGTAGCAAACGATCTTAAGCACCACCTTTGGTGCTATAGACTCTTGGGCAGGTGCTCTCTGCCCTCGCCAAGCACCGAACAAAGTCTGTAAGCGAAGGAAGGCTCAAAAAAAAAAAAAGAAGAACATTCCAGAGAAATGTAGGTAGCATGGAAGATTGGGTTGCCACGAATCACAAAGCATACGCTTAAATACTCACTCGGAAAAAGAAGAAAAACACGTAGAAAGCTTTCAAAAGAAAAGACGCAAGCAAACAAATATGCTGGGTCTCTTATCCAAAGATTGAGCCGGCGAAATATACTGAAAAAAAATAAACCAGGTTACAAGACTCTTCCAAAGCAAATACGGGTAGTCGAGACACGAAATCACTTGTGCAGCCTTGTACTCACCAGGCAGGGCTCTGATTAGCAGCTGGGACACTTCAGGAGATTGTGGTAGTGGTTTAAGGCCGAAAAGAAATAAAATCAACGGAGCCAACAGCTCATTTTAAAGATGCAAATGTCCTAGTAGGCCTGCTCCCGTGTCGATGAATTTATCGATCATTGCCCACTGTCGATATCGATGGAAGAACTGCTAATAATTTAAAAATACACTTGAACCTTGCGGGAGTCAATAGGAAAATAAGCTATGGACTTAGAGTGTTCGTAAATGTTGAGAGTTAAAACACCAAACACACTCCTGGTTCGCCTTTGACCATGTGAAAGTACCTCTCAGTTATCGACATTTACGCGCGACTAGCCGCACAGCGAAAATCGACCCGTGTAAACCCCTCATAACTGAACACGTACTCACTCGATTGACAATGCGATCGTGTGCAGATATTTTTGAGCAACTAGATAAATATTCGGCCAAATCGCTGCTTAAAATACGGAGACGTTACAATATCGCAGTGACGCATCGTATTCTCACCGTTTTTATCGTATGCCCTCCACACCGTCATGAATTTACTATGGAGAGCATGCGATGAAGTCTGACGATTACGAGACGTCACTGCGATTCCGTACTTTTGAGCGGTGTGGAGGGCATGCGAAAAAAGTACCGTCTCCGTATTTTAAGCTGTGGTATGGCCGAACCTTAATTTCTATCTATCTAAGATTGCGGCTATACGCTTAAAAGATACTATGACAAGAAGCCTCTCGTAATCGCGTTCATTATCACTTTCACCATCTTATGAGAGAAAGAAATAGTGAACGCGATAGCAAGCGCCCGCGTCTTAGGCAATAAGATTACAGAAGCCGTATTATCTAACTGCACTGTTACTCGAAATTACCATTTAAAAACCGGTAAAAAAAAATGATTTCTGAGACTTCAAATTACATTGTCACTATAATGCTCAAAAGCCTACAGTATTTAACTGTACATACGTCTATTTTTCAGGACCTCCTAGCCCGAATGACGGCAGCAGAGGAACAAAAGCTCCACGTTCTCAAAGACCTCAGCCGGCGAATGTTCGAGAAGTTCTCGAGCAAACATTCTTTGTGGGAAAGAGCGACTATGTGCGTGGCCGTACTCGATATATTACTCGCAATGGCAGAGTTCGCGCGCCAGCAGAGTGGGGATGTGTGTCTACCAAAAGTCACCGTAGAAGATGTGGTGAGGCAAATAATTTTCTCAAATAATATTCAATGTGAGAAATAAAGATGACAGTCGGCCAAAAATATGGTCTACCACCCTACGGTTGAAGTTCATTTGCACGTCATGATATAACAAGGTCGATTTTCCCTTGCAATAATATGATGACAGTGACTAATGACATCTCTCAGTTATAAATGTCAACGTACGTAACGGACGAACGTAATTTTTTGAGTTGCGAGTCGCGTAATTTCTGCTCCATTCTGTTTATACAAATTTACAAACTTGTCATCCAATATACCGCAGTGTATCAAGTCAAAAGTCTTTGAACAATGCGTGTTCCCAGTGATGACTTATGGCACTGAGACTTGGCCGCTAACGATGGGCCTCATAAGAAAGCTCAAAGTCACTTAGAGGGCGATGGTGAAGGCTATGCTTGGAGTTTCTCTGCGGGATCGCAACATAAATGATGAGATCCGCGCAAGAACTAAAGTCACGGACATAGCTCGAAGAATCGCTAGATTAAATTGGCAGTGGGCAGGGCACATCGCTCGTAGAACTGACGGCCGATGGGGCCGAAAGGTTCTCGAGTGGCGTCCGCGGACCGGAAGACGCAGTGTAGGTAGGCCTCCAACAAGATGGAGCGACGACCTGGTTAAGGTGGCGGGAACGCATTGGATGCGGATGGCGCAAGGCCGATCTGTTTGCAAGCCTTGTGGGAGGCCTATGTTCAGCAGTGGAAGTCTTTCGGCTCAAATGATGAATAATGAAATTTAGAAAAGTCCAATTTGTGCCACACGGCGACTCAAAATGAATTTTACACAAACAGGAATTTTGTATGAAAGCAAAAAACTACGCTACCGAAAATACGCGACTCATTACTCAAAAAATTACTTCAGTTTGCCGTCACCTCTATGGATTATCGTTCATATCTCTGTTTTAAGCCTGCTACATATTTAAGAGCTCCCTAGCTAATTCCATAATTGACATTCCACTTATCCATCAACCTATCTACACTGTCCGTTAACTTTTCTTTTAACTAAAAAGTGTTTAATATTTTTACACACACACACACACACACACACACACACACACCATATATTATGCGCTCACATCTTGACTATTAACATTTCAGTATTGTACCTACTACTTTAATCAGTTATTTGCCTGTATAGACTAACTGTCTTAGGCTTTCCTAAAAACACGCAACTGTAAACTAAGATGTAAACCAACTCACTGGGCCCCGAGATACAGGCTCAGCCTAGTTTGGGGACCATTGTATAAATTTTTTTTTTTTTTTTTGCTTGCAGCCCTATATAAACATAGTGGATGGTCGGCACCCGTGCATCCCGATCGTGGCGGATTTCATCCCGAATGACGCTCGGCTAGGCGGCGGATCACCGGCGTTGCTTCTGCTGACTGGCCCAAATATGGGGGGCAAGTCCACTCTGATGCGACAAGTGGGGTTGCTGACCGTACTGGCGCACCTGGTAAGTGCAGTATGTCCGGAGTGTAGCCGAGTATTCCCGAACGATGCTCGGCTGGGCGGCGGGTTGTCTCATCGGATTAATGTACAGTGACTACAATAAGATCGATACGGTCAAAGAAATGGTTTACTAATGTTTCGCAACTATATTTTTCCCAAATGATTCATGCCACAAAAACATTTAATGTTAAATGTTGCCAAGACGAGACCATGTAGCTCGCGCTGTCAAAAAGTAATCAGATCTCTTGTAGAGCCAAGTTTCTAACACTACGTGCCCAGCTCTAAATCTATAAGCCCTAATTTTACACTAATTAATCTCGTAGGCGTGCAAACCGTGGACTAAACTGGCGAGTCATGTCATGTAGAACAGTTTTATGAAAAAATAAATAAATAAATAAAATAAATATTAGGGGACAATCTTACACAAATCGACATAGTCCCAAACTAAGCAAAGCTTGTACTATGGGTACTAGTCGACGATAAACATACTTATATAGATAAATAAATACTTAAATACATGGAAAACATCCATAACTCAGGAACAAATATTCGTGCTCATCACACAAATAAATGCCCTTACCGGGATTTGAACCCAGGACCTCTTGCTTCGTAGGCAGGGTCACTACCAACTAGGCTAAAGCGGTCGTTAAAAAAAAACGATTTTCAAAATTTTTGATGTTACGTTCATGAATGTGGCTTTTACACCGCGAATTAAGGTCGTACATATTTTTGTAACTTTGGCTACATCGATCTTTTTGTAGTCGACAGTACAGTACGGCTCGCTTTTAGTCTAACGCGCGGACGCTTGCTACCGCATTCACAATTTTTTTCTGTCAAACTATTAGATTGTGACAGAAAGAGATGGTAAATGCGCTAGCAAGCGCCCGCGCGTTAGACAATATGGCCTCGGGTCCCCGTCTGCGCCGTACGTACAAGTAAGTGCGCGAATATAATTTATCATTTCTTACATTTTTTGTTGTATTAGGGTTCGTACGTACCAGCAGCCGAATGCTCCATGAGCCTAGTGGACCGCGTGTTCACTCGACTCGGTGCCGCCGACGACATCTTAGCCGGACAATCGACATTCCTCGTGGAAATGAATGAGACCGCTGCTATCGTTCGCCATGCCAGTTTGCACTCGCTCGTGCTGCTCGATGAACTAGGTAAACTTTTGCACACACAACACATAATTTTGTTTTACTGAATTTAAATACAAGCGGAATATCGTCCGCCCGAAGTTAGTCAAATCAGAAAAATGCTAATTTTAAATGCATCAATAAGGAAAGTTTTCCATCGAGAATATTGTCGAAAATGAAATCAATGTCCGATGGTAGAATTGACAAAATTGATATAGAAAATAAATATGGTTTAGTTTTTTTTTTAGCACAATAGGATTTTGTTGAAATTCATTTTGAACTTTTTTTTTGGTCAAAATTAGAAATGGTCAATTCAAGTGGACGATTTTCCATTTGAGTACAAATGACTGTAAATCATAATTTTGAAGCTGGCTCCAGCAACGCAACTTAATCTGGAACTTAAATCCATTTTTTCATAAAGTAATACGGTGATGATCAGCCCTTGAAATTGTAGAAAGACAGCAAATTGATGGACTACCCAAGGGGCTTTGGCTTTGACTGATTTCACACTAGCTTCCCACAACCCACGTAAACTTGGCCACAGAGCCGACAATTTTTATGTTTATAGTTACAAACATCTAGGTAGCGGAATATCCACTTACACTAGCTGAATGACCACTTAACACTCAAAAAACCATTTAGACAGTGAATTGATTTACATAATTTTATTTAACAAAAGCAACTTTGAAAACTTTACCGCACGTTTCCCATAACCCACCTAAACCTGTTTCCTATAGCGGAAACTACCGTGGTTTTTTACGGAATTACTTACTTATTTATTGATAAAAACGTGCACGTTATTAAACTGGTTCCTTTATCAAGTCATTGACTCTTAGCACCTTTTTAGAAATGGGAAACGTCAATGCGATATTCTGTTTCGTTTGAAATAAAATGTTGACATAATTGACTTGGTGCAAGCAAATGTCAACTTAAAGGTGACGAACCTTTTTATTCGTATATAAATCGTATTATATATCAATCCTTAACCATTCAGGTCGCGGTACATCGACATACGATGGCACGGCGATAGCATCAGGCGTGTGCGTGGAGCTAGCAGAGCGCGGTTGCCGCGTCGTGTTCTCCACGCATTACCACTCGCTCGTGCACCATTTGGCTTCGCATCCTGGAGTTGTGCTAGGCCATATGGTAAGTAATCGTTTGGGACAAGGTCTTAAGCTCTTGACCGCCAGTCAACCAGTCAAATGGCACACACGCCTACGTCATCAATACGTGACCAACATTCATCTCTATGTAAAACCCACAGTGGAAATAAATCCCTTTTTAAGCTATTTTATCTGACCTTGTTCGTTTTGTCCGTAGCGCACAGAGCACGTTACTTCATTTGCAGTGTGACTTTAGACAGTTTAGATTAGACTGTTCGTGATCCATGTATTTTTTATTACAATGCTTGATCCGAACGATTCCGGTGTATGAAATACGGGCGGCCTCGTTAAATTAAATATGGCGGGCACTGAGCCCATAAAACTGACGTCGCAGTTTACCAACAATTATCATCATCATCATCCCAGCCTATTTATTTATTTCAATAAAAAAAATACTTTTTTTTACCTATATTCGTCCCACTGCAGTCCACAGACCTCCTCTCATAACGAGAGGGCTTGCGCCGTAGTTCCTTCACCGTAAAGCTCATTGTAAATTTCGCACATAAATTCCAAAAACTCGAGTGCGAGCCAGGGCTCAAACCCACGACCCTCTGATTAAGTGGCCATTGGTAAAACTACTAAGCTATAACGGTCTTTTTTTACTAACACTACATTACTCAATTTCAGGCGTGTATGGTAGAAACAGACGAATCCACAGCCGACAGCGACGACCACATCCCAGAAGAAACCATCACGTTCCTCTACAAATTATCACCCGGAGCTTGCCCCAAATCGTACGGCTTCAACGCTGCTCGTCTCGCAGGCATCCCTAAAGAGATCACCAGACGAGCTCACGAGATATCGAAGAAGCTAGAGAAGGAAGCGACGTGTGTTCGCGCCTTTAGAAACATTTTGAAAATGGAAGACAATGGAAAGCAATTACGAGAGTTGCTGGCAGCTTTGAGCATTTAAATGGATGTTTTTAATTTGAGATTATTACTGTTATTAGAGATAAAGATCCGCTTCTGGTATTATTTTTAAATGAATGAATACCGTCTTTGGTATTTTTCTGCTGCGTTAAAATTAAACATTCTTCTACAAGTGGCTCATTTGCACACCTGCCACGCGGAAATGTAATGAACGGTCCCTTAAATATACTTACACTGGAATTTCTGTCGAATGAGTCTGGCAGGCTGCTGTGTGAATGGGGCACTCTGGATTTTAATTCAGAAAACACTACCATTACAAATATCAGTTAAATATGATGTATTTTTTGCCCTTTTGGATATTTTTTTGTGGGCCAGTATTATTCTGTTACATTTTTGATATAGTGAGATATCAGAGCATAAAAATAATAAAAAGGAGCCATTTGTTTTGCAGCTGTCATATTTTTTGACAAAGGCTCGTTTTTGGCAACAATTTTGTATGTAACTACTCTTTATTATTGAGCCGTATCAGTCGTTTTCAGTTATCGTATTAGAAGCTTAATGCTTTAAATGTTATGCCACGTTATGTATATATTTTTTTATCAATATTGCTAGTAGTCTCTGTGACTGTTGATCAATTTGATGCCATTCAATGATCTTATTAATGTATTCATAATAGATATAAAGTGGAGTGAAACTAAGATTATTAGGGGCCAGACTCGTCGTCACACCAGGTTGTCACAGCATTGCTATTCGACGGAGCCCTGCCCCAGCCTGCCCTTCGGGCATCTAGATAACTAAAGAACCTAACCTACCTAATTTTTCGGAATAAAAATGATTTCTGCCTAATTTCTGAAGAAAGCGAAAGGATAAGTCTATAGTGGTGTGACCACGAGTCTGGCCCTGATGATTATTAACAGGCCTTTATTTTGACTTGGCCACGTTTTTGATGATATAATCATAAAATAAAATACTTCAAACTCCTAGGTATGTGAAATAAGTAATAGAATAAGATAACTTGTTGATTTGTATGAAACGATATCTGTGATGATTAATTTTAATCAGCGATCTGTTATAATTCACCACCGATTTTTTATTAAATACATTCCATAATACATTATAATGTTTTTTTATCTGCTCTGATAAATAGGTATGAGGATTAATTATAGAAACAAAAACTACACCATGTTTTTATCGGTTTATTATTACGTTTAATTTACGGACCGTACCTAAATTACAAAAAACATTGCACAAGTCATTATTATCTTAAAATATTTTATTTTGATTCAAGGCTCAATTTACAGATTTAAATTTTCACGTACTATTTACAGGTAATATATTCCATTCAGGCACAGTTACTACATCATTTGCACTACGTATAAAATGTAAAAAAATCCGTAAGTAAAAATAAATTATAAAATTACAAAAAAATAACGAGAAATCAGATTTAATTAATATAAGTACGCGGTTTTACGTAAATACAAAATATTCTAAAAATATTTCATTTGTCAGCATCCTACGTTATGATAAGACAATACGCTGCTTTAAAAGCTTGAAGTAGGAATAAAACATATAATTTAAAAAATAAATAAAATATGAATACCTATGAGGAGAGGCCTTTGCCCAGCAGTGGGACAGAAATATAGGCTTAAATAAATAAAATAAATGAATACCTAGTTAGGATAACACCGACGTAGAGGAATCTTTTAATATTTCAGGAAAGGGCCCATTGAAGCACCGGCATACGCAAGCTATAGCCTGCAAACATCGCATTCTACAGCGGGCTTTTAGTATAGTCGACCAAGAAATTACTTTTTCACCCTAAGTTTCAATGTCAGTTAATTTAAGACTTCATTATCATTTACAAGTCAATGTGACAGCGTTATTATTTTTTTCCTAATATTGGGACTGTCAAAGAAATGGTAGCACTTGGTCGACTACGTACCTACCGCCTGTACGCTTATTGTCTAACGCGCGAGCGCTATAGCATTTACTATCTCTTTCTGTCAAACTGTATAAGACTGTGACAGAATGAGATGGTGAATGCGATAGCAAGCGCCCGCGCGTTTGACAATATGGCCTCTGGACCTAATGTCCGATTTGGATCAGATGTCAATCTGATTATTTATGCACGTTGTATGTAGACGGTTCACGAATGGATACATACTTATCCGTTCTTGTCTTTATGCTGGCCGTAGAGGTACTATAATCTCGCCGCACAAGCCTGTAGGTATAAATTTGCCGATACACAGATCCTACCGAAATTAAATAGTAAGTAACTCGCACAAATACCTTGTTTTTACAAAAGTTACATTAAGTAAAATAATTATAATAATACTTTATCTGATCATTAATAGGTACATGTAACCTAAAGGGTTCCAATGATTTATACATGTTTAAAGGATCACAGCAGTCTTATAATATTCAAAGCACTCATTTACATCGCATTAAATTCATCAAATATCTACTCTATACTCTATTCAAGTTAACGAGCTAGTACTGAGGGCACACAATTGTAGGTGATGGGTTCGAGATACTCCGCTAAAGCCACTGATTGGTTAACTCGACTTTAGCAACGTATTTTTACCCAATCACGTGCGGCTGTGCTCTCTTAGTACTAACTCGTTAACTTGAATAGGGTAACACACTGGTACTTTCACCTATCGATGTCTCGTCTCCAGTTCCATTGAAATGCAACTTTAGGAAAGTAACGTAAAGTAACATTAACACACACCGGGATAGAATAAGTATGGCCCAATATCATGATACTTAAATACCTACCACATTTTTTTAGCTTATCCTGATAGAAGACAGTAGATTAATATAAAATAAAAGAAAACTACGTAATCTGGCTCTTAGGTATTTGAATTGCGTATATCAAGATCCGGTAAACCACTTTCACCCCACCTAAATTTAGCATTTACACAAAAGAGGGAGACATCGATGGGTACGAAAATGGATATCCAAACAAATAGGTACACTTTTATAATTATCAGCAAACTAACTTAGGTAAATACCCCAGTGCCCGACGGTGCCCCAATAGCCGACAATTTCAATCTTAATTCGTAGCAATGAAGGCGACAAGCAGGGTGTCGATTATTGTAATTGAAGTGTCGAACACTGGGTCTATTCCGATTAGTTACATTGACAGTTCCATTGATGGAACTAGATGGAATTTTTTTTCCGAGTAGTTACATTCAACGAAGAGGGTTTCCTTAATGTAACTAGGTGGAATTTTTTTTTCCGAGTAGTTACATTCAACAAAGAGGGTTTCCTTAATGTAACTAGGTGGATTTTTTTTTTCCGAGTAGTTACTTTCAACGAAGAGCGTTTCCTCAATGGAACTAGGTGGACTTTTTTTCCATGTAGTTACATTAATAATGCAGAGTTAATTTAATGGGACTAAATGGAGGGGGTTTATATTGGAATCCATTATATCTTTTGTCCTAATAACAAAATCCATAATAACTTTGGTCATAATGATCTTTTGCTATAATAACGTTTGCCCTAATGTAAATGCAATAATATTGTTTGTCCAAATATTGAATATCCTTATGCTTATCACTTTTATGATTTATGATATATGACCCATTTTTTTATTTATTACAATAGTGGGGCAAAAATTAATGGGAAATGAGGGATAGTTGAATTATAGTTAATTTTTATTAAATGTTAATTTCCTTAAATACGGTCCAAATCCTCTCATTCTGAGAGGAGGCCTGTGCCCTGCTGTGGGACGTATATAGGCTGAGATGATGATGATGAGGAGTATAAAATTATTATGATAAATGTGCATATACATATTATGACAAACAATGTTAGTACAAAAGAGATTATGTCAAACAATATTAGGACATGTGACTATTAAGACATATGATTATTAGTACTTAAGGAAATAGTGCAAATAAGCATTAGGATATTCAATATTTGGACAAACAATATGTATTATGGCATTTACATTAGGGCAAACGTTATTATAGCAAAAGATCATTATGACCAAAGTTATTATGGATTTTGTAATTAGGACAAAATACATAATGGATTCCAATATAGACCCCCTCCATTTAGTTCCATTAAATTAACTCTGCATTATTAATGTAACTACATGGAAAAAAGTCCACCTAGTTCCATTAAGGAAACCCTCTTCGTAAAATGTAACGACTCGGAAAAAAAAATTCCACCTAGTTACATGGAAACCCTCTTCGTTGAATGTAACTACTCGGAAAAAAAATTCCACCTAGTTACATTAAGGAAACCCTCTTCGTTGAATGTAACTACTCGGAAAAAAAATTTCCATCTAGTTCCATCAATGGAACTGTCAATGTAACTAATCGGAATAGACCGAACACTGGGGTATTTACCTTAGGTACAGTAAAAATACTTTTGGCGTCCCCTATAGACAATCCATTGTGTATACAGTAAAGACGCAGAATGAAAACTACGAAATAAGGAAGATAGTCGGAAACACGTTAAAAGAAAGAATACTATTTTAAAAATGCGTAGAAAATCTTAATGAACTTTTAAATATTATTTGACATCTCCGATTGCGGCATACGATAACAGACAACGTAACGCCTGTTTTTCATTGTTACTATCAGTTTTGAAGAGTTGTACTTACTTGTTTTTATTAAGTATATCAAGAACGCAATAGTTCAGTGTCATATCCATATCCCAATCTATTAAGGAATCCATATCTTTCTTGCTTATATGTACTCGTAAAGAAAGCTAGTAATAATACCGACGGACACGATCCAACCGAAAGGTACTAAGTCACATGCGCATGAGTATCATTGCATCTACGTTCTAACACATAGCTGCATCCTTTTCGTATGGATCTGTATACTGAACCCATTTGTTGGCTTTAAATCAACGAGGCGGCTCTTACCTACATCTACGATCTTGCAAAATAAAAATATTAGTTATTCGAACAAACCTTGGCAATATTTACATTTTGCCTCTTACATATTTTAAAATGGGAAAATACGTATAAAACACATGACTTCTAATTAATTAAGTACACGGTTTTTAAAATGCCCTAACTTCTACTATTAGGTAAATTGTTATATAACCACCAATAAAGCATGATAAATATTTTTTGTCTTTCCTATCAGCACCATTTGTACAAAATCTTGACTAAATCGAATTGCAATGATTCAACGCTAGGTGAATATTTCTTGTACGGTCGAGTTCACCAATATATGCATCGCCAACCTTTCATAAATATCTATACATAGACCTTATGTTACCGTAATAAGGTCTATGTATAGATATTTATGAAATGTTGGCTGTACAGATATTGGTGAACTCGACTGTACTTACGTGTTATATCTTACATCGAAATAATGCATTGTTCTTATGAATTTGATACACATTCTTGATACACGATAACAGTTGAAAAAAAATGCACAATTAAGCCGCGAGTCCGAGAAACACTATCCCTTTCTCACATTTAATAAAACAATATTGTGAGAAAAGGACGGCAATAGGTACTCAGTGTTCTCAAAAGAGGTGGAGATCAGTACAATAAATGTAACGCAGACTCTTTTTAACTAAGGTAAAATATGAACTTGATTTAACGACAGTTTTCATGATTTATCAAATTTTCTACAGCATCTTCAAATGTTCAAAATTACCTATTTATTTTAATTTTATCTCGCCATTCCATTGTAAGAGGCGACGTGTGCTCTGTAATAGGACGTTTTAGTTTCATGTTTATTCTGCTAACACACTGGCATCTGCTGACATTTATTTTTATTTAAATTACATACTTATCGAACAGCTACATGCACGTCTTTCTTTCGCTTGTAGTTCTAATTTAAAACCAAATTTTAATTAGGTTTGTTTGCGCTAACTTTCGCAATTTCCCACAATTGCAAGGTAAAACAGGACTTAGATAGGAGACGGGTACTTCGAGATAGACAAAAAATAAATGTTAACAATTCAAAGTTAACCAAAAACAATTATTAGAATTATTTACGTCAATCGCTTACGACAACGTTAAGATAACATCAAGGTGTGTTTATTACCTTTACTGTACGTGTTCCCAAAAAGTTCGCATAGCGCGTACCATAAAGCCATTCTTAGATACAGGCAGAAAATAAACGACTGTATCATTGTAGCGGTCTGTCATGCAAACAATTTGAGTGGACAATCTGTGCTGGTTGACGCAAGTAGCTAAGTCCCGTTTTATAAGGTACCAGGTACCAGTCACTCAAGTGCTTAGCAAGCCAAAGGGGCACCATTAGGCGCCGGCTTACACTCATAGTTCGTCGAACGAGGAACTCTCCCGGTCGTCGAAAGGCCGCGCCCGCTCGCCCCAGCGGTCCCAGCGCTCCGAACTCAGCAGGGATTCTGTGTCTTCCTCGGGAATCGGCAGTGGGTAGACGATGCCGTCGCCATAGCTATGCGTGATCCATTGTGTTAGATCAGGATATGTACATACGGTAATACGAATATTCGGACTTATAAACAAATAATATTTGACAGTCTTGTATTCCATCCGCTCTGTGTATCTCTTTCCTACTCAACAGCTAAACGACGTGTAGTGACAAAATTTAAGAGTCATTGAACCATTGTCGGAGTAGTATTAAATTTGTTGAAACATGTAATAATTATGTTGAGTTATTAAAAGTAGATATTTAAACTGTTATGAAGACAGTTTAGTGAATGAAAATGAATTTTAGGCATTTATAGGTATCTACTTGTTTACGCATATTATAAATGTGACTAATAGCTAACTAAATGTGCAAATCTACGTGAAAGTATAAAAGTAATATATGAATGCAGCACTCTACATTTTGATTTTTAACACTGATCTCTTTGGGTGGCCATTTTTTATTGTACTTAGTAGTATTACAGATTAAATGAACAGCTACCAAAGAGTTGTGCTACAAATCCATTGAGCTGTGTCAGCAGGATATATGTCTAAGTAAGCATAGCTGACGATCTAACGAGTGCTAACATAATTAGCATGCAAAAGGACACTTTGCTGAAACGAACTGTTCGAAAGTACAATAAAAAGAAGTGAATGACTTAAATTTCGACCAACTTTACAGGGTAATTTAATCGCCAATGAATGAAAAGCATATAATAAATTTAAAATTGATTTATTTTATAATATAAGTAGTAAAAATAATGCGCAAATGGAAGTGTGAAGTTAATTATATAGTAAATTGTGTTATCCTTATACTATCTCCGGGACGGTGGAGCTCTTGCGTGGGCAAAGTCTCCATCTCTCAGTCTCGTGCCCGTTCGCCACGCTAAAATATCAACAAAACTATGTCTTAACCCCCAATACTTTTTGACAGCGTTACATCGGTAAATCGAAACAAAAGCAAGCGGAATTCAGTGTCTATGGATGCGACAGATTACAATCTGTGGATTTAACTTTGATCAACGTCCTCGCCTAGTGACAAGAACGTTATTTAAAGTTTAATAAATAAATATTGTTTAATTAGATTCAAGTTTTAACGAAATGCTGAAGCATCCAACGACGTTCGAATAGATAATATAGACTGAGAGGAAGAGAAAACGAATGAAGGTTTTTTAAAGAAGGAATTTTGTCTTACATATACATCACACAGACAGAATTCGCATAGTTCTTGAAGAGTTGTTAAGTAGACTGTGTATGAGAGTATCCATTTGCTTGCTAATAATTTTCTAAATTAATTGTAATCAAATCAAGCTTCGATCTACAATAAGCTGGTTATCTCGATAGAGGCGACCAACCTCTACGTCATACACAAAGCGTTTCACAGCGTCAGTGAAATAAAACTTTAAATAAAAAACAAAACAAAGAACAAATAAGTTTATTGTGCACAAATCATACTTACAAATATAAATGGGTTTTCATCTAACTTTATCAGTCTTGTGTGTTGTATATAGCTCAAAATAATAAATGCATTAATAAGCAATTGCATACATTGACAATATTATTGTTTTTTTTTTACTTGGAAATTATAATATTTTAAGGCACGTCTCAGAGCGAACCCCACATATCTTGAGAACGATTTTTCGGATAATAAATAGCTTATGTATCAGGTACATAATAGAAAAAGTTCCTAAATCCATACTTTACATTGGTGATTGTAAAAAAAAGAAAAATCCTAAATGTAACAAGAGCTGGCAGGAGCCAGGAATAAATATAATAATAGTAAATGAAAGCACTGGTAATAGAAATTCCGTATCATACCTAATTATTAAATTACGTATCCGGCATGGTATCAAATAAATAATTATTAAAAATGCACATATTATTATGCAACAGCAAAAAATACAAAGATCCAACTTACAAAAAATTAATTGTTATCACAAAAATTTCATTTTATTAAAAACTTCACTAACCTTTATAATCAAAGGCTTAATAGTAATTGACTAATTTTACATTTAATCGGCTGGTTTGAGCGTCAGAGTTCTTTTTATAGCGTATAAAAATACGATAAAAAGATCTCTATATAAAGAGTATACATGACAATCCTACAAGTATCAAAATAGACTTCAAATTGAACAAGTACCTAACAAAAACTACACCAGTAGCAATAAAGGCAATAAATCTATAACAAAGCACAGACTCCAGTCGGCAGCACAAATTTCTCGAGACTTAGAACAATAATATAAAAATAAACTTTGAATTAGTACATTTACGAACAACTAAATCATCGGTCGTTTGTTAAATAAAACGGCTTCAAATTTTTTTCGACATCACAAACGGAATGTTAAATGTTTTCGCCAACAATAAAATTCAGTAAACTATTTCGGCATCCCAAGAGAAACAGAAGCTAAAGCCTGTGAGAAACCATTCCATGTAACACACGACAGTTGACTCTAGGTCTGTATACACCTACTTAAGTCCATGCCAGCGCAAGCGTTAGGAGGCATTTCAATACGCTACGGCGTTCAAAGTCGTTCTCAAGGTATGTGGGCGACGTCTGAGGATTGACTTTTGTTTTTCTCTAACCTCGAACGGGTGGTGCCCATAGAGTCGTAGTTATGTTCCTGGGGCGCCGTGAATGTCTGCAGCTGGTGTTCCCGGCGGACTGGGAATTCGCAACCGTCGCCCAAACTGGCAAAATTGACGCGAACGTTACATTGGAAGACTATCTCGACTATATAAAGTAGAGATGCAACGGATAGTTGTTTGGCCGGATAGCCGAATATTTAGATAATAATATATAGTTTTACCTACAATAATATTGAGCTAATGAGGACGCGCGCGCGTATCCCCGTGCAAGTTGCGATTGTGACTTGTCCAAGAAATTGTAGGCTATCTATAATAGAAAAACTTTTTCTTCAGTATAGTCAGTCTATGTCCTCTTATGAACTATGTGCACAATGACAATTAATAAACTGATAATAATTATTGTCAAATATATAAATAAACATAGGTAAAAAACTTAAACAAATGACCTGTTGTATGTATGTAGTAGTAACGTGTCTGTATAAACAAATTAACGTTTCAAATTAGAAAAAGGACTTAAGGTCTAAATCAATGATGTGCACTACTACATACAACAGGTCCTTTGACCTTTACGTCAGTATTACCTATACCCGTTTTTAAGCATAACTATAAATTATTTCACTGTCCAGTATTTGGCCGGATAGTAGGCAACTATTCGGTCGAATAGTAAAATTGTGACCGGATACGGAATACTGGCCGGACATCAGTTGCATCTCTAGTAAAAAACAGTCGGGAGCATTTAAGGACTTAGTCGTCCAGTTTGAAATGTTAAGCCGTGCAAGATAACGTATTAAAGGTCGTGCTATGCTACCCTGTTATGTCAGATGTCCGTGTGATTTAAGAAAACAAGGGTACTTTAGTTTACCTGTTGCATCCAATAAAATCCATGCGTCAAGCATAAGATAACAATGTTATACAGGGTGAAATTTTGAACGTGATACAAAAGTAGTGTTTCAAGCTTATTAATGTTGGATAACATAATGCATTTACTCAATTGTTGAAATTGGTCTAATAAAATTTTGGATTTTCATACTTTGTTGTAGTTAAATTATGAACTAAATGTATGGACACCTCAAATTTAACAATACTAATTCTAACAACTGGGTAAATGCATTATGTTGTCCAGCATTAACTAAGCTAGAAACACTAATTTTGTATCACGTTCAAAATTTCACCCCGTAGTACGTAGGCGTTTTAAGTATGTATTAAGTAAATCGAAAACTCGTTCTGCGCGAAATTTTATTTCATGTTTCTTTTATTTTCTTTTGAAAAGATAATACAGTTAATGATAGGTCTTGAAATAATACTGAAAGTTGAAATATTAATAATTCATGCAGCCAAAAGTGAAAAAGATAGAAGGATACTTCCCAAAACTACATATCTTCGTATTTCAATATATTTTTGTTAAAAATCCTAAGTATTTGTGATTACTACTATACTTTACGCCTCGATACTTTGCTCTGATGAAAAATTATCTTTAGCACGTTAGATCAAGTAAACTACTTTCTGTTATGCCTGCCTATTCTTACAAATAAAACATATTATAAGCAAGCTTGAGCAGTGAAAATTACCACCGTTATGATACTTTAGTTAATATTATTTAAATGTGAGACTACGTGAATCTTATCGACTAATTTATGGCCTTTAAAATGAGAATGACAGTGAAATATAAAATAGAGACACGATTGATCATAAGTGAAATTCAATGATAATTTATGGCATTTATGCCATTCTTTATTAATGAACTAAAACAATTACTTTGCTCACCCGCGACCAGGTTTGCAGGTCGCGGGTGAGCAAAGTAATTGTTTTAGTTCATTAATATGGACCTCCGCAAAGTAACGCCTGATTCAATAAATCATTCTTTATTATACAAAAATATTATTTTATTAGTTATTAATTGTTGAAAAACACTTTTTTACTTATAATTATAAAATATATGAATAATGATTGATATTTACAGCGAAGATGAGTTAGTAATAATGATTTTAATGAATTGTTTTATGTTTTTTAGTATATATACAGACACGCGGTTATTTAATAACGCTATCTGTAGTAACCCTCAGTCAATTGTTAGAAATGTCATTCACTTCTTTTTGCACACATTATAGACATGCACACATCTAGACCACACTTTACACAAACCAATGCATTTGAACTACGCCGCCCAAAAATGTCTAGTAATCAATCGCGCATAGTAATTCGTATGTGATTGATTTCTAAACATATTTTATGTGCATATTATCATTTTAAAATAACCAGCATCTGCCGAAGTTGTGATAGATAATTTATTTTAAGTATGAAATAATCGATATTGAATAGCATAATCAAAAAACAGCTACAAAACGACGACTTTCCGGATTTTAATTTAGTTTTCTTGTTTTATACTTTTATTGTAGTTAAGTACCTAATACTCGTGCAGATTTTTAGTGAATTTAGAAAAGAGATCTCGTGCGTCCATGTGGAATTATTACTGATGTATATAACTATACAAATTGAAGAAATAAAAATATTTTAAGTTATTTATTTCAAATGATTGTGATCAAATTACCATGAGGAAAGTACCAGATAGATACCGAAGCGTTCAAACGGCACACTCTCTTTCACCATCTACGTCATGTCATAAAACTTCATGTTGAACCGAGATTTGTAATTTTAGTATAAAAGCAAGTATTTACCTCGTGAAGACGGGTATCAACCACAGCTGGGGGGTGTTTCCAAACACCTCCTTGAAGTTGCTGAAGCAGCCGATAGAGAACCCTCGGCGGTCTACTCCGCCACGGAACATCGGCGCTCGGAACGCTTCTGTAAAGGCAAAAATTGCACATAATTGGAAATATCTGTGCATCTGGCTCGCTGAAATGCGCCATTTTTTTTATCCTGTTAAAGTGTCCCATTGCTGGGCAAAGGCCTCCCCTTTTTTCCGCCATTCATTCGTCCCTATCGAGAGCATGCTCCTGCCTCCCTACTTGATATGCGTCCAAGTCGTCCCGCCATCTTCTCTTCGGTCTGCCTCTGTTTCGATGGCCATCCCACGGAACCCAAAAGGTGGTAATTTGGGCCCATCGCTGTGGGTGCATGCGGCATACATCATTATCATTAATATCTTGTAATTAGTAGGTTTTTAAAGCAGCATTATTTAGAAATCCCGAAAAAAATGCATTCAAATATTCAATTTGTTGTTATGTCATGTCATGAGTATGCGTAGGTATCGCTTTCATCATAAATAAATCAAACCTATTACATATGTTTTCTTTGAATTAAACGATAGTAATCTTGTTCGTGCGCGTGCTTACAAAGCGCGATAAACAATCGTTTGAACGTGTTTATCGAAATACTGTTCTAAGAAGAAGCCTGTACAATACGTTTACTTTTAGTTTACCACTGACTGATGGCTTGCCTTCATTTCATTTCCAACTTTAACACCATACAAATAAAGTAGCTATTACAAAATCTGCAAACGTGGGTAACAGTATTCTAAAATTGGCTTTATTTGCTGGTCGTTAAAGTTGAATATGAAATGAAGGCAAACCATCTGTCAGTGGTAAACTTTATGTAATTTTACTGTACTAAGAATTATTAATTATTATACAATAGCCTTTTAAAAAAGTATCATTTTAAAACTGGCACTGCATTTCAATGATAAAAATGAAATAAACGCCTTCTACGATTTACAAGTGAGAGTGAATCAAGATATCATCAATCATCATACATTCTAGACGACCGGATAGCCGAATGGTTAGAGCATCTGGGGGGTTACTACGAAATTAGATTTATGAACTTCGTATCATGCCATTCTTTTCACTCTTATGTTTAGTACTATTAGGGCCAATGGCACGGTCCGGGGTTAAAAAATTAAATCGTTAACGCTGGGTTAAGAATGACAGTTCCATACATTTTGACACTTCTTAGCCCTGGGTTAGCCATTAACTCGGAGTTAAGTAGTTAACCCAGGTCCGCGAAAGCCCGCCTTAGTGAACGGAACGGCACAATGCGAAGTTAGAAAATCGAATTTCGTGGTATAAATCCCGACTACTAAGCTTGAGGTCCCGGGTCAGATTACCGGTCGAGGTAGATATTTGTATGAAAAATACGAGAAAAATAAATATGCTCTTGAGTCTTGGGTGTTTAATATGTATTTAAGTATTATTATGCGTTGCCTAGTTAGTACCCACAGCTTTGCTTAGTTTGGAGTTAGGTCAATTGGTGTCAATCGTCCCGTGATATTTATTATTTATTTATTTCACAGCCTAGGTGCACAAAACGTAAGCGCAGTTCCATCGAAGCAGTAGGTATACATATGTAGTACATAATATCCTATTTTATAATTTGTTTCAAAAAAGGAGGAAGTTCTATGTTCGATTATGCATTTTTCATGTTATTTTTTGACGTCTTTTATGACCTTGTTTACTTTTGAAATTTTGTTATGTAAACCCGTAGGGTATTTACTTCAGAATTCAACTACAAAATCATTATATTTGGTATTTTACGTACAGTTGGTATTTTCCGTTTATGGTTATGTCCGTCGAAAGGACCTTATCTCGTTATCTATCACTGACTCATTCATGACGTTTACAGATGACTGGACGAAACAGACTAGATAGCCAATGTTCATTGCTTGCACAAATTCCATACGTGAAATATTTTTATTCATGTATTTTTTACGCGAAAAGGCGACCTGGTAGACCCAGACGGCGATGGCGAGATGAACTGGACTTCTTCACGGAGGACTGGCCCTCGTATGCAGCGGACAGAGAGCAGTGGAGATGTTGGGGGGAGGCCTTTGCTCAGCAGTGGGACAGAATAGGCTAGTAATAATAATAATAATAATTTTTTACGGAATGTACACCATGATTACCTGTAATAAGTTCCCGATATTTCGATGCAGTTGCATGCATTATGATCACGAGTAAACGGGGGATTATCGGGAATAGGGATGTTGACGCCATTAAAAAGTAGTTCAAAGACACGACTCCAGTAAAAAAGGCCTAATTTTAGCAATGAAAACAAGACTAATTTTCGATTAACTGAAAAATTAGATTTTTTGTTGCTTTAAAACAAATAAATAAATAGTTATTTGATTGAGTTGGCGAACAAATGACGTCATAAGTTGCTATTGCCATTCAAACTCTAGGGGAGAATTGTGTTTTGACAGCTCATAAAGAGTATTTCAGTTGATTGGTTGTGTCAACATCCCTATTCATTAATAGTACATTACTGCAGCGGCCGCGAAATAGGGGATTGCCGGCCGAGTAGTTATAGATGGCCGAGTGTTAACGAGGCCATTTAGAGATACGAGGCCGGCAATCCCTGTTCGTGGCCAAGGCTTGTATAGTTTTTCTCAAACATGCATCATCATCATCATCATCGTCATCGTCATCGTCATCGTCATCGTCATCGATCCATCGATCCATCGATCCATCGAGCCATCGATCAATCGATCGATCCATCGATCCAGCGATCCATCGATCAATCGATCGATCGATCGATCCATCCATCCATCCATCGATCCATCCATCCATCCATCGATCGATCCATCGATCGATCGATCGATCCAACGATCCATCCATCCATCGATCCATCGATCCATCGGTCCATCCATCCATCCATCCATCGATCGATCCATCGATCCATCGATTCATCCATCCATCCATCCATCCATCCATCCATCCATCGATCCTTCGATCCATCGATCCATCCATCCATCCATCCATCGATCCATCCATCCATCGATCCATCGTTCCATCGATCCATCGATCCATCCATCCATCCATCCATCCATCCATCCATCCATCCATCCATCGATCCATCCGTCCGTCCGTCCGTCCCTCCGTCCGTCCGTCCACCATCCATCCATCCATCCACGTCGACCACGTCGACCTATTAAACGTCATGGTGCTGTGTCTCATAAAACAATAGACGATCACTTTGCTGGCCAAGGCCAGCAATGTTGTATGAAATTCCATTATTGACCTCTCGTCTAGGCGCACCTGCAACGTGACAGTTCGTGGCGTATTATAAGGAACATAACGTCAATATTACATAGCATGTTTGAGAAAAGATAATTAAGATCTACATCCCGTAACAAATGTAATGTAAATTATCCATGAATCATTAGATTTCTGATCCACCGTAGAACATTCCACAGTAACTTTCATAGTAATTTCCCGTGTCAAGCAAAACTATGGCTCTATGAAATTTTCCGTGATAAGGGTCCATAGTGGGTGACGATTCAGTTGGTTCGATAGCACAAAAACGTACTGTGAATTTTGCACAGGAGGGGCGTTAAGTTAAATCATTATAACGATAAATAAAATAGATTACTGTAAGCTATTATACTATAAAACTATAATTTATCTGAAAACAACAAGGACTGAATGAATAACTAAATGAACATAATAACATAATTAACATGAGCCTGAATGAATCTAATATACATATAAAAATCTCGTGTCACGGTGTTTGTTATCGAACTCCTCCGAAACGGCTCAACCGATTTTTATCAATTTTTTTTCTCTATAATCAGTAGGTCTGAGTACCTATTGGTCGTATAGGCTAGGTACTGTTCTTCGCGGATGAAGTCGCGGGCAACAGCTAGTAAATGAATATAAATATGAACTCAATGCAGCAATTTCAAATACCTACAAAAATATTATGTCTTATAAACATATAATAAACATAAACGATGTAGTTTACAGAAGGTAGTTAAAAGGGTTCATAATTGCATCAAATCACTTAAGAAAATATAGAAACTACACAATACACACAGCTGTATACAGCGGCAAGTCAGGCTTAGCACCCTGTATGGGCACAGATATTATATTTCAGTAACTGTCAGGATTCTACTCCTATAAGATTTTAAAACTATAAAAACAGGATAAGCTGTCAACATTGCCCTCACCCTATTTCAAATAATGATATTCAATCGAAGTACCAAAGTGGAACTTTTTCACAATCAATTTCACGACGACTTCTTTGTTAGATGCATGTAATGAAAATGTTCCATAATGGTACGCGATTCAGTTTCTTAAACGGTATAGTCGGGGTAAGAAAAGGTTCGTCACTTTTCGACTCTATGTCAACGAGTTAAGGTCGAAAAGTGACGAACCTTTTCTTACACCGACTATACATTAGTAGTTTATATTATAATATAATACATATTATATTATGTATATTGTCTCTTCTACTAACACTAGTCTAAGTATTGATTGTAATTAACTTACACCTATGGATGATGTGCCTAAATGTATATTATATCCGAAATAAATATTTTTGAATTGAATAATAAAATAACGTATGCGGGTACCTACATGAATTTTTTACATGAAACTATTTACATTGTTTAAAGAAGTGCCTGCATTTACCATTGACCAATGCCGTAAATAAACTGCCAATAAGCTGTCTAGTCGGACTGTGGAATTCGTGGAACTTAATGAGAACATCTGAAAACAACACGGGAATTTAGTATTTGCATACAGCCAATTATGTTTGCAGCCACTTCTGTTTATAATTATACATGAGAACTGAGATCTTACTGTCCAACGCACTGGGAATCACAAACGCTTTCGCCATTTCTCTCTGTTACACAGTAAAGAACGAGGGTGGAAAGAGATAGTGACTGATGAATGTTAGTGCGAACGCCCGCGCGTTAGACAATACGGTCACTGGACGGTAGTCGGGAGAAAAGGGAGTGATTCTTCAGTATGTTAAATGGATAGCTACACTTATACGCATTTAATGCTGAAGCTGAATCGATGCGGAAGGGTGAATTGATGCGGACGCATCTTCATACAATATTTTTTTCGTTTTTGTTTTACATAATGGGATTCGATGATGATAGATGTGACTTCACCCATATATGTACCCTCTAGGATGCCATGATATATAGCAGACTGCCTTAACCCTTAAAAAAGTAACTTAAAAGGAAGTAACTTCGTTCGGAAAACGTAGATACACGTCTAAACCAACTATGCTCAACTTTTTTTTGTACGGGCTTAATTGTATTGTTACAATGGTGCAGCGGGCCGCAGCATCGATTGTCAATAGCATTAATAGTCGGAATTATTGATAATCAATATTTTTTTTACGCCGGTCACTCATTGAAGCTTGGTGGGACGCTGGTTAAGTATAACGTGTATTATACTATACTATACGGAAGGAAATAATTGCGAGTAATTTCCCATTACGTAAGTAACGGTGTTCATTTTACCTCGTATTTTACCAATGAAGGAATATGCGATAAATCCATACCTTCATTGATGTTTGCATACTTTACATATATGTACCTACTCGTGCTGCGCATTTGTGTTTTGTATGTATGTATTTAAATGAATACTCAAGTGTCAAAATCTCGCTGCCTATACTAGGCAGGCAACGAAACAAGCATTATGTCGCGAGTGCGATGCACTTACAATCAGAGGTCGTATTGTCTAACGCGCGGAAGGTTCGCGATCGCATTCATTATCTCTTTCTACCGTCTTCCTGTACAGTGTGACAGAGAGAAGTGATGTGAACTATTGTGATTTCAAGTGCGTTAAAGATTAAGGCCTCCTCAGGAAACGACTATGTACGCCGAGTGGCGAGGCGAGCGTTTTCTGTTAGAGGTAAAGTATATATCTTCCCAGGTGAACTTTTCGCTTCGAGCCCTTATCTTTCAAAACAAACTGTATAGTCATAGTATTAAGGTTCAAATTTAATGTAATGGCTCGAAGCAAAAAATTCACCTGGGAAGATTTATACTATAGCTACCTTCGGTCGAGACGTTCGCGCGTTGGTTACCTTTATCATCGGTAATTTATATTATTAGTATCCGCAATGAACAGAGAAAACGCTCGACGCGGTGCAGGTCGCGCGTTGTCGAGGCTGGACCGTAAAGGCCGGCGCAATTCAGATACATGTGCGTGTAGCGCACCAGTTGTAATTCAGGTGTCAACCGTGAGAAAGATGGCATACCACGTGCACGCATCTAGTACGCCATTTTTCTTACAATCTCATTTATTACAACCGGTGCGTGTGCGTGAAGTGTCCAGATCCCTCGTCACTAAACATTTTAATGCTGGTATAAAGTCAGGTATACGCACCTAGAGTGGTCCGGTTAGTGGCAACGAGGTAGCAGTGGTACCCGAAGAGCGAACCGAGCGATATCCCGAACATTAGCGCCACGAAAAACGCGAACACAATGTGGTATCGGCCCGCACTCGCCGCCGCGCCGAAGTCGCCGCTCTATGGACATAATTATAGGTGAAAAACTTAGGAAAATGACCTGTTATATGTAGTAGTAACGTCTCCGTATAAACAAATAGACGTTCCAAATTAGAAAAATGACTTAAGCTCCTCAATTTTGTGCACTACTACTAACAGCAGGTCATTTACTTAAGTTTTTTAAGTATAATGTTACTTGAAGTAGAGACCTTTTGAGGCAGGCTCTAGTCTACGAAATTCGATTTTCGAACTCCGTATCGTGCCGTTCCGTTCACGCTAATAGTATAAACAGAAGAGTAAACAGGATAGACAAGAAAATTTCTACTGTCAATAGGTTAACGATGCAATGGTCACGCTGAACGTCACGCTAAATAAATACTCTTTACGATTCTCACGATTTTATTATCAAGAGAGTAAAAACAAGTGTTTTCTTTTATGTTATGTAGAGCCTATTACAACGGTTTAAATTGACAAAATTTCATATTTTTAAGACTATAATTTGATTCGTTCTCTGTATTCTGTTTGGAAAGAGAAAGACGCTGATAGTTTTAAATTTTCACTAGGATTATTAATCTGTTTGGAAAGAGAAAGACGCTAGATAGCTTTAAATTTTCACTAGGATTATTAATCTGTTTGGAAAGAGAAAGACGCTAGATAGCTTTAAATTTTCACTAGGATTATTAATTAATTTATTACAATTTTTTTAAGATGTGCTTATTCTAAAATGGCGTAACTCCAAAACTACTACACAATAGATCCATTACTTTTGTCTAGTCTCTATTAAAAAAAAGTGATGACGTAAATCTGACGTTGAGGTTTTTATCAAATTTAAAATTATTACAGCTCTTTTTTCTGGTGAAAAAGGCAGATATATTTTTTAATTTCTTGTATTTTTTTAAATATGGAGAAATAAATTATAATAAATATTTTTCCGTGTTTAGGAGGCAAAACTCTTTCGATTCCTGTAGTAATTTTCAGGTGTCAAAAAAATGAAATTCACTATCCTGAGCAGATTCAAGACGCGAGACAAAACAAAATACAATTAAATTCGCGAGTCGAGCAAAACTGGTAACCCAGCGTTAAGACGCTGACAACACCTAATTTTGTTGAAATTGATGTCACTTAAACAGTTTTTTAGGAAAAACTGTTTGTTCTAGCACATCAAAAAAATTATATGTTAATATTCATCATATTTCAAAGACCGTGGACGGACTCGATACATAATTGGACGAAATCGGCTCGATAAAAAATAATTGCGAAGATAGGTCTTAAAATCATCATTAAACGGTTCTATGTCTTTATTTTTTTGGCGTATGCGTCTGCAATTAAAAACATGAAGTCAACATATTCATACCTAAACCGCTAACGAGTCATATTTCACAAATAATCCACAGTTTTTTTTTAATTCAATATTTGCCCGATTAATTTCAATATACCCGGCTGCCCAGTAATAGCGGCATCTCGTTTACTCCGATACAAATAGACAGTGTGTGCCGACGTTGGTGTTGACAGCGTCTTAAGTAGTGTTAAATGTATAGAATTGTCAACCCTAATCCAGGTTTAACGATTTTTTTTAAACTCTTGATTATGCAAGTAGCCCTCCCTATACCAGCGTCGCTATCATCTGAGTACCTATCTTAAGTTCTCGTTCGCACTTTCACCATACACATCACTTAAGCCGCTACAAGTGCAAACGAGAGATCCAATAAATTCCCAAGAGTGAGCGAGAGGTTCGAAAACGAGGTTTTATAGCCCCAGAGCTATATAGTGACGCTGGTATAGTGGAGTGGGTACGGATCAAGCAACCCGCATTACGTAGCGACCGCTCAAGTTCAAAACCGTGCTAGAGCTTGTCTAATTTAAAATGACGCGCCCCACCACCGCATTTACGCACAGGATTTGAAACTCTATTTAAGCTACAATAGAGAAAAATTTCTCTTGGCAGATGTGCGTAAATGTGGTGGTTGGGCGCGCGTCATTTTAAAATTAGACAAGCTCTACGCAAGGTTGCCTTGCAACGAGGTTGCTCAAGTCAGTTGCCAACTGCTGGCTAGATCAATGACAAAAAAACGCTTCATTTTAATTGAGTGTAATTAACTAATTAAAGCATTAACAGTAGAAATTTAATTAGATATCCGACCAGTCTTTAATATCGCGTCCAGAAAGAACTTTTGGGCATCCTAACGGCAATTATCAAAAAGAAATGCAACCTTGACAGGTTTTAACCTTTCGTACCTATGCCGTAACGCGGATCCGCGCCAGATTTAAGACTGTCTTTTTGTATTTTTAACAAGACTAGAATGCAGATATTTTTTTACTTTCGGCATACGAGAGGTTAATTTTACCACTAAGCCGTCAAACTGTTCTTTGTGTGTGATACGTCTCATGCACTTTTATCATAAAAGAATGTGTCATACCGATATAAATATTTAATGGTGCATTAAAAAGGAGTTGATTTACGGCCGAACATGAACATTGATAAACGCAGATAAGACCGAGTTTATGTTTGTGCTTGTGCAATTAATTATTTATGAATTATCATTAAAGTTTACAGACTTTTAAGTAGAAGATCATAGGTTGATGTTAATGTTCTTATTAACCTTTGACATATCAGTTTGATCCCTAGAAATTTTTGGCTTAACAACAGTCAAGAAAACTGAATTTTGAGGCAATGAGGAACCTCTTTACAATTACATAATGCCAGAAAGAAACGTTATTATCAAGTAAAGATTAATTCTGCTCACACTTCACTTATCTTCGATAAAGTGCCACATTGCTCAAAATTCACTTGAGACTGACTGCACCTACAGTCGCCAAAACAAGTGACCAGTTGTGACCTTATTACAACGTAATTTAAGGTGCTGATAGATCAGTTAAGAGTTGGCGATTGTATTTTCCTTTAGGTCAAGCAGACTGATTTGTTAAAAAAATAATTACCTATACTAAATAATGTCTAAGAATCTATCCAAATTAATAAAAGTATCTATGCTTTTCCACATTGTTTGACACAAAACAATAAAATAACAATGCTTCCAGACATAACTATTTAAATTGATAAGGTGAATTTACAAAGCTGACTGTATACAAGATATTCTCACTAAAAACCAATTCAAACAATATGGAACTCAAAGCATACAAAACATAATAACAAACTAACAAAATGATTTATGAATACGAAAGTTCAAATATGCTCAGTGCGTGTCAGTATTGTGTCACTACATACATAAATGATATCAAACATCAGATAACTACAAGACGTCCAAGCAAACAACTGTGCCAGTAAAGTCATACCACAGAGTAAGTAAAATACTAGGGAATGCAATCATGACGAATTAAAACGGACATCGGTTATTAACCGATAAACGGATGGTTCTTATTATAAATTACAAAAACACCAGATTACATTCCCTGTTAAATACCCAACAGAGGCAAAGATTTAACTAACCGCGCTACTTTTACTCATTGTTAAAATGAATGAAATGAATGATAGAAATAATGAGTTCTCTACCAGAATAATAAAATTTATACAAACGTAGATTTTATTAGGCTTTTCATTAGGCTTTAGAGTGGTGATATCCTGAAAATAAACAATTATCGATGTATAGTCTTTTAAACGGTGCAAAATAACGTAGTGCGGTTTATCGAAGCTTTGTCTCTGTGGGGAATTACTCTGTGGTTACGATAGTGTGAACCGTGAGTAACAACATATCGATATCACTGTGTACATTGATATAGTGCGATAACTAGCGAATTATCTTAAATTACTAGCTTAATGTCCTACGTAGAAGCTTAATAAGGTAAATCAAGTTATTTTTACGAGCATTTCCGTGCATATTTTAGATATTGTGCCTTTGTCAATCAATCGGTCGCAGTGGGCATGCTTGTATTCCTGATACATCTGCAAAGTTACACAAAAGGTCACCTACTTCATGAAGATTTATTTACGATAACTGGAAAATAAAATAATATGAAAGCACACCAACAATCTACACAATATTTGAATCAGCTAAACATGGAAACACACATATGTAATTTGAACTTGGAAATCATTTTAATTAAAAACAAAGTTTTATTCTTCTATGAAGAAAATACAGGTGATAAAAATAATATTCAGGGCAATGTAAAATATAAGTTTCGTCACATAATTACTTTGGAACTATTATTACTATTAGATATTGCCAATACCTACTATTAGCTATTAATAGATAAGACAATATATATAATTATTAATTGACAACAACAAGTTATTCCAAAATATAACACCATGTATCTATAATATACACCATTTATATTATAATCAGAACCAAGGATAATTATCAGTAATATCATCACCCAACCCACACTCAGTAAAACTCATATTAATGTAATGTACTTCATAAGGGCCTACGCATACCACACAGCGTATTTTTTACGTGCAGATGACGGGCGTTTACGTCATCCGCGTCATCGTAGGATTCCCAATAAAACAAGTACAAAGGTAAGTCGCACTCCGTCACCTCCAGGTTTATTGACTAACGCGCTGACGCATGCTTTCGCAATCACTATTTCTTGCTGTCCAACGGTATAAGACGGTGACAGGAAGAGATGGTGAAAGCGAAGCCAAGCGTTCGCGCGTTAGACAACACGGCCTCTGGCCTTATACTACGAAATTCGATTTTCGAACTTCGTATCGTGCCGTCCCGTTCACGCTAATAGTATGAAATAGAAGAGAGAAGGGACGGCACGATACGAACCTCGAATTTCCTAGAAGCCCCCACGTCGTCTGCGCGTGAAAAATACACCATCTGCGTTAGCTCTTATGCCAGAGATTGATTTTAACGTACGCTAAAATGCGATTCCATATGTCACACTAAGGCTCCAGACGCACAGACAGCGGAGGCGTGGCGGTGCCAGTTGTAATATTCTAACTTGTATGAACGGTTGCGCGGTACCGTACCGCGAAATCGTTCATACAAGTTAGAATATTACAACCGTCACCGTCACCGCACCGCCACGCCTCCCTGTCTGTGCGTTTGGAGCTTTATTGTTAAAACATTTAATTAATATCGTCACTCCTTTGAAAAAACCTCGTATCTCAAAATCGATAATCTGGCTAATTGAACTTTACTGAGTGTGCAATAAAGTTCAGTTTGGTTTACATATTGATTTGAGATACGAGATTTTTTCAAAGTAGTGACGATATGCAATTCTTACTGTTTGCATCTGCAAATAAATCCAACTCAACAGCAACCTATAAACGAGTTAACATTAACGCATTCACTGCCACCTGGCTTCCACACCACAGGTGCCACCGACGCACATGTGCGTTCAAAATGTATGAATAATTATGACAGCGGCACTGGGCGAAGTCCCGAAAACGCATATATGCGTCGGTGGCAGTGAATGCGTTAAGCAAAACAGAACATCCGAAACTCGACCATATAAAGCACATACACACTCAATACTTCTTAAAATAAAATTCCTGAATCTGCAGGCTTATTGTCTAACGTTTCTGACGCTTGCCTTCGTAATCACTATTTCTTTCTGTCAAACGGTATCAGGTGATGACAGAAAGAGATGGTGTAAGCGAAGGGAAGCGTCAAAAGTGTTAGACAATACGGCCTCTGGTTTATGTATCATGAAGTCAAGTTACAGTTCACTTCCAAAGTTCATAATGATAACAAGAAATATTGGCAAAATAAAAACAACTCTTTCGACACACAACCTTGCACATTGTTATTAATAAATTAACAACTACAAACCATTAAGTAATTAAGATAAGGAAAACTTCACTCACCTTCCAAAACTTAATAAAATAAGGCAGGCATGTGGACATGACAAACGCGCAGTACAGCAGTGCGTAGCCGAGGAAGAGCATGAAAAACTTGTAGTTGTGGAAACAGACGCAGTTGTTGACCCACGGGCAATGGTGGTCCATTTTGAGTACACAACGACCACATATGCTACAATGATGAGCCCGGTCTGGCTTCACGAGAACACAACGGTTGCAGTAACGGACTGAACCTGACATTGTTCTGAAAGAAAAGTTTCTATATAAACAAAATGCATCTGAATTGGTTCACCCGTTTCAAAGCTACAGTGCCACTGAACCACAGACAGACAGAGAGAGAGACACACACATAGCGGTCAAACTTATAACACCCCTCTTTTTGCGATAGAGGATAAAAATACATATTTTCATCTTCAAGCAAATAGTATTTAACTGGCATTTTTCATCACACCAACTATTGAAACTTTGTATTTTTGAAACAGAAATGAATGTATTTTACATCCATCCAGCGCGGAAACGCCGCAAGTGTTATGGGCACCTTTGCGCCAGAAACGACTAGGAGCGTGGGTTTATTTCACTGAATTTCTTTTATGTAAAATTGACTGTAGCAGTATTTAATTTTACAAATTGAGAAGGATAAACAAATATTCTGGGCCGTATGAATCAATGCAGAAAGAAAGCTCAGAACTAAAATTGGAAGGAGACTAAGTCAACTAACAATTTTTAGTGCAAATACAGTACATAAGCAAACGCTAACCAAAAGGCTTATCTCTAAGAATATTAAAATTATTATGAACAATACTATGTCAACATTTGACTTAGGGAAAGGTTATCTCAGTAGCACAGATTTCATTCAATGAACAAGAGGCCAATAACCATTCAACATTCATGGGATAACATAACTGAGTTAATTAATAAACAAAATACACATTATTTCCTCAATTCTAGCTAAAAGTTTAGAAGCACATTTACAAACCTGGTTACAACAGGAATTGTTTTAGCAAACTTTTCCAAAACTTCTTTTTTACTTTGTATTCTAAAAAGTCTGCAGTATTTTCTTACAGTTAGTATGAGTCTAGAATTAAGAAAACAATTTTCTGAATTTTAATAAGAGTTACGACATGAGGATGGGGGTAATAAAATTGTATAACCTTGTTACTACGGGGAGATCCTTGGCAAAATTTTCAAGCACCTGCCGTTGTGCATCTTCAGTCTCTGCACTCAGCAAGTTCTCTATTTCTGTCTCAGGCAGCTTATACTGAAATTATAGGAATAAATTAATTAACAAAAATAATACACACACCAAAAGCGTCTAGGAATAAATCCAAATTAATTCCCATATAGGGTTCAGTCGGTTTTTACCATTCCCTCCCCTTGTTAGGAAAAAATTGAGCAACAATGGGCATATTATTTTTATCTGGTCAGGTTTCTTTATTGTTATTTATAATAAGGAGTTCTCAAGTCTACAAAAATAAGGAAATTTTAGACAACAAAGTACTTTTATGCACATTTCGTTTTTATTCAAGAATACATAATTATTAACTTGTTTAGGCATAATTTCTTTACTAAATTTTTCCTAACTTAATCAACATCCAGCCCCCCCTCCCAAGTCCTCAAATATAAATTAAGCAAAGATTAAGACCCCCCTCGGTGTTTATGTAATACTTGAATGATCCCTATGCATTGCAGCTCTACCTAGTTACACGGAGTCCAAATAATATATTAAGGAAAGAATTTTATTTAGAGGTTTTTAAAAAAAATAATTACATAATTAAGGGCTTAATGAAAACAAAATCACTGTCGCTTCCTTTGTGTAATAAAAGTTAAGTCATAAAAACTATATTCAATTAAGCTTTGTTTTAATTAAATGCCTTAATTGTGTAAAAACTTTTTGAACATGACTTTCTAACTTTTTAGGTCATATTTTGTTAGTAACATAATACCTTAACACTATGTTTAGTGATAGTTACAAAGTTAAATAAAAAATAATAAACTTCATTAAATTACTTTGCAGATAAAACAAACTCAATAAAATAAAATTAATTAATTCAAAATAAGTTAAGTGACAACTCCAAAATCAAAATTAAAATTGACTAACAAATGAAAATTAATTATTAAAATCTCCCCATCTCTCCAAACCAACAGGACCTTAATCTCAAGGCTTTTTGATGCACAGATAAGGAAACATTTTTTAAAATTAATCCAAATTTGCAATTGGAAATGGTAACAGATATTGGAATATTCAAACATAAAATGCTTCACTTAACTTAAATGAGAAGACCCATATCAGCAAACATTGTTTTGTATGCAAATGTCCAACTGGTTAGGCAGTGAAAGCTTTCTAATGAGTGGTTCACTTAACAAATGTATGACGCCATGCCCAAAATAATTTGTGACCGAAAAGTTTAGTAGGTTAATTGGGTGATCCGTATGGTGATGTCCTACTGATGAGGTGAGTCATGCATTGACAGGAAATTCTGCCCATCTAACCCATTAAAGTCAATATTTTTTTTTTACTAAGACCAATCTGAAGTTATTAAATTAGTATGATTCAATCCATACATTCATAGCTAATGTCTTCATTGAATTATTCATGGATACTAAGAATCACTTAGAATTTAATTAATCAGCAACATCAATAATAAAATTATTATGATCACCGCTACACTAATAAGATTTATTTTGTTTTTAATAGGAATGTTTATCATTGAAATGGGGTCATTGGTGTAACCTCTATTATAATTAACCGCGTAAACGATACTAATACTAACCTTGTCAGGTATCGGTTTAATCTCAGCGAAAATAGTTCGCCAGTACGACCATGCAAACATGAACAGCAGTATGTGGTAAAAAATAAGATAAAGGGTTTGCTGGACAGTGTTTTCAATTGTAACTGAAATGATATAAGTTCACATTTAAAGATCAATAATTTCAGCACTACACGAATCATGAATTATTAATCAGAATACTAACAAATACACAACTGAATAACGTAGGCATAATAAGACCAAGTTACAATCGACACTATCAATAACACAGGGAGCCATTTAAAAGCTCGCCAACACCACATATTACATATTCTGCAACAATTACAATAGCTAGAGGGTGATGCCCTGTTATTTTGAACTGACGATGCCATTATTTAGTATCTTTTGATGGCATTGAAAACATCCATGTTCGACTCATGAAAGAACAATTTCTAAAATAAAATGACAAATGAAATCTAGATTGCCAGTATAAAAAATAAAAAGTTGTCAAACTCAAATTTAGCTAACAAAAATGACTAACACTCCAAGAGCGAGCACTGAATCTAAATAATAGTTTTTAAAAGTAAATATATATTTTTTGTTCCTTTACCAGATATTTTAAAAAGACCTTCGACTAAGACTGCTTTCGTTAATATACAGTCTAAATACTTCAAATGCAGCGTTATTCAAAAATCTATTTTGATTTCGAGCAGAATTGGGCAGATATTAGAAAGTCACGAACGAAATTATATGTGTTTTTGTGGCAATGGCAGCACTAAATTTAAAGGCCATCACAAACCACAGCGCGCGTGTGCGGCACGTCGACGCTGCGTTATGCGCGCGCGACACCAAAGAGTATTGAAATATTATATGAACAAGAGTGGCAACTCTATGGTCAAAAATGCATGTATGGAAGGTGCTGCCGCCCTACGGCAGCTCAAGAACTAATGTGACGTATCTATAGATATATACCTATCTATATTTATATGTTGGTAGTGATGTACAGCTATAGATACGCGTACCTATAGCAATGTACAGTCAAGGATTTTAATTGATAGGCAAATTGCCACTATTCGTATTTTAGCCGTCTAATTCAAATCAGCATATACGAAGTATAAGCGGCTAAACCCGATTTGCATTATACGGCTAAAATACGAACATTGGCAAGTGGCCTATCAATTAAAGTCCTTGACCGTACAATTTGGTACGCCATGGCCATGGCCGATGAATGACAACTGACAAGTTTGACAAGTCAACCAAGATGGCCGCTAATTTAGTTCTTCGGCAAACACCAGAGATCGCTGTAGTCGCATGAAAAGTGATGATATATGTAAGTGTGCCCCCCCTGCGCGACACGCTCACGCGCGTTAGGCTAGCGGTGACATACACCGACCGCGGCGGGCCAGTGGCGCTCCAAGCCCAATGTTGCCACCTTATAAATAATCAAATCACTAGGTCCGGCTCAAAGAGTATTGTAATATTATATGAACAAGAGTGGCAACTCTATGGTCAAATATGCATGTATGGGAGGTGCTGCCGCCCTACGGCTGCTCAAGAACTAATGTGACGTTTCTATAGATGTATACCTATCTATATGTATATGTTGGTAGTGATGTACAGCTATAGATACGCGTACCTATAGCAATGTATAGTCAAGGATTTTAATTGATAGGCTAATTGCCACTATTCGTATTTTAGCCGTCTAATTCAAATCAGCATATACGAAGTATAAGCGGCTAAACCCGATTTGCATTATACGGCTAAAATACGAACATTGGCAAGTGGCCTATCAATTAAAGTCCTTGACCGTACAATTTGGTACGCCATGGCCATGGCCGATGAATGACAACTGACAAGTTTGACAAGTCAACCAAGATGGCCGCTAATTTAGTTCTTCGGCAAACACCAGAGATCGCTGTAGTCGCATGAAAAGTGATGATATATGTAAGTGTGCCCCCCCTGGTCCGGCTCCAAAACTCACCAAATAACCAAATTGTAATAACGAAATTTTCACTAGATATACAAAAAGAAAAAAGGTAGGTTATTTGTATGAATAGATATTTTTTTATTTCAAAGAATTATTATTATGAAATAATAGATCAAAATATTTTAAGAAGTCTTATCACAAATCTGATCAAGTTATTGAATGCTTCAGGAGGTATTTCTTCCTCGTCACCATGATCGCATGAAGAAGTTAAAAGTGTAGCCATTTTTGTTATAATTTTGAATCTTATTTCATATAAAAAGTATGTTATTGAGTTTTTTAATTGCTTACTTAATTTAAACAGTAAATATAAACGAAATGTCGCTAAAAGTCACCATGATTATTATTTAATTCACTAATTGCGACAAAACTTCGGGTCCAAAAAGAGCTGGGGACTACGTGATCTCAAGAGATGGCGCTGTAATTAAGTTTCAAATCTGTCAAAACCAAATGCTCTAACTTGTCTACCCCTGGATGTTGGGTAAGGCTACATTGGATACAAGGCCACCACAAACCGAAGCGCGGGGCGTCGACGGAGCGTGCCCAGCCGCTCTATACCACTGAATCATATATACGGTGACAAACACCGGCTGCGCGTCACAGCGTATTTGATTCAGGGGGCTATTCCAAAAATCGAAAATCGAAGTTCGTATCGCATCATCTTGCTCGCTCTTGTATTAAATACTATTAGCGTGAGAGGAATGGCACGATACGAAGTTCGAATTTTGCACTTCGTAGTATAAGGCCAGTGTTATAGAGCGCGCTGGGCACGATCCGTCGCCGTTGCACGCACGCCCCTTTGCAGTCTGTGGAGGCCAGGGCTGCCAACATAACCGCTGGGCTGTACAAGTGTTTTTTTAAATACTGGAGCATAAAGATTTGCGGCTTTTTGATTGGACAATCAACTTTTAGACGTTTTTCTTTTAAATTTGATTGGCTGAAACACCTAAGACAAGACATAACCGCTTCCTCGTTGACCGATTCGACTAAAGCAACAAAAAAAAATCAAATTAAATTATGTCCATGTCAATCTGTGTGCGTTCATAGCGTCGAAAATTTCGTTGTTTTTATATCCTAAATAAGAAGTTACCGGAATCCTACAGCATTATTTCTATTTAAGTCATGGAAGTTAAAGAGTGTACCGATTTAACTGAAGAAGTAAGTACTTTTTCGTTGTTTTATGAATAGAGAAAGTGAATATTGATTCATATTTACCGTCATGACATGTTTCAGAATCAATTCATCGTTGACGATGTTAGCAAAATTATAAAGGAAGCTATCGAGAATTCCATCGGCGGGACGGCCTATCAACATAACAAAGTCAACCAATGGACTTCTGCAGTAGTCGAATCATGTTTAGGCCAACTGACGAAACTTCAAAAGCCTTACAAATATATAGGTATGTATGCGAATGCCGGCTGTACTGCAATCTTGTACTTGTACCTCGCCCACTTAAAACAATAGGCGCGCCTAGTGCGATTGCTTTTATTTAAAACAGTACCTGGGCGACCGAGCGGAGCTCGGCCTGAAACTCGGTGTTAAGTGTTTTCCCAGAGATAAGACCAAGCTAGATCAATTTTTCATCACCAAAAACCCCCCATACCAAATTTCATTGAAATCGTTGGAACCGTTTTCAATATCCTGATTATCTATACTATCTATATATATATATATATATATATATATATATATATATATAGTCCTCCTCATCAGTTTCGATGACGGCAACCCTTCGATCAACAATACAACTTGTATTGTTGATCGAAGCGGCAACCCCACTATTCTATAAATTAAGACGCCTATCATGGGCTCTGATATGGCTGGCTAGGCCAAATTTACTTTTAAATACTATATACTATACTATACTATCTATACTAATATTATAAAGAGGAAAGATTTGATTGTTTGTTTGTTTGCATTGAATAGGCTCCGAAACTACTGGACCGATTTCACAAATTCTTTTGCCGTTAGAAAGCTACATTATCACTGAGTGACTACTTTTTACTGCGGGAAAATACCTTTTCCTATGGGAAAATTAATTTATCACAGGCTAAGCTGCGGACGGAAGGCTATATATATATACAAGAATTGCTTGTTTAAAGGTATTAGATTAGATAGATAACCCTCCTCCAACAGTCAGGTAAAAAGTAGGCGTGTATAATGTTTCCAAGGTTTCATTTTACTTACAGCTGACAAATTAACGCGTTTGCCTGTACATATTGATGTTTTGAACGTCTATTATATATTACATACACACGAACAATGTAAGACAAATAAAACTTTGAAAGAAATGGTCAGTATACACACTCTTATTAACTGTTTCAGTGACTTGCACAATTATGCAGAAAAATGGCGCTGGACTACATACTGCATCTTCCTGCTTCTGGGATAATAACACTGACGGGTCCTGCACGGTACGCTGGGAGAACAAAACTATGTACTGCATTGTATCTGTCTTTGGACTTGGCATCTAAGACGGCGCTCACACTTACCAGCTTTCAAATTTTTGTATTTCTAGGATGTATAAGAATTCAATGCGTAGGATTCTTTTTTCTTCATGGAAGGAAATCTCTACAGTTTTTTTTTCCGATTATGCACTGTGTATATTTGAAATCATTAAATTATTTAAGTTAAAGTAAAATATGATTTGTAAAATTTTGGTTTCCATGTTATTACTTTGTAATAAAGTATTATGTAAAATTATTGACAGCTTATGTAGCGTCTGAGTATAGGCACTATGCTAATAAATGTTTATTACGAATAACTGCACAACATATTATTTTGATGCTTAAAGAAAATCTTTTAAGTAATTAAAACATAATTTTAAGTAAGTAGGATATATTTTCATACCCAATAAATATGCTAAAAATTTACTTATAGTTCTTTCATTAAATAAGTAAACACAGTCACTCTTGTTTTAATGTAGTTTTCATTATGATTTGATGAGTTAGATTAATGCATCTTCTTATTATACATTTACATACATAGCTCTTTGTGATGCAGTGTAGGTAGGTCTCCAACAAGATGGAGCGACGACCTGGTGAAGGTAGCGGGAACGCATTGGATGCGGATGGCGCAGGGCCGATCTGTTTGGCGAGCCTTGGGGGAGGCCTATGTTCAGCAGTGGACGTCTTTCGGCTGAAATGATGATGATGATGACATACATAGCTCTAGTCTTAACAACCAAGTCTCCCTTTTTAGGGTTCCGTAGTCAACTAGGAACCCTAATAGTAGTTTTTTGTATTGTCTATTCTATGGCTATGAGCTCGGAACTGTCCCAAGTCTCAGTAGCTTAGTGTACTTACAACATCAGTCCAGTGAGTTGCAGCAGCTAAAATTGTATTAGCTTTTAACCAGAAAAAAATGGTGATGGTTTATGTTCACTTAGGGTTCCCAACTATACTGTTGTATATGTATAGCAGCAACAGAAATACATCATCTGTGAAAATTTCAGCTGTCTAACAATCATGGTTCATGAGATACAGCCTGGTGACAGATAGACGGACGGACAGCAGAGTCTTAGTAATAGGGTCCCGTTTTACCCTTTGGGTACGGAACCCTAAGTACACAAAATACTGTTTTCAGCATCAAAATGCCTAACACTAAGCACACACTAAGTTTCCTCTATATTAACTTTCTTTTTGCTCCTCTACCTCAGCATTTACAGAAAGAGTTTTTTCGGTAATGAATGCAAAGTGGCGGGAAGACAGAAAAAGAGCTTGAATAAACTTAATAAAAAACGAGCACCTTAAATAAGGTGCCCACATAACATCTGTCAAGAGAAATATTTCTCTATTGTAGCTTAAAATAAATATTTTGACTGAGGGCCTTTGTGACTTAAAAATGATACTAAATTGATAAGTTGTGCGAGAAGCACTATAACATACTTCTTTGAAACATTAGAAAAATAAAACACTTCATTATTTTCTCATACCTAAATATAATTTATTTAATGTAAAAAAAGTTGATGTCATATCAACAATGGTATGCTTAGAACAGCAACCTATTTTTACTTCTTATGCTTATAAAGTTAGTATTTATGCTGGATGTGCGCTGCATAAAATTGCTTTTTATGCTCTAGTGCATAAAGTAAAATGTTCGTCTAAGATCAAGCCAGTCAGGCGCAAACAGCAACGAACAATACTTTATTCTTAAAATATAAGTTTCTTCTTTTTTTTATAACCAGTGTTTTGTATTACGAAATTAATAAAACTAAGCAAATGTAGTACATTATAGTAATATTGTTATTTAATTTCTAATCCAAATGTTGCTGCTTAATGTCCTTGTAATAGAAGTGAAAAGCAGAGTGTAAAACTCGAGCAATAAACCCATTTTCCCCTCGACGTATCTATCGGCTCGGGTGCCTTTGAACGTCTCGGGTAAAATATATTATTAAAATTGGTGATAGGTTCAAAGGCTTGGACTGTTTCATGCTAAAATTTAGTACAAACAAGTAATTAGGTAAGTACATAAATATGATTTAAATAAAATAACATCAAAGAGACGTGATTAAGAAGTTACAGGGTGCGATACAGTTCGAAATATATTTAAATTATTACATTTACTACTAATTGAAAACCGTTGATCTAAAACAAGTGAAAGTTGAGCTAGGTTAGTAAAGATCGTGTGGAATGCAATTCGACAGAGGTCAAAAAATGCCATAAAGCTTGTCTTCGTATAAAGTACCTATCGCCTACCCTATCATATTTTTCGCGGGTTTCGTAAATTTGAATCACCAGTTTACTTACCTATATTTGCAATTGGAACATGATTTGGTTATATAATTTGACCATTAGATGTCTGTTTCGAAGAACTGTAGCCAAGATTTTGGTGACCCCAGCGATAATCGCCCTTCGGAAAGAGAGGTATTGTTCGTAAGAAGATATGCGAGCAGCGAGACCTTGAAACTTGTCTCAAGATACATTTATTACCTACATCGAATAAGATACAATACAAAAGATAACACAATCACAAAATAAAACAATAATTTCATACATATTTCGAAGATTATTTACATAACAAAAAATAGAATTTCAACTATGAATTTCAACTCGTTAACAATAACAAGTGAAAATGAAAAGATTTCAGTATGATAAAACGTTCATCTAGGGATGTATCGCAATTAAGAAGTTGAGGAATTATTATGATTATCCACAATATAGAGAAAAAACTGCGTTGAACAAGAAAAAGCAAGCCGAAAACTAAAGTAAACGCAAAATTAAATGTTCGCGGGTTACAGATAGTGGCGACATATTTGCGTCACGTGACCGTCATCGATCCAATGGTTGAGCGCGTCTCGGGTCCATTCAACTCGTTCTCGACAGAGACAGGGAGGGACACTTCACAACACCTTCTATTCATACGTAGGAGATATTTATATATTTCTGTCCCTCTCACGCGTATTGAGAAATAATTAAATGAATGGTGAACGAGCGAAACAGGAATACGTTCGAGTGGAAATTATTGAAAGCGGCTGCCTAGGCCAGTCGCCATGTAGAATTTTTTGATGTGGGTGTTGTGTCTCAGGATGTCAAGTCGAGCGCTTCAATGATTACTATTTTCAAGTGGACGTTTTGATTTTTGTGTATATCGTCATCTATCGGATTCGTGGTGCTTAAAAGTGTTGGTGGACAGTATTTCTTTGTGATCGCGAACGATTCGGTTCGGTGACTGCGGATAATCTCTGGAGGGGGGCTTCTAAAATACTACAATAGGATAGTAACAACGTTTTACTACTCGCGAGAAGTGTTCGGTGCGCTCATAAAATTTCTCATCTCGGTGCGGGCGAGCCGAGGCGGACTTCCATTTTGTTTTATTATGAGGTTTTGTTTGTCCACGACAATGGAAAGAGACGGTGAGTACGATACCTAGCCAGTGGGAGCACTGAACAAAAATAAAATGATCTCTGCGCATGTAGGCCGCACATGACAATAAACAACTGGTGAATAAGTAATGGTATTCGATTTTGTGCATCGTTGTGGCGCAGCCGTGTGTCGGGTGGGCCGGGTGGTGGTGTGGCCAGCTAGCAGCTAGACTCTAGACTAGTAGCAGTGGCGGCAGGTGAATGAGGCGCGGTGGTCGCATTACACAAGCCCTGCTAATTGATTCGCGTTGAATCTGTAGGCATGCGCCGGTGCAGCGTCGCGGCGCGCGGAGCCCCGGGCATGTCGCGCTGACAGCCCTTATCAGCTGATTACCTATACTACTGTATACATCGCGCTGCACCAACCTTGAGATACATTGTTATTAAAAATTCTCACACCGTTGGATGTGCTAATCGACTTGGATTTTTGGACTGTGATACCTAAATATTGTTTACGCGAAAGGAAAATGCGCGACGGAGTCATAGGTAACGTTGACAAGCACTAATAAAAATTTTGTTACCTATACTATTTCCGTTTGTTAGGTACTTGGACCACTTTTTTATTGGAGATTTTTCTATGAAAACCGCATAACTCATTTAAATACAATACAACTCTACTTCTACTATTCAAGAGCCTTACCTATGTAACTGTTAGATTTAGTAGGTAATTATTGCAATGGTGATGCCAATTACAGAGTACATAATGATCATGTGTTTTAGATGTTATAATTATCCTATCTGCATATGAGTACACATTAAACTTAATGCTTTGCTTTGACTGAATAGAACATCTTGTATGCATTGCAACTGGAACTCAATTTATTCTAATGCTTGTTGTAAACAGCCATTACATTATCATTATGACCAGAATACTGACAGGTAGTAATAATTTTTTTTTCTGCAAGTTGTGATTCCATTTTGTTTAACTATTACAAATTGCAATTGGGCCGGCCAGCATTGATTTGGTTAATGAGTCAAATAAATAATTACTTTTTATAAATTCAAAATAAGAACTATAATTGACAATCTGAGTTAAAGTTTTTATCTAAAACCCAGTGCCTTAGACCAAAATCATAATAATTAAAACTGAATTGAAAAGAAACAAGAGGTTAGCTAGGTTAGTAATAGACTAAGGTTTTTGTCTGCATCTAAATTCACCTTACTTGGGTAGTGAATGTGTGTGTTTATTAAGTTTGACGCACAAAACATATAGTAAACATGTGATACAAAACTATGTATGTGTGTGTACACATCATGAACATAGTGATGCTATTAAAACATAATGAAAAATCAATTTAGACATTCATAATAAGTGAAGTTCCATAGGGTTCTAAAAATAAACATAGATTATCTATTATAATCTAAAATATAAAAATCTTGTTTCATGGTGTTTGTTATCAAACTCCTTCTGAGATGGCTTGACCGATTTTTATGAAATTTTTTCTCCACATTCGGCAGGACTGAGAATAGGTTGTAGGCTATTTTTTATACTTACTCCTAGGTGATATAAGGCAACACAACATTTGCGGGGTCAGCTAGTTTATATTATAAGATCCTCACTTCACTGAGGACAGTCCTGAATTAATTTGCTTGCAAAAACATGAAGTCCCTAGATAAATTCTAATATGTCCTTACTATGAAATTATAATAAGATAATAAAATGAGAACATGCTCTAACAATGGGCTAACATAGTTAAATAACACTCCTATCAATACTTGGATAATATAATTCATAGGTAAATACATATCACTGCTTTTAAAACTAGAGTAAAAATAAATAATGCTCTGCTGAAAAAAAACTTGATTTTGATTTGTGCTCCCTTTAAAAGCAGCAATATTTACCAAACCAAAGAGGTAGGTAGGTACTCTTTAACAATATTTAATTGGAAGTTATTTTGGAGCACAATAGCCATTTTCTTATAAACAATGTGCATTAGTTTGCCCATTGAAATTGTATTTTTTATGTAATCAAAATCATGGACTAACTTATTGGTAAATAACTAAAGGCACAATGAGAATTATGGGTAATAACTACCAATACCTATTTATAAAACAATTTTGATAGTTAAATAAGGGGTTGGTTTGATTTAAAACATCTTTATTAAGATTACATTAAAACTGGTAACTGAGTTGTTGTTTTACCTATTTTCTCAGTGTTTTTGTGCGCAAGAAAAGTAGTACCTACTAGAACTAAGAAGTATTTTTTAAATAGCTATAGTGAAGTATGTATGTAAGTATAGGTAACTAAGATAACTTAAGAATAATGTTATGCCAAAACAAGGCCATGAGCCCCTGTTCTCCGACAGGTCTGAACTTGTTGTGTGGCAGTTGGATTGGAATTAGTCATCCTGTGGAAGCTATAATGGATTCATAGTTTATTTCTTTTGTAATTTGCAATGAGCTTCACATGGGTAACAGTAGGTGTAGGTATTATAATGCTTTTAGACTGATTTCAACCATTAGGTGAAATTTATGAGAATTTGGAAACTAAGTCTTTTATTATAAAAAAAAGAAAACGAAAAAAGGTAATTGTATAGTATAAATCTTCCCAGGTGAATTTTTCGCTTCGAGCCCTTATCTTTCAAAACAAACGGTATTGTCATAGTATTAAGGTTCAAATTTAATGTAATGGCTTGAAGCGAAAAAATTCACCTGGGAAGATTTATACTATACTAGCTTTTGCCCGCGGCTTCGCTCGCGTGTACCATAAGTATTCCATAGAACCAAGATATCAAGCAAGCAAGCATACAGGCAAGCAAGCAAGCAGGTCCACAATTGACCGTGAAATCGGTGAACATACCTACATAAAAAAATACATAAAGTGGAATGCATAACCTCTTCCTTTTTTAGAAGTCGGTTAAAGAGTCCTTTGCGGCCTATTTACAGTATAAACTTATGCATTTTGAAATTTTAGCTTTTTACAACCAGTAGAACGCAAAATCCCGTTTTTTCCCGTTCCCTTAAGAATTTCGGGAATTTTTTTCTTAATGCTCCCCTACACTCCCCAAGGAACCCACATGAAAAATTTCAGCTTTCTATGACCAGTAAAACGAAAGATCCCGTTTTTCCCGTTCCCGTGGGAATTTTGGAAAGTCCTCCCTCAATGCTCCTTTACACTCCTCAGACAACCTACATGCCGAATTTCAGCTGTCTACGACCAGTAAAACGAAAAATCCCGTTTTTTCCCGTTCCCGTGGGAATTCCCAAAAATCCTTCCTTAGTGGATGCCTACATTGTATAAGGTATCTTTGTGCAAAATTTCAAGTCTCTAGGTCCAGTGGTTTGAGCTGTGCGTTGATATATCAACAGTCATTTAGTTTATTTTGACATTTCAACCCCATCGCACCCCATCCAGGGAGATGGTATTTTACGTCTGCCACGTCGGATTTTAAAACCGTTGTTGTTTTCATAACCAGCGACCCGATAAACCATAGAAACAACGCCCATGTTGATTTTCAGACTTTGTTACCCCTTTCCCCCCCTTTAGGGGTTGAATTCTCAAAAAACCTGAAACACGTGTTTACTCATTTATCATTAAGAGTACTTCTGTGAAGTTTCGAATAAAATAGTCGAACAAATCTTGTTTCCCCATACAAACTTTGGACCCCCGTTTCACCCCCTTAGGGAGTGAATTTTGAAAAATCCTTTCTTAGTGCACCCCTAGACCTTATAAGGAACCTACATGCCAAATTTGGAATCTATAGGCCCAGTGGTTTGGGCTGTGCGTTGATATGTCAGTCAGTCAGTCAGTTTCTTCTTTTATATATATAGATTATAGCAAATGCTTGCAAGAAGAATCCCTAACTCTGGATCCTGTGCTAGGAGTCCGTGTTACAGGATCCAGATGAAAAACTACACCGAATACTGAACTAATATGGACCTACTACTAGTCATTAATATGGACCTCTGCAAAGTAACGCCTGATTCAATAAATTACACCAAATACATTGTACAGACAGAAGAAGAAAATACAGAGATTGAGATACAATATCTACTTGCTAACCATTTAAAGCTAAAGCACACGTTTTTAGTATTAATAATCAATAGAGAAGGGGACTTGTGACCGGGTTTTTTAGTCCGTGCAAGTCGGACACTGTCTGGGCCCTCCATTCCCAGTTCGTCCGAAGGGATTTTTCCCGAGCACAAGTCACTCTTCCTACCCTAAAGTTAAAAAACAGCAAAGACTTCGCGTCTTTGGCCCCTCTGGTGGCTCATACAAAAAAAAAAAAAAACCATTTAAAGCTATGTTTATAACCTGAAATTATTATATTTTTCAACTTCTTTATTTGTTATTTCTATTTATTTTATTTTTATTTATTTTTTATTGAACAATGACATGAACCGTGAAGGTGGTCGCGGGTGAGCAGTCTCAGTTATTTTTTTTCTTTGTTAACCAATCCAAAATAAGCAATTTATATTTTATATATAGTTTTTTTTATTTAGATTGATATTTTTTTTTTCCGATTATATTACACTGTATTTGTTGGGTGCGGATTGTGTATGACCCCATATTTGTCAACAGAATGAATGACAATAATGTATGATGGATGAGATAATTTAAACCCTGATGTAATTGCCATAAGGGTTTAATAAAATTGTCAGGTTGTGCAGGCCGGTCGTTCATGCAGGGTCGACAAATGGGGGGTCGTACACTAACCGCACCCTTAATTATCGCAATGTCTTAAGTCATATGTCTTTGACCAGTGTGTGTTGCCTGTGATGACTTATGGCACTGAGACGTGGCCGCTAACGATGGGCCTCATAAGAAGCTCAAAGTCACTCAAAGTTTCTCTGCGGGATCGCATTTAGGAATGATGAAATCCGCGCAAGAACCAAAGTTACCGACATAGCTCGAAAAATCGCCAGACACAAGTGGCAGTGGGCAGGGCATATCGCTCACTCGATGGCCGATGGGGCAAAAAGGTTCTCGAGTAGAGTTCACGGATCAGGGACCCGACAACCCTTTCCGCGAGTAAAGCCTTTAAATGGGCATCCCTTAAACACGGCTAACCCATTGAAAGACTTTCCAGTTTGAACTGCTTCATTTGACTATCCCTTAATAAGGGTTACCCTTATCACTTAGCGCTTTTTATAAAGCTTTCCATTTAGTACTGTCGTAGTTGAGCCTTGCGTGAAAGAGGCAGGATTAGTATATATCTACAGCAACTTCGATCATCGACGATCGCTTACCAATAGTAATTCGGAGTAATGTGTGCTTTATGAACAAGGTAGACGATTTAAATTAGCACGCTTATGCTAAAAGGGAAGCCCTTTATAAGGCTAACCCTTATAAGCGATATGCAAGATGTTGGTGAGCAGATGATAAGGGTTTTGTTAGGGTAACGCTTCGATCAACAATACTCAAACGGGTAACGGGTAACGGGTTACCGATTGCTCAAATGGGTTAGCGTTTATATAAGGGCTTTAAAAGCAAAATGAAAGGGTTTCGTCCGGCAAAGGGTTTGGTGAGTTAAGCCTTATGCAAAACCCATACAAAACCCTTTGTAAGGGATAGCGGGCCGGTCCCTGCCACGGATCGGAAGACGCAGTGTAGGTAGGCCTCTAACAAGATGGAGCGACGACCTGGTTAAGGTTACGGGATCGCGTTGTATGCGGATGGCGCGGGACTGATCTGTTTGGCGAGCCTTGGGGGAGGCCTATGTTCATCAGAGGATGTCTTTCGGCTGAAATGATTAATTATCAAGAAGCGCATTGTTGTCGTACATTGCGGGTCGACAAATAAGTACTCTGTTGTACATTAACTGCACCCGTAACAATGCACATTCCGCATACCCATTGTATTGACATCTTAAGGAGTTTTCAAAATAATTTTGTTCAAAATGATTAAACAAATTAAACACAATTAATAATGTACTTTAGTATTTTCCCAGTGCCGTAGTCTGAAGAAACTGAATCTTCTTCTTATATTATGTATATATTTTATTTTTATTTTGTACAAATTTATCCGAATTTTACACCACTACTTTAATTTTAGATAAGTTACCGGCTGCGCCATGTCATGTATGTGGAACCAAAGGGACGTATATCAAACACGAGCGTTACTTTAAGACTGGTTTTATTCACCCACCCTCAACTTCCATTACAATAAATATGACAGTGTAGTGTACCACGATGGAACTTTTTCGCTGCAAATAACCACGTTGACATTACATACATCTGGAAAATAAATCATCATTCAGTTGATTGTGAAAAGTTCCTCATTGGTACACGATTCGGTTTCTTCGACTGTACAGTAAAAACTTATAAAAATATACTACGTATGAACTGATTATAAAAATTTAACCTATGTAAAGGGAAAACCTTCAAATACTGGATTTGGACTCAAGGGCCCAGCCAAACTATTAAAGATATTCATTATGCCGGATTTTTATATATTAGACTAGCTGTTGCCCGCGACTCCGTCTGCGAAGAATAGGGGTATAAAAAATAGCCTACGACCTAATTCTCAGACCTTCCGAATATAGAGCAAAAAGTTTCATAAAAATCGGTCAAGCCGCGGGCATCAGTTTGTGGTCCATAAAAAAAACCAAAGATCTTAATTAAGGAAAAAAATAGATTGATTCAGGCCTTATACCTACTACGAAATTCGATTATCGAACTTCGTATCGTCCCGTTCCGGCCACGCTAATAGCGTTAAATAGAAGAATGAAAGGGAGAGATATGATATGATACGAACTTCGATTTCCCTTAGTAGCCCCCCCCAGGCAATATTTTACGGTGGTTCATATCAACGAAATATAACGTGTTTACATTGCTCCTATATCAATAATCGATAGTATAAATCGATAACAAAAGAATAATATCATAATTATACCTAGAGATTTTCCCGACACGAACGACGTGTAGTTAAAAAAAAAAATAATCATAATGCTCATCCAAAACCTTCGTTCAAGAATTGAGTATAATACAAAATGCAGTAAAGTCCTAACAAAATTATATTAAAATGTTCACATATAAAATCTAACAGTAGGCCAGGTTTTAGACTTGTTTTCATATCCACCTTTTATGGACAAATCATCTGAAACGAATTTGATACGTTTGTTGGTTGGTATATATAGATACATACGGTCAGCTGCACTGACTGCAGCTGACTGTACATAATAACGTTAATTTTTAAGAAATCTCGTCCTAGCTAGGGTCTAGAAGCTTTCTTGTCCTTGTCACCAGAACGACCTAGAACTTTGATATTATGTACTTGTGTATGCCTTAATTGACCTGCATTTTTTAGGGCAGTGTTTTTCAACCTGTGGGTGGGGACCCCCTGGGGGGTCGCGAAGCTTCTGTAGAGGGGTCGCCAGAGCTCAAGAGAACTTTAGTAAAAAAACAATAAAGATTATAAAGGAGGTCGTATGGAATGAATATTTGTAACACTGTTACATAAACATATAAAAAATACAAACATGATAAAAAAGCGAAGGGTCGGGGGTCGCGCAATATTTTTTCTTACCAGGGGCGTCGCATCATGAAAAAGGTTGAAAAACACTGTTTTAGGGTTCCGTACCCAAAGGGTAAAAACGGGACCCTATTACTGAGGCTCCGCTGTCCGTCCGTCTGTCACCAGGCTGTATCTCATGAACCGTGATAGCTATACAGTTGAAATTTTCACAGATGATGTATTTCGGTTGCCGCTATAACAACAATTACTAAAAAATAGAATAAAATTAATATTTTTAATATTTTGGGGTGTAAGGGGGCCCACCCACCATCTTAAGGGCCTCAAGTCAACCTCACCTGCCCGCGGTACACCCTGCCGAACAACTAACGAGGCTCTGACGACCCACCAACCCGCACTGGACCAGCGTGGTGGGCTTAAGGTCCAACCCCCCTCATGGTATGAGCAACTCCCCGTCTAGGCCCCGAGTGCCCGGCGGCTCCGGGATCTTCGACGACGGCGGTAGTCGGAGAAATCCTGAAGCCAGGGGTGCGAAGAATCTCCGGGCGAAAACGTTACCCTCCCGCCAAACGACCAGAGCAAATGTTACAATGGATTTCGACACACTTAATGTGCTGACCTACAATGTCCGCACTTTGATGAAAGATGAGCGCCTCGTCGAATTGCAAAATGCACTCAATGAAATCAAGTGGGATATTGTAGGTCTTTCGGAGGTGAGAAGGATTGGCGAAGAAACAACAGAAAACGAAAATGGTATATTCTACCACTACGGAACCGCAAATGGTCTTTATGGGGTGGGTTTTCTAGTGGCGAAAAGGTGGAAAAACAATATTTTGGAATTCATTGGATACTCTGACAGAATAGCCGTCCTAAAGTTTAAACTCACGGATAAACATACACTGACTCTAGTTCAAACGTACGCACCTACATCCGCGCACTCTGACGATGACGTAGAAGACTATTATGATCTTTTAAACAAGGCTTGCGAAGAACACCGAGGTACCTGGAATATGGTCCTTGGGGATTTCAACGCCAAGGTCGGTGTGAGGCAAGAACTGGACAACGATGAGGTTATCGGGCCATATGGGTTGGGCAACCGAAATACACGTGGCTCTCGTTTGATCCAATTCGCCTTCGGACAAAGCCTCAAGATCTGCAATAGCTTCTTCCCTAAGAAAAAACAGAGACGTTGGACTTGGGTTTCTCCAGCAGGAAATTCTAAAAACGAAATAGACTTCATCCTGTCATCTGACCTGCATATTGTCAAGGATGTTAGTATTATTAATAAAATAAAATTTAGTTCCGACCACAGACCACTTCGCGCCAAAATATCATTTAATGTAAAAATTCACCGCCAATCCCTGTTTAGTAATAAAATAAAAGTCATAGATAAGAATACACTACTCAACAATACAGACCAATTTAATTTAGAACTGAGCAACTTTTTCGAAAATTTAACATTAGATGCAAATGATGTAGAACAACAATATTTCAATATAGTTAAAGGAATCCAACAAGCAAGCATTAAAATTAAAGTAAAAAAGAAAAGCCTTACAAAACTATCTGACAAAACTCGTGGTCTATTGGAAAAAAGAAGCACTCTACAAATGGGAACATCAGAATTCAATAACTTTGACAGATATGTTAAACGCAATATCAGGAAAGACATACGTGCATTGAACTCTGAATTGATAAAGTCGGCCCTTCTGAATAATTGCTCCCTCAGAGTAGCTAAGCAGGGCATAACACGATCGAAATCCTGGATCACGGGGCTGCGAGATGAAAATGGTACCCTTCATAGAAATAGGCAAAAAATCCAAACTATTTGTACCCAATTTTATAAGAAATTATACTCCAACACGACTCAAGCCAACAATAATATAGAATACTTCTGTCCTGACACTATTGCCCCTATAACGGACATGGAAGTCACGTACGCTCTCAAGAGTATGAATTATGGAAGAAGTCCTGGATTCGATGGTGTCACAACAGAAGCGTTAAAACTTGGCAGTCCAACTCTCCTCCCACATTTGACAAAGCTCTTTAACATCATGTTACGTACAGGTAAACTACCACCCAGTTTTTGTCATTCTAATATTATCCTGTTATTCAAAAAGGGTGACAAAAGCGATATCGGCAACTATCGTCCTATAAGCCTAGTGTCCCATGTTTATAAGATATTCATAAAAGTAGTAGAACGCCGTATTTCAGTACAGCTTGACCAACATCAGCCAGTGGAACAGGCAGGATTCAGGCCTGGCTTCTCTGCCACTGACCACCTCCATACTGTAGACCAAATTATCGAGAAATCCAATGAGTACAATAAAACCCTTTACTTAGCGTTTGTGGATTATTCCAAAGCGTTTGACAGCGTCCATCACTCCGCAATAGTTACAGCCCTCCATAGTCAGAACATAGAACCTACCTACATACACTTAATACAAACCATTTATAACAGCAGCACTGCAGACATCAAATTACAGTCTTCTGGTCAATCGTTTCGGGTCGAGCGAGGCGTCAAACAGGGTGACCCGCTATCTCCCAAATTATTCACATGTGTCTTGGAGGAGATATTTAAAAGCTTGGCGGTCTCATGGGAGTCCAAAGGTATTGTCGTCGGAGAGAGGAGGTTAACTAACCTTCGCTTTGCCGACGACATTGTCCTGTTTTCTTCGTCACATCAAGAGCTCGAAACGATGCTACAAGAACTTAGCACGGCGAGCCTTCAGGTTGGATTAATGATGAACATGTCAAAGACCCAAATTATGACAAACGGTACGAAACATAGGATCGTAACAGATGGGCAAATAATACACTATGTCGACGAGTACATCTACTTGGGGCAAGTAGTCTCTTTCAAGTACAGGCAGGACAAGGAAATTGAGAGGCGCCTTGAGAATGCTTGGAAGAGCTACTGGTCCATGAAAGAGCACATGAAGGGCAGCCTTCCAACGACACTGAAGCGCAAACTCGTCGACACGTGTATCTTGCCCGTCCTGACCTATGGTGCACAGACATGGTCTTTGACTGAGAATCAGAAATCCAGACTGAAGGTTTGCCAACGAGCTATGGAGCGCAGCATGTTGGGTGTGAAGAGAATCGATCGTATTCGGAACACTACTTTGCGCTCCAGAACTCGAATAGCCGACGTGGGAAAAAAGACCGCCAAGCTCAAATGGGATTGGGCTGGGCATGTGTGCCGGATGCATCCTCAAAGGTGGGCGCACTCAGCCACGTGGTGGGTGCCGCACGACGGTTACCGACGGCGAGGCAGGCCCAGGCGCAGATGGCGAGACGACCTGGACGCAGAATTAAACGATTGGCCAGATTTCGCTCAGGACAGGGAGCTGTGGAGGACCAGAGGGGAGGCCTTTGCCCAGCAGTGGGACACAATTATAGGCTAGTAAAAAAAAAAAAAAAAATATTTTTAAGGGGGCCATACAACAAACGTGATTTTTTTAGCTCGTTTCTGCTCGATATTGATAACGGCAACAGGTAGACGCTTGAAATATCCACAGAATATTTAGTTATATGTATATTTGCTTTAAAAATAAATAATTAAAATAAAACAAATATTTAAGGGGGGCTCCCATACAACAAATGTGTTTTTTTTTACTAGTGACTGGTGCGTTGCCAATTTATTTAATTAATTTTAATGCATTTTCTATAAATTTAACACGTAGCGTGTCAATTAATTACAATCTTGGTATTTTAGTTTCTTCTGTGTTTTTTCAAAGGGACCTATTTTACAAAACCGGCTAAGAGCTAAGAGCATGTCGGACCAAACTTAGTGTAGGGTTCCGTAGCCATTAATACAAAGCAATCACTACAGACAGATCATGTAAAAAGTTGTTTTTTTAGAGCACGAGCAAAATAGCGCATATTCACGACACTTACGTCATTTTCTTGAGAAGCGCAGTATTTCGACAATAACTTACGAACACGGTATATCCGACCGATTATATTCAAAATAACTTTCGTAGAAAATATTGAGTGAGCTTTACATTTGTATTTTTTTTATATTTTTGGGCATACAGTTTAAAAGTTAAATGGGGAAGGGCACAATTTATGCTACTTTCGAAGCGATTATTTCCTTACTTAAGTAATAAAAAAACTCATAATTCTACATCAGACACCGTAATCGAAACTCGAAGCATCTAAATCCATAAACGGAGCCGCAAAAACTGTGAGATAGCAGATACCTAACTTGTCTAGATCTAGCTGCCTTGTAAAAAATAAAACAATAGAACCTCATTCAGGTTATTGATCCAGGCTAAATCTGCTTTGAATTAACTTAAAATAGTTCTTTCGCGCTTCGAATTGTACCTTGATATTCTAGATACTTATTTCGGAAAAGCTCCAACGTTAGATTCGCTCGTATTGCGAAAACTATGTAGATAAAATCCTCATTTACCGGGACAATCGTCGGTATTTTTATTGCATGTAGAACGTACTGATATTCAAAATGAATATCTTATTCAAGCAATGGTTCGTTTTAGCATATTTATTTTGGAGAGTATCTTTTTAAGTAACATAAGATGACCCAGTTTAACGTTCTATACACCGTAGTCCTCCCCTCATCACTATTGGACAAGAACAACAGGAATACGCTAGTAGTAGCCATGTTTTTTGTTTTGTTTATTTATAAACAAACTAGCTTTTGCCCGCGACTTCGTCCGCGTAGAATTCCAATTTGTGGTAAAGCTTATTCATCTCTTTCATTGTATAAAACAAAAATCCGGCAACGGCAACATCCATCATTATTATCATTTCATCATCATCAGTATCAGTTAGTGAATATTATAAATCCCGTTTATTCTCTATCCCGTGGGAATTTCAACAAATTTGTCCTTATTCTATGCAAATTTTCGCTTATTTTTATCCCGCGGGAATTTTGCATTTTCCCCGAGAAAAAGTAGCCTATGTCCTTAAAGGTGTAGCTTTCTACCGGTAAAAGAAGTTTTCAAATCAGCCCCGTAGTTGAATTCACTTATTTTTTTCCCGTGGGAATTTTGCTTTTTCACGGAGAAAAGTAGTCTATGTAAATAATAGTTGGTGTAGCTTCCTACTGGTGAAAGAAATTTACAAATCAGCCCTCAAGTGATATTCACTTCTTTCTATCCCACGGGAATATTGCATTTTACCGAATAAATAGTAGGTAGCCTAGCCTATACCAATAAAGGATAGTGTAGCTTTCTTTTGGTATTTTTTTTAAACTCAGCCCCGAAGTGAAATTTACTATTTTCTCGTGATTTTCTCTATACCGCGCGAATTTTGCATTTATCCGGAAAATAGCATCCTATGTTAATCAAGGACAGTGTATCTTTTCTATTGGTGAAAGACATTTTAAAATGAGCTCCTAAGTTGAATTTTTTTTTCTATCCGTTGGGAATTTTGTATTTTTCCGGAAAAAAGTAGCCTATGTCAATAAAGGATAGTGTAACTTTTTACTGGCAAAAGATTTTTTTTTAATCGGCTCGGAAGTTTCGTAGATTATCTATCCCACAGGAATTTCCAAAAATCCCGCAATAAGTTTTTTTGCTGTTATGTATGACTATTTACGTTTATACTGAATTTGAAAAGTTTAGTAATTGTAGTTACGGACATAGGATCCAGTTGATTTGAGTAAATAAAATCTGATTTATCCTTATCCCGTGGGAATTTTCAAAATTATTGAAATTAGCTTTATACCTATTCTAATAGTCTACTTGCATGCCCAATTTGAACAGTTTAGTAATCTTCGTTATGGGGATAGGGTCACTCTCGACTGATGAAATATATACATCCCGTATATTCCTTATCCCGTGGGAATTCCGGAAAATTCTTTCTTATCGGATGCCTACGTCATACAAAGACCACATCCTCCAAGTTTCAGGTCTCTACATACAGCGGTTTAGGCTGTGCGTTAATCCGCCAGTCAGTCATTTAGTACTTCAGGACAAAGCATTTTATATGTATTTGCATTGCACCAAGCTTTTATGCGAGTTCAACAATGATGTTTGAATACTCAATTCGATTTTATTCGAAAAAGGTTGAACTCACATAAAAGCATCATCATCATCATCATCATCATTTCAGCCGTAGGACGTCCACTGCTGGACAAAGGCCTCCCTCATTGACGCCCAATCTAATGATTGGGAGCAACCAAATTCTATGGAAACATGGAAGTGCGCGCGCGGAGACGCTGTCCATCTTTCCCTAGTAATTGAATTTTTTACGTAAACGCGATCGAGAAGTATTTTGGTGAAGTAAAACTTATACTAAGCACTCAGTATGCTTAGTATAAGTTTTTACTTCACCAAAATACTTCTCGATCGCGTTTACGTAAAAATTTCAATTCTATGGAAACATGGACGCGCGGCCGCGGAGGCGCTGCACATGTTTCCCTAGTAATTGATTTTTTTACGTAAACGTGATCGAGAAGTATTTTGGTGAAGTAAAACTTATACTAAGCGTACTGTGCATTCGCTCGACATTATACGTGTTCGGTGGGTCTCCGATCTTTGTTTACGATTTTGTTATAAACAACTGTTCTCTTTCCTCATTGAATGAAAACGGACATTTTCTATTTTGAGCGAACATCGGCAAAACCGCAATCATATTTGCTCTAAACTAATGTTTGTTTAGAACACTAAGTGAAAACGCGGCTTAACCAAGATGTCTAGTCCTTACCATTTCAAATTTCGAACTCTACGTTCCTATGAAGCCGTGTCTTCGGATCGAGTATTCAAACATGTGTCAAAATAAAATGTAATTTAAATCAAAAGCACTAAGGAGTATTGATATCAACTTCGAAGCAAATCACCCCCAAAATAACTTTCTACTCCTTTTTAACCCCGTCAAGGGATGAATTTCAATAAAATACGAAACACGTCTTCCATCAATTCTGTTAAAGAATGTTTATGCAAAATTTGATGTAGATTGGACCAAGGAATCACGTTGTCCCATACAAACTTTGCCCCCCTTTTTTACCCCCTTAGGAGTAGAACTACGAAAAATCCTTTCTTATCGGATGCCTACGTCATACAAAGGACACACCCTCCAAGTTTCAGGTCTCTACGATCAGCGGTTTAGGCTGTGCGTTGATCCGTCAGTCAGGACAAAGGATTTTATATGTATAGATGATGTTACAGTGAATAGTCAAAACAGCGGGCGAAATCTCACCAGAATTTATCTGAGTCAGCAGATCATTTCTCACTACATAGCGGTCAATCGCTCATTTTAAACCTTAAAAAAAAAACGAAATTTAAATACAGCTTTGACAATTTTCTAACATCTAGTGTAGGGTTGCCACATTACTTGATAAAAAGTTACAATCATGCTTACACGCCACAAGAACACGAGTAAACTTACACCACAATACCAACCGTGAAACAGTTAACTTCCTGCACCGTAAATCAAAACCATACTCAGATTATCTCGCGTTTATCTAATCCTTTGTCTAACGCAGTTCAGCATAGCAACAACATATCGTGCCGAATCACAACGAGGGCGAGCGTAGGTAATTAAGCGACGCGGAATAGCAGCCATTTTACTACATTTTTTACAACATTAAATTGTCCATTTATCATTTGATATCATTATTTCATTACCAGTTTTCCCCTTTTTTGTCTTCGTTTGCGTGAAACAGGTTTATCTTGGCTATAAATGCAGTAGACGACTAGACGTACGTACAATATAGCAGACTATAGTGTTGTGATTTAATGTAGAATCACACGCCAATTAAGTATCTTAGTTCTACTTGTTTGCAGCACCTTTTAGTACTATGAATGTTATAATACAAGTTGCCGGCAGCAAAACGCGCTTCTGTGTAAGGAATCAATGTAGATACGCTATGGAACTCATTATGAATACGATATTAATAAATCTTTATAATAAACTAGCTGTTGCCCGCGAATTGGCTGGAATTTTGGAGTTCCCATACATAGCTACAACGTCGAGACTTGGATAGTTTGTATTGCACATCAATAATATTAGGTAGCCACCAAACTGCCCGCTTGATAACGGAGTATAGCCATAATAACTTATCGTTTTCCATAATTTTCATTTGCCATAAATTTATTTATTTCTGAAACAGTATTTTCTTCTGAATTGTTATTAAACTAACCTAACATAAGGCCAGCGCAGACTAGATGCGTGTGCGTGTCACGTTACGCACACGCACCTGTTGTAATAAATGAAACTGTAAGAAAGATGGCGCACTAGATGCGTGCACGTAAGCCATCTTTATTACAGCTTCATTCATCACAACTGGAGCGTGACACGCACACGTATCTAGTCTGCGCCGGCCTTTAACCTACCGTATTCTGTAATATGACATTTCAAAAAACCCTGTGAGCAACACGTTTCTATATATTTTATGGCATACATACACCAATGTTAAGTGAAATTATGGAAAACGGAGGGATCCGGTGATTTTATGTTTCCGACAGTTTAGAAAGTGGTCGCTGAGAAAAAAGCTAACGAAATATAATCCAACAGGAACTCTGCCGCAATGACTGCCCATTGGTAGCGGCAGGCGGGTATGCAGCGAGCCCACGTGGGCGGCGCCCCGCAGCCGCAGGCCTCCGCCGCCGCCCCCGCGCCCCCGCAGCGCCTTCACGCGCTGTACCACGACATAGACGACCAGGTGGGTATCGGGAAATCCGACTAACCCTGTTGTCTGTGTGAGGCGCATGCCACACAGAAGAGACGTGGGACGGGGGCGCGTCGTATTAAATGTATAGAAGGGATGCGATCCAAAGCAGAGAGAAGACAGGGTGGAGACACGGCCTGCAAATAAACGACACGGACTGCGATGCGCCCCCGTCCCTCGTCTCTACTGCGTGGCTTGCGCCTGAGAGGTCATAATACTTCTCTCGAGATCTCTCTCCAGACAGATGTTATGTCTGGGGACCGAAGAAAACTGGAAATTGTATTTAAGCAGTTTGAAACTTCGATAGTGCGATGCAGGATGTAGTAGTTAGTTCTCTATTTGATGAGTAGATGGCGCTAGGAGTCGCTACATCTGCACCCCCTTTGTCCACATTGCTAACAGACGGGAAAACAAATTGCCACTATTTATTTATTTATCGTATGGCTTCTGGTTCTCTACTTAAACTAAATATTTAATAAACTAGATTTAAGGTATGCTAGTGCATCTGTCGAGAGGGTCTTAAAGCCAGTCTAAGTAAGTCTTTAATTGCCACTAGTCCTCACTTATTACTGCGGGTGAGAACTGTTGAGAATTCGCTGGGCAAGTTCTTCCTATTCATTGCGTGTGCTGCCAGGTAACCACGGCTGCGCAATGAACAGAGAAAACGCTCGCAAACCTTATTCTACAAAATTAGATTTTCGAACTTCTTGTCGTGCCGTTCCGTTCACGCTTATATTAACAGAAGGAAGAATGAAAGGGACGGTGCGAGGCAACCTTCGAATTTTGTAAACCCCCAGGTTGATCGCTAAATGTTGACATTTTGTAGGTATTCAAACATTATTGTCCCCAAAGACATATGTGAAAGGTTTTTTCTACTGTAAACCTCTAGCTATTATTTAAAGGCTTACCAAATACCATGCATTTTGCACAATTTTAATAGTACATTACTGCAGAGGCCGTGAAGTAAGGGATTGATGGACGAGATTTGGGGTATACGGCCGAGTCGTAGACGACATACATCCATCCATACATCCACCCATACATCCACCCATACATCCATCCATACAACCATCCATACATCCATCCATACACCCATCCATCCATCCATCCATACATCCATCCATCGATACATCCATCCATACATCCACCCATACATGCCATAAATACCATGCATTTTGCACAATTTTAATAGTACATTACTGCAGAGGCCGTGAAGTAAGGGATTGATGGACGACATTTGGGGTATACGGCCGAGTCGTAGACGACATACATCCATCCATACATCCACCCATACATCCATCCATACATCCATCCATACATACATCCACCCATACATGCCATAAATACCATGCATTTTGCACAATTTTAATAGTACATTACTGCAGAGGCCGTGAAGTAAGGGATTGATGGACGAGATTTGGGGTATACGGCCGAGTCGTAGACGACATACATCCATCCATACATCGTGGTAGATTTTTCGACGTTCATAGGAGCATCAATTTGATGCCTAAATTGAATAAAGAATTTTGACTTTGACTTTTTTTGACTTTGACATCCATCCATCCATCCATCCATCCATCCATACATCCATCCATACATCCATCCATCCATACATCCATCCATCCATCCATACATCCATCCGTACATCAATACATCCATCCATACATCTATCCATCCATACATCCATCCATACATCTATACATCCATCCATACATCCATCCATCCATACATCCATCCATCCATCCATCCATCCATACATCCATCCATACATCCATACATCCATCCATACATACATCCATCCATCCATCCATCCATCCATCCATCCATCCATCCATCCATCCATCCATCCATCCATCCATCCATACATCCATACATCCATACATCCATCCATACATCCATCCGTACATCCATACATCTATCCATACATCCATACATCCATCCATACATCCATCTATCCATCCATCACCAGTAGTTTAGGCGGTTTTATAGAAATAAAAGAAGATAGATTTTTTTTTTAATGTCATAAGTTGGCTGTATGTAATTTTTCTCAAACATGCTATGAAATATTGACGTTATGTTCCTTATAATACGCCACGAAGGGTCACGTTGCAGGTGCAGGTGCAGCCGGTGGTGCAGGTGCGCCTAGACGAGAGGTCAATAATGGATTTTCATACAACATTGCTGGCCAAGGCCAGCAAAGTGATCGTCTATTGTTTCATACCATGACGATTATAGGTCTATGGCATCATAGCATTTAGCCATTAAAAAAAACTATAAGCAATATTTGCGTTTTGGTTCATTAAGACATTCTGCCACTACGCTTATTTAAGGTAAGGTAAGATGATGATGATGATGATGGTGATGGTGGTGATGATGATGATGGTGTGATGATGATGGTGATGATGATGATGATGATGGTGATGATGATGGTGGTGATGGTGTTGCTGATGGCGGTGAAGATGATGGTGATGGTGGTGATGATGATGATGGTGTGATGATGATGATGATGGTGATGATGAGATGATGATGATGATGATGGTGATGATGAGATGGTGATGATGATAGTGATAATGATTATGATGATGATGATGATGGTGATGACGATGATGTTGATACATTTCAAAGCATGTTTGAGAATAGTACATTACTGCTGAGGCCGTGAAGTAAGGGATTGATGGACGAGATTTGGGGTATACGGCCGAGTCGTAGACGAGGCCGGATAAAACGAGTCCAGCAATCCCTCTTCCGGCCGAGGATTGTATAGAGCTTTTCTCAAACATGCATCATCATCATCATCATCATCCATCCATCCATACATCCATCCATACATCCACCCATACATCCATCCATACATCCATCCATACATCCATCCATACATCCATCCATACATCCATCCATACATCCATCCATACATCCATCCATCCATCCATCTATCCATACATCCATACATCCATCCATACATCCATCCATACATCCATCCAACCATCCATTCATCCATACATCCTTCCATACATCCATCCATACATCCATCCATCCATACATCCATCCATACATTCATCCATCCATACATCTACAGTTGTGGCCATATAATTAAGAACGATTATTTATTGAGATGATTTTTTCAAAGTAACAAGTATAACTAATTGCCCGTATTTTTTTTATTTCTCTCGGTATTGCAAAACTTTTCCGTACTACCGGTACATTCATTTATGCAACATTGTTGGCTAAAAAATTAATAGAGAAACTTTATACATTCGATCTGAACCTAGTATTAGTACTTACTGGCTGGTCACGTAATTAAGAACGCTGAATAGTTTATTATTTTTTCAAATTTAAATAGAGAACACTGTGTGGCTCTGTGGTTGTAGATTATTATTCGTATAATTTTGGCGCCATTTCGTGCTGTTAAAGTCTTAAAAGTGATTACTTCGTATAAAAACAATGGGGAAAAATAATAGTTGTGATAAATCTACAAGAGAAGTAATAATAAAACTTCGCGAGAAGAATTGGTCGTATAAAAAGATAGCCGACCATCTGCAATGTTCAAAAACAATGGTTTTCCATGCCGTAAAGCATTTTTCCACGTATCAAACTACTTCAAACGTTCTGCGTGGACCTAGACAGAGAAAGTCATCTCGTCGAGATGATCGAAATATCGTTCGTTTGGCAAAACAAAATCCTTTTAAAGGGTCTAATGAGTTGAGAAAAGAATATTTTGGCGAAAACAACCCTTCAGCAATCTCTGCACGCACTATTCGAAGGCGTTTGGTAGAAAATAAGTTGAACGGAAGGATAGCAAGGAAGGTGCCTATGTTGAAACGATGTCATAGGCAAGCCCGACTTGCATTTGCAAGAAGGTATGAAAACTGGACAGTCAGACAGTGGAAAAACGTTCTTTTTTCTGACGAGACAAAAATAAATAGGGTATGTTCTGATGGAAAACGATATGTACGACGCCCTCCGAATAAAGCATTCGACCCAAAGTACACAAAAGTGACATTAAAGCATGGCGGGGGAAATGTGAAAATTTGGGGGTGCTTTTCTGGACATGGCGTTGGACCTGTTAGGCTGATAGAAGGAAACATGGATCAATTCCAATACAAAAATATACTGCAAGAAACAATGTTACCATATGCCGAAGACGTGCTTCCGGTTATTTGGACATTCCAGCACGACAATGATCCAAAGCATACTGCACGCACCGTTAAGGAATTCCTCACATCACAATCAGTTACAGTCTTAGATTGGCCAGCCAACAGCCCAGATCTTAACCCAATAGATCATCTTTGGTGCGAAGTCAAGAAAAAGGTTTCAAATCGACAGTGTGGCAATTTGAGAGAGCTGTACGACGTTTTCTTAGAAGAATGGAACTCTATTTCTCTTGCGAAATGTCAAAAATTGATAGATTCAATGCCTCGCCGGTGTAAAGCCATAATTAAAAGCCGTGGACATGCTACTAACTATTAATTTTAGTTCAAATGTATTAAATTGCTTTTTTTTCTATACCAACTTCACATTAATATGATTTATTTAATCTAAGTTTCATATAAAACAACTCTCGAGCAGTTTAATAAATCGTTCTTAATTATTTGTCCAGCTTCATTACTATTTGAATTTATTAGTATAGAGAACAAATAAAATTTGTAAAAAAAAATGTTAGCAATTATACACTATTATTATTAATCCTGTTTGCTCTATCCATGTGGCTATTTTATAACATAACTTGTTACTTCTAAGAAGGAACACAACTAGACATATGACATGATTTAGATAAAAAAAAATCGGAAACTTCAAATCGTTCTTAATTGTATGACCACCACTGTATACATCCATCGATACATCCATCCATCCATCTATACATCCATCCATACATCCATACATCCATCCATCCATCCATCCATACATCCATCCATCCATCCATCCATCCATCCATCCATCCATCCATCCATCCATCCATCCATCCATCCATCCATCCATCCATCCATCCATCCATCCATCCATCCATCCATACATCTATACATCCATCCATCCATACATCCATCCATACATCCATCCATACATCCATACATCCATCCATCCATACATCCATACATCCATCCATCCATCACCAGTTCAGTTCAGGCGGTTTTATAGAAATAAAAGAAGATAGATTTTTAGATTTATGTCGTAAGTTGGCTGTATGTAATTTTTCCTTTGTCAGTTTAATGTTAGTAAGCAAATTTAAAAAGTTACAGCAGCGGACAATAATGGTTTTTCATACTTACTTTTATGGCCTAGGCCAAGAAGTAATGTAGGGGGCCATAAACAACAAACTTCATGGCTTCATTTCGTGACATTAACGCATACATTTCAAAGCATGTTTGAGAAAAAGATATTTAAAGACAACGCGAGGAAAATGCTGAAGATATGTGTCTACTATATTTCGGGGAAATCCGTGTGGCGTACGAGTATGACGCACGCGGAATACGCGGATGCCTCCGAGATACTATTCGCTATCCGTCACGCGGCGCAGTGGGCTGTTGTTGTTCACTAATCTTACTAATATTATAAACGCGAAAGTTCGTATGGATTTATAGATGGATGTATGTACGAATGTTTGTTACCCTTTCACGCTAACGGTTTGACGGATTCTGATGAAATTTGGTACACAGATAGTTTATAACCTGGATTAACATATGGCCTACTTTTCATCCCGGAAAATTGTATATTTATCTCGGGATAGCGATAAGTGAATTCTTTGCAGACGGAGTCGCGGGCAGCAGCTAGTATGTTATAAACATAATTATTAAAGATAGAGAGATTTACTGTCATCAATTATAAATGGAAAATTATCTATGCGAAATTATACGTCAATTCAGAAAAATAGTAAATTTTGACGAAATTGATTTAGCTTGATTAAGAGAATTCAGGCCTAATTCATTTAGGACGAAAAAAATCCTACAGGCAGTCTTGTTACAAAAGGAAATAGGGATTCATTTTCTTAAGCAAATGGTCATAATTGGTTGTTTTGCTTTCCTATTGAGTTGCATATCCACAACCACATAATTTCGCTATCTGATTAAACTACCCAAATTATGGATATAAACGACGTCAAAAGTCAAGGCCGAAGTCTTGATTAAAAATAAATATGTTTTCCTACAAATGAACCTCTCTTTTGCAGTAAGCGCCAAAGTTGCATCGTCATTCTGTTACGCTTCTGCCTCTGATGTGGTACGCCACCATCCCAAATATTTTAGATCTGCTTTGCATGACGAGTAGTTACTGTTGGGTTAGTGTGACTGATCACACCCTGTAAACGTTTTTCAGCATTTTTTAAATGTGGTTCAAAGTGTACGGCGTCAAGGGCGTGACTACATTTTGAAACAAAAATTTCAATAGCTGAGCCCCCACTGAGCGAGCTGCTTTGCGAGGCTAGCGCATGAGGCATAATTTTGTTCGACACAAGGTCCAAAATTGCGCCGAAAATGGCTGCCTCGCGAGGCAGTTCGCTCAGTGGAGACCCAGCTAAAGAAAAATCTTTACAGGGGTGTTAATTAAAACTAAACCTGATGAAATATTCCGGATTAATTTTGAGAAACCTTGCGTATAGCATAAGCTTCGATAGCCAGGATTTGTGCTAAGCAAATTGCATGTTTTATTGTTACAGATCCCTGCTTCAGTGATCAGTAGCGTCGGCACAGTGAGCCTCTCGCAGGCGTCATCCCACCCGACCTCCAATATAACAATGGCCAACCCGACCAACCCCGGCACCGCTAGCAGCGGCTCCGCGCAGCCGCCGGCCCAACCCCCAACTCAGGCCCCCGTGCGTCTGCCGAAGAAGAGAAAATTCGACCCCTCAGAACTTGAAGAAATGGAACGAAGCTGCGTCAACAACGTAGCTGTTTCCATGCCGCAACCAGAGTACCACGCACAGCTGTATCTTCCACCGATGCAGCCTTCCATCGTGCCATCGCCTCCGCAAGAAATGAAGTTCTTTATCCACTACCCGAACATTGATTTGTCCGAATGGCGGGATCATAGAGTATTGGCTAAACAGTGCCGGCTGTATGTTCCGGGTGTGATTCGTCAGGCTGAAGGCTGCAAAGTGGTTGTAGAGTTGGACGGGCAGGAGCAAACTCCGGTGGTTTACAACGATATCTTTGGTGCAAACAAGTACGATGTGATAAGTGACGCGAGCCCTCAGCTCAGCCATCTGCTGATTGGTTCCGCCTGCGTCGTCCGGACTACGGACACGAGCCGGGAAAGTGTGCAAAATGTGTTTGTCGAAGGACTAGTTATTGAAGTGCTTAATTCGCCGATAAGGATAAGAGTGAAGGTAAGCGACAGCTGATCTGAATTTTCTCTTGCCTTATATAAGTATTTTTGCTTGCTTTTTCGTAATATAAGAGTAATTCGATGAAGTGAATAGATAGGTACGTATATACACAGACATATAGATAGGATATGTCAATAGATATGAATGACTAATATAATAATCAGTGGGCGGAATTTACATGGCAAAAATAAAACGCCAATAGAATTGGAACATTGAATTTTATCGACTATCGATAAATTATATTTACGAAGCGGATCTTTATTTATTTACTGACAAAAATATACTTCAACTCCACATTTTGAGCAAAAAATTAATAATAATATGATGTACACTGTAAGATATACTGTTTTAAACTTTCGTGATTTTCACTCACAATTATTATACTAAACGGGACTATCACGCAAACAATACAACCTACTAACTACTAATAATACAACCTACTAACTAATATTTACCTCGACGTTTCGGCCACATTGCAGTAGCCGTGGTCACGAGTTGACGAGTGGTGGCTGCTGCAATGTGGCCGAAACTTCGAGGTAAATATTGCTTGCGTGATAAGTCCCGTTCAGTATAATAATTACACTGTAAGATACCTATCAAAACTTACAGATAAAATTAATTTACTTCATATGACTCTGTCGTTAGTTATAAATTGTTCTTTTTTCATCATAAATCCATGTATACAAAGAGAACGAGCGTTCTACTTTAGATGATGTAACAGGCGCATATTTATAGTATTCAGTTATGCTGTCTTCGTGATTATTTATTTTTATTAAATCGGCGTAGTCACGAAGGTACCTTGTCAAGTACTTTCTCTATACTTCGTTTTTTTAGCATTAGAAATAAGGTAAACAATCTTGACATGTCAATTTATTGAAAAACGCTTTTAAAAAAATAGTAACTATTACTTAGAAAACCAAAAGAATATAAATGACCATATTTCCTTTCAAATTGTTACATATTTGCCGTAATTTATTTTTCAAAAGTGTTTTTCAATAAAAAGACACTGTCAAGACCTTCTTTTTAATGCTAAAAAAAATGAAGCGTACTTTTAGTTTCACTGTGTTGGATCCACTCCTTAAAGTTATCGAAATCCGAAAAGTCGATAAAATTTTATATTCCAACTCTACTGACGTATGATTTTTGCCATGAAAAATCCGCTCTTTGCTTCTGCATGATCGCCGCTCGAAAAATGGAGACATCATAAACAAGGCATAAATTTCGCTCTCATACCAAAATAACGAAACTCGCATATTTTAGTATCGTGATTTTACCTTATTACTTAACTTTAAGGTTCATTTTACAATACACTTTCTTTTATTTCTCAACACTTGTCATGCGTTGTCAATGTTGTCATTCCATTTTTGGTAAAAAAGGTAACCCAGATGATTTACGAGTTTTACGACTTTATGTTGTACTACGTAGGGTATAGGTATATTAAAATTTACTACATTTACTATATTACCTACTCTTAATCTGTCAGTGTTGTCATAAGTCAGTATTGGCGCGACGGAGACGATTTTTGAGTTTGATTTTGTATAGGACCTTGCATCTACGTATTATATGATCGAAGGCTCTCTACTAAAAAACTAAAGTAATTCCGGTCATACACGTTATGGTCTGCTGGAGAGGTATACCTGTGCAGGTGCATGTGTGGGAACCGTCCTGTGCTGTTTTTTTCTCCTCACCTTGACCCTTTGATCAATTATAACTGTAGATCCACAGTCGCGCGCCCGAAAATGTCCGAGCCAAATGAGCGCCACTTTGATAAAAGTGGCCTTCTTTTTCTCAGTACGTTGCGTGAAATTGTCAAGTTTAGCTGTCAAGTGTCAACCGAAATTCGACTGTAATGAAGTAAAGGCTAGGTTCAAATTTCTGTGTAGGTGATGTTTTTAATTATTATGCAAACAAATAAAAAAGTTCGGACATTCTTTGAAGGGGATTTTGTTCGGCAATGTGTATCTTCAGTTATAATTGATCAAAGCCTTGACCAGAGCAAAAAAATATAAATTCTTTCGAGTGATAGCGTACGGTAAACCTGTACACCGGAACCTCCCCATCCCCAATCACGCTGGTTGACTTGTGCAGGTTACCTTCGCAGGTAACTTCTCCGGCAAACCATAACGTGTATGGCCAGCTTAAGATCTAGACACTAAGATGGAATAATAATAGAGCTCAAGTATAATTTTCGGGCATTCCCGCGGAAAACTAAAATCCCCGAATTTAAATTCAGCTGCCGAATCTATTGAATGATGCACGCGAGCGAAGCCGCGGGTAAAGACTAGTAATAATATCCCTATAACAGTAATTTTTACGCGTAAACTACTTTTCCATTAGCAAGTTAACGTTACAAAATTATACGTATACTGTTGCCCGCGACTTCGTTCTGCGAAGAATTAGTTGGTCTAAGTTTCGGCGTGAAAGAGTAACAAACATCCACACATCCATCCATATATAAACTTTCATGTTTATAATTATTAATGGGATGGGATTATACGTAATTACCAATTCTTAAGCTCCAAAGCCACAGACAGATAGCGGAGGCGTAGCGGTGACGGTTGTAATATTCTAACTTATATGAACGAGTTCGCGGTTCAGTACCGCACAACCGTTCATACAAGTTAGAATATTACAACCGTCACCGCCACCGCACCGCCACGCCTCCGCTGTCTGTGCGTGGAGCTTTATGGTTCCCGCTAGCGACACAGGTACATATAGTAGAAATCTTCCCAGGTGCATTTTTCGCTTCGAGCCATTACATTAAATTTCAACCTTAATACTATGACGATACCGTTTGTTTTGAAAGATAAGGGCTCGAAGCGAAAAGTTCACCTGGGAAGATTTATACTATAAGCCCGGCCATAGATGGACTGCAGTTTCAATACAAAATTCGTTGAGGTCGACTCCAACCGCAATACGACTGCTCTCGTGCCGTTGGTGTCGACTGCTCTGAGTTCGGTTCATATCTACAGACACCGAGTATCAGATGCGTACCATGGCGGACAAAATCGCCGTCCTCACATCAGGGAGCAAGGCCGGAGTGCGTGCGCCGCTGCGCCGCCTATGTACTGCGTATAATAAGTCACTCGTTTCTGTCGACATCTTCAATACGTCCATGAAACAGTTCAGAACTCAAGTTTTTAAGATAGTGCCCAATCAAATTCCCCATTAAATGTCCTAACAATAGATTATTTGCCCGTTGTATTTCTTTTTTTTTGTTTTTGTTCTTTGTATCACTATTGTTCTCTTTTGTCACATTTGAATGATACAGTAAGAAAGTGTTATTTTAATTAAGCTAGTTATTTTTAGTTAATACCATATGTTTTGGTGAGAATTGTTAAGGAGTTAGATTTACTGTTTTTGTTAACTTCATTACAATAATTGTTTTGTCATATTTCTATCTCTGTTGATTCTCCATGAGAAATAAAATAAAATAAAATAAAATAATATTCTTCTATACAGAATACATTAACGAATTCATATCTATCGGAACACGACCGCGCAGACACGGGCCGTAGTCAGCCAGTATGCGCAAAGAATATTTTGTCGGTGTCTGATACGGTACGTATCTGACACGCTCGGTGTCCGTAGAATACCTTTAACCCTTTGAACGCCAAGAACGCCTAAAGAGGTCGTGTACTGTCGTGCCTACCACGCCACCGACGCTTATAGTGGTCATGACGTTTATTGTCAAAGAAACTTTGACACGCGACATTACGATTGAAATTTGCGTTACTTTTCGTCTACACTCGGCGTGTTGATGGGGCGTTCAAAGGGTTAAGCAGTTCGTCTATGCCGGCACTAAAAGTTAGTGAAGTCTTCATTCATTGTTTTCTGGCAGCAGGTAGACGGTGAGATCTGCAAAGATAGCGTGGAGGTGAAGCGTGCAGACATACGGCTGTTGCAGCCGCCGTGGGCCGACGAGTTGGAGGACGCGGGTTCGCACGCCGCCGCGCACGCGCCGATGCGTCCGCACGTGCCTATGACGGTGGGTACCCTGAGGCATTCTCAAGGAGATAGTCCCATAACCTTCCTTAAGATCACCCAACATTAGTATAAAATAACTAGCTTCTGCCAGCGACTTCGTCCGCGTGGAATAGTTACCCCCCCCCCCGCACCTCCCCCCTCACCCCCATATCCCCATCCGCCCGCACCCTCCCTCGCGTTTACATTCACCACCATACTCCCAATTCAAGCGTGCCTATAGAAGTTTTACTTCAAAAACCCCCGATTTTGAAACATTCTTCATTGGTGCTTTGCTCCTATTGGTGTTAGCGTGATGATAAATAGCCTATAGACTTCCTCGATAAATGGGCTATCTAACACTGAAAGAATTTTTCAAATCGGAGCAGTAGTTCCTGAGATTAGCGCGTTCAAGCAAACAAACAAACTCTTCAGCTTTATAATATTAGTGTAGATTTGAAATAATTAGCCCGCAATATCTTGTCATCCAATATACCGCAGTGTCTCAAGTTAAACCTCTTTGACCAGTGTGCATTGCCGGTTATGATGATAACTTATGGCATTGAGACGTGGCCGCTAATGATAGGGTTCATAAGAAAGCTCAAGGTCACTCAGAGGTCGACGGAAAGGGCTATGCTTCGAGTTTCTCTGTGGGATCACATTAGAAATTATGAAATTCGCGCAAGAACTAAAGTCACCGAAATAGCTTGAAGAATCGCCAGACTCAAGTGGCAGTGGGCAGGCCACATCACTCGTAGGCCATCAGTTGATTGAGTAGGTAGACCTTCAGCAATGGTCGGAGCAACGACGTGGTTACTTAAGGTTGCGGGAACGCGTTGTATACGGATAGTGCAGGACCGGTCTTTTTGGCGAAACTTTGTGGACGGTTTTCGGCTGAAATGATGAAGTATTAGTAGGCGTAGAACACCATTCTGATCCTTTATCAACCCATTTTCCCCGAGGGAACAATACATTAGTTTCTAGAAACCCTGAAGTTATAGTTAGTGGCAATATTGCTTACGGAAGTTGAGATGCCAATTTCGCAGTACGTGACAGGAAATGCCGTAGGAAATGTATGATGCGGTGACGATAGAACTCTGGTTTATAGGTTCGTTCGATAGTAGGAAGCAGAGGTTAGCTTATTTCAGCCTTTTATTATTATGGCATCAACACGAACTGTCCAGGATCCAGAAGCGCGAAACTAGTCCCCGCCATGTTAGGAATCAAGCATTAGACTAATGTATGTTTACTCCAGTCAATTTAACTGGTTGTGGCCAATTTAAATTACTTAGGTTTATTTCAGTGTAGTAAGAACTTAAACTTAGGGCTTATTGTGATAAAATATATTTAAACGAGGAAAAATTGCTATCATCGGATAATGATTGTGGTTAGCATGAACAGCCTGTTTACCGTATACATAATATCACAAATTATATCTCAACCATTTAGTACCATTTAACTTAACGCCCTGGCGATGATTACATGCAACAGGCGGCGAGACGAGCGTTTTCTCTGTCCATTGCGCAGCCAAGATGGTTTCCGCTCTGTAGTTACCGGGCAATACACGCAATGAACAGAGAATATGACTGCTGTGTCGCTGTTGCCTTTAGGTTTTACATACATAAAGTGTCATGGTATGTGGTATAATTGCAGGCATAATGCAGCGCAAAAAAGTCTGGCGACTAATGGTAGATACAAATGAGAATGAAACCTTAGACAAATTTTGCCTAAAATAAAATTTAAACAGAGTGTCGATATCTTGGACGATCGTAACGAAATTCAAACTGGACTACATCGATGTTTTTGAAATGGGCCGCCTATTGCTTACCTTGTATCTTTCTCTCTGTGTACCTGTTTTCTGTATTGCTTACTATTCCTGGTGTACAATAAATGAAAATGAAATGGGTCACATTAAAGCACTAATAAAATAAGGCCTCGATGCATTGCTCTGAAGTTCCGAACTAGTAGACTTCTCTCAGGCTTTTCTTATTGCGACCAAATTTCAATAGCCGGGTGCAACAAAGCATAAACACAGCAATTAATCTACAAACAACACGACGAATTTGCACTTGTTTATGTGCGGCCGCCCGCTCTTACTATCTTGTGTGACAGTACCAGTCGAGAATAGGTTATTTGACGCCACCTAATCAATTGGCATATTTTTTATAAGCTATTGTCGTGGAATTATTGATTAATAGTGTTAAATACCCTATTTATGTAGTAAGTAGGCGGGTCTCCACCCTTATGAGAGAGAGAGAGAGAGATGTTTATTTACACAAATTCGATACAAACACAGAAAAAAAAATACAATTGACAGGAAATTTACAAATAAAAAAATATATCTAATAGTATAAATTGGACCCCACTCAGCATATGCTTATGTTGTCAGTATTCCCAAAATCCGCACAAAGCGTTTTCGCTCTTCCTTCATCAACCACACATCTAAAGAGTAGAATTCCCTAATTGGGAATGTCTAAAAAAAGTCAATTGTTAGAAACTAATTTCAATATTTTGTCATTTAAATTCTTTACTTTTTTCAAAATTAATTATTGAAACTATTTTGGTTGATGATGTCAGATAATAATTGAGGGCTCCCACACTGCCAAATTTCTAAATCTATCTAAATGCGTACGATAAGGTAACCCCTTTAATTATTTTTTGCGTAGTGGTACACTGTAACTAGTGTCACTTTACTGGCTCTGTCAAAGTGCTAGATGTCTGACAGCGGGTCCAAATCAAACTCCGTAGTATAATCCACGCGTAAATTGTGAAGAATTCTAACCACACAGAATAAAGTACGACTTGGACCCGTCACGCAATTTACACCAATGTCAAATGAAGGTCATTGCTTATTTGTTATATAATAAATTCATTACATAATATTATTTTCGATTTACTATACAGTGCAAAAAATAGACATCCCCAATTACGTCTGTGTTCCCTGAACACTACAATCTGGCCGTTTTCAAGTCTAGGGTGAATAAGCATTCACTAGGCAAGCGTGCTCCATCGTAGACCTCATCTTCGCTTTCCATCAGGCGTGATTGTGGTCAAACGCAAGCCTGTATTGTATAAAAAAAGACTGGAAGGCCAGCGTGCTAGGTGCTAGTATGAGTTTCATTTTGGCGCGTTGTTTGTAGATTACTCACTAGTTTTAAACTGTGGCTGCAGTGCAGCTGGCCGTAAAGAAAATGACGTAATAGCTTGACACCGCGACTCTCAACGGTCTCAACTGCCTGAGTCACGTCTACCAGATTTAATCGCCGTTTCACTGGTTGCGATATATTCCTTAATTAATTCATGGCTTTACTTCAGTTTAATTAATTGTGTTAATGATTGTACCACACCTCGCTATTATGTTCGCGGTACGGTTGTTATAGGTAAATGCCAACGTATCGTTCGCACGTCTCGTGGATATGGGTGTTATTGCTATCGGGTTATTGGTTTGTGTGATAGCGAATACGTAAAGACGAATAGCGATACGTAGCGTCAGCATCATATCTCGATGCTATTTTACGTAAGGTCGTTTATTAAAAATTGTGAGAAGTTTAGCAACGTCAAGTCATGGTGACAAATTTAATTTTCCTAATCGAAATATCATGGACATCATGGTACAGTATTACGACTACGACTATTCACGACTTCTTTTCCATGAAGCAAATGAAATGTAATGTTTTTAATAAAAAATAAAACGATATTTTTTTGACGCTATCATTATGTATTTCCATATAAATTGTACCGGCCAGCAAAAGCAACTAAACTAAATGACAATAGTCGAAATGTGTCGCATAAACACGGCCTGAATTACCATTAGTGGCGTCGCGTAGAACTAACCAGGGCTTAAAACCGGTACCAAAAATACCACTTTAATGGATGAAGTTCAAAAAGTTGGTTATCATAATGCTAGTAGTTAAAATTTGTATAAACCATGCAATGGGTAATTTTGGTGTCACAACGGATTTTTCTCAAGTCAGTCGATTTGTATGGGTAACTACCATTTAACGTAGTTCAACTTTTTGCTCTTTACCTTAATACCGGTATTATTGTTAACAGTTTTAAGACCTGAGACCATATTGTCTAACGCGCGGGCGCTTGCTATTGCATTTACTATGTAGGTACTCCTTTCTGTCAAAAGATAAGATGGTGATAGAAAGAGCCCGCGCCCGCGCGTTATATCTAACTGCCTCTGGTTTGATAGTACGGTCACAGAATTGATGAGATGACCCACTTGCCACTGTTCGTATTTTAGCCGTGTAATGCAAATCAGTACGAGTACAGGCGGCTAAAGATTTGCATTAAACGGCTAAAATACGAACAGTGGCAAGTGGCTCATCAATTAAAGTACTTACATACCAATACTTCACTGGTACGCTCACGTACGCTATACAGCTTTACAACCGGTATTTTTCGTACTGGTATCAGGCCCTCGAACTAGCAAGCGCGCTTGTCCGCAGATGACGAATGACAACTTCTACACGTCGTCGCCGCTGGGCGGCGCTGGGCCCGTGGTGACAGTGGGCGCGTTGTCCAACGGCTCCATGGACGAGCTGCGTAAGCGCGCGTTCGACGAGTATTGTGAGAGCGACGACGAACTGCGACGAGAGGATATCATGTTTCCCAACGAGCCCTCGCATATGGGTGAGTACCCGGTAACTTTGCCTTCTGCAAGCAACCGTCGGAAACCGGATGGCCCTGTGAGAAGCTTGAGGTCCCGGTTTCGATTCCCGGTTGGGGCAAATCTTCTAATGTATAAAAATCTAGTGTTACGGTGTTTGTTATTGAACTACTTCGAAACGGCTCGATCGATTTTTATGATATTTTTTTTCTATATTTGGTAGGTCTGAGACTATTTTTTATATTACTAAGTGATATATGGCAAAACAACGTTTGCGGGGTCAGCTAGTATTACTTATGTATAAAAATACGAATTTTTGTTCTCGAGTTTTGGGTGTTTAATATGTATTTAAGTATCTATTTAAGTATGTCTATCCGTTACCTAGTATCAATAACGCAAGCTTTGCTTACTTTGGGACTAGGTCAGTTGGTGGGAATTGTCCCGTGATTTTTTTTGACTGTACCCGTAAACCTTTCTTGTGCGGACCAGAATTAACTTTTAAACCGGGTTAAGTAATAATAATAATAATAAATATCACGGGACAATTCACACCAATTGACCTAGTCCCAAAGTAAGCTAAGCATAGCTTGTGTTATGGGTACAAGGCAACGGATAAACATACTTATATAGATAGATACATACTTAAATACATATTAAACACCCAAGACCCGAGAACAAATATTCGTATTATTCATACAAATATCTGCCCCGACGCGGGAATCGAACCCGGGACCTCAAGCTTCGTAGTTAGGTTCTCTACCTACTAGGTCATCTGGTTGTCTAAAGTAGTGTCCAAATGTGTGGAACTGTCATCCATAACCCAGGGTTAACATTTTTTTTACCTTGTACTGTGCAAGCGGTCCTTAAGTGACAGAGAGTTAGTTAAGTCTCGTGTCTTCTTGTTGGTTTCGTGTTGTATCAGGAGGTCAAAGAGATGGAGGAATGAGTGGAAGATACTCCACCGACTAGAGTTATAAAATTTCTTATTACAAAATTAAATTAGCCGATGGAAACTCTCATGAAAAGCTTTTTATCAAAACACTGACAGTGATAAAGTTGTTTGCCAAAAAGTAGCCATGTTTGACTAAAATTTATTGCTTACCCTCTACACTTGACTGACTCAGCACAGTTATTGTATAGGTACGTACAATGTACATTCGAATTATTAGATGCCTGACTCTGTAGAATGTTCACATAGTGTCAATGATTTTCCTTATCAAGCGATTAGATATCGCTATGACATTTTCTGTGAAAAGGTTCCATAGTGGTTTATGATTCAGTTGGATTATTTTTTAATGCAGGACGTTAGACTAGTCTTAATATTGTTCGCTATTAATGATTACTATTCGTTGGATGTCTGACAGTGGACGAGGCATTAAGTGTTTTTTTGAGGGGCTTCCATAGTGTAAATATGTAATGTAAAATTAGTTTTTTTTTACACACCGTATGGACAGGGCGTCATGGACTAACTTGTGTAACGATTGCAACATGTTTATATTTTGTAACCGACTTTAAAATGAAAGAGATAAATCAACTTCAAATCTGCTAGGTACATTTGTACACTAACAATAACAAATAATAGTGAAGTGAAATTAAAATCGGACCAAAACTGGGCCCTTGGTAGTACATTTCTTGACAAAGTCTAGCACATCCACAGCCTAAGTTTATAAATCATCCATAATACTGCCAGATCGTATGTTTATTAAGCGCTAAACATACATCGACTCATAAAAACTACAAGCATTCAAAGACCGTGCGTTTCGAACCGATTATCAATAAAAAACAAACGTCACTCAAGGTTTTTTGATATTGTTCCTTGAGAGCTGAATCTGGAGCAATGACTCAGAGGCAGTACACGCGGAGTACACATCCGTAGTATGAGATAATTTTATTATCATATGACTTTAAAATGCATGCGTTTAAGTGTGATTGGGTACTCTTTGTGTCTAATCGCTCTTCGTCGACACGAGACATAAGCTTTTTTAAGGCTCGTAACGTGACCACACATTATATAATAGTTAACAGATTTGGCACTCCCGTTTCACTGGCGCTATGTTCTCCTACCAGCCTGCTCACCGTTAGCGGTATTCGTAGCAGTCACAGAGCACATTTAAGTGATAAACTGCTACGTGTCACGTGTCAATGATAGCGGGCAGGTGTTCTGATGTGTGAAGTGACGGAAAACTGGCGTGGTCCTCTCCACATGATTAACATTCTTAGTTAGTGTACTAAAACTACATATCGCGTCAGTTTTAATGAACATGTAAAAACGGGCAAAAACATTATGAACGAATGGTGACCATCCAAGGACAATTATGAAATCTGCGTAAATACTAAACTCACTGACGTAGCCCGAAGAATCCCCAGACTCAAGCTGTGGCAGTAGGCAGGGCACATCGCTCGTAGATCTGATGGCCGGTAGGGCCCAAAAGGTTCTCGAATACATACCGTCCACGGATCGGAAGACGTAGTGTAGGTAGGCCTCCAACAAAATGGACGACCTGGTTATGGCTTTGGAAACGCGTTGGTCTGTTTGGTGAACTTTGGGGGAGGCCTGGGGTTGGGGGGCCTCCGCCGCCTGCATTTAACGGACTCCTACCAACTTTTCCAGGTCATAAGTCCGCCTTGTGGAGGGCATACCCACGTTACATCTTTCGGCACGTGGCCGCCATTTAAAAACACATTGATCCCAACGCCATAAACTAATGATCAGTCGGTCGGAAACATTTTCAATGGATTTTACCAGCTTTTGATTACTTAATGAAATCGATGGTTAATTCATACATTACTGACAAAAAGATCATTATGCTGATCAGTATTTGATTGTACACTAATTCGCTAATGTACTATACAACAAAAATTGCCTAAAATGAACCAAGGTTACACCATAGCAATGTTACAAAGGGAGCCAAATGAATAGCCTAATTATTCAAGATTTACTGATATGGAACAAACAGCTCCATTGACTAAAGTGCCGGTTGCCGCATCGCTGTCGCATTTAGTCCAATGACGTCACAACCAGCTAACTTTAGACAAACTAATTGTATTGTGGTTTAACCACAGACAGAATAGTTATTAGCACAGGTTTAATTAAGTTTCCTTGAATCATTCTGGCTATGTTGACTTTGAATGACATAGAATCCCAGTTCTAAGTATAATTTAGTAATTTTAAATGAGAAAAGAGAAATATGTTTAAAAATACAATTTTCGGGTGTGCCGAACGGGATTCGAATCCGCATCTCATGGCCACTATTGGCTATGCAAAATGATCAAAATTTTCGGGTGGGCTGGGCGTGGTGTAGTTGGTAGCACACTTGGCGCGTATAGCCGGGGAATACGAGTTCGAAATCTGTCCGGCGCACCCAAAAAACTTTCTCGTTTTTATAAAATCTTAGATTTCATTGAGGAAACGTATTCCTGACAAAAACATAATACACGACTCTATTGACTCTATTGTCTGATGTTCGTTTTAAGATAAGGTGTTCTCTTTTTCTCAAAATTTACATAAATCAATCCATAGATATATTTCGCTAAGTTTGATAAGTGGATCGTTACGAACACCTTAAACTTAAGATACACTCGGTGGCAAAGAATCTGCAATAACTTTCGAAATTTAAAGTGAACAAGTGATTTATAAAAAATTGTTGTTTGCAGATTGCAGCAACAGCAAACGCAGCAGCCTGCAGAGTCGCGGTAGCACATCGAGTCTGCTCGAACGCAGTCTCACCCCTAGATCTCAACCCCCTACGCCTAGGTAAATATACGCTATGTCTATTTCTACTCGTACTCTATGGCCCCTTTACCTCCTGAGGTCCCGTATCCTTTAGGACATATTGTATTGTTGACATCGAACTCTCTCATAAGAGACATAAAGTTTAAAGTTCATTGAAACAAAATTAAACGTGGGCCGCAGGAGGTTAATTAAACTGAAATATTTGGAGACCTCTATCCCTCATTCTTTTTAGCTATATTTTCTTATGTTGGATTCTTCATCATCATCCTGACCTATATACGTCCCACTGCAGAGCATATGCCTATTAGGATGGGAGGGCTTGGACTGTAGTGCCCATGCGGGCCTAGTGCGGATCGGGAACTTCATACACACCATTGAATTTCTTCTCAGGTGTGGGCAGATTTAAGAAAGAAAACATTTATTCGTGATATCAAATCATTTCAAAAATAACACAGGAATAAAAAATGCGCATATCACGAAATTATGCCAAATCAGCAAAGTGCCGATATTGCGCAAGGCTGATCTTCCTTTGGCACCATCACGTCATCCATCCGTTCACCATTCCATTTATTTCGTCGCGTTGATTTTGTTCACCGTAAAGCGCGTGGTAAATTTGAAACGTAAATTCTGAAAAACTCATGTGCGAGCCCTGGATTTGAACCCACGATCCTCTGCTTGAGAGGCCATAGGTCAAACCACTGGCTACTACGATTTTTCGTCGTAATCGTCATTTATCAACGTTTAAATATTTTTTTAAGTTTCTGAGCTAGATATTAGTCATAACAAGATTTGCGAACGCGTTGCCTCGTCATTGTCAAACTCGTGCCGCGCGTCACGTTCCCACAAATAAAGCTTTAATACGTCTATACACACTGTGTGCTATCGCGTCGTTAAATATGGATTTATCGCCTTGATTTAATTCGTTTTGTTTGTATAAGTTAATTAATGTCTCTGTATACATAAAAGGCAACCGTTACTGACTGCCTGATCTATTAACGTATAGCTCAAACCATTGAACGGATTGTGCTGAAATTTGGCACGCAGATAGCTATTATGATAAATGATAAATGTTTATTTCGTTTTTAACCTTACATATTAACATCAAGGTTGGAACCTCCTTTTAAATATAAAGATATCCGTGCCAGGAGGTCCCGCTCCTCTATAACTAGGTACAAATTATTATGTAAAAAAACATAACCCTCCTTCGACAGTCTTGTGATAGAAAAGAAATAAAAACAAAAACAGATAGGTACATGGAAGATTTTGTTACACTTATATCTAAATTATGACGTAGGCATCCACTATGAAGGGATTTTTTGAAATTCCCACGGGATAGGGAATAAATGGGATTCATATTTTCGCTTCAAAGTGGCCCAATCTTCGTAATCATAATTATTTTGAGACTTTGAATCTGGCATGCAAGTACAATACGTTTACTTTTAGTTTACCACTGACAGATGGCTTGCCTTCATTTCATTTCCAACTTTAATACCATACAAATAAAGTAGCTATTACAAAATCTGCAAACGTGGGTAACAGTATTCTAAAATTGGCTTTGTTTGTAGGTCGTTAAAGTTGAATATGAAATGAAGGCAAACCATCTGTCAGTGGTAAACTTTATGTAATTTTACTGTTGGTAATTATAACAATAAAAAACTTATTTTAGGATTTTTGGAAAAGGACAAATTTTAATTCTGCGCGGACGTAATAGCTATAAAGCTAATGTTTAATGACCACTGTTTACACTTACTGAGTGATAATGTAATGGGATCGCATTAAAATATGTTGAGTGGTCGTGCTCTTGATCAACCAAACCTTTCTTAAGAAGTCAATTTAACCTACCACTTATTGAAATATTGTGATCCGTGTGTGCTGTTCAAAAGTCGTCGCCCATTGGGTTCCAAGCGACGGGCACCGGAGCAGGGCCAAAAGATGGCGGGATGACTTGGACCGTTTTGATTCATATTGGCAGGATTTTGCGAAGGATAGAGACGAATGGAAAGAGGGAGAGGAGGCCTCCAGCAATGGGACATCACATAGGCTATTAAAAAAAAGTTATAAAACGATTTGTATAGGTAAATCTTCAGACTTAAACAGTATTATTTCGATTAGTTTCTAGTTCCCAGTGCTCTATAAACAGAGAAAGTTCTTGAAGAAGATTGAAGATGAAATTGACCCTTATAATTTGATACCACCTTTTTGTATTTTTTTAAATGTAGAATTTTCAGGAGTCCTAATTTAAGACAGGGTTTGAATTACACACAAAAACAAGAGTTAGAGAGTCAGAGTTAAGTATGGCTCAACTGTATGAAAATATTTCCGTCGCAGATCTCAAGCGGCAACCCCGCACAAATACAAGAAAGGCGACGTGGTGTCGACCCCCACCGGCATCCGGAAGAAGTTTAACGGGAAGCAATGGCGGCGGTTGTGCTCAAAAGATGGCTGCTCTAAGGAGAGCCAGCGGCGCGGGTACTGCTCGCGGCATCTCTCTCTGCGCGGGGTCACTCGCTCCTCGAACACGCCGCTCGCACAGGGATCTGCTCACACGCCGCAGCAAAGGTAACTTCCTACCATACCCTCTGATATCATAAATGCGAAAGTTCGAGTGTGTCTTTGATGCTCTTTTACGCTGAATCGGTTAGACGGATTTGGATTAAATTTAGTACGTAGGTAGTTAAATGTCTGAAAAAACAAATAGGCCACTTTTTATCCCGATATTTCCATGGGATTCTAGAGGAAATTCCCAGTAAAACAACTGCCTTAGTTTTTTGACGTGACAACGTCTAATAAATCGATGAACGCCGGCCGCCGGGTGCAAACACGAAAAAGGATGACGCATTGTAACGTTACGTAACGGTTACATGTAACGTTACATGTACTTACAGAGTCTAGTAATACTAGGCCAGTTGCAATAGAGCGGTGAAGGCCAGTTGCAATATTACGTAATACAATCTTAGTACTAACTAGCGCTCGGGTAATTTTTATTGAATGTTTTGTTATGACGTTGTCACGTTAAACTATCGTCCGTAAACCAACTGTACAGACAACCGGTTTTTTTATTCATTTCTACCGTTGGGAAGATAGTATAGTTTTGCTCTCGTATGTCGGACACGATTTGCCTCACATTCCGGGTATGAGAGATAGAAAGGAATTGTTTGGTCGACTACACCGCAACTTGCACTATCTACTATCTAAAGTATTACAGCATGATGGATTGTTCTAGAAGCAGCAGCAAGTCACTGTCGTCGAGCGGCACTGGCGTGGAGGGTGATGAGACGTCGCGCGAGTCCGACACGACGCCGCCGCACTACCGCGTCACCGGCCGCTTCGACCCCGACGAGACGGAGGCCGCCAACATGCTCGGTAAACGCTGTTGCTATGGCAACCAGCATTACTGCAAAGAGAACCCCTCTAGCGACCGCTTTAGCCTAGTTGGTAGTGACCCTGTCTACGAAGCAAGAGGTCCTGGGTTCAAATCCCGGTAAGGGCATTTATTTATGTGATGAGCACGAATATTTGTTCCCGAGTTATGGATGTTTTCTATGTATTTAAGTATTTATTTATCTATATAAGTATGTTTATCGTCGTCTAGTACCCATAGTACAAGCTTTGCTTAGTTTGGGATTAGATCGATTTGTGTAAGATTGTCCCCCTAATATTTATTTTTTTAGCTATTACAAAATCTGCAAACTTGGATAACAGTATTCTAAAATTGGCTTTATTTGTAGGTCGTTAAAGTTGAATATGAAATGAAGGCAAACCATCTGTCAGTGGTAAACTTTATGTAATTTTACTGTATCGTATTGTCGGCAGTGTCCCTCGGCAGCTCGCGGTCGGGCAGCCCGGGCGCGTCGCCGGTGTGCGGCGGCGGGTCCCCGGCGGGCGCGGGTCCGGCGCCGGCCGCGCTGCGCAACAACGTGTTCGTGCCGATATCGTCGCCGCAGCCGCCGCACCCGCCGCACCCGCACCCGCCCGCGATGTACCATCCCCACCTTATACGGTCAGTAAATCATCATCAATATCATCATGCAAGCCTGGATACTTAGGGGCCATCCATAAATTACGTCACCCCAATTTCGATCAATTTGGACCCCTCCCCCCTTGTCACACTTATTACTATGAAAATTGCCATTATTTTGTTCTAGTATCACAGATCGCTTGACCCCCCCCTCCCCCCTAAATGTGTGACGTAATTTATGGATGGCCCCTTATCAAAGATCTGGGCCTACCGTGTTTTTGGCGCATTTATTGCATTCATTAAGGGGCTGTTTCACCACCCGTTGATTAATTTTGACTGACGAATAAATGTGATGCCGTCTCCGTCGATTCGAACAAAACAAACAGAGACGGCATCACGTTTATCCGTCAAATAAATTTGATCAATGGATGGTGAAACAGGGGGTTAATCTCGTGCTGTATCATTACAAGTAAAGCTTTAGTCTTGAAATTCATGTGTAAGATATTTGAGGATTCACTCTAATGACAAGTGTTTATCGAAACAAGATTACTTATAGTCCGCTCTATAGACAAAAATCCAAAGTCGTCTCTAAAAAATAAAATAAATTCGTAGAGACGACGCTATTACTGCACGGCAGGTCATGACTTTTGAATGTTAATAAAACATAATGTTTTCTAGGGCGTAGTTTTGCTACATTTTTAAAATATGTATTTGTTTTAGTAATAAGATGAAAATACCCAAAAACACGCGCAGTCCAACCAACCTATCTTGAGCCATCGTGCCTCCCCCACGCCCGAAATCGCCCACCCAAAATCGATTAGCGCAAAAAGCTCGATAGGCCCTTAAAACACGTTTAATCATAATGTCACTTTCAGGCCAGAGTTAGTTCGACCGGGAAGAGTGAGTCCGCCTGTCAACAGCGTCGCTACGAGTGTTATAAGGGTTTCACCAGCACCTACTTACCATTACCAGGTATAATATGACCATATAACTAATACAGATTCGTTCTAAGACTACGTCTAACCTAGGACCGGAAAGCCTTTTCTTGATAAACCTTACGTTAGGGTAACCCTATAGAGTAGTTACCAAATCGATAGGGTTACCCCCTTGATTTTGTTAGCCTATCAATAGGGTTACCTCTTCGATTTTGTTAGCCTATCAATAGGGTAATCTTATCAAATAAGGTACTACTTGTGCCCTTATCAAATTTATTGCGGTAACCGGTTTAAAACTTGAATATTTAACCGCTTACCCTATTCTTGGTGTTACTCTATTGACCACTATTGTTTCGCGCGTTCGGGTGGCTTTAACAAATGTGAAAATTTTATTTACTTCGGGATTGAATAGACGTATAAATGTATTGCAATAATAGATCAAACGGATTGCGCATAGAGCTTGTAATAGCGTGGGCATATTCTAAAAATAGGGAAACCCTATTGAGCATTTCGGTCCGAATTTATCGACATGGTTACCCTATCGATGGGTAAGTCGATGATGTGCTTGTTATAGGGTTTTTCAATATCCTCGAAAACACATTTAATAGTAACTGATTCCGGTCCTTGTGTCTAACTCGTCTCGTCTACAATAAAGAAAGAAGAAGAAAGAAAGAAAAACATTTATTTATAACAACAAAAACACGTACACAGGCTAAAATTAAAAGTACAAACATAGACATAGGTAGGTACATGTTGATCTTGCCATAAAGGGTCCCGACTCAGCGTGACGCTGGTTAAAAAAAACCAGCACTGGTCTTCCGCCGGGCCACAGTATAGCTTAGCAATAGGCTTGAATCCCAAAAAAAATATAATTAATCCGTTAATTACATTATTAAAAAATATTGGACACGTATTTTTGCTCTTGTCAATTATACAAAAACTGTTGAAGATATAGCCCGTTAAAGTTATGAGTGACGTCACGCCTTGGTATAATTCTTACTTAGACGTCATATAACGGGACCCCACTACCGATATTTGACGCGCTTTATCTTTGCATCCAATATTTTTTGATAATCGTAATTGACTGACTAAAGGTGCGACCAAACCGCCGCTTAAAAAACGGTGACGTTACGGAATCGCAGTGACGCACCGTAAACGTCACAACTTTACTGTGGAGAGCATGCGGTAAATTCTGACGTTTACGGCACGTCACTGCGATTCCGTAACGTTTCCGTATTTTAAGCAGCGGTATGGCCGAACCTTAATTATGGTAATATTTTTTACCCAGGACAATACCCGATTCCAGGTTGAAAACCGCAATGGGACGACAACCCTGCAATCGACTAACATTTCCGCCCCGTCCAACGTCATCGGTGTTCAAACCTCAAGTTTAAACATACAGAGCTCAATACAGAACTCTCTTAATCCACCATCAACGCTACAGACCAGCCTCAGTCTTCCTTCAAGCATATCACTCAACCTGAGCACTTTAAATGGCCAAAGCTTACAAACAAGCATCGCGAATTCAATCCGAAACGCGAAACTAGACGAGATCCCGCATAATTTGGTCGTACAAAGAAACATTCCGACGTCGAACGGCATCGACTTGGACCACATCTATCGTTCCCAACCAATGCACATGCGGAACGGTATCCAGGAAAGCTACAGACGCGAAACCGACGTGTCGCCACCATTGAATAACCACGTGAACCATGTGAATTTTGTGAATAGAAGAGTCTCGGAATACGACGAGGAGGAACATAGGGAGAATCACTTGCAACGGGTCGTTGACCCGCGACCCCCTGAGTTGACCGAGGCTCGCGTAATGGAAGACAAACGGATAGTCAAGCCTGCGCCCCTACAGGCGAGACTGTACGTCATACCGCAGAACAGCTTGGAGAAGAAGTTCGTGCTGATAAAAAACGAGCCCGCTGAAACTGTTCAAGTAAGTCCAACTAACTATTGCATTTCGGTCCGCAAGCAAACCATCTGTCTGTTGTCGACTATCCCCACTAAAGCACGGAAAACTATGTGACAACTTAAATCTATTATAAACAAAACAAATAACTATTACAGTGACATATTTTAATCAGAGTTCGTTAAGTTGTTTAAATTTTACTGGGTATTTTCCAATTTATATCACCTGATTAAAAATCTCTCGACTTAAATGGTTGAGATTTGCAGATTTTACATTTGTACATCTGGTAGGAAAAGCGAAATAAAAATTAGCCTTTGTTTTATTACAGAAATTAGGCTATTTACATACATACATACCAAAATACCTAAGTACAAGATGGACGGATTATCTTGCAAAGGGGCCATCCATAAATTACGTCACACATTTAGGGGGGGGGGGAGGGGTCAAGCGATCTGTGACACTAGAACAAAATAACGGCGATTTTCATAGTAATAAGTTTGACAAGGGGGGGGAGGGGTCCAAATTGATCGAAATTGGTGTGACGTAATTTATGGATGGCCCCAAAGGTCTCGGGAACTACTTGGATCTGGGCAGTGCTGGCCGGTCGTTATGGAACTCTTTGGAGGAGGGCTTTTGACCAGCAGTGGACGTCTTTTGGCTGATATGATGATGATGATGACACCAAATTTCATCCAAATCCAACAAACCGTTTTTGCTACAAAGAGTAACACAAACACTGAAGATACACTGAATCTTTCTCATTTATAATTAGTGGTATTGATGATGATAATTGATTTCAGCTTGAACAGAAAACTCATCAGTTGGCCCAGCATATGCACATCAACATGAACAACAATGACTCCGAGCACGATCGTCACAGGACCATGGACAATGGTGATCATGTAAGTAGAATAATATTCAGTCTTTTTTTTTGTTATTATTACCCCCTGTTACACCATCCATTAATCAAATTTATTTGACGGATAAATGTCATGTCTCTGTTTGTTTTGTTCGAATAGACGGAGACGGCATCACATTTATCCGTCAGTTAAAATTAATCAATGGGTGGTGAAACAGCCCCTTAGTTTATTGTAGTGACCAGTGACTTTGCCGAAGGCCAGCTGAAACCTTAGTATTATAAAAATTACTTTTATTTCAATACTAGATGAAAAAAAATTCGACTGCGTAAAAATATTTAAATTTTTACACACAAAAGTGGCCCCATGATTAAAATTCATTTATTTACGTTACACGTCCATCTTTGTCATCGACTTACATATCAGTACCAAATTTCAACTCAAATTCAATAGAAAGTTTTCAAATCGTATAAGTAGTATCGGAAATCCGTGTTTCCTGTATAATTTCCATTCTCACGGAAATTCCGGGAAAGTATACGTATATACCCAATGTCAGTCTCGCAACTGAGACGAACCTAATACGACACCTCACGCTTCAAAATCCATCGAGGCGTTTGGGCTGCGGAGCTTGCCAAAGAATTATACATACACACATAAATACATACGCTCGAAAAACATAACCAAAATTAATTTATTTCCGTTACACGTCCATCTTTCGGTCATCGACATACATATGAGTACCAAATTTCAACTTTTCATTCAGAAGTTTTCAAATCGTATAAGTAGTATCGAAAATCTGTGTTTCCTGTATTAATCCCATTCTCACGAGATTTCCGGGAAAGTATACGTATATACCCAATGCCAATCTCGCAACTGAGACGAACCTAATGACACCTCACGCTTCAAAACCCATCGAGGCGGGCTACGGATACGGAGCATGCCAAAGAATGATACATACACACATAAATACATTCGTTCGAAAAACATAACCCTCATTTGTTAGTCGGCTAAATAAAAACTTATTTTAACCTTATTTTAACATGTAAAGGAGCCATTTGCGGCTTACTTAACGTTTTAATTTTGATTCATGCACTTAACCGGGATAAAAAGTATCTTATGTTAGTGAGGGACAGTGTAGCTTTCTGTCTGTGAAAAAAAATCTTTTGAATTTGGTCAGTAGTTTAAGATTACCCCCTGCATACATACAAAACAAGTTTACCTGTTTGTATTTTAGTATAAATATTTTTTTTTTTTTTTTATGTTAGATAGGCCAGACAAACGAACTAGTGGGTCACCTGATGTTAAATGAACACCACTGTCCATAGACACCCGCAGCGCTTTACACGATGCCAGTGCGTTGTCGGCCCTAAAGGAGAGGGAATAGGGGAAGGGGGAGAGGGAGGGGGAGAGGGAAGGGGTGAGGTATTGGGCCCCCGGCACTCTCACTGACCGTACGAAACGCAAGCAGGATTACTGCTGCTTCACGCCGGTTTTCTGTGAGAGGGTGGTACTGCCCCGGACGAGCCGGCCCATTCGTGATGCAGCAGCTAGCTACAACATGGCTCTACCACTACTAAATAGATACACTATATAGATAACTATGAGAAACTAACGGGAAATGATTAAGTCTGTGGTACGCATACAATTTGAACAAAGCGTAGAAAATAACTGACTCGAAAACGCACAAAAGCAATATTTTATCCGTCTCAGGTTGTACGGTATTGCATTTCGTAGTACAAATAATCTACCGTTAAGTAGTAGTAACCTTTTTTTGGGTTTACCCTTATGCATTAACAACTACTGTCTTAAAGATTATGTCGGTGGCAACTTTATATTGCGGGCTTGCAAAGGTGCCGATCTAATAATTATGATGTCTACTACTCGATGTATTCTTAAACGCTTATCGATCGACATCATAAATTAGAAAGGTTTACCGTTGCTGAAATTGTAAGTGCTTGTTTGACAAATGACATTGATTTTAGGCACCAGCAACCATTAATAATGATTTTATTAATGAATATTAAAGCTACGGTGATCGTACTCGTAGATAGAGGATTTTGATAAATATCGGCCTATCAACAATTTCGAGGAATTCATATTGTAAAGTGGCCTTGGATAACAATGAAACTAAACGGTTTTCGTTTGGGTTAAAATCGTAATCATTGGAAATTTAATTTTTGTTGGTTATTTGCTCAACTTATAGTAAATATAATTTATTAATAACATAACATTAAAGTAATTAACTAATTATACAGAAACAAAAAAAAAAAAATTATATATACTTATAGTTATTATGTCTTGGTAGCCACTGGTTTGGCCTGCCTCGTAATCGCAACTCCAAGTTTTTCGTAATTTATTTGCGAAATTACATTTGAAATTTACCATTAGTTTTACTGTCAAGGAAAACATCGTAAGGGAACCTGCATACTCCTACGAAGAAATTCAATGGTGTGTGTGAAGCTCACAATCCGCACTGGACCCGCGTGGGAACTAAGGCCCATGCCCTCTCATTATTTAGTTCCATTGTGTAAGCGAGAAGATGATGAAATGTAACTTTAAAATGTTTCACTACAAAGTGTGTATGCTGTACAAGGCAAACAGATATACCTAGTGTCATTGTGATGATTGATGATTATGTCATGACATAGTAGCACGATTAGAATGGATGGTGCCAACCGACTTTGACTGGCTGTTTTTTTTTGTTTTTATCCGACTGCCCCCAGAGAGGAGAGATATGTTTTAGATTATATTTTTATCGCGTTAGTAGACCGCGGTAGTAGAGGTGTGTGCAGGTTTTCTCAAGATGTTTGCCTTCACCGTAAAGCTTACGGTAAAGTAGAAATATAATTTTGCACATAAATTTCGAAGTTGCGCGCCCGGGATTGAACCCACGATCCCCTGCTTGAGAGGCCATAAGTCAAACCACTAGGCTACCACGACTTCTTCATTTTCTTACCGTTTTATGGACCCTCACCTTTTTTATAACCATACTTTTTTTAATATTTCCGAAATTTAACATTATTTAAATTTACTTGTAGGTGAACAACATAAATAGCAGTGCTGTCATCGTGCATCCGAGTCAGCTGCTCCCTGTTTTGCCTCCGCCGACATCCCACACAGCTATCATAGGTAAGTTTACTAACCAATTTTACCGATTGCCAGGTATTTTTACCCTTTGAAATTTTGTTAACCATAGCCGTTTCATGACTATAGCCATAATAACAACTAGTGAGGTAACTCTACCGGTTAGACGGGCAATTAGGTAGTGCCGTGTGGGGCAAGGCTAAGTCCTTCCAAAGAAAGAAGTACACCGTTAGAGATTATTGCACTGTGACAAGACTGTGACTTAGTTTTCTTTAATATCCTTGTGAGAGCGAAATGCTATACATTTGGAGGCCTGGTAAGTACAAAATGTAGTAAAATCTTTTAATTTTTATGTGAGATTTGAATTGAGACATTCGAGACTAAAATGCAGGTATTTTTTCCTATACGAAGGGTTAAGAAAAGAGTGAGATAAAATTTCGCTATGGGCGCTGATTCGAGCAAGCAATTTGTAGCTTGTGTCTTGTTTAAATGTAAGAAAATTAATATCATACTGTCTTACTATATCGATACCTTAGCGCACAATCGTATTAATTACAATTCAGTGCACAATTAAGTGGGTATGTATTACTATACCGAAGTACGAAAGACCGAATGTATTAAAACATCGAATGGGTCAAAAGACCGACACGATTTTTTTCTGAAACCGTTAACTTTTTAAGATTGTTATAAAACAAACCTAACCTAATGGGTTCTGTATGATGGCGTTTTAATAAATTCTGAAAAGTTTTCGGTATCAGAAAAAAAATCGTGTCGGTCTTTTGACCCATTTGATGTTTTAATACATTCGGTCTTTCGTACTTCGGTATTGTAATACATACCCCAATTAACTAGTAGTTTTGTGCACTAGGACATACAGTGGTAATTTGTATGTGCAGTCCATTGTAATTAATACGATTGTGCGCTAAGGTATCGAATGTCCTAACTTACATAAGTATCTCAAACTTTTGTATTTTAGAAAGATGAAATTTTGCATAGAGATTTTCTTTCTGATGTAGACAAAAAATCGGGACGGATTGCCGAAATTTCTATTTTCGATACTTCTATCATTTCTGAAATGCGGGTTCTGCAAGCAAGTGTACAATAAATGAATGAGGTAGTAATTTTACTGGTATTAAATTATAAAAAAGAATACTATACTACTTGGTAGATATAATGACGTCAAATAAAGTACTATCGCATAGCGCGTACGCAAATACGCTATCGTAAACTTGATCATTTTGATTATTTATCGTTTCACAACGATTATTGTGACTTGCATTGATTAACGCATGCCTTTTTTATGATAATGCATTATTGCAGCAATAAATTGATTGCGCGATTTATAATGGTAGTTTTATTTTGAATTTACGATGCAGTTGTAACGTCGAATGGAGTGACTGGACAATACCTAATCTAAGTTCGTCCTCTGCAGCTGATCATATACAAACAACTATAACAAATAGATATTCTACGATCAAACTTGTTGACCGCTATTTAATTGTCTTTAATCAGTTCCCGATCTTTCGACACATCTACCAGCGCCATGATGAGTTGGAGTGTGTTCATGGCGCTGATCGATGTGTCGGAAGATCGGGAGCTCAATAGTGGCATTCGAGGCCGGCATCCAATATAATATAAAATATATATAATAGCGATGGCTAAAGTAATATTGAATAAGTTTTTAAAGATAAGTTTTTAAGCTAAGTTAATCATTAAAACAATAACGTACAATGAAAAATTACCCCCCGCCGCCTATTGCTTACCTTGTATCTTTCTCTCTGTGTACCTGTTTTCTGTATTGCTTACTATTCCTGGTGTACAATAAAGAGTCATTGTATTGTATTGTATTGAAAAATGTCGACCGAATTATACCTTTCGGAAACTCTAAAATACTAGACAGTTCGGCGCATCATGATGTAGTGAAAAAACTTAGGTAACGTCCACAGTAAGTAATTGATAACATCATATTTCATGGATCGACCTCTGTATTGTAGTGTAAACGCGTATAAACGTGTTTAATCGTGTAAAAATGCTTATCGCGAGTAAAACACGAAAATGTACATAACTCGTGACACAGGTGATGCAATATGGCCAAAACATCAAAGCGCTTGTGTAGTAAACATTTGTATAGTGATGAACTAAAACAATTACTTTGCTCACCCGCGACCTTACAATAGTTACGTTTATGCAAGAAATGTGTGTTCATGCAGTTCCTCCACCTCCACACTGTACGAACACACACAAATCACATAAACACAACCATCACCACCACCAAGCTACACTGACGCGTTTCGAACTCAACCAGAGCTCATCTTCAGAGTTACCACAACCGTATGCTATGCTACCAAATGTTAAACATAGCATAGCATACCATTGGTATGCTATGCTATGTTACGTATGTTAAACATAGCATACAAATAGCGTACAAATGTTAAACATAGCATAGCATACCATTGGTATGCTATGCTATGTTACGTATGGTAGCATAGCTTACGGTTGTGGTAACTCTGAAGATGAGCTCTGGTTGAGTTCGAAACGCGTCAGTGTAGCTTGGTGGTGGTGATGGTTGTAATTATGTGATTTGTGTGTGTTCGTACAGTGTGGAGGTGGAGGAACTGCATGAACACACATTTCTTGCATAAACGTAACTATTGTAAGGTCGCGGGTGAGCAAAGTAATTGTTTTAGTTCATTAATATAACTATGCAATTTTCTGAGATAAAAATTTATCCTTTGTCCTTCCCAGGGTCTCAAATTATCTCCTCATCTAATTTCATCTAAATCGGTTCCGCTGTTTAAGTATGACGAGGTACATATAGACAGAGAGTTATTTACGTATTCATAATACTAGTAAGGAGTAACGATGGTGTCAAATACTCTGTTTGGTAAGTCAAGGTAAATTTCAAAGTGATAAATATAAAGTAAATTTTAACTAACAAAGTTAAATAATTCAAAATAGCAACGATTGCGTTGAAAAAATATTTTTCATGCAATTTTACCGGCCTCCCTATGTAATATGTTTTACGAAAGCAGGTATTTTACAGCCAGACTCAAGTGGCAGTGGGCGGGCCACGTCGCTCGTAGAACTGATAGCCGATGGGGCAAAAAGGTTCTCGAGTGGCGTCCGCGGACCGGAAGACGCAGTGTAGGTAGGCCTCCAACAAGTTGGGGCGACGAACTGGTTAAGGTTGCGGGAACGCGTTGGATGCTGATGGCACGGGACCGATCTGTTGCCTATGTTCAGCAGTGGACGTCTTTCGGCTGAAATGTTGATGATGAGCGGATTCGCGGAGGAGCAAAATAAGTATTCCAGTAGTTACCAGTGGCGGGGCGTGAAAATTTTTGCAAGTAAAGCCGGAGCAAAAAAAAAGAAGAAGAGAAGCGTTTGGTTACTTCGACAGTTTAGTCAACCCGGGGGAATCGGGTTGTTAGTACCCTTCACCACTGAAAGTTGCCAAGTTTATGAACCAGGGTGATCATTCTCCCCAGTATCAACAAGCGGCGTGTCAGGCGGCGTGTTCCCGTGGCAGTCTCTAGTGCCGCTTCTGACGGCGTCGTCCCCCCCTCCGGCCGCCCCCGCCGCGCCGCCCTCCCCCCGCACGCCGCGCACCCCCCACACGCCTCATACGCCTCACACGCCGCACACGCCGCATACGCCTCACATCAAAACCGAGGAGATCAAGACTGAGGGCGGTGAGTTACACTTAGACTTAGGGCTATATCTCACTGGGACACCACGGCGGCACAACCATCTCTGCGGGTTGGGTCCTGAAGGCCTTACTTGCATTTAGCCTTGGCATTCAAACCGTCTCAGTAGTACACTGACCAAGTATGCAAAATGACTTGTTTATCTAATGCCATGGTTATAAAATTGTCTAAGTTTCAAGAAGACTTTCTTAGCAGAACGTCTAGGACGTGAAATGCACAAGTAGGCAGAATGACTCAATATTGTATAAGGTCTTGATTGTGTTATATTGGTAATGAAGGTTATCCAGACCATTTACCTATTGAAACATTATGACATTTAGTCGTTTTACAGCCAAGTCATTCAGTCCACTATGTCTTATAGCAATGAGGGCGTTTTACAGACCAAGACATTTTGCAACGCGGACAAATATACGACTAAGGCGCTCTACTCGCCGAGGCTAAATGCAAGTAAGGCCTTCAGGAGCCGTCTCTGCCACCAACTAAATGTATACAGCTCTATGGTGGGTATCTCACCTGGCGTCCACTTGGTTGCGCAACGGATTTGGCGGCGCAACCAGCATAGACGCGTGCATGCAACATTACTGGCCGCGCCGCCACGTTGGTTGCGCCACCACTAATTAGTATGGCGCGGTATGCTATCTCACACATTCGGCTGCCTGTCGCGCCACCAGCGACACTCCCTCAGCATCAGCATAACTATCTCATCGGCGTCCATTTTGAGACTGCGGCGAATCTGGTGTCTCTATTGGTGGCTCGGTTTGATAGCTAGACACCACGGCTGCGCGACTGGTTGCGCCGCCTTGGTGTCCCGGTGAGATATAGCCCTTAAGGTTCCACTGGAGACCGTGGCAACGGAGCGAGGGGGTAATGTGAAGCGGAGTTGCGGATTTTGTCCGTCCATAATCTCAGAAAAAAACTTAAGCCTTAAGTGGCAGTGAGCAGGGCACATCGCCCGTAGAAATGACGGCCGATGGGGCCGAAAGGTTCTCGAGTGGCGTCCGCGGACTGGAAGACGCACTGTAGGTAGGCCTCCAACAAGATGGAGCGACGACCTGGTGAAGGTAGCGGGAACGCATTGGATGCGGATGGCGCAGGGCCGATCTGTTTGGCGAGCCTTGGGGGAGGCCTATGTTCAGCAGTGGATGTCTTTCGGCTGAAATGATGATGATGATGATATTCTCAGAAAAAGCCTGAGTGACCTAGTGCTTTGACCTATGGCCTCTCAAGCAGAGGTTCGTGGGCTCCCGGCTCGCACCTCTTGAGTTTTTCGAAATTTAATTACATTGGAAATTTACCATGAGCTTTACGGTAAAGAAAAACATCGTGAGGAAACCTGTATGTATACACCTGCGAAGAAATTCAATGGTGTGTGTGAAGTTCCCGATCCGCACTGGGCCCGCGTGGGAACTACGGCCCAAACCCTCTCATTCTGGGAGGAGGCCTGTGCCCTGCAGTGTGACGTATATAGGCTGGGATGATGATAATGATGATAGATGCGGAGCTAGATAGCGCAGCGGAGCGAGGGATAATGCGGAGCGGAGACAAGAGCTAGATAACGGAGCGGAGCGAAAGGTGTAATGCGGAGTGGAGTTGCGGACTGTGTCTGCCCATAGATGCGGTTCTAAATAGCGGAGCGGAGTTGAAGACTTTGTTTTTCAGGCCCGCGCTTGATTCTTCACCCCGCTTTCCCGCTCCTCGTCCTCCTTCCGCTTCTCGGTTTTGTATGTCATTAATTCCATTAATAAGTTTGTATTTGCTTCATGCGATCCCAAAGATATTGTATTGAAAATGAAGAACGATACTGTTTCAGTGGATGGAGTGACGTCGATATGTGCGGAGGAAGACGACGAGGTTTTTGAATGCGAAGAACCGAGCGCCGTCGACGATAATACCAAGCGGCGCTCGCACAGTCTTTCTTCACTCGCCCCTGCTGGCCAGGAGAAGGTAATCGTCTATACTAGAGGTAACGCCACCAGAGTTGAGGCCACGCACACAACCACATCTCATGTAATGACAGCGGGATTTTGACGTTGTGTTGACGTTTAACGACAACACAACGTCAAAATCCCGCTGTCATTACATGAGTTGTGGTTGTGTGCATGGCCTCAACTCTGGTGGCGTTACCTCTATCTGCACATGTTCGGTCGTACAGCAGGCTTATTGTCTAACGTTTCTGACGCTTGCCTTCACAATCACTATTTGTTTTTGTCAAACGGTATAAAATTATGACAGAATGAGACGGTGAAAGCGAAGGCAAGCGACAGAAGCGTCAGACAATACGGTCTCAGGTCGCGTGGTAAACGACTAAGGCGGGTAGGTACAACACACTACCAACACAACACTACTACACTACACTACTTGCAACACATTTTGAGGCAGAAAGACTCATTCTGTCCACGGTCTTTTTTATTATTATTTTACGTTAATTTTCAAGCACAACGTTAACTCGCACACATCTATTAATTCAATTCAATTTTTGGGATAATAATGGCCCCATTGAACGGTGCGATGATTCCGCCAATGTCGAGGTTGGATAAGATACTACCAGACGACCTTTGGTCAAGTACGGTAGACCTGTCCGTGTTTGGTAGAATCCCAGCCACAACCAATCTAGAACAAAACACACATCTATTAATTGCAGACAAAGTTGACACGTCATATTGATAGCCGAGGACCTTCAATGTTCTTGGACAGCGCACTATTGTTGGTTAAAGCTATGATGGTAATATCCCACTACAACATATTAAAGTATTCTACGACATAATCCAGATCTTTATATTTCTGTAGGCCATCTTTCGTCTAAATCCATCCAGCCGTTATTGGGTGGTTGACGAACAAAAGTCCGAACATCTAAACATCCAAATATTTTCACAAACTTTCTCATTTGTAATATTAGTAGGATAGGATGTTAGTAAAATCAATGTCAATTGAAATTGCGAACAATGTAAATAAAACCATTTAATGAAATATCCATATTCTAGCACTTGTTTATTGTTTTAGTGGTTTAGGATAGTGTTGTGGTAAGTATTGATTAAATAACAAATAACACACGAATTTAGCAGTATTTGATGAGGGGAAATGGAAATTAAAGACATTTTGAATACAAGGTTTGTTTACATTGTTTGCAATTTCAATTGACTGACAGTTTAATATTGAATAAGCCATCAAGCAACCTTAACACTAATGTTCCCAGAAGGAGCACAACCGCATCCGGCGTCCGATGAACGCGTTCATGATATTCAGCAAGCGGCACCGGCAAATGGTGCACCAGCGGCATCCCAACCAGGACAACCGCACTGTCAGCAAGATCCTCGGCGAGTGGTGGTACGCGCTCAAGCCGGAGGAGAAGCAGAAGTACCACGAGCTAGCTAGCGAGGTCAGTTCTGCCAAGGATGATATAGACTGGATTGGCAGTAGCCATAGTACGGATCGGCCGCGGTTTTTGTAGTTCGATTATTAAATCTAGATGGCGCTGAAATATAGCCGGAGGCTTTGAAGGCAAAACAATAAGACTACAGATTTAATAATCGAACTACAAAAACCGCGCCGATCCGTACTATGGTGACTGCCAATCCAGTCTGATATCATCCTTGGTTCTGCTCAAGAGCGGCGCAACATGTGTGGAGACTAAATTAATCTCTACATGTTTACATTATCTATACAAATATTATAAACAAATTTTGTTCATATCTATAGCAGTGGCGGGGCGTGAAAAATTTTGCAAGTAAAGCCGGAGCAAAAAAGACCCTAAAACATACTCATTTATCCTCTTCTTGAAAAGCAGTGTAGTAATAGAAGAGAAGCGTTTGGTTACCTCGAAAATTTAGTCAATCCGGGGGGGGATCGGGTTGTTAGTACCCTCCGCCACTGATATATAGGTTAGTCTGTGGAATTAGTGTGGGACTAGTATGGAATAAATAAATAAATGGAAAAACTGAATTTCACGAGAATCGGTTAAGAAATGCGACCTGTAGAGAACAGCCAGACAGATATCCGAAAACATTTTTGCCCAAACTGAAACAAGGACGCTTCACTCGGGCTTCGCGCTCGCTCGATCAACTATTTCACTAATAGAAAGCTGCACTACCCTTGTATCAGAGACAGGGATCGCTCCCACGGGACGTAGGCGAAGTTGCAGGCAACAGTTAGCCGCCTATATGCTGACAGAAGTGACTAATTTGAGTTTCGATAGAATACAGTTCAAATTTTAAATAACTATTACCATATAAAAAGCATACAGATACTTTGAAAGTTAAGAGTTTAATTCAAAGTGTACATACATAAGGTATCTAACTTAACATCCCGTCGGCCAGGTCTTTTTTTTATAATTAAATTGCGGCCAAATCAAGCAGGGTGTGCACTCTTACTTATCCCCTGAGTAGAAAATACCGATTGATTAATAACTGTTTTTATTAATTCTTTTGTAGGTAAAAGAAGCCCATTTCAAAGCTCATCCGGAATGGAAGTGGTGCAACAAGGACAGGAGAAAGTCGTCCAGCAGTCGAGACCCCACGGGGTCTATGCCTCAGGTAACATATTTATTATTCTAGATTCAAATATTGCCCTAGCAAGTTTTTCTCAACCTTTTCATTTCGCGCCCCTTTCGGTCTGGTAACAATTTTAGTGACCCCCTTTACATATAAGCTAGGCCTTTTAAACTTGTTGGTCAAGACGTTCCTAGGGTCTAGACCAACAAGTTGAAAAGGACTAACTTATATTTAATTCTAGGACAGGATAGACTTTGAATCATGCTTTTCAAATAACGACCGCTTTAGCCTAGTTGGTAGTGACCCTGCCTACGAAGCAAGAGGTCCTGGGTTCAAATCCCGGTAAGGGCATTTATTTGTGTGATGAGCACGAATATTTGTTCCTGAGTTATGGATGTTTTCTATGTATTTAAGTATTTATTTATCTATATAAGTATGTTTATCGTCGTCTAGTACCCATAGTACAAGCTTTGCTTAGTTTGGGACTAGGTCGATTTGTGTAAGATTGTCCCCTAATATTTTTTTTTTTTTTTTTTTTTTTAAATTATTCTTTGTAGTAAGAAAAAATCCTACGACATTGTCTTGGACCGTTGCGGCTTGCAGGGCCCAGTTGCATAACAAAGTACAACTTATATTACAAGGGAAACTCCCTTTCTTCATTTAATTTAGAATTGAAAACCACAACATCATTATATTGCGGCTCGTCAACTATTTCTTACCTAGCAAATAGTGCAGTACAATAGTCCGGGAGCCGCAAAATAAAATTGTTTTAATGTCACTTTATTTGCGTGTCGTCAATTGTTACTCTAGTACAAATTGTAAAGAGATTACAGTTCACGAGCCGCAATATAATGTTGTTGTGGTTTATAATTCTAAATTAAATGGATTATAGTTAATATAATTGAAGCGAGAGTTCAACACAATATTATAAAACTTTCGAGTAGATTTAAAAATCGGTCCCTTGCGGTAGACGCCGAGTTAAGGCTTAATTTTGTAATACTAAAGTATTTAAATAATTTACAACAATATTGAGAAATAGTGATATAATTTACGCAGTTTTATTGAAACGTAGTTATCGTGCTGTCAGATAAGATGCTTCTCGGAAATTTGCATACATCGAACGTTGTTTATCACCGGATTAGAATATGTGTCGTGACCGTCGTGGAGAAAGTATGCTATTAATATGCTTATCTAAGTATAACGACACATTTCGAAATTTCCCTGGAAATAACGAAAATTCTATCGCTGTTATACGCTTAGTAAAAATCGTAATGTCATTAAAATGAATTGCAGATTATAACAATAATAATAATATATCACGGAACAATTCACACGAATTGACCTAGTCCCGAACTAAGCAAAGCTTGTACTATGGGTACTAGATAACGGATAAACATACTTATATAGATAAATACATACTTATATACATATTAAACATCCAAGACTCGAGCACAAACATTCGTATTTTTCATACAAATATCTGCCCCGACGCGGGATTCGAACCCAGAACCTCAAGCTTCGTAGTCAGGTTCTCTAACCACTAGGCCATTTGGTCGTCGTTTGGTCGTTAGATTGGTCTTCAAATATTCAGAAGTTTTTGATGATTTCTTAGCCTATTCGTAGAAGGTGTTCCGGGAGTGTAGAAACTTAATTGAATTTGGAAATGTATATTCAAACTGTTACGTTGAACTAAAAACAATTACTTTGGCACTCCATGACCGAGAAGAGCGGGATCTCCTGTCACAGGTGTTCTCACATACCTACTAGGAGGTCTCTAACCTTCTTGTATGTTTCTTTGGCTATTGGAATAAATACATTTTCATTTTCATTTCATTTTCATGACCATATGTGGTCATTGGTTTACATAAACATGGATCTTTCTCCGCATACTACGGAATAAAATCGACAGCGTGACTCTACATGCAACCTTTGCTAAATTAAAAGTGCCCGGCGCACGCGTCGGCACGCGTCGTAATGTGAGTCTCTTGGCGGGAGTGCGAGCCCGCACGCGCCTGCGCCGGCACTCGCCGCTCCCTCGCGCCGTCGCGCTCCTCAACTCTGTGCTCGCAGCAGCCCCTCAGTATGATCTTTTTGTAACCAAGATAGCGAGACTGGAGATGGGATGGAAGAGAGAGCTAGAGAGTATGCAGGATGCGTAAAAGTTGTGTGTACTAGTTCTAAAAGTCTACTTTAGTTATAATTAATTTTAATTTTAAGTATCTTTTGTAACGATATGGTCTTAACTGTCATGTTACATGTAATCAGATAAATAAATAAATAAATCTCGGCAGTAACGCTTGATTCAATAAATCCTGACGTTGTATTGCAGAGTCCCCGCACTCCGTCGGAAGGGCCGGCGGCCGCGTCCGTGCCGACTTCAGAACTACCAGTCACCGTCGCATCGTACAACCATCCCGGCTCGCCGCAGCTCAGCGACGATGAGAAAATGGTACGTCACAACCTTAAATCCTTCTTAGGCTGTGTTCAGACCAAACTGACTGTCAGCCGCCAAAAGTGAGCGAGCGTTACGCAGTTTATTGTATTTCCATACATATTCACTGTTTCGTTCACACCTAACCGACAATACGCTATTCCGCTGTGCGTAGACGCTGACATAAAATACCGTACAAATAACGTTCACACTGGGGCTCACAGTGAGCCTGCTCACATTCGGCGGCTGTCAGTCAGTTTGGTTTGAACACGGCCTTAATCAAACGAGTATTCAGCTCGTGGTACTAATGAAAATCATTGAACTCTTCAACGTCAAAGATTACGACTCACTCAAGCACTATAACAAAATGCCACTGGCGGATAGAGCAATCAAACTAGTCCTCCATTTACTGCTGGGCCAAGGCGCTAGTCCCAACCGTAGCTTTCTAAGGGCCACTTGCACGGTCTAAGGTTAAAACATTTCATCGTTAAGTTAGGGGTAACAATTCCATATAATTTGACACTACTTAAAATATAGGTTAGCAGTCAACTTGGAGTTAAGTAGCTTATCTTGTTTTGCGCAAGCCCGCCTAAGCGACTACCATAGTATGTTAAATTACCAAGAGACCGGTGGTTTGTTCTCTAAACTTCTATTTACTGCACACCGCCTCTAAAAATGTAATGCATAGCTTACTATTCAGGATGAGTTTTATTCAGAACTTCAAAATTCAGTTCTTTATTCCTTCTTCCCACAGATAACCCAATCAGTGTGCGAGGAGGCGGCGGCAGCGGCCCATAGCGCCGAGATTGATCTCAAATGCGGGGAAAAAGTAACAGATTCTGACTCGGATGGGCACGAGCGCGAGTATGTGCCGACGCATCACGACCACACGCGCCGACCCAAGCCCATCAAAGCCAGGTAAATAATATGTAAAATTACAGGACTAATAATTAGATGGATAGAATGTCAGCTAAAAGCACGAGCTCCTCTATGTCTAAAAAGCCACTTGGGTAGGTTATTGGCGTAGATTGTGGTTCAATATATTGGTAATTAAATTACTGTAATTCACAAAAACCTATGAAAATATAAAAAAAAAATAGTTATTAAAACTAGGAGAGATAACCCATAAGTAGCCAATGATGTCCTGAATTTTTAGAAACTGGTTCAGGATGAGATCTTAGCTCTCTTAAGACGGCAACGCTCTGGTAGATAGCATAAAAAGACATTTACCCCCCGTTTCACCATCCATTGATCAAATTTATTTGACGGATAAATGTGTGATGCCGTCTCTGTTTGTTTTTTGCGAATTGACGGAGATGGCATCACATTTATCCGTCAGTTAAAATTAATCAACGGGCGGTGAAAAAGCCCCTTAGGCTGCGTTTCCACCAGAGATGTGCGAGAATGCGTTGCGAGGGATGTGTTTGTCACGAACCAATAGAAACACTTAATTTAAAAGGTCCTAAGTGAATGAAGTGTTTCTATTGGTTCATGACAAACACATCCCTCGCAACGCATCCTCGCACAGCTCCGGTGGATACGCAGCCTCAAAAGAGCCTTTTGCGGCCTCCTTACAGAATATCAGTTTTGTTTTTGTTTTGTATTCTTAAAAGTGAAATGCCGGCTTCCGGTAGGCGATGGCATTATGAAAAAAAATAAGAAAGTGTTGAATAATCTTAACTGCTTCAATGAGTAATGTGTTTTGTATTATTTCCAGGGCTGGCTCGTCAGACAATCTGCTCGGCGGCATCACTGCTTCCAGTCCAGGGGGCTCCAAAGTGTTCCAACCCACTGGAGGCGCCTTCAAATCTACACACGCTGACTCAGGTATGAATGGTGTACAATCTATATCTGTAAAAGTGTAACGTGATAGAATGACTGACTGACTGACAGCTAAACAACTCTAGCTTAGACTTTAAATTAGGCAGATATTATATTCCATGAGGATCACAGAGGTGCACTAAAAGGGAATTTTTTGTAAACTCCCACGGGATATACAGGATGTCCCAAAACTCAATGATAATGTGATACCGGGCGTGAGGACCAATTCTAACAGTTCTGGAAAAACGAGAAAAAAAAACCATGTCACTGAGTTCAGCAATAAGTTTTTTCGAAAATATCTCGTACTAAAAGTGATATGTTACGTGATATTATTGCTTAACTAAGATGACATAGATTTTCTTTATTTCTTCCTGAACTGCAATACCTCTCGCCCGGTACCAGGTTGTCGTTAAGTTTTGGGACAACTTATACAAGTAACAAAATTAATTCCATATACATTCTCGTAATTATCTTTTGCTAACAAAATAATCCTTATTTCAGAGAATCATCGACAATGGACCGCATATGCGACCCACAACAACCATAAAACCAGTATGGCCAATCACGTGCCGAGCTCGCCGTACCCCGCCCAATCAATGGCCGCCAGCACTCAGAGCATAACCAATAGCGTGCAAGGCATCTCGCTCTCCACGCCTAATCTAACCACTCAGGCGGCTCTGGACAACGCCATTGCGTCTCTAATGTCGCCTACTGCTACTAGTGGGGTACAAGTGATATCCAGTGGGGTTGCTCCCACACAGTCTATGTGCCAAACGCAAAATAATTTGAGTAACGCGCTCTTGAAGAGCGTGACTTTGGTGAAACGGAGCGTTGGGGATAATGCTACTGGTGAGTTTCATTTTGCTTTCTTTTTAAATCAGCAATACCGCAGTTTTATGCGATTTGAGCATTGAATTCGTTGCAATGTGGTGCTTATCAATGTTTATTAAGTATCTCTTAGGGCCTTAGTATAGAGTTCACTTTAGTTGGAACAAAAGCACCGCTACCAACGATTCGAAAACAAAAGACTAAATTAGTAGAAATTCCAAGTAAATCCTATTAGTATTTCCTATGCGTTAGAGTCACACCTAGTTTATTTCACAGCGCTACCATATTATAATGACTTATGTGTACGAATTAAAATAAAAAAGGAGCATGTATAAAAGAAGATTTATTTACTTGCATCATTACAAAGTACCTTAATAGCTTAGCATTCATTGAAATGATCACATTGTTTCGTAGCGTAGCTTTCACATCCTCGCTGCCCCTTGTTCGCTATATGACAGTTTCGCTTTATGGCAGATAAGCTTTAAAGCAGATTAGCTTTAGGACAGATTCGCTCTAAGGCGGAAGTACAGTGAAACAATGTAAACAAAGTTTATAAGAAATAATTTCTTATTTCTTGTAGTTAGTAAACCCGTCGCGCGATCGGCCACCGTTCACGCAAAATGCCCTACGCGACCAATGACGCCCGCCGACGACCGCTTTAGCCTAGTTGGTAGTGACCCTGCCTACGAAGCAAGAGGTCCTGGGTTCAAATCCCGGTAAGGGCATTTATTTGTGTGATGAGCACGAATATTTGTTCCTGAGTTCCATAACTAATTTCTATGTATTTAAGTATTTATTTATCTATATACAGTTGTGGCCATATAATTAAGAACGATTATTTATTGAGATGATTTTTTCAAAGTAACAAGTATAACTAATTGCCCGTATTTTTTTTATTTCTCTCGGTATTGCAAAACTTTTCCGTACTACCGGTACATTCATTTATGCAACATTGTTGGCTAAAAAATTAATAGAGAAACTTTATACATTCGATCTGAACCTAGTATTAGTACTTACTGGCTGGTCACGTAATTAAGAACGCTGAATAGTTTATTATTTTTTCAAATTTAAATAGAGAACACTGTGTGGCTCTGTGGTTGTAGATTATTATTCGTATAATTTTGGCGCCATTTCGTGCTGTTAAAGTCTTAAAAGTGATTACTTCGTATAAAAACAATGGGGAAAAATAATAGTTGTGATAAATCTACAAGAGAAGTAATAATAAAACTTCGCGAGAAGAATTGGTCGTATAAAAAGATAGCCGACCATCTGCAATGTTCAAAAACAATGGTTTTCCATGCCGTAAAGCATTTTTCCACGTATCAAACTACTTCAAACGTTCCGCGTGGACCTAGACAGAGAAAGTCATCTCGTCGAGATGATCGAAATATCGTTCGTTTGGCAAAACAAAATCCTTTTAAAGGGTCTAATGAGTTGAGAAAAGAATATTTTGGCGAAAACAACCCTTCAGCAATCTCTGCACACACTATTCGAAGGCGTTTGGTAGAAAATAAGTTGAACGGAAGGATAGCAAGAAAGGTGCCTATGTTGAAACGATGTCATAGGCAAGCCCGACTTGCATTTGCAAGAAGGTATGAAAACTGGACAGTCAGACAGTGGAAAAACGTTCTTTTTTCTGACGAGACAAAAATAAATAGGGTATGTTCTGATGGAAAACGATATGTACGACGCCCTCCGAATAAAGCATTCGACCCAAAGTACACAAAAGTGACATTAAAGCATGGCGGGGGAAATGTGAAAATTTGGGGGTGCTTTTCTGGACATGGCGTTGGACCTGTTAGGCTGATAGAAGGAAACATGGATCAATTCCAATACAAAAATATACTGCAAGAAACAATGTTACCATATGCCGAAGACGTGCTTCCGGTTATTTGGACATTCCAGCACGACAATGATCCAAAGCATACTGCACGCACCGTTAAGGAATTCCTCACATCACAATCACAGTTGTGTTTGAGGGTAAGACATGGAGTAGCACTTTCGAGTCGGCGGAACGGGGGCTTCGGAGGGTTTTTTTCTTGGCTTAGTAGTAACCTTCTCACGCTTAATATTAGTAAAACTAATTATATTTGTTTTTCGAAGTACCAAAGTACACAACCGCACAGTGACCTGAAATTAAGATATCATAGATGTAGTATCGATATGAGTTGTCAACACTGTAGCTGCATGGTGATTGATCGAGTTTCTTCCATAAAATATCTGGGGATCATAGTAGACCAACGTCTCTCATGGCACTCACATGTGGAACATGTAAATGGAAGAATTAGAAAGCTTGTTTGGCTTTTTAAGATGCTGAGACATGTAACCTCCAAGGTACTTCTTAATAAACTGTACGTTGCCTTAGCTCAATCCATCATGACCTATTGCATTTGCGTCTGGGGTGGTGCTATTAAGACTAAATTTCTAGAACTCGAAAGAGGTCAGCGCTGTATATTGAAGGTTATGTACTTTAAACCTTTTAGGTTCCCTACTAGCGATCTGTATCGTGAATGTGACCTTTTAACCATGCGTAAATTGTATATTTTATCTACCGTCTTAAGATGTCACAGAACTCTCATATTTAGTCCATTGCAGACCATTGGAAGGCGAATTAAGGATGCTGTCCCTTCTACTAATCATAAATCCGTCTTTGCCAAGAGACAGTTTTCTGCGCAGTCAGTGCATTTATATAACAAAATAAATAAACTTATCCATATTTATCCGCTAACCTGGTATGATTGCAAAAAAGCGCTAGTGGCGTGGATGAAAGGCTTGAGTTACGATGATGCGGAAGCATTATTGTATTGCGCCACCTAAACTAATTGATTTGCTCTTAAGGCGTATACTCACACGCACACTTAACATGCACTCACTCACTTACACAATCACATTCACTCACACACTCACTCACACACACACACTCACTCACACACACACACACACACACACACACACACACACACACACACACACACACACACACACACACACACACACACACACTCACACATTTTTAACATACGTAAAATATTCAGTATTTAGTTTATGTTGGATTAATTTAATTAAGTTTTTGTTTGATTTGAAAATGTTTAAGAATTTGAATTTAAATCTAATACTTTCTTATGTTTACCTATTATGTAGTTTATTGTAATTGTTGCACAGTTTTTTAGAGGATCGGGGTCTCCTGTCACAGGTATCTCGCATACCTACTAGGAGGTCCCTAACCTACTGTTTTTGAATTTTTATGAGCAATAAATATATTTTCATTTTCATTTTCACAATCAGTTTCAGTCTTAGATTGGCCAGCCAACAGCCCAGATCTTAACCCAATAGATCATCTTTGGTGCGAAGTCAAGAAAAAGGTTTCAAATCGACAGTGTGGCAATTTGAGAGAGCTGTACGACGTTTTCTTAGAAGAATGGAACTCTATTTCTCTTGCGAAATGTCAAAAATTGATAGATTCAATGCCTCGCCGGTGTAAAGCCATAATTAAAAGCCGTGGACATGCTACTAACTATTAATTTTAGTTCAAATGTATTAAATTGCTTTTTTTCTATACCAACTTCACATTAATATGATTTATTTAATCTAAGTTTCATATAAAACAACTCTCGAGCAGTTTAATAAATCGTTCTTAATTATTTGTCCAGCTTCATTACTATTTGAATTTATTAGTATAGAGAACAAATAAAATTTGTAAAAAAAATGTTAGCAATTATACACTATTATTATTAATCCTGTTTGCTCTATCCATGTGGCTATTTTATAACATAACTTGTTACTTCTAAGAAGGAACACAACTAGACATATGACATGATTTAGATAAAAAAAAATCGGAAACTTCAAATCGTTCTTAATTGTATGACCACCACTGTAAGTATGTTTATCGTCGACTAGTACCCATAGTACAAGCTTTGCTTAGTTTGGGACTATATCGATTTGTGTAAGATTGTCCCCTAATATTTATTTATTTATTTATTTATTTAATGATTTTTGGTTCATTCTGTTTACGTACTACATGCTAGAAAAAACGAAATTGTGCTTTTATACGATAATTATATACTGAATGTTATATATCGTTAGAAAGCTGAGATTACACACTACTCACACTAGGTTTCTAAAATATCATTGCTATTTCTAACTCACCTGATAGTAACGAAAATTATGTATTATTGTTTTGTTTCAATTATTTTCACTCTAACCTCAAAACATTTTGCCACATAGCTAAATTTACTGACATATTCCACACTTCCACTACACTATTTTGAACATAATTAGTTTAAGAATCGATTACACACATTAGTTTACCATATTAATACTTTATCACAATACAAAAACAAATCCGCACAACTCGCACCCGTCACAGATTGTATCGGACTGGTGCAAAATTTGTTCGCCGTTACATTTTTATTAATTCACCAAAAATCAACGGATGCTTGAATTTTGACCAATAAAAATTATTTTGAGGCAAAAATGACAACAGACTGGGAAAAATATAGCCAATAGCCTTAAAGTTAAACGAAACTACTAAAATAAATTGGCCAATCACGAACAATTCGTTATGCGCCACTGCGGCGCGCGGGACGCTACCGGCCTGAAAAAGTTACGCGCCAGTGCGGCGCGCGGGACGTTCCACGGGTTAAGGCCTTAATTCGTGAACAATTTAATTAATGGCATTTTGTGAGAAAATATTGTACCACAATTTATGTAGGTAACCTTCGTTACACAAAGTAATCAATTAAGAAAGTGAAGAATTAAAGCTTGAACTACATAATATGTACAAAAAATATGAAATTCACTTATAAACGAAAGAAAACAAAAAACACTCATCGAATCTTTCTTAAAGCTAATCTGCCATTGACAATACAATTTTTGCCTTGGAGCGAATCTGTCCTAAAGCTAATCTGTCATAAAGCGAACAAGGGCTCGCAGCATAGCTGCATAACACATCTCTTGGTGGTTGATTGTTTTAATTTTTTCGCGCATTCGCAATTTTGTGTGATTGCTGGATTTTATAGACTAGTGTGTAACACAGTTGTTATTGTCCCGCAGGTCCTCTGACGCTGTCAGTGGACGCGGCAGGCAACCTGTTGCTGAAGGCGAGCCAGGCCAGTGACGGGCCCGCCAGCGAACCGCAGCTTCACTACGTCCAGTTGCAGAGGCTCTACGTGCCCTTTAACACCGGTAATAACTTTGTAGATCTATATAAAAAAAATCCGACTGCATAAAATCGTGCGTGCAGTTTCTCCAAGCGGAAGAAGTGAAACTTCGTAATGTGGAAATGAAAAAGGCACTTATACATCAATATGAACCTTATTGCAATAACTTAAATTACTAAATTTACTTATGCATCTATGTGTTTAAATTACTCACTAGATGGCGCTTTTATCAAGTATCATACATTTGCACAGACAGTATGAGTTCTGCATCGCACTATCGAAGTTTTTAACATCCGTTAGTAATATATACAATGCGAGATTACTTGCTTCGGTTGTACATATACTAATGCTTTCATACCCCCTCCATGGTAGCGTTAAACGTTTAACGCAACCTTGTTGGAAGTCGCATTAGAAGTTTCACTTCTAAAATATTTTTTTGCTTACCCCCAAAAGTAGCCATCATGTTTAAAATTCATTTCTTTACGTTACACGTCCGTCTTTGGGTGACCGTGACCGACTTACCAAACCAAACCGACCGACTACCAAATGTCATCTCAAATTCAATAGGAAGTTTTGAAATCGTTTAAGTAGTATCGGAAATCCGTTTTCCAGTGTATTTCTCGTTCCCACGGGTATTCCGGGAAAATATGTACCCTATGTCACTCGCAACTGAGATTAATCTAATGACAGGTGTCCATCCTAGTAAATCCATCGAGCATTTTAGGCTGCAAGGCGTGCCAAAGAATGATACATACATATATACATACGCTCGAAAAACACAACTTGCCTTCGGTAGACCTGTAAAACGCTCATTTAAATTCTACTGTTTCAAGTGGGAAAGTTGGATGTTCTTTCACTCTAAAACGGCTGGACTTTAGATAATTTTTTTATATGTAGGGTCTCAAAAATAAAAGTAACACATGCTGCTTTTTATTCCGACTTGCTCTCGGGATCGAACAGTACGCACGTAAAATCCTCAAATCTCAGCTTATCGGTGGCACTTATGTTTAGTGATTTTACCGTTAAGATCAGAACAGGCAGAGGTAGTAAAAAATTCGCTTTCCAACGTTTAATACAAATCCAGGCAGCAAATAGATGTTTTTTTTTAACTCTTCTCTTTTTCAGAAGTGGAACCGCCCAAGAGTCAACCCCAGAGCGTGCAAGGCGGGCAGTCCGTGATTGTGTCGCAGAGCAATAGCCACGCTCCAAATAAACCCAACACGTAAGTACTGAAGATGGATACTATCAAAGAGCGAAAGAGCGTGCCCAGCGCGGTCAATAACACTGAATCAAATATGGTGTGCCGCGCTGCCGGAGTGTGTCACCGTATATTTGATTTAGTGTTATAATTATAAAGCGCAATGAGCACGGTCCGTCAGTGCCCCGCGCTCCCGGTTTGTGGTGGCCTTTAGCTCGCCACTAAGGTAGACGGAATAAGATAAAATACGAGAATATGATGTAAATAGGTGTATTTAAGGGTTTTATCGGAGTGACAGTTCAAGCCAAAGACAAAACTATTTTATTATACCTTTATTATTATATTAATTAATTAAAGCTCTTCGCGCCTTGATGCAACTCTAACCTGTCCTTACCCAATTTACTCTACTCTTATTAGAGTTTGAGAGAGTAGGGATGGGTTTCAGTACTGTTCAATGCTAATGCTAAAATTAATTGCCATGAAAAGTGGTTGTGTCGCTACATTAATTATGAAAATACAAAAAATAAATAATAAAAACATTGTCATCGCTTAAACGATGGCAAGAGGAAACTTTCGGACAAATGAAATTCCGGCTGACGGTTTTAGGTTGAGGTTACCGTGTTTAAGCATGTTATGTTTTCAGGCAATGGGAGACCGCCGCAGAAGAAGCCCGTCCATTCCCCTTGGCGCCCACTCCCGCACAGCTCGGCCGGGCGCCGCTGCAAAAGCGGCTTAGTAGAGGTAATTTCCGTACCAATATAATAATAATAATTTATTTAATTCGAGTAACAAAAAAAAAAAATATAAATGTGAACGTGTGTTTGTCCTCCTTTCACCTCCAAACTAAGCGACGGATTGCCGTGACTTTTTGTATGAACATAGTTGAAGGGTTGGAGAGTGACACAGGTTACTTTTTACCACGGGAAAAACCTCGATCCGACGGGAAAACACGTTTTAATCTACTTCAGCGGGGGCGAAGCCGCGGGTATCAGCTAGTATCCTATATTTCGCACTCCTAGATCAAAAGTAAGTACATTAACTCACAATAAACCCCGTTTTAATTTAGACTTCATTTACTTTCAGGAAGGTCTAAATTAAAATGGTTGATTGTTTTGGGTTGTACTCTTGATGTGGGAGTGCAATTTGATGCCACCTTTCTAGCTATCGTAAACTGCATCTACCTAGCTATCGCACCTGGAAATCTAAGAGTTGTATTGTATACTGAGAAATGATAATCTATTCTTTTCCCCAGTTATTTAGATCCGTCTCGTTTTTGTGGCAATTTATTTGCTCAGTTAAAAAAAATAATGCAAAAATTACGAATAAAATAAAATTTTGCTGTGAGAATCCCGAAAGTTTAAAACATGGATTTTTTCCAGAACTGTTATATAACTTGGTCTTAGGCCTGGTACCAGGTTACCGGTGAGTTTTAGGGCACCTGTGTAACCATCAACTTTTGTTTTAGGCACGTCAACAGGTAGTACGGGTAGCAACGAGGCGGCGCGATCAGACGGGCGCGCCTCGCCGCACGACCCGCCCTCGCCGCGAGACGCCTCGCCGACACTCAAGCGCAGTCTGTTCAAGAAGGGCAACGAGGACGGTCGCGACAAGTACGTACAGTAAAATTACATAAAGTTTACCACTGACAGATGGTTTGCCTTCATTTCATATTCAACTTTAACGACCTACAAATAAAGCCAATTTTAGAATACTGTTACCCACGTTTGCAGATTTTGTAATAGCTACTTTATTTGTATGGTGTTAAAGTTGGAAATGAAATGAAGGCAAGCCATCTGTCAGTGGTAAACTAAAAGTAAACGTATTGTACTGCGCTCTATTGTATAGTCAGCCAATAAGTGACAGTGACAGCCTCCTGCCGATCAAGTTGATGCTGTAATATGTAAACACCTACGAGACTTTCCTTCAATGGAAAGTAAATACCTATTTCAGAACGCAACACCTTTTTTCCGAAAATGTTTAGCCCTGATTTTTTTCCTCGCTTTTTTTTAAGTTAGAGAGGCCAGACAAACGAACTAGTGGGTCACCTGATGTTAAATGAACACCACTGTCCATAGACACTCGCAGCGCCTTACGCGATACCAGTGCGTTGTCGGCCCAAATGCATTGTAAAACGTTGTATGTGATATACGTGTCGAAAGTAAGAAATTCCCAACTCATGCCGGTTAAAAACTCTCGCTATCGCTTGTGTTTTAAGATCTCCGTCATTCGTTGGGAATTGCCTACTAGCCCTTTGTTCCGCCCAGTTAACTCAGTTTGACAACTGGTTGACTAGGTGGAATATTTTCACCGCGAAGTAAACCAGTTATCTGAGTGGAATTATCCTTCCGCATTAGAACTAAAAATATCATTGAACTCGACCAGCAACAAACCAAGCCCTGAAACGTTAGCTACGCTGTAGTGTTTGGTAAACACACTTGTATCGTAGTAAACTTATGCTTGGTATTTCGATAGATGGCAATTCCTCAATAAAGAGGTCAACGATGGTTAGCAAAAAGAAATGTTATTTGATAAAGAAATCTTAGTCCAATTCGGTTATGAATATGGAATTAGAATTCCACCGACACAACTGGTTTTCCTAACGGAAGAAATTTTCCATCTAGTTAACCAGTTATCAAACTTGGTTATCTGGGTGGAACAAAGGCTTTTTGTGTCATAAATAACTATTATGTACACAGGGTGTTGGAGACGGTGAATTTCGAACAGAAGTTCAGCACGCTGCCGCAGTTTAAACCGGAGGCCTGCAGCCCGAGCGCTGTCGTCGTGCCTTCCAGTCCCCAGCTCTATCTGAGGAAGAAACACAACAAGATCGGGATGGGTGAGTGTTAAATAAGACTTATACTTTGTTTTAGCATCCTTGCTTGTTTTAACTAATATTATAAACGCGAAAGTTTGTAAGTATGGATGGATGGATGTTTGTTACTCTTTCACGCTAAAACGGTTTGACGGATTCTGATGAAATTTGGCACACAGATAGTTGATAATCCGGATTAACATATAGGATACTTTTTATCCCGGAAAATTGCATAGTTCCCGCGGGATAGCGATAAACGAATTCTTCGCAGACGGAGTCGCGGGCAGCAGCTCGTTAGAAATAAGGTAATCAATATTGATGAGTCTTTTTTTATCGAAAAACGCTTTTAAAAATCAATCCATGCAAAGTTAACCCTTAATAAGGTAGAGGCGATTTAGCGACCACATGCATTGACTTGGAAATTCAACCTTATTGTTTTAGTAATAAGTTACAATATGCATTGTAATTATTGAAAATACTACTAAAAAATATCCTTTGTCAGGTATGTATTCGATAGCTGCTTTTGATTATGTGGTAGTATGCTCCAATAAATGGGGCCTTATAAAGGAAATACGGAAATAAAGTAATACCGATAATTTAATGTTTACAGAAGAGGACAGCTCGGTGATGACGCCGGCGATAGAACCCGAGAGCATGGTCGGCGGCGCGATGCCGACCCCGCACTCCTACGGGACCCCGCAGACTACCACCAGACTTGTTGGGAACACTTTCTTCGGGCCGGACTTCAACTTGGATACTTTTAGAGGTAACTTAATTAAGGCTTGAGGCCGTATTGTCACACGTTCGGGCGCTTGCATTCGCTTTCACCATCTGATAGGGTTTGACAGAAAGAAATAGTGATTGCAAAAGCAAGCGTCAGCGCGTTAGACAATAAGCCTGCAGGTTACGTCTAGGAATATAATAGTCTACAATAGAATAGGTTAGGTTAGATTTGTTTTATAACAATTCTGAAGAAAATACTGTTTCAGAAATAAATTAAAGGTAAACCAAAAATATATGACTATTTCAAGAGGACGCTATTGTTCTTATTTATATGGCAATAGTTTAGTACAGTCGTAACAATGACGTCTCAACTTGTCTATAACGTTTACCTGTTAGCTCTGATGTTAATTTAGAAAGGTTTTATAGCGAAATAGTTTCATTCCCCAAGCGTTTTTTTTACAGTAGTTTATTATAAACATTATTTTCAATGATCCGTTGTTGACTACGAATCGTTTTGGTCGTTTTTTGTTATTGCTGAAAGAAGCCGCCACAGTGACACTGACAATCATTAAAATTATTGCCAGTGTAAGAAATTAGTTCCAATGAAATTCCGCAACATGGCGAATAGTCATATATTTTTGGTCAGACTTTAAATTATGTCAAATGAAAATTGTGGAAAACGATACTTTATGGCATATAATATTCGGGCAAACGATAGAGAACCATCGTGGTGACGTAGTCTCACCATCAGCTGACGCGTTTGTCTACTATGCTATAAAAAGCACTTGACCGGTTTTTTTTCAGTGTCTGAAAGTATGGAGGACATGTCACCTCGCACGCCGTGCACGCCGGGCGGCGCGCGCGGCGAGGCCGGCCACCGCCGCGTGCTGGAGCAGCGCCGGCACCTCGTGCTCAAGCTGTTCAAGGAGCACGGCATGTTCCCCACCACCCAGGCCACCACGCACTTCCAGGTACGTGCCTCTGCACACGCGCAGAGGACTGTGGCTCGCACGCCGGGCACGCCGGGCGGCGTTGCTTAATATTATGACATCCGATAATATGACCAAGAAAAATTATGACAGGAAACGTTATGGGCTTGAAAATTTGGAACAAAAATTTTATGGGAGTCATTATAGACCCATCAAGCTTTGCTTAGTTTGGGACTAAGTAGGTCAATTGGTGTCAATCGTCCCACGATTTTTTTTGTGCTGTTTTGGTTTTAGCTGTTAAGGTATAAATTTGTAATGAGTAAATAAATAAATCCCGTCTGATCTGAAGACGATGCTATCTTCTGCTGCCTTGAACCATTGCGCTCTTCGTACGCAAGGCTACGCAAATCTGCGAAAAATGACTTAGGATCCATAAAGTTCTGTGCACTACTACATACAGCAGGTCCTTTACGTAAGTTTTCAATACCAAATTTCTTCTAAATTCACCCACCCGATTTAGCTTTAAAGAGTAAAGCTGTGTATCGCGCGGCAAACCATCGAAAATTGGTTCGCGCGGCAGCTGCGCAAATTCGAATTTTGACGTGTTGGAACGTGCGTTGGCACAGGTTTGCCGCGGTCGAACAATGCTCGCGCGGCTGCCGCTTAACAAACACACACACAGCTAGATCCACTATAGCCTACTCTTATTATATATTTTCTTATTCTAGCTTCGAAAACTCCGAACCACGCTGTATGGATCTGCGCTAGGCAGAGTTGGACAGGGATAAATACATAGATATAATACTGTGAAGAAAGTGTACCTTGCTTTCACTGCGTCGCTTCTCGCAGGGCCCTGCTTGCATCCACGGCGCTCTTCAGCTCGATCCACTTTTGGGTTGGTGTATGGGTGTGTGTATGTATGTTTATAAATCCGATATAGCCCGAAAACCGTACTTTTAGTATTTTAATATGCGCAGGAGAACTCAGCGCGTGCCGACCGAATCTCGAGAGCTTTAGAACTGTCACCTTGACAGGTCAGAAGAGTATTTCTGAAGGATACACTGGGAGGTGTATTTTCCTATCAAGGTTGAAAACCGAACATTCCCCCGCCCAAGCCATTTCCAATGGCTTAATCCCGAAACAATCCGAATAGAAGAAACCGAAGCCTAATCCACAGGCAGCCGAGAAAGCTTGGCAATCGCTCGTTGTAAGACCGTGCCTTGAGCCAACTTAACGTCAGCAACCCGAACCGTACCATCTTTGCCTGGGTACAACTGGACGATACGTCCACGACGCCAATGTAGAGGAGGGGCGTTTTCCTCCTTTAATAGAACCAAATCTCCCACCTTGGGAGGGGCAGCAGGGTCATTCCACTTGACTCTCTGCTGTAGAGTATGGAGATACTCCAAATGCCAACGATGCCAAAATCTTTGTGAAATTTGCTGTAACAGCTGGAACCGAGTTAACCGATGCAGTTTCTCCTCTTGGAGGGGGAATTCAGGAACGCCATTTAAAGGCTGACCGATTAGAAAATGACCCGGAGTTAGAACCTCTGGGTCGTTAGGATCCGAAGAAAGGGGACACAGAGGTCGCGAGTTTAAAACGGCCTCTATTTTGCAAAATACGGTACTTAACTCCTCGAAAGTGAGAATGGTCTCTCCGATTACCCGTTTGAGATGAGTCTTGGCTGACTTCACAGCTGACTCGAACAAACCTCCCCATGAAGGGCATGCTGGGGGGTCAAATATCCATGAAATTCCACGACAAGCTAACTCATGACCGATTGTTCTTTGATTCTCAGTCAAAAAACTTTGAACTTCTCGTAAATAATTGTTAGCACCCTTGAAGTTGGTACCGCAATCCGACCGAATGATAGTAGGCAGCCCACGCCTAGACACAAACCGAGAAAGAGCTGCTATAAAAGCTTCTGTGGAAAGTTCCGAGACTACTTCCAGATGGACACTCTTAGTGGCCAAACAAACCAAAACGCATAGATAGACCTTTGTGATTTTCGGTTTCCGCAATTTATGGGATTTCACAAGGAACGGCCCTGCAAAATCTGTGCCAACACCTTCAAAAGGTCTGGCTGCTACAACCCGATCGCGAGGCAAATTACCCATTAACGGTTGAGTGGTAGATCCCTTCAGTTTGTAACACGGTATGCAGTTAGTGGTGACCTTATTAACCGCTCGTCGAGCCGATAATACCCAATATTTGCGTTGCAGAATACCTAACAACGTATTTGGACCGACATGTGCATTTTTTAAATGTAAATCCCGAATCAAAATAGTTACAAAGTGACCCGATTTAGGAAGCACTAACGGATGTCGCGAATCATAGGGTAAGTCCGAATTTTGTAGTCTACCACCTACCCGAAGCAACCCCTTAGAGTCTAGGAAGGGGGTTAGACGTTTCCAGTGGCCCTTAAGCCTTTGATTATTCCGCAGAGTATCAATTTCCTCGCCGAAGTTCTGGTTTTGAATTAAAGCTACACAAACCAACAAAGATTCTTCCCTCTCTTCAGGTGACAAATATTCCGATTTGATTTTGTTATCTTTATTCCGACAGTTATGAGAAAACCTCCGTAACCAACCTACGACACCGATTAATTTGTCGAGAGAACTATACCGATTTAAAGCACCAAGTCTGATGACTGACAACCTCGGGATGCACAGTCAGCCGGATTCATCTGGCCTGGAACGTGCCGCCACGAAATGTGTACCGCAGAATTCTGTAACTGTGACACGCGATTCGCTTCAAATACCTGTAGAGTATGAGGTGGCGTTTTAAGCCACGACAGGACAATGGAGCTGTCCGTCCATCCGTAAACCTCCGAGACATCCATGGTTCTTTGCAAACAAAGACAAACCTGATGCAGGAGCTTAGCTAAGAGCACGGCTCCACACAATTCCAACTTTGGAATGGTGAGCCGAGATCTGATGGGAGCGACCTTACTCTTTGCCATTATCAGGTGAACCGAAGAAGAACCGTCCTCAGTGATGGTACGTAAGTAGACCACTGCTGCGTATCCTAATTCCGACGCGTCACAAAATCCGTGAACCGAAACTTGGCACGTTGACTTGGGAAACATACATCGCGGAACCTCGATCCGATTAAGGTTACATAAATCCATTTTAAACCGAATCCAGTCTCTCGCTAGACTCCCACCGATTTCTTCGTCCCACGTTAACTTTTCAAGCCACAAACGCTGGAGTAAACACTTTGCCCAGAAGGTAACCGGGCAAATCCAACCTGTAGGATCATACATCCGAGCAACGGTAGACAAGATTTGTCTCTTTGTAATCAAATTATCCGAAGTTAAAGTCGTCCGATATGAGAAATTATCCGAAATCGGATTATATTGAACACCTAAGACCGAAACCGAACTATCCACTTCAGGATTATCAAACAAATGAGGAACTTGCAAATGATCTTCTGGTAAGTCCTTCAGAAGTGCAGGACAATTGGATATCCATTTACGCAACTCGTATCCTGCCGAATCCATTATTTGGATTAATTCCCGTTGGAGTAAGAGAGCCTCCTCTTCGGTATCCGCTCCTGTCAAAATGTCATCGACATAGATATGTTGCTCTAGTGTGGCCGCAGCCTTAGGAAACCGTTCGCGTTCTCTATTTGCGAGTTCTAGTAAAGTCCGAATAGCCACGAAGGGGCTAGATTTTAAACCATAAGTATTTGTGTTCAATTCGTATACGAGCAGCGGCTCATGAGGCGACTCACGCCATAGAATCAATTGAAACCGCCTGTCCGAAGGATCAATCCAAGTTTGACGAAACATCATTTTAATATCCGTCACGAAAACAATCTGATGCTTCCGAAAGTGCATCAAAATCTCCGTGATGTCCCTATGAAGTTTAGGACCCGCATGTAGACAATTATTTAAGGATGCACCCGACGACGTAGCGCAGCTCCCGTCGAATACGACCCGCAGTTTCGATTGTTCATCTTTACATACAGCATGATGAGGAATGACGTAAAACTCCTGACCCGATTGAAAGTCAAACTTTGAAAGTGACATATGACCGAGATTTGAATATTCCCGCATAAAGTTGATGTACTTTTCGCGTAAGGCAGGCTTCGCCTTAAGCCTACGTTCTAACGCCAGAAACCGTTTCTCCGCAATGGCGCGGGAATCCCCTAAAACCGGTCGCGATGATATAAATGGCAATTTAGTCATAAACCGTCCGTCATTCAACCGTACTGTATTATTTTTATAATGAAGCTCACACTCCTGGTCTAATGGATTAGACTGGCTCGCTTGGGGTGGCTCTTCCACCTTCCAAAACTTCTCTAAGGTATCCGAAATTGACGCGCCAAAAAACTCCGAATCATCTATTAGAGTTGAGGCAGCCGGCTGCACTAGCACCGGGCCTAACAACACATAACCGAAAACCGAATTATAAGCCGTCAGCCCGTTAGGCTGTAATACTATTTTATCTCCTCCAACTAGTGCGCCGAAAACATCCGAACCTAGTAATAAATCGATAGGTGCCGGTGAACCGAAATGTGGATCTGCCAGAGTTAAACCCTCTGTGAGCCGAAGAACCAAATTATTTAAAGTAAGTGCAGGCATGTGACCGATAATATTTTTCATACTAACCACTGGCGTGGTAACCATAGGAAACCGCTTAGTAACCGGAGAGAAGGTCAACGAACCCTTCCCACAAATACCGATAGCCTTTGTATTACCAATACCCCGAATATGGTTGTCCGATGGCTCTAGCCGTAATCCTAGCCTGCGAGCTAAATCCGAAGTTATTAAAGACCCCTGCGAGCCTACATCCAGTAACGCCCGAACTTCAATGCCCTTATCCAAATCCGAATTAAAATAAACTTTTACTAAAGCCGTGGGCAGTAGCACTGTTACTGGAAGTAGCCCCGGGGCAGTATGGCCGAGAGAAACCGTATCCTATGGTCTAGTATACTGCTGGTCGTGATGACGGGCAGTATCTCTTTCGCCATGACGACGTTGGTCATGACCATCACGAACCTGACCCTCACCTTGGTCATACTCTCTCCGCTGTTGATTCTGATGAGGAGACCGAGGTTGAGTGCGAGACGGATTCACTCTTCGTCCAGACCGAGAAGGCGAGCCACGGTGTGAACGTGGTGGATCCGAACCAATATGACCCCCGCCCGTACGGGCCGGTGACCGCTCAGCCGAACGCCGTTGGTTAGGGTGGCCCTGATGAGAACCCGACCGATTGAAACACAATAAGGGATGATGTTTCCTACTCCCACACGATGCACAGTTAGGAACCCGATTACAATATTTATATCCATGTGGTCCGAGGCAAAAGAAACAAAACCGATTTTTCTGCACATAATCCTTCCGAGCATATGGGGACATCGCTTTGAACTCCAAACAGTGTGGAAGATCCCGATGGTCCCGATCTCCACAAAAGCCACAAGGCTGGATAAGTGTCACTCCTGTGAACTGCGGTGCCCTACGACGTGGCCTAGATGGACTCGCAACAGGCTCCTGAACGGGATGCCCAGGGTCAGCCCTGGCACACTCCAACAATCGACATTCTACCTCGAGAAATTCCTGTAAATCCGAAAATGTTGGAATGGTCTCCGCTTCATTCCCACACTTTTGCTCAAACCGTGTCTTGAGATTAGTAGGCAATTTTGCCAGACAGATATGGACAAGTAGAAAGGACCACTCAATGACAGGAAAACCGAGACGCTCCAATGAGTTGACTGCCATAATGATTGGATTGAGAAACTGTGCCCGCAGACCGATAAGTTTGGGAGACACAGACGGCAGGTTAAGGATTTGGTCCACATGCACGTCTGCCAGCCGACGGGTATTTTGGTACCTTTTCATTAAAAGTTCCCTTGCAATTTGGTAACCCTCATCCGATATCCGCAAATGTTGGATCAAACCCCGAGCCTCACCAGAGAGGCACGACATGAGATAGGCCAACTTTTGAGCCCCCGATAAGTCCGAACGTGAATCCACCAAACTATCAAACAAATTATTGAATCCCACCCATTGGTCCATTGCCCCAGCAAAGGACGGTAATTGTAATGTTGGCAACCGAGATAATAGTCCATCTGACTCCGACCGACTTGAATCCGACTTACTATCCGACCTATCAATAGTTTGTTTATATTCAAAATTCGCCTCCATTAGCCTATCGAAAGCCTCTAAACCGCGCGTATACTCAAGGCGACATGCAGCAAGAATTTCCGCCTGAGCTGGTACGTCCAAATCCGCTAGTTCGATAATCCGTTGAAACGCCTCTTCAAATTTTAAAAATTCCGTATTTACCGTTAATAAGCGCATTTTCAATCGACCCGCATGCTCCGATCGCGTAATAAGGTCCGCACTATCAATCAACCATTGTAGTTTAACTTTAAATACCGAGAAACTATATTTAAACGACATCGTAATGTTTATCAATTCACTCACCGAAAATAAGTAATTAAATCCGTATATTACTTATCAAACAGTAAACACCGAATGTTACACGTATTACGCAAGCCGAAATTCACTTATTCACTTCACTATTTCACTTGAACACTTATTTAAACCGTAAATAAACACCAATAAACCGATCAAAACAATCCAAACACAAATTACCAGTAGATAACAAGACAAGTGATTGACAAGAATTGTCAAACGTCAAACGTCAAATTCAAGTGACACCATAGAAATCCGAACTGTCATATATGACAGCGTTTATTAACACAAGCCCGAATACACCCAAGTTACCAACCCACTATTAAAAATATAAACCGAATTGAAATTCGAAGGTAGGTATAAAATCCTTTGTTCGAAGATAAAATAAGGTCAATCCGACCGAAATAACCAAAATAAACCGAAATAAAGCCGAAACAATCGCGCTCTGCTACCAAAAATGTATGGATCTGCGCTAGGCAGAGTTGGACAGGGATAAATACATAGATATAATACTGTGAAGAAAGTGTACCTTGCTTTCACTGCGTCGCTTCTCGCAGGGCCCTGCTTGCATCCACGGCGCTCTTCAGCTCGATCCACTTTTGGGTTGGTGTATGGGTGTGTGTATGTATGTTTATAAATCCGATATAGCCCGAAAACCGTACTTTTAGTATTTTAATATGCGCAGGAGAACTCAGCGCGTGCCGACCGAATCTCGAGAGCTTTAGAACTGTCACCTTGACAGGTCAGAAGAGTATTTCTGAAGGATACACTGGGAGGTGTATTTTCCTATCAAGGTTGAAAACCGAACACACGCGTTTATATAATATATTCTCGTTTCGCAGGCGACCCACATGGATATATTTCCGAACAAGATGTCCCTGCAGCTGAAGATCCGTGAGGTGCGCCAGAAGCTGATGGCCCAAAACAGCCTCACGCCGCACTCCGACCTCAACACGCCCACCAGTCAGTATCACATTCTAAATACAAATAAATTCACTACCCCTAATTAGACAGTCCTAAAAAAATCGTCTTTAAAATGTGCAAAAAAGTTTGTCTTTAATCTAATGAATTTTAGTGTAAACTAGCCCTTATCGTTTTCGCTCGCATGAACTATTAAATCTGGTGTTCTAGGATTTCTTAAAAAATTTCATTTTCATTTAATAATCACGAGTTTAAAAAAAAAAATAGTTTGGCCACCAGTTTCAGTTGTTAGCTTGTGACAAGGGTCTATGTTTATTAGATGAAGAGGATTTGTATTTAGAGGTCGTCCAGTTCAAGAATGGCCTTAAGTCCAGCAAAGGTCCTGAGTAAGTTATTTAAGACCACCAATCAATTGACATACTTTTTATAAGCTGCCACGAGATTCCCACGTAGATCTCATGGTAACCTTGAATTGTGACGTCACTTTCTAGGCAACTCCATTGAGTTTATCAATTGTTAAATTATTTATTTTGGAGTTACGTAAATTTTACTGGACTTAAACTGGCTTTTTTTGACCTGTGTCATGGAATTATTATTATAACTAGCTGTTGCCCGCGACTCCGTCTGCAAAGAGTTCGTTTATCGCTATCCCGCGGGAACTATCCAATTTTCCGGGATAAAAACTATTCTATGTTATTCTTAAGGTCTCAAACTATCTCCATATCAAATTTCATGTAAATCCGTTCAGCCGTTACTGCGTGCTTGACTAACAAACATCTTCACAAACTTTCACATTTATAATATTAGTAGGACTGTGTCAAATATGCTATAGCTCTTCAACGTGGTTCGGAGTTGACAAATTAAAGTTGAAAATCAGTGTTTTGCCCGCAGACGTGAACTCGCCCATGTCCGCAGCGCTGCAGCCGACGTCCACGGCCAGTTAGCGATGCGGGTTCACCATCTCCATTGTGGTCCAGGAGTGAGCACCGTCGGCACGTCGGTTAACCCTGTACATTAGCGACATTCACCCTGTATAGTATTGGCAAACTGAATTACTTGCTAGACAGCTCTCAACGAGGTCATGACTAAAATCGTGGCGACATATATTTTAGGGCCGTGTTTGAACTATAGCATTGTTATTGCTTCGAAGACTGAGGTTGGAGTAGTTTTATTCTCAAGAACCGCCATGGCGATAAATGTACATATGTAAGCTGGCATAAAAAATATGACCGCGCTGATTTGAAGTTAAAAAAAATTGCGAACCTCCTCTTTTTTTTAAGTCGGTTGATAAAAAGAGTTCAATTACCCCTGGATTGTGTTGTCAGCTTTTGCTATACCGTGACTGGCTAATTCATCGATGCATTGGACACTATTTGTGTACACAATTGTAGTACTAATCAAAAAGTTATTAGAGTCGTTGAGTTTGCAAATACTTACAGAATGTGTGTAAATGTAAAACATGTAAAAAAGTACATGTTAGGAGGTTACAGTGCAAAACGCTGATGTGTGCGTACAGTGGAGATATACAAGGACTTGGTTGTGGCATGTGGCTTTTCGAACTTTCGACTGTTTCTCAGTTTGCAATTATACTAGATTGCATTTAATGGACTATTATTACGGACTAACTTCAATCTTCATTATAAGAAATAAACCACAATAAAACTACAAAAAAATAATCAAAAATATTTGATAATCTGTGTGAGATATATTGGCGAGTATAAGTGAAATGGATTGTTCATACCTACACACCATTTCTTTTGTCGATATGTCATTTTTCTTAACCTTAAAATAAAGACTTGCACTCATCGACAAATGAAGCGGTGATGGCAAGATTGCTTGAGTGTGTTGTCGTGTCTCTCACTTAAACTAAGCGAATAAGAGATAAACCACTCGCTCTTTCCGACAGGTATGATCAAGCTATAATTCTGGGACATGTCCGTTTGCAATATCATCTGCCCATACTTATTTATAGGTTAGCACTGATCAACTACTCCAACTTTGGCTAAGCAGTTGAAAACCTACTTTAATAGTTGAGCCGCTATGAAACGTGTTTATAAAATCACAAAGCATTCCACGTATCAACAATTAAAAAGAGGTAACCTCGACTTGTCCACTCGTACTCGCCCTTACCCAGTCAGAAAGGGATGCTCTGTACGGCTTTACTGTAAATATTGTCACTACTAATATAATAATGGTAATGTATGAAGTTACAAGTCAGTGTTAACAGATTAGATTACATACAAATGCTGAGAAAAGTTGGAGTAGTAGACAGGCGACCAACTGCACATTATTTACATCATTATAGCTAGCACTTGAACGCAGTGTGGGGCGATCTCAATACATATTTATGTATCTGTATATAAGTCGTTTGTTCATCGGTTACGTTGTGTATGTATTTTATGTTTTACGTTGTCTGTGCATATGAGAGTGATCAGCGTTCTTTGTTAGAAACAATGTGTAGTTGCGGAAAAAGTTGATTATATCTTTGTCTTCAACTATGCAAATGATCTGAATCCACAGGAATGACTTCCTTTTATGTCCTTAAGGACACTAACAACGACATCGGATACAAGACTACAAGAAATTATAAAATAAGGCATTGCAATTGAAAATAGCTTATAGTTAAACCGAGAAACCACTAATCTTAATCTTCTATCCATTAACACTAGCAAAAGAATGAGTAATTTTCCAAAACCCAACCGGGCCATAATTAAGACAGTGATTATATTTTATACTAGCTGATGCCAGCGGGTTCGCCCCCGCTGAATTTTTTTTCATAAAAACCTTGCCCTGACAAATAAGAAAACAACAAAAAAAAAGAATTATCCACTTTTTTTATTTTTTATTTATTTAATCAAACGGTACATGCTTTTACAACAAATTCTGTTATCGCCAAACTGTTACCAGTTTGTTGGCGATGAAGCACTCAACACTATAATTGAATCATGCACCAGATACACAAAACAGTTAACAACTAAATAAACTAACATGCACAACTACCTACTTACACTTTTTACATATTTTTCTAAAAGGTGTTTTTTCATTCTCTTTTTAAGGACCGGTTTACTAAACTTTTTCTCTTAACCACCCCATTTCGTTAAATAGCCTCGGCACTAAATATTTATTTAACCTTTTCCCGTAATAATTGACTGCTGGAGGCTGTATTAATTTACCTTCTCGTACCCGCCTCGTCTTGGTGTAGTGGTTCTCGAGTTTTGCTCTTAGCAACACATTGGGCGGTTCATTTTTATATATTTACTTAAAAGAAGATAGATAGATAGATTACACGTCCGATTACCAACTTAAGTTGAACGAAAAGTGATCCATGAGTTCAACTCGTCTCGCGCAAGTTAGTTTGCTAATTCTAATCATATTTTGAATCACTTGTGATGCATTGCTGCGTGCTAGCCATGTGGGGGAACCTCAAAATTACTGCAGTTTTCACCCTCGGTTCTAACAATAAGTTCTGGGGGCTACTACGAAATTCAAAGTTCGTGCCATCCCTTTCACTCTTGTGCTTAATACCATTAGTGTGAACGGAACGGCACTATACGAAGTTCGAAAAATCGATTCCGTAGTATAAGTCCTGAGCACATTTCGAGTATGTCTAAATCGATGTCATGTCTGTTGTTTTGAACTCTGGGCGCTCTACTCTCTGGTTGGACTAATAGAGGTTTCTGTAGGTCTAGTGAGCTACTGTTTGTCGCGGAGCTAAATCGTATTATCCCTTTCTACTTAGTAGGTGAGTGCAAAAGGGATGCCACATGTCCGCAATAAATGCTAGCGTGCTAATAAGGTTTCCTGCTGAGTACTTATTTATTCTATTTGTTTGTCATTGTTGCAGCTGCTTTTACCTAATGTTCCATCTCTTGCCAAATTTTCCGATTATAAAAGCACACTTAGAAGCTTTGATCAATTATAACTGAAGATACACATTGCCGAACAAAATCCCCTTCAAAGAATGTCCGAACTTTTTTATTTGTTTGCATAACAATTAAAATCATCACCTACACAGAAATTTGAACCTAATCTTTACTTCATTACTGTCGAATTTCGGTTGACACTTGACAGCTAAACTTGACAATTTCACGCAACGTACTGAGAAAAAGAAGGCCACTTTTATCAAAGTGGCGCTCATTTGGCTCGGACATTTTCGGGCGCGCGACTGTGGATCTACAGTTACAATTGATCAAAGCTTAGAAGGATTATTTATATAGAAAGGAATACTCCCTTGATGGGCTTCTATGCCAAAACGTTCTCCAGACATTGGTCATTTTCATTTAAACTAATTTAACTTTACTTATCTTAAGCGCAAGTTACGCGTAGAACGTTTTGGTGGCAATTCGACCATTTATTCTATTAGTAAACAAAAAATATAGAAATGGCATTCATCGATTTCGGTTTTGCATTTATAAGTTTTATAATCATATACATGTAGACCATCCATTCATATAATGGTGTAGTGTTCTTGTTGATATGGAGTAAGTAAGGTCGGCATTAAAGGCGTTTCTGTACCTGCTGTTTTCTGCTGACCGATCGCGTGTGATAGGCGAATGTGAATCTTAACGAAACTGGTGCGTACCAATTCATTATAATTTAGGTACACTTTAATTTTATCGTTTTATATTTATGTTGTGATCTTGGTCTTCCATGTGTTTGAAATTGTTCATTTATTTAGATGAATATCTATTTAATAATTTCTTTATGTACAGTGACTTACTTTAAGCTATAATGTGGAGTGATTTTGGATTATTTTGTTTATGCCATGTCTGAATGTTTAGCGTGACTGCGAGGATTAGGTAACACGTGGAGAGCGAAGTGTATTGTATTTGTATGTAATCTACATAACATAATACTAGTGCTAAAGTTAATGTTATACGTTTTGTATCAGTAAGACGGCGACGCAGTGGTTCTGTCATTTTTAACAACCGAAATGGTTTACAAAAACAGCTCAAATGATAACGACACTAGATAAATCAATATTTATATTATAATCTCACTGTAAATATTAGATTTATGTTTAACTAGTGCTAAGTGTTCCCGGCTCTCAAAGTAATTAAGTCTTTATTTAGAGAATGCTAATAATATAGACAAAAAAAGAATATAAGATTTATACTTGAGAATTTTCGGCCAATACAAATGTTATGTATATCAAAATTGTATTTTTTAAATGATCTCTTCGGCGTTATAGTGTTAGGTAATTGCTTTAGGAGTCCGGAAGTGAAATGAATTTATTAAAAGTATAAACGTAAGAAATATTTTCGCACTGTTAAATCTATCTTAATAGTCGCGTAGTCAATTGATCTTAAATAATAATTGTTGTCATAATCATACCATACACAGGTGCAGAGCAGTACCGTCGTTACCAGTTAAGCATAAACACTACAAGTACTTTTATACACGCATATACCTGTCGCTCACAGTGAAGTGGATCCCATTGGCTATTGCGGTCGGCAACTTCAATTAATCACCCCTGTCAAACGTTGTTATATTAATAATGCCAATTCCAAGCACCTTGTTTCACAAGTAATTTCATTACGACAACGTTCTATACATGCTGAACAATTGAAGCTGGCGGCCGCACCAGACAATAGTCGCCGGTGCAAAAACAATTGAAAGCAATCACATTGATTAAACAATACTGTCAATTATTTTTGCATCATAATCGACGTTTGGGTATATCGGCAACGGATTATGGGTAGTTTAAAAAAAAGTATATAATTAAGGGCTTAATGAAAACAAAATCATGATCGCGTCCTTTGTGTAACGAAAGTTAGTGATACAAATTATATGGGTAACTTTGGCTACACAAAGGAATCGGTTAAGTTTTGTTTTTAATTAAATCCTTAATTGTGTGCATTTTTTTGAAAACGAACATTATAGTAAAGTTGTTAAGCTAGACCCCACCCCAATCCGTCAGTAGCGGGCCTAGCGTTGTCCAAATAGTTCACAACATGTGAATATCTCGAGATAAACATCCTGGCAAATAGTCTTAATTACATTGCGTCTCCGTGCCAGTGTCTCGAAATATTCTTATAGTATCAATTTTGATTGGATCCCCTTACACATTCGATAACCACACAATAACGATAAATTAATAGATGTTAGACCATAATTTGCAATTACGATACTAATAAGGCGTTTTAACACTTTCACTGTCACGAATTACTTTTAATTTACAGTGAAAGGGTTAATGAACGATTTTAATCAGCTGGAGTAAAAAATAAGCGCAATTGATACAGCATCAGATTTAATTTGAAATGATAAGTCCTAGAAATCATGAAACTAATATGAAAATAACTTGCAGTTTGTTTTTTGAGACAGCTTCCTGTGGTTTTTGCAAGCGCTATAACTATCACAATCTTATTCTGCATCTCTTTCTATCAGACTGTATAGCTTGGTGAATGGAAAGATATGTTGAATTTTGTTGCGATGGTGCGAGCGTTAAATGTAGAGCCACTGTTTCTAAATATTTGATGCTTTAAATTGCACTTTATCAGAATATCAAGTGTTTAAATTGGCAACTACATTTACTGGTCCAAGACTTCCGAGACTACGTAAATCAGCTGTATAGTCAACTCACTAAAGAGATTAAGAACATACTCCAGTGCCTAAACTATATATTTATACTTTGAAATAGCTCAACGGCTTCACGTTGATTTTATTATATGGAATTATAATTATATCTATACTAGATTGTGTTGCAATATCTTACTAAGTATGTAACATGAATTTTATCAGTTTTGTTTAATGATAGCTTGTGATGTTTGTACTAAATGCTTCAATTTGTTTTAATACTGTCCAAGAGTTTTAAGTTTGCCTCATCTGAAGACATGACAGTTCCATAGTTATGTTGAGTTTGGAATGGATGTCTTTTTGTGTGTATGTTAACAAATTAAATAAGAAACAAATCTTAAAGTTCTCTGCATATTATTACTAGTGCCTTATTGACTTTCAAAACTTGCATAAGCTTTTCAAAGTCAAAGTTAATCCAGAACTATTATTTTCGTTTTATTTTTGTCATCTGGGTTTTGTCAGTCAATAAACAACAGATAATAAGCAGAATTTTTATTAGACTGAATTATATATGTTGCATAAAACGATTTTAATGTTATTATTTTAGAAAATATTACCAATTACTTCAAAACAACATTTTAAATGGAAGCATTTCATATTCGTTATTTATTTCTTCTACATAAGGCATTAGTCTAATTTTTAGTCAAAATGTAACTGTAAATATCTTGTTTAGAAGTTTTATTTAGATTTAAGTGTTCAATTTAATGTCGATTAGATTGAATTAGAGAAACAAATCATTAATAGCTAATATTTGATGCAGTAATCATTTGTGTGGGAGTTTTTAAATCCAACTTATGGACCAATAACGACACCTTTAACTTAGACTCTATATCTATGAATCAAGACAAACTTACAGTACAGGAAACTGGAACTACCATAGCAATGTGGACAGTTTGTTCAAGCATATTGGATCATTGTACGAACTTATGTTAAAACATAAAAACCACGAAAACATTTTTGTATTTCATTTTACTCCATATCCTAACCCAATATAGGTAAGAAATTCCTGAGTACTTTTCTCAAAAATGATACGTAAAGTCGCCATTACATCATTAAAAAGTCACCAGTATGTTAATAATACCGGACAATGATCAAGTCTCTGGTTAGGAAAGGTTTTGAATTCGGAATTAAAGTGTCCACTAGTACGATAAAAATCTCATAACATCATTGTTATTTAAATAAATAATAAATAATATTAGGGGACAATCTCACACAAATCAACCTAGTCCCAAACTAAGCAAAGCTTGTACTATGGGTACTAGACGACGATAGACATACTTAGGTATATAGATAAATAAATACTTAAATACATAGAAAACATCCATAACTCAGGAACAAATATTCGTGCTCATCACACAAATAAATGCCCTTACCGGGATTTGAACCCAGGACCTCTTGCTTCGTAGGCAGGGTCACTACCAACTAGGCTAAAGCGGTTGTTAATTTGAATTTAGAACTCCTTGTAAAACATGTCATATTTATTTTTTTAAAGTGCTAATCTTTGGGTCATTAAAAAGGTTGAATAATAAACATAAATATTTTATTATAAATGGTATTATACCTTTAAATATGATTTTATTAAGATTTATATTGTTAGAAACATAAATATAAACAGATTAGTAGTAAATTCTATCAATTTAACGAATATTTATGCCAACTCTAAAAGTTGGGCAGTATATGGTATAGGTAGAGCTTGTCTAATTTGAAATAACGCGCGCTCAACCACCGCATTTACGCACATCTGCCAAGAGAAATAGAAATATTTCTCTATTGTAGCTTAAATTGAGTTTCAAATCCTGTGCGTAAATGCGGTGGTGGGGCGCGTCATTTTTAATTAGACAAGCTCTACGGTATACGCTTTTATTAAAAAAAAAATAAGAGCAGTGCCGCGTTCATACTTCAAAAAGAGTGGGAAAATTTTAACATTTTGGAAATATTTTGTTGTCATGTAATTTATTTTGCCTTTGTAGTTTGTTGTTTTATATTTGAGAAAAGCACTATACAAGCTTCGACCAATAAGTGCCGTACTCAACTCTTACATAAAAATCCTCGGCTATGGCTCGGATTTCTAATCATACTTGTTCAGTATGGCTTACTTACGGTTTCTTCAGTAATGTACTATTTCAACAATACAGTATGAGTATGACCACAAATTCAGTTCAGCAAGTAGTGGCCAGTAATATTTAAGAAACTGAATAAAAGAAATATTCCAACAAAATTAATTTATTTTCTAGTAAAATGTTACAATACTATCACCTAAAATCTATTTAATCTACAACAGCATTAATCATTAGATTAGGACGCTCCTCTTCTAAGAGTGAGAGGGCTGCCTGCAATTCAATATTGGCACCAGGATCACTTAAATACAGGGTCTTAAGAGATTTCATTCTTGCTAGAGCATAAATGCAACCCACAGATAACTTACATCCTCGGATGTCTAAGTATTCCAAACTCTTTCCGTTCTGACCTGCGAGTCTATCAAGACACCAAACATCAACTAGTTTATTATTTTTTAATGACAACCATTTCAGAAAATTAAGGCCTGACAAGTTCTGTATACCCTCATAGCGAATACCGTTGCGCATAAATTTTGTGCAGTCAATTGCTTCTACTTGATAGCCTTCTTCATATTGACTTGGTAGATCAAGTGATAACGGATCACCAGAAATCCAATCTCTTGATCCTTTCATCCTAGAACGAAAACAAAAAAATAATAAACATGATATTTGTCGAAAATGTTAGAAAATTATAGTTCTAACATTTTCTACAAATGTTTATGAATGTATTTATGGATTAGTGACTGCAAGTACTTTAATTTCTTATATTTGAGTTAAGTTTATGTAACACAGTTCCACTAACACAATCGCATAGCGTATAGAGTTCGTGAATGTGTTAAAAAAAATTTTTACCTTACAGAACATCCTCTGTAAGTGAAGAAATGTAATGCTGCCAAGTTAGCTCCAAGGGTTGCTACTCTCTGCGGTATATAATCCTGGTTTTTTATTTCCTGCAACTCCTTCATGCTTTGCCACCATTCTTGAACATCAGCAAAGGTCAAATGTGGAACTTTAGAAAGTCCGTTTAATATATTCGGATTGGGATTTTTCTCGATGAAAATAGACAATTTACTCGTCCATTCTCCTTCTCGCTGTACCCAAGGTTTTCTCCAGTCCGGGTAGGGTTTGCCGTGAACCATACGGGGCTTGGGGCCTTCCTCATCGCGTTGGTAAATCGACTTATCTTCGCAGTAGTGTCTAGAGGTTATGAATAATGACCGATAGACTCGATACGGTTTTATATTAAGCGCCATTATTTGTAATTATTCAAAATTAATATTAGTTTGAAGTCATGTTGTAGTTATTTTTTTATACAAAAATGTTTGCGATTCACAGCTTATTTTCAAAATTTCAAGCGAACAGTTCACTCACAAACTGTCACTGTCACGCAAACAAATCAGCTGTTCTGTTCGCGCAACGCGCACAGAACTGTCAACCAGTGTTGCCATATCCATTTTATGTAAATCCGTAGGTCCAGGCCAAAAAATCCGTAGAACTCCGTAATTCACCCGAAGAAAAGTCCGTAGTTCTACGGATTTTTTTTTAAGATAAATGTTATATCAGGATGATATAGACTGGATTAGCAATCGCCATAAAACAATAAAACTACAGATATTCCATATTACTGCAAATGTATTATTATGCAATATTTTTGAAAAATAATACATTTGTAGTAATATGAAACATCTGTAGTCTTATTGTTTTGCTTTCAAAGCCTCGGGCTATATTTCAGCGCCATCTAGATTTAATAATTGAACTATAAAATCGCGGCCGATCTGTACCTACTATGGCGATTGCTAATCCAGTCTATTATCATCCTTGGTTATATTCGACTGCACCTTTCCCTTTAAAAGATATTCAAAATTAGATTAGAGTCTGGCTAACGTAAGTTGGTAATACAAAATACACACAAATTCCAAAAAAAAAATTGGCAATCCATTTTTTATTGCAATTGTAAAGAAAACCTGTTACAATCATATGTACAACTAGCTTTTGCCCGCGACTCCGTCCGCGTGGAATTAGTAATTTGGGCAGCTTATTTTTTTTATCCAATTCGCTTTTTCATCAAATTATGGCTCTCCTTAGTTCCTCGATAAAAAAAAATTACCCGCCCCCCGCAACCCCACCGCACCTTCCAATCCGCTCCCCCCCCGCACAGCAATCCCGCACCCCCCACACCCCAAGAACCCCCCCCCTCCACCCCCCCGCACCGCTCCGCACCCCCCCCCCCCCACACAGCACCCCCCGCACACCCGCGTTCGTCCCAAGTCAAGCGTGCCTATAGAAGTTTTACTTCAAAAACCCCCGCACCTCCTCCCCCTCAACCCCCCCCGCCCCCCCGGTGTTTTTGTCAAATATCTTGAAAACGGTGCATCCTACGGCAAAATGAAAAATCAATGAAATTTTCATCCCCCCTTTGTAACCCCACACCCCCTCCCCCCGCACCCTCGCCCCCCCAAAGCCCCCCCCCACCCCCACCCACCGGTGTTTTTGTCAAATATCTTGAAAACGGTGCATCCTACGGCAAAATCAATGAAATTTTCATCCCCCCTTTAATAGCCCCACACCTCTTCAGTCTGAAATTCCGTAGATTAATAAATAATATAATAATAATAATATAATTTATTTCGAATAACTTTAGATTCATAGTGTTAGTGTTAGTAACAATTAAACTTAGAAGCTATGTTAGCAGGTGTTGGTAGTTTAATATTATTAATAAATAGCAGCCCTGCGCGATCTACAGGTACTGTGGTAGTTGATGTGCGCACCTATGCAGTGATTTATAAATGGGCAATCAAGTCTGCTGGCAATCATCGCGAGGACACTGTTGCGATTAGCCAAGCATTTCCGTAGGTCTGGGCACAAGGCCTAAAATCCGTAGATTCTGGCACCGCTGCTGTTAACTGTGATTTTTGTTTTGCCACAAACGGACGTACTTTGAGACAAATCACAAATTAAGGCCCTGTTTACATTATTCCAGTACCTAGCATTACATTGTGGTAGGGGGTAGCTATCATTATTACAAATAAAATGATGAAGTACAATTAGATGAGTTGATTCATGTGTAAAAGGTAATTCGGGCAATTGCATGAGCGATGTAACGAAGTTCGATGAATGATTCCTACGTGTTAATAAACTTCTGCGAATAGAGTTATGGGAAACGAAAGTCGATGAAACTATTTTCGGTAAAATGATCGTTTACCGTGGTAGGTACTCGGTAGATCTCTTCTAACTCGTTAGCATCGTGGCCCCGGATTATCATGCTACTGGAATGATTTAAAAAAAGCATACACACACACATCACGCATTATTTTTCTCAAGTGCAGGGCGCATATTATTAGTAAGTACCTTGTAAGTATTTGTCGACCCGGAATAAACGACAATAATACACGACCTGATAATTTGAACCCTTTTGGCAATAATATAAGAATACAACAAATCTGAATAATAAAATAAGGCCGTACTTACCTACATTTGGACTCACGCCTTGAATCTGTAGAGCGCTATGTTTCTCGGTTGCGAACCCTTTGCACTGACAGGACACAAAAACAATGCAGTAAAAAAGCTTGTAATAATGAAAATCTATCTGATTCTGAAAGTATTTATTTACCTAAGTATTAAATTCCTTCCTGTATAAGTTTCTAGTTTTTTTAACTGCGTTTATTTATTTCAAACAGCAACGATTTTCATTAAAACAGTAATAGCGGGAACTTGCAAATAGTTATTCTCTAGTCTATTCATTCTCCGTGTTCTTTATTTGGCAAATTAAATTATTCCGCCAGCAACACAATGCTTTTTAATTTCTAACATTTTGTTTCGAGGAGATTTCACAATACCCAAGTTCCTTTTATTCCGCCAGTTAATAAATCATCTAGGCTGTGTAGCTAGTAGAAATATGAAAAATAAAAATGGTTCTCTTTAATAATGTTAATAAACTAGTTTATACGTATAAAGTACGACAAAAAGACGAGGAATTTTGCTTAGTTCCTACTTCTGAAGAAAAAGCTGGAGTTATTAGAGAAACAAACGACTCCTCGTAATTAAAGATTTTCATAACACCTTTTTTATGAAATAGAGAGATACCCACGTGATGGTAAGTGAGCACCACCACAAAGCACTGCTGACCATTGCAGAAGGTTCTACAACCCACGAAAAAATAACTTAACTGTTGTACTTACTTTACCCAATCCGCACTGGGCCCGCGTGGGCATTAAGGCCCAACCCCTCTCCTTCTGAGAGGAGGCCTGTGCTCTGCAGTGGGCTACGTTATAGATGGTGGTTGTACTTTTGCAAAACTACTGACATTATAGCTCGGAGATTTGTCGGACTGAAGTAACAATGGGTAGGCACATTACTTGTAGAATCAACGGCCGACGGGGCAGTAAGGTTCCAGAGTGGTAACTGTGTACCAGAAGACGTGGCGTGGGAAGGTGAAGGTGATCTGGTGAAGGTAGCAGGAACCACTTGGATGCTGACAGCGCAGGTTCGATCGTTGTTGAACTCTTTGGGTGCGGCTTTTGTCCAGTAGTAGTCATGTTTTGGCTGATATGATGACTTTTACAGCATCTTTACAGGGTTTTATTCAGTACTAGCCCCGCCTCGGCTTCGCGTGGGAGCAAATGGTCGCTGCACGATTATCTTTTCATTTCTTAACTTTCTAAAAAGTATTTATTTATTTATTATGGTTTGCCAGCAGGTAAAATACTATAAAACTTGCACTACAACAACATATGAATTATGCGACCGATTACACAAACGCAATTCTTCCTATTCGTGATTCCACACAACTGCAGTTTACCACATTCGTGATTCTACACAGCCATTATTTTAACGCAATCGAGATTCTTCCTATTCGTGATTCTACACAATATGGATTCAACACAACTACAATCATGTTTCCAGACAGGTGCTATTTTAACGTAATAATAGCGTTTCATTCAACAATTGGATAACAAATAATAAGAAAAAATTGCTTTATTTATTTTCTTACGAATTATATTTAGACTTGTAGACAGTTATGGTAAAAATTTATTGATTACCGACGATTAAAAATAACGCCTGTGTGAAAACATGATTGTAGTAAACTGTAGTTGTGTTGAATTCTTATTGTGTAGAATCACGAATAGGTTGAATCCCGATTGCGTTAAAATAATGGTTGTGTAGTAGAATCACTGCAGTTGTGTGGAATCCATATTGTATGGAAATCACGAATAAGAAGAATCGCGTTTGTGTAATCGATCGCATAATTCCAAATTAAATAAGAAATAGAAGAGTATTCACCCAATTGGCATTGATCACTTTTTTACAATGTGGTCTAATTCCAAAACCATTTCGAGGAATAGGTTTATTAAATCATTTTATAACATTGTAGTAAAAAAATATTAAATGATCGTGTGTATTTTTGCAAAATAATGTTTGACCTTTGTTTAATCTTTCTGTGGGCATTAATTAACTTTGAAATTCTTTGCAACAAGAAAAAAAAAGCCGTCCGTCTAGTTTCTCTATACCTACTATTCTCTGTCACTTCGACGTAGTTATCATCTGTCAGTTTAAGGATACTATTTTGAAAAACATTCTTCGCGTTTTTCATATTTTAATAATGGATTTATACAGGAAGTGTTTCATTCCTACTTGTGGAAATGATTCTGACAATTGCCCAAACAAATTAATTGTTGGCATTAGAGAAGATTTACAAGAGAAGTGGTGCCGCGAAGTTAATTCAAAGTTTACAAGATGTAATTATTGTGGCGAGGATCATTTTAATGTAAGTATGGATTAAATCCGCCAAAGAACTTTCAAGGGAACGCTTCTGACCATTTTATTTTATACGTACAAAAAATACTATAGCAGTAAATCGTTTTTTTTACCTATTCTCTTGGAAGAATCGGCAACTTTAGTGTTATTGTTATTGTAATGTAAAGTGACATTGTCCGATGACAACTAACCATCGATTGTGACACATTTTTTTTGTCATTGTGTCTGTGGTTTATACACAGATTCAGCCGTAGCATGTAATTTACGAGAAGTCGTATCTCAAATTTACAATAAATTATAAAAAAATATTGGAGTGGTGAATTGCTGAAATATTCAAACTAGTTTCTTATAATGCTCTATATTTTCGATAAAAAAATAAAAGGGGGGGGGGGGGGTTAGAAAAAATGAACAATCCCAATTACAGGCAAACACAGCATGCATTAAACATAAACATACGCATGTCGCTATAAAGACAAATTACCTACTACAAAACAACACTTACGACATAAAAAAAAAGATAGATAGAAGTATGAAAAAAAGATGAATGAAATCGGTAAAGTCGACCTTAAATTATGGTGTAACCAAATTAAAAATAAGGATTAATTTTTCATGTAGGTAGTTATATTAGTTAGTAGTTATATATTTTCTTTGTTGTTGTTTGACGTGTTGTTACACACAACGGACATTCCCTTTAGAATGTAGCCCAAATTAATATAAAAATCAATTTTGTTCAGCAGCAACGCTAAGTTTACCAATTGTGACGCCGACACCAGAGGCCGTATTGTCTAAAGCTGGGAATACACACACATGCCCGTAGCTTGCACACTAGCATACCATCACCTTGCACGTGCCAGCTACTGTCATGTGTATACGCAAACTGGCATGCCTGTAACTGGCACGCCGTGGCATGCAAGTAGCTTTAGTAGCTAGCACAACATTTGATTTACTTGCATGCCCGTTGAGGGAGGGGTCGCGGGGGGTTGCCGAAGTGTCATGTGTGAACAGACGCGACAGCTACAGGCAAGCCAGTAAACAAGCAAGGGCACTACTTGCATGCCAGTATTACTTGCAAATGTATCCGCATTGTGCCAGTTACTCGTACATGCCTGTAACTTTCATGCCAGCTACTTTCCCGATTTACGGGCATGTGTATTCCCAGCTTTACACGCAAACGTTCGCAATCGCATTAACTATCGCTTTCTATCTTCATCCTACACCCTGTAACAGAAAGAAGTATTGAAAACTTTGTGATCCCGACTGCGTTAGGCAACAAGCTCTCTGAGGCCATATATTGACTAACGCGCGGGCTTACTATATCATTCAACATCTCTTTCTGTCACCATCTTATACCGTTTGACAGAACTATATAAGTAGAGAATGCGATAGCAAGTGCTCGCGCGTTAAACTAGTACACACGGCGGACACGACGCACAAAATACGCGTTCTTGAATCTACATAAGCACGACGACGTCTGTACACGCGTACGCCTACATACATCGCGCGCGCACCATACTGGTGAACAGCGGCGACAAGCAATGGCGCCTTGGGGGGAGGGATAACTCGAATCAGTGCGGGGCGGAGCGTGGCCATTCTGTACGTTAGTACTATTATATAATTCTGTGACTAGTATACTTAAGCGTACTGGTCAGAAAGTTTGAGACAGCGTAGCGCCACTTTCGTACCTGGGATGCATTAAAAATGTTACCGTCAAAGTTAGCACATGCACCTGCAAATCCAGTAGTGACTAGGTCATACCTAAAACTTAAATCTCGGAGCGCTCCTGTGATCAAGTTAAATTCTAATCCAATCGCCGGGCGCGCCGGACGACCCCGGACAGTTTCCCGTTAATCTAACTCACCTACTTAAGACCAGGTTATTCGAACGTAGAAATATTCAAGTGGAATCCTGCTGTGCGGTTAAAACAGGAGCTCTAATTGTCAACCCGGTATTAATGACAGTAATGTACGACCTGATAATTTAAATCCTATTGTTAGTAGTCACTTTAAGCTCTAGGCAAAGATCAAATGTAGTCAAATTTTTTTCTAGACAGTCCAAGACCAACCCGTGTTATTGCTATTTTATATGAAGTTACATATTTATTTTTCGAAATATTATTTCGAGATTTTTTTCAAGATTTTTTAGTGTAAGTATAAAATTTGTCATTTTTGCAAGTTGCAAATACCCACAAAATACAATAAAATAAAAATAAAAAGTCAGTCAAATAAACCGCCCCGGATCGTACCAGGCGCAAATGTGCCCAACACACTAGCCGCATTGCCCCGCTGAACCGCGACGGACAACCTTTGCACCAGGAACGACCCAGAGCGATGGTCAAGACCTCTCTCACAAAGACGGCGCGCCACTTCTTTAAAAAAACTTCTTTTCGAGAAAGGTTTTGATAAACCCAAAGAAATCAAATAAAACAGTCGATTATTTTATTTTCAGATTTATTTTCGATCGATTGAAATTAACCGCTGCAACTGGTAAATAATTACAAAAGCTTGTTAAACTACAACACATTTTATCCGATCAAAAAGAAGATTGATTCATTAAAATTGACCAAAAATTGGTTGATTTCAGATAGCTGGCTTTGAAACATGTCGGCAGTGTAGATTATGTCATCAATCGCAGGATTCCTAAGAAAGAGATACTTAAACGCTTAGATTATTTATGCACTAGATAGAGTGTCAGTAGCAAACATTGCGATACAAAACGTCCAAAAATCTATTTGACAGCTTCATATTACGATCGCGTTACGTCATTCAAACTGAGGGAGGCAAACGACATATAAGCCAACAGTTGGCTTATATTTTTCGGGACGTTTTCATGCCGGCGAAGCTCTATCTAGTGTATAAATAATCTAACTCAAACGTTGGAAGTTTTTTGCAAAACATTTTAACCGTTAGTCTATTTGGTAAACCTTCTTCTTCGGTAAACAAAAACTGGCAACTCCACCATGACCACGTAGGTGTGCGCTTCAATAGGTATTAAATCACACTAAGTATTTAAAATCCGCATCTCATTTCCCTCCACTTGTATTATGATAATATGATTAGTCAATGGAAGCGCATCTTAAGACAGATTGACTAATTTGATTTGTGTGGTAACACTGCGGGCGAGGCAATAAGCTAAAAGTCCCACCTAATGCAATTTCATACACTAGTTCAACTTAGTGGGTGCGAAAGGTGCCACCCGTCTGTCTGTCCAGGGAAGTTAGTGACTTTATTCAACTAGAGAAAAGATACTTTAAAAGAAATGTTAAGAATGCTCCAAGAATTTTTGAGACTGGAGAATCATTTATTAGGGTTCCGTACCCAAAGGGTAAAAACGGGAACCCTATTGCTGAGGCTCCGCTTTCCGTCCGTCTGTCCGTCCTTCTGTCTGTCTGTCCGTCTGTCACCAGGCTGTATCTCGGGAACCGTGATAGCTAGAGAGTTAAAATTTTCACAGATGATGTATTTTGGTTACCGCTATAACAACAAATACTAAAAAATGGAATAAAATAAATATTTAAGGGGGCTCCGATACAACAAACGTGATTTTTTTGCTCGTTTTTGCTACAGGTAGACGCTTGAAATATTCACAGAATATTTAATTATATATTGACTTTATAAATAAATCATTAAATTAAAATAAAAAAAATATTTAAGGGGGCTCCCATACAACAAACGTGATTTTTTATAGGTAATTGTACGGAACCCTGCGTGCGTGAGTCCGACTCGCACTTGGCCGGTTTTATTAATCACACATAATTTCAAAATTTTAAATAGGTATTTTCACAAATTCTAAGTCATTTTTGACTTTCCAAAAGATAGTGAATTTTAAAAGGTGAAGCCGACTTCTATGAGCATTTGAGCAAGATAGTCAAAGGTAATGCAGCTTCTTAATTGAGCAATACATTTTAAGAATCACTTCATTACTTCCTGAGTTTTCTCCCTACATACAAATAAATTGTTACCCGTAACATAGTTTACTCGTTTTTTGCATTGATAGAGATAGAAATACATAATTATGTATGATATTATACAAAGATAATCGAATGTATCTACCGTATACGGAAATGTGTCGTGTGTCTATTTCTATTCATTGAACTGTCAGGATTCAGGTCTGATTAAAATTTTTCATCATCATCATCATCTCAGACTATATAGGTCCCACTGCAGGGCACAGGCCTCCTCTCAGAATGAGAGGGCTTGGGCCGTAGTTCCCACGCGGGCCCAGAGCGGATTGGGAACTTCACACACAGCATTGAATTTTTTCGCAGGTTTCCTCACGATGTTTTCCTTCACAGTTAAAAATTCCTTCGTAGTTAAAAATTTTACGCATAATTAATTATTTACTAATTCTAATTCATTACAGAAACCACATTATTCAGGAATATTCCTGTAGGACTCTATAGGTGAGGTTAAGTTTATTTTATAACACTGAATAGGTAATTAATGGGTTCTGCGAAAAAAGAGTTAGGAATGCAAAATGACGAATTATGCCAAATGATGAATTATGCGTATAAATTTTGTGCGATTCAACAGTGAACCTTTTGGAACAGTAATTAATGGTTTTTGGTTACAACGAACTAAGTATTGCAAAGATGAAATTACAATTACGACTCTATTTTACAGAGTTTATAATATGTTTATGTACAAGATTACCGTTGTCCTAAACCCTTACCTACCGCGGCTAAATATTTAATTCACATCTTCGCCAGTCCATTAAGTTCGGCGGTTTGCAGCCAAGTTTCGTGAGCAAACAGAAGCTCGCAAATATTTGTTTTTGCTCTAAGTATTACGGAGTTATTCCTTGCTGGTTCCTACTACGAAATTTAATCATATTAATTTAATATTAATATTATTAAAATAATATTTAATTTAAAGTTTTAGGCATCTTAACCTCTGATATTTGTTAACGCGAGGAATTAAAAAAAAAACCGGCCAAGAGCGTGTCGGACACGCCCAAGATAGGGTAACGTGGCCATTGCGAAAAAATCAAGTACTTAGGTAATATTTTTCTAAGGATTTCCTATGTGTACGGAATCTTCCAAGTTTAGGTATCGTCAATACTTTGAAAAACCGGCCAAGAGCGTGTCGGACACGCCCAAGATAGGTAGGGTTCCGTAGCAGGTACGAAAAAATCTTAGCATACTTTATTAATGTGGTTGTTTTGGTCCCAACTCCCACCGCGCGCAGAATTTCAACGTCGGCGGTACAGCGCCATCTGTTGGCGAATTGGGTAACTAGTCTACTAGAACTAGTATGTATGTTGATGGATTTCAGATGTAATTCTTTATTATATGAACCGATTTCAATTTATTTTTTTTTATTTGTAAGAAGATACTGTTAGCGTGATCTTATAATAATAATAATTATCTTGTCTTCGGCTCCGAGATTTATCATTCACTAGGTAGTCCTGTCTCTTGCTATGCAACCTAACGCACAAGTATTAAGAGTGAAAGAGAAACAAAACTGCATGCTATCGCGTCGCTCCCCAACCGGTCTGCCGTGTCAAGACAAAAAACTGTATCTAAAAAACACCTATTTTTCAGAAATCGCAAAAAACTTTTGCTTTCTTTAATTGGCTACAGAAGAGTGAATATTAATCTGATTGCAATAAAATTTGGACAAATCACGGATAATGTGCTACTAGTAGTGGACAAAGAAAAATAATTTAATTTTTTTTACTTTTTACATGAATTTTCAAAAAAAACGTGTTATGTCGTAATGCTCTTTATCAATAATATATGAGAGTTGCTATAACAAAACACTGTAACGTGATACTTAATGACATATAATCATATGAAAATGCTACTTTAAATTTAATTTAGAAATATATTGCTAACATCACAATGCATAAAACTAACATTCTCATCTTAATATATTTCTTAGTCTTTAGAAAGGATGATTACCTTGAAGAAGTCCCGACTTACAATAAACAAGGACTTGGACTAATTTCTCGTGTGATTGTTGCGACAAAACACTATAACTCTTGATACTATACTAAGAAAATGTGAGTTTGTTTTGGCAAAACACGGTATCTGGAGATAATACAGTGTTAAGTCTAATCAAGACCCTACGTTTTAAGAGTTACAGTGTAAATTACAATGACGTTTTTCAATGTTTTTCATAGAAAATCAGTTTCTCTAAGCATGCATATATAGATTAGGGACCGAATAGTTAATTTAACGGTGTTAGCACAAAACACTGTAACTCGAGTTACAGTGTTTTGTCATGACACGGCAGCGGTGTCATCTCGGAGTAGCCTCATTCTTGTCTGTGCGTGCGCACCGACTGCACAAGTACAATAAATTTAATTTGTGTCTAACGGTTAACGAAGAAATTTGTTCGAAAAATGTCCAAGCGTCGTTATAAAGTCTATGAACGGAGATATCAAGAGGACCCAAAACCAAAACGACGGTGGACTCGTATTTGGTATACCTACTCCAGCAGCTCCAGTGATGAAGATGAAGAAGTAACACTCGAAGGCTTTTTCATGATTGCATCATAATTTTTACCGTTGAATTCTTCGGTAAAAATAAATTTTATTTGACGTCCCGTTGTATTCTTCGGGATATATTTGAACAAGTTTCAAGCCTGGATTCGTGTCACTATCTAATTAATGTGATGCAATTTGCGGGACACTTGCAATCGTCTATGTCTGTTCGTTGAATTCTTCGACAGACATATTTATAAGTAAGTATAAGTATATATTTTTACCGTTGTATTCTTCGGTAAAAATAAATTTGACGTCCCGTTGTATTCCTCGGGATATATTTGAAAAAGTTTCACGCCTGAATTCGTCTATCTAATTAATGAAATGCAATTTGCGGGTCACTTGCAATTGTCAATGTCTGTCCGTTGAATTCTTCGGTAGACAAATAAGTATTATATATATATATATATATATATATATATTTTTTTTTTCAAATCCCGTTGTATTCTTCGGGATGTAGCTTTAACTAAAGGAAAGTATCAGATAGTCTAAACAAGGTTTCGATACTTGCAGAGACTTGTACATTTCTTATTTCAAACTACCCACAATTTCGCTAACAACTAGTTAACCCATTGAATGCTTTGGCACATTTTTTTCGACTCTTATTTCATTCTATTTCTACATAATATATTTAAAAATTGTTACTAAACATCTAGAACCCAATACCACTGACGCTGAGACGTCTAATGCTCCTCCGCCTAGCAATAATAACGATGTGTCCCTTGTGACAAACATGGTTTTGATCCAGACTTGTTAAAAGCACTCAGTGAGGCAGAAAAGGAAGCTATTTAGTACGGGGATGATTTACAAAGTGATATTGCTAATCATTTTCAACATATTCTAGTCAATGGGTTAAAGGAAGAATCGCGAGGAAAACTAAACAAGAAATATTAGTTCCCCATGGCGAAAATGTCCCTACTCTGAACCCGGAGGTAAGCGCGATGCTGGTGGAGACCTGTCGGCTAGGGCTCTCGCGGCCCTCGGGAAGGCCATGACTGTTTTATTGAAGAAAAACTCCGACGTATCAGATGTAACCGCTGCCTTAAATGACAAATTTATCGTAGACTCACACTTTGCAGAAACTGACACTCACCGTTCAGTCATTACTCCCCTTCCCTTATTGACAAGTCACTTATTGAAAGTTTCAAGGCTAGAAAAAGGGTTAATTTCTTATTCGGCGACAAGCTGGGCTACTTAGCCAAATTATTCAAGCATCAACGTCCGCAAATGCAGGGTTAAACTCAGAGGCCCATAGTCGTATCATGAATTCGTGACCGTGGCAACAACGAGCCGGGCAATACTACCCGCGTCGTGTCGGTAGACCGACAACGAACTACCCGCATCCGCTCACGAGTTGTCGGCGTGATCCGCCGATGCCTCCGACCGGCCGGCGCTACCGACCCCCGCCGCCGCCACCTCGGAATCGCAAGTAGGCTCTCAGGTACTAGCTGGTCGTTAGCGACATTATTAAGCGGAATGGCGTATGTTGACTGATGATCATTATATATTAAACTAGCTTTTGCCCGCGGCTTCGCTCGCGTGTACCATGAGTATTCCAAAGAACCAAGATATCAAGCAAGCAAGCATACAGGCAAGCAAGCAAGCAGGTCCACAATTGACCAAGAAATCGGTGAACATACCTACATAAAAAAATACATAAGGTGGAATGCATAACCTCCTCCTTTTTTAGAAGTCGGTTAAAGAGCCCTTTGCGGCCTATTTACAGTATAAACTTATGCATTATGAAATTTTAGCTTTTTACAACCAGTAAAACGCAAAATCCCGTTTTTTCCCGTTCCCGTAAGAATTTCGGGAAATGTTTTCTTAATGCTCCCCTACACTCCCCAAGGAACTCACCTGCCAAATTTCAGCTTTCTATGACCAGTAAAACGAAAGATCCCGTTTTTCCCGTTCCCGTGGGAATTTTGGAAAGTCCTCTCTCAATGCTACTCTACACTCCCCAAACAACCTACATGCCGAATTTCAGCTTTCTACGGCCAGTAAAACATAAAGTCCCGTTTTTTCCCGTTCCAGTGGGAATTTTGGAAATCCCTCTCTTAATCCTCCTCAACACTCCCCAAGGAACCTACTTGCCAAATTTCAGCTTTCTATGACCAGTAAAACGAAAAATCCCATTTTTCCCTTTCCCGTGGGAACTTTGAAAAGTCCTCTCTCAATGCTCCTCTACACTCCCCAAAAAACCTACATGCCGAGTTTCAGCTTTCTACGACCAGTAAAACAAAAAGTCCCGTTTTTTCCCGTTCCCGTGGGAATTTTGAAAAACCCTCTCTCAATCCTCCTCTACACTCCCTAAGTAGTGCATCACAAGTAGTGCGGCTACATGCCGAATTTTAGCTTTCTACAACCAGTAAAACGAAAAATCCCGTTTTTTCCCGTACCCGTGGGAATTTTGGAAAACCCTCTCTTATTTCTCCTCTACACTCTCCATGCAACCTACATGCCAAATTTCAGCTTTCTATGACCAGTAAAACGAAAAGTCCCGTTTTTTCCCGTTCCCGTAGGAATTTTGGAAAGTCCTCTCTCAATGCTCCTCTACACTCCCCAAGCAACCTACATGCCGAATTTCAACTTTCTACGACCAGTTAAACGAAAAATCCCGTTTTTCCCGTTCCCGTGGGAATTTTGGAAAGTCCTCTCTTAATGCTCCTCTAAACTCCCCGAGCAACCTACATGCCGAATTTCAACTTTCTACGACCAGTAAGACGAAAAATCCCGTTTTTTCCCGTTCCCGTGGGAATTTTGAAAAGTCCTCTCTCAATGCTCCTCTACACTCCCCAAGCAACCTACATGCCGAATTTCAACTTTCTACGACGAGTAAAACGAAAAATCCCGTTTTTTCCCGTTCCCGTGGGAATTTTGGAAATTCTTCTCTCAAGGCTCCTCTACACTTCCCAAGCAACCTACATGCCGAATTTCAGCTTTCTACGACCAGAAAACGAAAAAATCTCGTTTTTTCCTTATCCCGTGGGAATTTCCGAAAATCCTTGTTTTTTACTATTATAATTACCTACTTCTATGCCAAATTTGAAGAGTATAGTAATTATGGTTCATAGGATTCCGTTGAACTGAATATATAAATCCGGTTTTTTTCTTATCCCGTGGGAATTTTGAAAAATCCTGATTTTAATATTTTAACTAATGTAATACCTATTTGTATATCAAATTTGAAGAGTCTAGTTATTATAGTTACTGAGATAGGGTCACTCGGAATCGAATATATAAATCCCGTTTTTTCCCGTTCCCGTGAGAATTTTGGAAATTCCTCTCTCAATGCTCCTCTACACTCCCCAAGCAACCTACATGCCGAATTTCAGCTTTCTACGACCAGTAAAACGATAAATCCCGTTTTTTCTTTATCCCGTGGGAATTTCCAAAAATCCTTAAAACTGTTTTTTACTATTACAATTACCTATTTCTATGCCAAATTTGAAGAATCTAGTAATTATAGTTCATAGGATTCCGTTGAACTGAATATATAAATCCCGTTTATTCCTTATCCCGTGAGAATTTTGAAAAATCCTGAAATCAATGTTTTCATTATTGTAATTCCTACTTGTGTATCAAATTTGAAGAGTCTAGTTATTATAGTTACTGAGATACGGTCACTCGGAATCGAATCTATAAATCCCGTTTTTTCCCGTTCCCGTGGGAATTCCCGAAAATCCTTCCTTAGTGGATGCCTACATTGTATAAGGAATCTATGTGCAAAATTTCAAGTCTCTAGGTCCAGTGGTTTGGGCTGTGCGTTGATATATCAACAGTCAGTCAGTCAGTCAGTCAGTTTAGAATTTTATATATATAGATACTTTCATGTTATTTGATCCCATTTATTACGTAACCAAAGCAAGCTCGAAATGATTTCCCAAAAAGCTTCTATTCAAAATCAGAGTTTATTGCAATTAAAAAGGAATGAACTTATATTTGACTAGCCTTCCGTCCGCAGCTTCGCCCGCGATAAATTAATTTTCCCGTAGGAAAAGGTATTTTCGCGCGGTAAAAAGTAGCCTATGTCACTCAGTGATAATGTAGATTTCTAACGGCAAAAGAATTTTTGAAATCGGTTTAGTAGTTTCGGAGCCTATTCAATGCAAACAAACAATCAAATCTTTCCTCTTTATAATATTATTAGTATAGATATTGAAGCCATTAGAAAATGTACTCCTACCGATGGTCAGTTTGTTTCGGATGTTAGGTTAGGTTAGGTAGTAACGGGCTAATTTCGAATGTTTTCTTAGTACCGAAAAGTGATGAAACTATGCGCTTTATTTTAAATCTAAAAAATTTAAATAATTTGTTCAGCTTAAGATGATCAGCTTAAGATGGAGGACATCCGGATTGCCACAAAGCTTATTTCAAATGGATGTTATGTGGTGGCAACAATCGTCCTTAAGGAAGCTTATCTATTCTATTGGTTCTAATTCATGAGTGTCACAGAAAATACGAATTTAATGCATTGCCTTTTGGCTTATGTTCAGCTCCCTATATATTTGCTAAGATTTTACAGCCCGTGATAAACTCACAATCTGTGTTTATTCGGAGATACAGCAGAGTTATCTATGGAAAATGTTTAATACACAGTTGATTGCTTGATATGGCTCGAATTTGTAATTAACCACAACAAAATTAGGCTGACACCTGCTACTTCATGTAAGTTTCTAGGTTTTGTTCTAAACTCAAAAGCCATGACTTTAGAATTACCTGATTGTAAACGTTATAGCTTAGCTTGCTCGAAGATATTTAAGAATATGTTACTTACCAAAAAGTATACGGTACGGATTCGTGATTTCGCGCGGTTTCTAGGTTCACTTACCGCCGCTTGCCGCTTGTCCGGCTGTCGCTTACGGACGGCTGGTTGTATAAAAAATCTCTAGAAAGAAAGAGCAAAATACGTGGCTCTTTTGAAGAACAATGAAAACTGTGATAAATTTATGTCAATCTCAAATGGTTAGTACCTAAATAATTTGGTGGAAGGTTAACATTTTGTCGCCAGTAAATTGTATAAAGCAATATAAGTACAAGACCGTGATTTTTTAGTGACGCGTCAACCTCTGGCTGGGGTGCTGCTTGTGATGGCGAAAAAACAGGAGGCCTTTGGACTTAATCCGAACGTTCTAAGCATAAATTACTTAGAACTATTAGCAGTGTTCTTTAGATTAAATTTCTTTGCTGCAGATTAAATCTGTTGTGACGTTCTGTTAGGCGTGGATAATACCACAGCTATATCATGTAAAGCAAATATGTTTTGGAAATGGTGCGAAGAAAGAAAAAAATTTATATTCGCTTCATACAAAAAATCTTCATTAAATGTAGAAGCCGGTAGTGCATCTAGGAAACTTAACATTGACTCGGAGTGGGAGTTAGGATCGTATGCATTTAAAAAGATCGTGAAACCTTTGGTGAGCCTAAAATCGATCTACATATTTGCATCGAGAGCAAATGCAAAGTATCCTCGATATGTATCTTGGAAAAGAGATCCTTTCGCTCACAATATTGACCCTTTTACTTTGGAATGGAGTTCATGGTTCTTTTACGTGTTCCCGCTGTTTGCTTTAGTAATTATTAAAGGAACTAAATAAAATTGTAACTGATCAAGCAACTGGCTTGTAATTGTGCCGCAGTGACCGTCCCAGCCGAGGTATCCCTTATTTAAGGCTCTCTCAGTGAGTGATACACTGATATTACCTCCCAATCTTCTCTTTTCAACTTTCAGATTGATTAATCTGCTGTATACTGTATAGGTGTTTCCTTAGAATCGGAAAATATCATGGTCATTTCCTTGGCGCATAGTACAAAATCACAATATTCTTCAAGTTTACGACAATGCTATTGTACGGCTCGTAATCATATTCCTTATGATATCACTTCAGTCTGGGGCGTCTTATGGAACCCTCAATAATCACAGGTCTGCGATATCTTCGATTTCCGTTTACCGACTCGCCCGGTACGGTTGACAAAGTAAAGAGATTTTATTTAAGAAAATTTTAAATTAAAACCGGTTTTTTCCCTCGTTATAACGTCACTTGGGACTCGACCCGTGTAAGGTGTTTTTTCTTGCGAACTATTTCAATCTATACAACAGATTTAGAACAGCTAGCAAAAAGTTAGTTATGCTGCTAGCTTTTTAGCGTTTGGGCAAAGGACTCAAACGCTTTAATTAATTCGAACATCAAACATAAAATGTTATGATCATCGAATAATAATTGATTAGGTACAGTATCTGATTTCATAAAAACATTTGGTTTCGGTCGTGCCCAGCCTGCTTTTGATCTCCCTTTTTTTAATCAAAACTTATATCTGTCCTGCGACAGTTTTGAGGAGATACCTGTCAACAGTTGTGAAGAGTTGTGTGATCTCTTAGATTGAATAATGAGGATAGTTTATTTTTTACATACAAAAAGCTACACAGACCTGCTTCATCCCAGACTATAGGTCGTTGGATCAAGCAGAGTCTGTTATTAGACGAGCTGCTAGATAGTCGGGTCTGTGAACCGTTTTTTCCAATTTTTATAACAGGTCAATTGTTGATTCAAATAAAATTCTCATTCTACAATAATGTAATTATATAAGAATAATTATTAGTATGTTATGTTTAGACAGTATCAATTAAACACTCTTTTTGCTGTAGTGTTTTTTGTTACACAGTAGTAAATACACTTTTCTTTTAGTTTGATTTCACTGCAACATTGAAAATCTGAACATCTACCTAGTGAATGATAAATCTCGGAGACGAAGACAAGATAATTAGATGATCAAACGAACTTACCTGAAGTGAAGTTCGATCTTAATTATCTTGTCTTCGACGAAGAGATTTAAGATCCCCCCCAATCCCTGTTTATTTATTTTTTCTCCCTAAAGAATCAACGTAGCAGTTCAATCCTTTCCTCTCTAAAAATAATGAGGCTACTCCGAGATGACACCGGTTGGGGAGCGACGCGATAGCATGCAGTTTTGTTTCTCTTTCACTCTTAATACTTGTGCGTTAGGTTGCATAGCAAGAGACAGGACTACCTAGTGAATGATAAATCTCGGAGACGAAGACAAGATAATTAAGATCGAACTTCACTTCAGGTAAGTTCGTTTGATCATCTAATAATAATAATAATAATCGTATATTTTCTCCTCACAAAAGTACATAGGTAACAGCAAGTTATAAATAATACAACATTATGGTAGTACATTAGATAGATACTAGTAACTTTTGCGAGGGACTGGAGTCTGAACTAGGTAAAACCTGTATTACAGATCTCCAGGCCCCCATCCCGGAAACTCACCGATAAGTGCTGACAATTTCAGTAGGTACAATTTTCAATTTAACAACATAGGTACTCGTATTATGAGGTTGATAGGAAGTCAACAAGCTATAAACAAATCAATAGTAGCTTATACTTACTAACATGCAAACTCATGCAAACGAGCATGCGTGCGTACATGCGTGTGTGTGTGTGTGTGTGTGTGTGTGTGTGTGTGTGTGTGTGTGTGTGTGTGTGTGTGTGTGTGTGTGTGTGTGTGTGTGTGTGTGTGTGTGTGTGTGTGTGTGTGTGTGTGTGTGTGTGTGTGTGTGTGTGTGTGTGTGTGTGTGTGTGTGTGTGTGTGTGTGTGTGTGTATGTGAGTGTGTGAATGTGTGTAGGTGTGCATTTGTGAGTGAGTGTAGATTTATAAATTGAGTTAAGTATGTGATGTTGGGTTGTGCTTTATTTTGTATTGTATAACCTGTAATATTATAAAATTCTATTGGTTTATGAATAAGGTATAATATAGGTACTTAAAGAAAAAAAAATGTTTGAAATGGCGGTTAAATTACAATCTTAATTTAGAAATATTTTTTTACAAAAACTTAATAACTGCTCAACTGATTAAGTTGAAAATAATTTTCCTAGAAAGTTTTTATTAAGTTACACTTACGTGATTTTTTTTCATATTTTTTAGACTTGCTGTTCAAAAGTTAGAGGGGCGGGGGACACATTATTTTGAACTTTCGGAGTGAATATCTCCGAAAATATTCACTTTATCAAAAAACTTAATAACTGCTCAACTGATTAAGTTGAAAATAATTTTCCTAGAAAGTTTTTATTAAGTTACACTTACGTGATTTTTTTTCATATTTTTTAGACTTGCTGTTCAAAAGTTAGAGGGGCGGGGGACACATTATTTTGAACTTTCGGAGTGAATATCTCCGAAAATATTCACTTTATCAAAAAATGGTTTTAGCAAACCCCTGTTTATTTTCAAATACCTATCCAAAATGATACTCCACACTATAGGGTTAGTCGAGAAAAAAAAATGGGAGGTAACTTAAAAATTTTTTTTTTTTAGTTTTGTTTATATAATCACTTTGTCGGCGTGACTGGTATATATATTCATGCCAAATTACAACTTTCTAGTACTAACAGTCTCTGAGCATAGCCGCGGACGGACAGACAGACAGACAGACCGACGGACAGATATGGCGAAACTATAAGGGTTCCTAGTTGACTACGGAACCCTAAAAAGCTCGTATTTCACAATCGGTAATCTGGCTAAGTGAACTTTATTGCGCGCGTATCAAGGTTCAGTTTTGTTTACATGCTGATTTGAGATACGAGCTTTTTCAAAATAGTGACGGTATGTTTTATACCTTATGCTACTATTTACTCTTAAACTACAAATAATTCCCAAGCAATCTTAGCCGCTATAATTTTCCTTGTAAATTTAATATATTTACTACCATTCTGATTTTTTTCAAATTTTTCCTCCCAACAGTTTACAAAAATCATGTTAGCGACCCCCCAATGGTTTTAAAAGACCTATCCAACGATATCCCACACTATAGGGTTAATCGAGAAAAAAAACACCCCCACTTTACGTCTATGGGAGGATTGGGAGGTACCCTAAAAAAAATTTATTTTTTATTTTTTATTTTACCACTTTGTTGGCATGACTGATATGTATATTCATGCCAAATTACAGCTTTTTAGTACTGACAGTCTCTGAGCTTAGCCGCGGACAGACAGACAGACAGACAGGCAGACAGACATGGCGAAACTATAAGGGTTCCTAGTTGACTACGGAACCCTAAAAAGGCTACTGGAAGACAAACAAGTAAATATAAGTGAGGTTATGAAACCCAAACGGAGACAATTTCAATGTATTAATTTATTTCAAGGATTGTAAGATAAGTAAGGTATTTATTTATCTCTAGCTACCTAATATTGACCGAAACTTCGTCCGGGTCCCTTGGGAACTTTTCGCTTTCCCGGCATAAAACGGTTTAGCAGTTCCAAAGATTATCCCCAAGCAAACATACAAAGAAAAAAACAAAGTTTACCCTATATTCTTAAAATTATTATAGTTCGCAGATTAAAGTACGCAAGCAGAAAAAGTAGTTTTATGTTAATCTAGGATAGTGTTACTGTCTATTTGTACTTTTAAACTTTTAATCCGCGAATTATATGTATAATTTCACAAACAGAATGACAAAGGCGCTATATGGTATCTTTACTTTATGGAAAAAGACATTAAAGCTCTGTACTGAGACTGAGACCCAGTGAGACCTCAAAAAAGTATAAAAATAAGAACGTCGCACGCGTTTTTTCACTGAATTTGTCGATTATGATTGACTATGAAGTATTTAACATGATGCTCAATTGGTTCCTAATTGGTTGAAATTACGAAATTAGTTAATTCGGACCATGTGGATTTTATTTTTGTGTTCTTGTTAGCGGTTATTGTCAAATATACGTACACACATACACATAATTATTATAAATATCGTATTTTATATAGTACTCTAAAAAAAATAATTGTTAAAATCGCTTAAATAATTTACGAAAATTAGGAAACTAACTACTTACCAGAAAAATCGACTTTAAGACGTCCTAAATTATGAAATGATTGAACAAAATATTTTTGAAAACAGTTCAGTACTTCCAAAGATTACCTTTTTAATTTATTAGTCCAGGGTATTGATTAGCAATTAGTATTATTATTAGTTTCGATAGATTTATGATCGAAATTGCCTGAGTCATTGAACTTCAATTTAATTTTCTGTACATATTTTATGACACCACTATTACCAGACCACTAAGTAAATTATATCGTTTAGCAAAGCTAACTTTTAAAACAGGTACTAAAACAGCACTTCCAGTTTTATAGATAGGAGCTCGTAAACAACATAAACAAACCAATTTTATTTAACTACACAAAACGGCCAGTGAAACTGTAAAGTTGAACGGCATTTAGCTGCGATCAGGAGTGGCGGCACGTTCTCTTTTCAAAAATCAGCATTCACAAATATTCAAAAATCGACTGTCGAATTGCTAGAATTTGAATGGGCGGTTATTAGGCGGTACTTGTTGGAACTATCTATAGTTGTTTTTTTACTGACCCAATGTTACATTTATTTACACAGTGGGTGATCGGCGGAACTTCAAAAGGTTTTCCATGACTCGATTTAGTGGTGATTGAGAGAAAATGGCGCCCTAACAAGCCGTCCGGAATGCTTACTTATAGAAGGAAAGATCGCACAAGTTGCATTACATCGCGAGGCTGTAAGGGGAATGAATTTGCGGTCAAGCGAGCGTCGCAATAAAATAAATAAATAACATTGGACATCAATTGCCCTATTCCCAAACTTGTATGATTATAAAAAGTAATTATTTATTTGTAAAACTTGTATTATGAGTAGACATCGGTAACTCGTGGCAATTAGGTAGCATTAGTGATGAGACACGTTTTTCAAGTGCTTTTTCAGATAAGATAAAATAATTCTTTAAAATTGAAAGGTCACATTTATTACCGAGTCTACATCCAAAAGGTATTTGTTTATCAAAAGCTAAAAATAGCATTATCAAAAAATCCAGGATATCTTACAATAGTAATTTTTAATAGCTTATTACAAAATAAAGAAGTTGAAATCAAAGAGAACACCAGCAAATTAACGCAAGATTGAATGCTTTTTACGAGCATTTATTTAACTTGCAATGTATGTATGTACCTATGTATGTATGTACGGATCAAATTTTGGAAGTCGATTTTGACCCACTTCCAGTGGTCGGATTGGCTTGAAATTTGGTATACTTATAAATGTAGGTTGGATGACAATGCAAGTACAGTCAAAGTCGTATTCATACAAATAAATTATATTTTGATTTTTGATTTTGATTTTTTGTCAACAAAAAAGCTTGCAATAAAAATGAAATTTTTGACAAAAACTTTTTTTTTTACCAACACACTCAAATAGCAGACGTAGGATAACTTCTAAAAATTTTGAACAAATATTTATTGTCTATCACGAAAGTCAATTATTAAATGGTTGAAAAGATTTCTTGTAGGTAATTGGTTTCTTTGCTCGATTCGTAGGTACAGAGAAACATAGTCACTTCACTAGTCTGTCAGAAACGTCAAATGCTACCTAAATGCTACGAGTTACCGATGTCTAATTATGAGTGCTAGGCATCAGATTAACACACACACACACACACACACACAGATAAGTAATAGGTACATGTTAAACGTCCAAGGCTCGAGAACAAGCATTCACATTTTTCATACAAATATCTGTTCCGGGATCGAACCTGAGATCTCAAGCTTCAGGCGCGTTAAATTAATCAACTCAACGCAGCTTGCACTTGCAATTTCTGGGCTTATGTAGAGTTTCATCACAAGATACTGTTCGTGTAACGGCAATACAGTTTACACGCTATGACGACGGCAAGTCTAAGCTGCGACCAAGATTCATCACGCCACAAATCCTACTATATTCTCACAGGCGATTCGCCGTCAAACGGCTCGAGAGCAAAACCGCGTTTACATAATAGCAAACATACTTTTATGTTTCCGGGCCGTTAGCGGGACGCATGGACATGATTAAGTCGCATTATTGTGTCTTTAGGAGCATATTTTAGGGGGACGTCGGCGGCTGGCGGCTGGCGGCATGCCAGTGCCAGCTCCGTGATGTATCCCCGGTTACTTCCGACCTATTAATCATAATTCAATGACGAAGGCCAATGAATTGGACCATTTTTACCATTAACCATTTAGACGTGAGTAAATTATCCGGGTTTTTCTCGGCGTTATTAGGCCTCGCAGGCAGGTCGTTAGCGCTAGCGCTATAGAAATGTTTTTGCGGTCTGTGCTAAATTAGGTATTTTTGTGTCAAAAGTAGTTATTTATCAAAATTACAGTTATTTCATACCGTGTGAGAGCGGAAGAAGGGAAAAGCAAACAACGTTTAATTCAGCACAAATAATGACATCACTGATGGCCGACGAGACCGAAAGGTTCACGAGTGGCGTCCACGGACCGGAAGACGCAGTGTAGGTAGGCCTCCAATAAGATGGAGCGATGACCCGGTTAAGGTTGCCGGAACGCGTTGGATGCGGATGGCACAGGACCGATCTGTTTGTCGAGCCTTGGGGGAGGTTGAACATATTCAGTAGTGGAGGCCTTTCGGCTGAAATGATGACGATGATGATGAATGACATCACATCAAATGTGAGCAATTGCGCGGCCTATTTGATAGCGAACGCAATGGAAACTGGTAAAAAAAATACATGCAGTCATATGAAAACCTCCTACTTTTATGAAGTCGGTTAAAAATAAAAAAATATACTTATTAAAATCAAACACACATCACACACACACACATACACACACATCATGATGATCAAATGCCATTTGTAATTCTCTGAATGTTTTGAACATCGTAAAATACTTGTAACGACATTTATATACTTGGGCATAGATTACCAAATTTTTACATTTTAATATATGTAAAGATCGGTTTTGTATTTTTCCTCCATTAAGCTTAGAATTATTGGCGATAAAACATTGGTCTACGTGTTTATATTTTATTGATATCATCAAGGATCATATAGACTGGATTAGCAATCGCCATAGTACAGATCGTCCGCAGAAAAATAGTTCGATTATTAAATCTAGATGGCGCTGAAATATAGCCCGAGGCTTTGAAAGCAAAACAATAAGACTACAGATGTTTCATATTACTACAAATGTATTATTTTTCAAAAATATTGCATAATAATACATTTGCAGTAATATGAGAGAGAGAGAGAGAGAGAGAGAGAGACGTTTATTTACACATATTCGATACAAACACAGGAAAAAAAAAATACATTTGACAGGAAATATACAAATAAATATCGAATAGTATAAATTGGGCCCCACTCAGCATAATGTTGAGGCAAGCCACAACGCTGTTTTTCAGTGGGACCCAATATGAAATATCTGTAGTTTTATTGTTTTGCTTTCAAACCCTCGTGCTATATGTCAGCGTCATCTAGATTTAATAATCGAACTATTTTTCCGCGGCCGGTCTGTACTATTCAATCTATATTATGTGTTTATATTTTATTGATATCATCAAGCTGAATTGCTGCATTGACAAATGCACCTCACATTCAATTTTCCCAGGACGCGTCAAGATTGCCTTCAATATCATAAATATACCTTATCCATATTAATTAATTTAGGTACCTATACCTTTTGTCGCGAGCTGTGGTATTTCGTGGGATACCTACTAACTTATCTTTCATTTCTTCAACTCCAATTCAATTGATAGAATTAATGACAAATGTGAGTGAAGTCGTGGGTTATATTATCATTATCATCATCTTAGCTTAGTCCCACTGCAGGGCACAGGCCTCCTCTCAGAATGAGAGAGCTTGGGCCGTAGTCCCACGCAGGCCGAATGCGGATTGGAAATTTCATACGCATCATTGATTTTTTCAAGTGTGCACAGGTTTCCTCACGATGTTCTTTCCCCGGAAAGCTCATGGTACATTTCAAATGTAATTTCGCACATCAGTTCCGAAATACTCAGAGGTGCGAGGCCCGGCTCGAACCCACAACTATATGCTTGAGAGGCAGTAGGTCAAACCACTAGGTTGTCGTGGGTAAAGGCTTGTAAATAAATACTCAATTAAAGGTCGATTCATATCTAAAAACACCGAACGCATCAGACGCGTGCCGTGGCAGACAGAATAATATTCTTCTATACGGTTTCTATTAACGCATTCATATAGGTAACGCCACCAGAGTAGAGGTCACGCACACAACCACATCTCATGTAATGACAGCGGGATTTTGACGTTGTGTTGACGTTTAACGACAACACAACGTCAAAACGCTTGCCACAAAATGTTGGAATAATTTGCCTCCACCATTCAAAAAATTAATCACTATTAGCAATTTTAAGATTAAATTACAAAAATATTTAATTAATTTGCAACAAACATTGCCCGCAGGTGGAAAGGCCAAGTCCTCTTACCTCTGATGCGACTACCTTAAATGTATAAATACCTATGTGTATAATATACCTATAATGTATAACTATGTATAATTGAAATAAATAATAATAAAAAATAACTAACTCCCACTATAATATATGTATCTTTTTATTTGTTTACACTTTTTATACAGAATTTGTTTGTGCTGATTCCGGTCCAACAAGTTTGATGCACGGATATGAAGGGTTTGACTGAAAATCAGCGCTGTAGCAGGCATCTACTGCAGCTTATGCTGAGTCAAATTCCTTTTCGACATCTATAATTATGTTTTTTGTTTTTATTGTTATTATTGTTCTTTTTATTTTTCTCAGTGTATTAGTCAGTGTATTTTCTTTTTTGATGTCGAATAAAGTTATGTCTATGTCTATGTCTATGTCTAAAATCCCGCTGTCATTACATGAGATGTGGTTGTGTGCGTGACCTCAACTCTGGTGGCGTTACCTATATCTATCGTAACAAAACCGCGCAGACACGAGCCGGGACGTCCGGCCAGTATGCGCAATTAATTGTGCATCAAGAACGAGAGTCTATTAGAACTCTTTTCGATTCTTTTAAAGACTCGAGTTTGTAATCCCCTTACTGCCCGTGATACACACAATTATTTTCATCACACTGCGAGGAAAAAAATTCAAAAATAAAATTATTTTATCTCTAAACACTTAAATTGAATATTACCTATATAATGACTACCCGCCAATACAGATTGTAACTTTTTTCAAGTCTTCTACCATAGATAATGTAAACAAACTGTGTTTAGAATTCGAATGCCCATACGGCCAGATTCTGCCAACATGTTAAAAAAATACTTAGGGTGAGGCCACACGTGCGTAATTTTGCGAGTTGTGAGCGGCAGAATTTCGGTTGCGCTGTACATTGTGTCACGTGAGTGTCACGTGATGGCCCGCACAATGTATGGCGCGAACCGAAATTCTGCCGCTCACGACGCCGCGACTCACAAAATTACACTCGTGTGGCCTCAATTATTGCAAAACTATTTGATACATATAAATTTAAAATAAAAAAATAATAAAGTTTCATGAAGCGTAGATAAGTTTTGTGTATTCAAATTGGGTTATAGCTAAGTTTTAAACATAAATAAAACGTTGGCTGACTTGAAATCTCCTTAGTTTGAAATGACATACCAACTAACCTGTTTGCAAAATTTTAAAACTAAAGTTAGAACTCCCTTGAGAGGAAAATCTGTACGTAAATCCATAACTCCCTTGAGAACAATTTAGGCCATTGTCATTTAGTATACAGGCATGGATTATACCATTGACGAGCAAGTGTGATGAAAAGAATATTTTGTCGGTGTCTGATACGGCACGTGTTGACACGCTCGGTGTCTATAGATATGAATCGACCTTAATAGATACATACATACGTACATTCTCTAGAGAATTGTCGTATACGTGTAAATTTATTCCTTGTTTATGAGATACCAAAATCGACTATCAATTCAACGTACCGACTTTGAGAGAGCGTGTTCCGAGTTAGTTTAATCCGAGTCACAGGAATTACGCGGCTGGCTTCCATTCGGAAGTTTCCGGATTCTCCCGAAGTTGGCCCTCTTCGCTGACAATATCGATATTCCTCGGTATCGAGAATACTTAGGATCAAAATTCTATAATATAAAGGCCATACCATAGGGTAATTCCAGGATAGATCAAAATTCCACTAAATAATAGCAAGCCCCCTCTCTGCAAACCTCTGGGCCGCTGCTATCATGAGCAAGAGCGAACGCATTTAGTCCATGAGTGCCAAAACCTTCCGCGGTGAGATCTCGCAGAGCGTGAAAATTATATTCGTAAGTATTTGTTTTTGAATAACTTTAGACTGGCTTATAATTTCCGCTTTTAACTAGCTCACTTGGTTGCACTGAAGTTTAGGCTGCATGGATTAGTATATTTTAACGTGCTTTTATCATTACTTGATTTTTTATCGAAAAGGGCATCTATCCTCTGCGAAAAGTATAGTTGCCCCGTTTTCGATCGCTAATAGATGCCCCTAAGGGCATCTATCCTCAACTTGTTTCAAAGAATTTTTATGTTGCAGAGGGTCGAAATGCCTTGTAAATATGAGAGAAAACAGGGCGTAGTCCCGCGTAACGTCGCCTGGTCTGAAGAAAGCTTTCTAGCAGCCTTCGAGGAAATGAAGACGGGAGAAAAAGGAGTCAATGAAGAAGCCTGAACATAAAATATGGAATACCGTCTATAACACTAAGACGACGTTTTGCCAAAAATGACGAAAAACGTTATAGTTATAAGTTATGTAATGTAGGTACTTACTTACATATTGATTGGTATTTAGTGAAGTTTTTTTTGCAAATAGAAGCAAAATCACATTTTATATGGAATTGATTGAGCTTTTATAATTTGTTTCAGTAAAACATCCAGTACTAGGATTCTAAAATGAGAAGAGGCTCGTGGTTCATACTGTTCAAACTAGGCGAATTTTCAATGAATATAAAAGACTGATAACTTTTATTTAACTTGTTTAATTTCAAAGGGCATCTATCCTCTGACGCATTTTTGCGACGAGTCGTCTATCCCCCACGGTAGGCACCTATCCCATTTATAAGGGGTCAAAAAAAGTACGATTTACACAAAATCCATACGATTTATATTAAAACAAGTACAGTAAAATAATTGATTAAGGACCATAGTTACCATACGCATTGGACGCAATGCTATAATTTGTTAAGTTTTTGAATTATAAAGCTATTTTAAAAAGTGGGGCATCTATCCTGGTCTTACCCTACCTACGCCCAGGGGTGGATCTACATAAGGGCGGTTTGGGCTGCAGCCAAGGGCTCTATAGATATAAAAACTCATAGAGACTAAAGGCTGGCGCAGATCCAATGCGTGTGCGTTCTGCGGTCGCGTTCAGAACAAATTGAACGCAGCCCGCATTATGTATGAACACTATGAACAACATTGTCGGTCTCTATATATTTTGTATAGATATGCGATCTCGTGTTGTTCGCACGCACGCGAAATATACAGAGACCGACAATGTTGTTCATACATAATGCGGGCTGCGTTCAATTTGACCTGACCGCGACCGCAGATCGCATCCAGTGTGACAAAACCTTAAAGAGTAAAGTGGTCTAAGTACATCAATCGCCAACTCAAGTTGTACTGTTTTTTGTCAACCCCTTTTATAAAAGTACAAACTCCATTCCTTGCATCTGGCTTTGTTAAACTGCGAGTGGAGGATTTCTGTTCATAAAATACGTCTATGAAAATGATTTATAGAAGTGGAACAACACGGCGCGGACTCTCATAAACCAGTTGGGTGAGCTCTATTCAAAGCGTTTTAAAGTTATTGGATCTGGATCGACAAATCAAAGAATGAGTGCTATTAAAACGAGTTTATAATTAAGAGCAGAAAACAGGTCGCATTAATTAATAAGTCAAATCGTATGGGGTATAAGCCTATGCCCGCAATTTCGACTGCAAATAATTAGTTTGTCCCTATCCCGCGAGACAAATACAACCTAGCCAGGGCTCTTCAAGGCTAGAGTGAATGGGCTGTTACTGAACCAGTGAGGTACACCTTTGGCCTCATCTACACTTTTCATCAGGTGAGATAGTGGCCAAGCACGGGTCAGTTTTATGTAAAAAAAACTATGTAATCTTTGGAAGTAAAAAGCATAATGTGCCAAATTTTATCCAAATGTCATCCAAATCCGCGACAAACGTCCAAACCATATATTTGTAATATTACTAGCTGTTACCCGCGGCACCAGCCGAATTAACAATCCGGGATTTGCTAAATTCCCATTGGAAAATCCAAAACGTAGGTATGTATCGCGATCTTCATTTACATGGAGCAGTCAGGCAGGCTTATCATTAAAACGACACATGTTTTTTTTAGTTTAATTAATCTTAAATTATTACATTAATAATTTTTAACAAGAGGAGGCCTTAACAAAAACAATTAACTGCGTACCTAACTATAAGTATTCATCGCAATATAAATACTTTGCGGAGAAGCAGATCAAACTTACCATTTTATTTTATGAAAATTCTGTCGGTATTTGAATTACCTACCCAAATTCACAATTATCGCTTATGTTAACCGTAACCACCCCATGTCAACATTCGAGACTATCTAGTTAAAGCAAACTAATTTTTTTGCTAAAAATCGAAGCTAAGCAGAATTTGCTTATGACAGACAAGACAGGCGACAGGCGTCATCTATTTAAATATAGGTCCCTCAGTTATACCGTTATATCTGTCGTCACCTAATAAATGTTGTTTTACCGCGGATGTTGTTCGGTTATCAGTACATTTCGGGATGGTTTTCATACTTAACGCCTAAGCCCGTGAACGCCCCGGGAACTTTAAACCGGGCCATTTGAAAACAATTTGTGTCAGAGATTTCCCCACAGACCCACTTCATTTCATGGAAACGGCTCATACGGCGTGAAAATTGAATTCAAATATAAACTACCTACGTGCAGAAAATGGGATATCAGAGATTTAAAACGATATACAAAATATGTTTGTACAGGGTTGGGCAGATTAAGTGTCCTAGTTTTGTATCGCCATGTTAGGTACTTAAATTATGACGGATTTTTATTCACCGTATATTTCATTTTTAAAATTAAGAGTTTATCCGTCTTTAGGATATCTAGAGATCAGTATGATATCTCTTGTTTTTTATAGTGTTTTCAAGAATAGACGCGAAACGCCAGAGCGTTGTAAACTTACACAAACAAAAATTGCGACCGTGCGAGATGTTTATGAAGCTGAAACATTTAAATAGTAATGTGATGTTCATATCACAGATCATTAAGCGATTCAAAGAAACTGGATTTTCTTGAATCAGGCGCAAACCAGGTGGAAAATGCTCTGTTCGCGTCAAAACTATAATTAAAATTCGACTAAAGTAGGAGTGACTTAGCTAGATAGTGATATCCGAAAATATCCCGTCGATCAATGAGTCGTCTATTACTAATGTCGATTGGATTAAAGGCCTACAAAATATAGAAAATTCACAGCTTAATATCTGTTAAGCAGCAGAAAAAAGCTAGAGCGGGAAAATGCAGGGAGTTGCTAGCTTGGCATGAGGGCGATGAAAAAAATATATAATTAAAAACGCTGAAAAAAACACGTTTCTTGTATAACGACCCCCTTTACTTTTAACTTTATTTTAGTTTTAGTACCTATTTGGAGCTAGTCTAGCTATCACGGTTCATGAGATACAGCCTAGTGACAAACAGACACACAGACAGACAGACGGACAGTGGAGTCTTAGTAATAGGGTCCCGTTTTTACCCTTTGGGTACGGAACCCTAAAACGGTTAATAAGTTGACAAGCATTTATGGACAATTTTGGGTTAAAAATGTATTTGAAAAATATGATTAAAATAATACTGTTCATAAAACGACTCTATCTTGTTCTATTACCGTGTTGTGATTGTTTTGACATGACCTGTAAGAGCTATGATTATCTAATATATAAAAATCTCGTGTCACGGTGTTTGTTACCGAACTCCTCCGAAACGACTTGGCCGATTTTTATGAAACTTTTTTCTTTACACTCGGTAGGTCTGAGAATAGGTCGTAGGCTATTTTTATGCCCCTAGGTGATTATGGAAAAACAACGTTTGCCGGGCCAGCTAGTAAACTATACAAGAATATTCAAGATTCGAAGCGCAAAGCTTCACACATTGCACTCAACCGCTCACTGCCACTGCAACTAACGCAGCCGCTGAGCGAACTTTTTCAATAAAATTAATAAACGTTGTCGTTTACAAGTTTATTGGCAACTGTCGAATGTTTATGGCAACAATTAAGTTGAAATAATGGCGGCCGACTCTCTCAACTCGTGGATTTATTCTGAACATGGCTATTTCAAATTACGGAAATCGTTTTTCAATTGTGGCTATTGCATTTGAAACGTGCTCGCTATAGTTTTTTTGTTGCGTGTTGTGTAATACTGCATGTCGGCGACTGTAAAGTTCAATGTAAAAATAAATAGGTATCAATCAATTCTAAATAATGAAAAACATGCAGATTTACAAAAAACAGCTATTTTATTCCTTAGGTTAATGCACTAAATTAGAACGCTCTCGTTTGGTAAACAGGTATTCTTAGGTATTATTTTGTATGTAAGTGTTTAAAACTCTTTATTGTGTATAAAGCACACGAAATTAACACATAGTATTAGAAACAGATGTGCAATAGCAAACTTATCCCTTAAAGGGATCTCTTCCAGATAACGTATTAACTGTGCGATTGCGTGTCTTTCCTTTTCCGTACCTATTTTCTCCTCCAGAATAATTTAAGTTAAAAACGTACCAGGCACAACCAGTCGGCAACATAAGTTGATAATATGAAATTATTACTTGACTATAATAATAAAATAATGATAGTTTTTTTTTCATACTAAATACAAACTGAAATATAGATGCACAGAAAAAACCCCGGAAAAAAGTCCAATAAAGTAGGGGTAAGCACGCAGCACGGAATGCTGAGGACCTGGGTTCGATTCCCAGCATTGGTCTTTTTTCTGGGGTTTTTTCTGTGCATCGATATTTCAGTTTGTATTTAGTATGAAAAATATGGTACGGGATGACCGTAAAAGTAATAAAAAAAGAAGTTGAAAAAATAAAAAAATTACAAAAAGATACTTCATACCAAACTTGTAAAAGTTGGCCCTGTAGCGCCATCTCTTGGTCCGGGTGGGCGGTTAGCTCCAAAGGAGTGTTAAAGTCTCTCGACAGAGGGTGTAACATAGATGTGCGTTTATCACTGCATAAGGTAATTATCTAACAGACTGAAATGTACGATGTGTAGAAAAGATTCGTGTCTAACCTCTAAACCAGTGATGGTGTAGGGGTAAGCACGCAGCACGGAATGCTGAGGATCTGGATTCGATTCCCAGCATTGGTCTTTTTAGTTTGTATTTTAGTTTGTATTTAGTATGACAAATATGGTTTCACGGGATGACCGTAAAAGTAATAAAAAAATGAAGTTGAAAAAATAAAAAATACAAAAAGATACTTCATACCAAACTTGTAATGATAATTTTAGCTCATTAGCTTATTTATTTATTTACAACAATGGTATTAAATCTGGTGTTACAAAAAAATAAAGATCCACATGGACCCCGGTGGGGTATAGTACATAAGTATAGCAATAATTACAAAATGTCACTTAAAGTCTACAATAATATAATTCTATCTATCTATATAAACATTCTATCTATCTATATATATTTTTTTATGTTATTGAAGCCAGACAAACGAACTAGTGGGTCACCTGATGTTAAATGAACACCACTGTCCATAGACACTCGCAGCGCTATACGCGATACCAGTGCGTTGTCGGCCCTGCAGAAAATTGTACACTCGTCTCTTAAAGGCACCCAGGTCGTAACTCGATGGGAAGACCCCAGCGGGAAGCTCGTTCCAGATTTTGCAAGTTCGTGGCAAAAAAGACCGCTTAAAACGCTCCGTCGAAGACTGCCATTCATCAACACGATGTCGATGAAATGAACGCTTACGACGGGAGGATCTGTAATGGAACCCCGCAGCTGGAATGAGGTCAAAGAGTTCCTCAGAGCATTCCCCGTTGTAGATCTTATAGAACACGCAAAGGGAGCTAACGTCTCTGCGGAGAGCAAGAGGATCGAGTTTAACGGAGAGTGAGGGGTTGCCGACAACTCGGCACGCCCTGCGCTGTATGCGATCAAGTGAAAGCAGCTGATATTGGGGTGCGCCAGCCCAGAGATGAGAGCAATACTCCATCCTTGGCCGAACCTGGGCCTTATATATCTGAAGCCGCTGTTTTGGAGTGAAGTATCGCTTAGAGCGGCCAAGCACGCCCAACATTTTAGCAGCCGACTTGGTTTTACCTTCCAGGTGATCGCGAAATTGCACTGCGCTCGAAATATCGACACCGAGGATCCCAACACTCTCCGAAGTGTTGAGGGGTGATCCTTGGAAGCATGAAGCAGCGACAAACGGGTGTTTTTTGGCAGTAAATACGCAAACTTGTGTTTTGGAGGGGTTAAACTGCACTAAATAAAAATAAATAAATAAATATTAGGGGACAATCTTACACAAATCGGCCTAGTCCCAAACTAAGCAAAGCTTGTACTGTGGGTACTAGATGACGATAAACATACTTATATAGATAAATAAATACTTAAATACATAGAAAACATCCATAACTCAGGAACAAATATTCGTGCTCATCACACAAATAAATGCCCTTACCGGGATTTGAACCCAGGACCTCTTGCTTCGTAGGCAGGGTCACTACCAACTAGGCTAAAGCGGACGTTTAACTACTACGCGGACTAAGTTACGTGTGCCCCAATCAGAAACTTGTGCTAGTGTATTTTCTAGATCATACACAAGTTTAGATCGACTCTCTTCCAATTCTGCCCGAGGAAGGTTAGCTCTACCAGAGTACCGTGCGTCGCAAGTACTGTCATCCGCATAGCAATGAAGGCCGCTTACAAGGAGCACATCATTGATATGCAGGAGGAACAGAGTAGGCGGATTATAATTCTATCTATCTATATTCTATAGGTCCTTTAGTATAAGAGAAATTAGAACTAATTTCACGCGACACTAGTCTAGATTCTAGAGACGTTACTGCAAGGGAAATCGGCTGTGAGCCATGCATTGCCTGAAGCGATCTCTGAAATATGACTAATAACATCCCTTGCCCATCCATCAAACAGTCGGCAAGGGCTAGTCTAGATCATCATATACCTAGCACAGGCTCCTCAAAGCTGGACTCCGGATTGCCGCACAGTCTCTTTGTGCACCCAGTTAATGCAGCCGGGCAAACCGGGCCCGACATTCCGGGCGCGTGAGCAATTATACCTCGGGTGCATAATGCTTTGCATGGACACATAAGGTGCCTTTTGTGATCAGAGAAACTGTCATTTCAGTTCGTTTTAATTTCATACTGCGGACTCGACTGCGACGGTTGAGTGAATTATGATAACAAGCTGCTAGGGCAGTCTATATCATTTTCGTTTATTTTGATAATTTGTGTCAAAGAATAGTCTACAGTATTGAACAAAAGTAATGGTCACTCGTTGCCGCCGTACCGTCCAATACAAATCTAAGTAGTTATTCACTTTAAATAAAGCGTTCTAGTACAAAAGGGCTCTGTAAATAATAAAGCTTCGTTAACGAAAAGACGTAAATAATTCGCCTTTTGAAAGCGTTCGGTAATATTTATCTTACGAGCCGGGCTTATATTTTACCAGACACCACTGATTAAAACCACAACTCAATAATAATTACTTATTAGCGAAGGTCCCGGATTTGTTGGCACGAAACATTAAGAGGGCAAATTGTGCGGCCGGCGGGCACGCAACTAGAAAGTCAAACTCACAATCAGACGGGCTGTTTGTTGGTTGTTGGGCGTAAGACTGATCGGTGCCCGATGGACGTCGAACTTTTAGGCCGGTCCGGCCAATTGTGTTTACCTTCTGAGTGCTTTAGCGGTGGATTGTTAAAAGTTTATACTTAACAAGAGACTATTTGATACAATTTAACTTGTACCTACTGCTAAGTGGAAAAGCGTGACTCGTTGTTACAATAGTTCACGGGTTCTCGTTCACAGTTTGTTTTTTTTAGAAAGAGATTAAAAATGTTCAAAATTCAGCTTCAAGAAGTTTCAAGAAGTATTTATTCAAGAACAATACAAGTATAGTGTTAGAAAATACAGCTGCAGCAGATTAAACCATAATAAATAAACCACTTACAAACAAAAAAAAAAAAAACAAAAAATTAAATTAAAAAGAAAATTACATAAATCAACAATCCTTATTAAATATTTCGTTTGCAGTGTTAAAAAATCCTCTCAACAAAGACTTATTTTTTTCGCAACAGCAGCAGTCTTTTAACACATTCGCTGCCGGCAGTCAAAAAACGAGACTTTTTGAGGTGCCGCCAACGCACATGTGCGTTCAAATGGCTGGTAAAATTATGACAGCGGCAGGCACTGGGCTAAAGTAACGAAAACGCTTATATGTGTTGCTGGCAGTGAATGCGTTAGCAAAATCAAGACATCAATTCTGTAAATAGCCCGCAAAGGGATCTTTTACTGTCTATTTTTTATGCTATCAGCGCTATCGCAAAGATGATTCATAATTACAGAATGCGCTGCAAGAAATTTGGCAGACAGTATTTTAATGTAAGAAAAATTTGATTAGGTACAATTTACTGAATTATTACCTAATACAAGTAAGGCAAAGTAAATTAAAATAATAATAATTACATTGGTTAGGCTTAGGGAGAGTTAAGCTAAGCATCAGATTAAGCGATATTCTCAACAGTCATCTGCTAAAAATCCAAGTAAAATCTTTAATGAGCGAAGTATTTATTTCAATTAATCAAAAAAGAAGAACAAAGGCGGGATAAAACGCAGCACCTGGGTATCGAATCTGCATATAAAACTGTAAGTAAATCGACTTTATTTTGAACGCTGTCCCGTAAAATTTGCATCAATCTGCCGAATGGACCCGTTTGACCATCAAATGGAGGCACATCTGTCGCACCCGCTTCCAATAGCGAGCTGCTTCTGCTACCGACTTCCAATTCATACGTAATCCCTTCTCCAGTTATCGTGCCGTAGCCACTGAAATCTAAACGGCGATGCTTGTTAAATATAAAGCTATGCTGCAACGATACGTGAAGCCATTTCGTTTTAAGGTTTTGCCATGGGAAATTTTCAAATATCGAAACTATCACTCCAGGATCTGGGATAAAATATGCACAGTACAATGTTTTAAACTTTTGCGATTCTCACTCATAACTAATATTTTTTGGGACTTAAGTAACACAAACTATTTAATTGCTAAAATTACCTCGAAAATCGACAAACAAAAACGTAAATTTCAACTGTCTTGCCATCATGGTTAATGAGATACAGCCTGGTGACAGACAGACAGACAGACGGACAGTGGAGTCTTAGCAATAGGGTTCCGTTTTTGGGGTACGGAACCCTAAAAAACAAGGAAATCAGGCGCGGGTAGTTCGAAAATCTCGCGCACCTAAACGAACATGGTACCTTACCTTTTATTACGTTTTATTAAGTAAGGTAGCTAGTACCTAGTATATACAGTACTGTACTGTATATAATAGGTATATTACATTACATACTTCAAAGGTTTCGACCAAGTGGCCAACTACACCTCGACTAGTCGAGTACGTACATAAGTGCTTTACCATTTTTATGACAGTTCCTACATTAGAAAAAAACAACAATGGCTATTGTCATATTTTTTTGTAATGAAAATAGTGGTTGACGTTTTAAGCCGACCAAAATTACATTGAACTTTAGTATACACGTCCCAATGGAGAACACAAGCCTCCTCTCAGAATGAGTGGACTCAGGCCGTAGTTTTCACGTGGGCCCAGTGCGGATCGGTAACTTCACACACCATCGCAGGTGCGTTTAAATTACCTCACGATGGTTAGTAAGCCTGGTGGTTTAACCACGGGGTTTAACATACGGCCTCTCAAACAATATTTTATATATATATATATACTTACTTGTAGTAAAATTCGGAAAATGAACAGTTAAAACGTCTTCAAATGAGACATGCCAGTAAACGACAGATTAAAACTGACGTAATGAATTTATTGATATATCTATCTAGCAGTTTTAATGCGAATTTTTAAAGCCTGAGTAAGTTTTAGTAACAAAATGATCTACGTTTTTCACCGATTTCAGGAAAATAATCTTTAGGTAGGGCTTAAAAGAAATATTTCCAAAAACTGAGTAAATAAATAAACGTGATATGAATTTCATTACTTCGATAAGTTCAAAGGAAATACTCGTAGGTCTCCGTATTTACTGCTACTTATTTAGGTACGTGGGACGCACGCATACTGTTTCAATGTAGATTATTTTTACAAAAACAACTTAATTTATTTTATCGAGTCTATAAAACATATATCATATTCAGTACTTTCCGTTCAAGTCAAAGTAGAATTATATTTATTAAATTAGGCTATTACAAGAACTTATGAATGTCGAAGAATCTATCACCGCTTTGGAAAAACCCTGTTGAGAAAAATCCGGCAAGACTCAAAGACTCAACAAGGTATATTTTTTTCAAATAGATCTACAATGTTATTAAATTACACACATTTTTTACTTTTAACTACATCTTAGTTTTTTGTAGGTAGGTGCCTATTCTACAGGTATATCTATAGGTGCATTATGTAGAGCTCATAAGTATTTCCCGTCCAATGCTGCCAACATGTTACGGAAAAAAGTACATTTAATAAGTACATTTATTAAGTTTTATAAACACTCTTAATGTGTCAGTAACGAAGGAATTTATAATGTTTACCGTATTTTTCCGAACCAGTGGTTAATGCTTCGACTTTCATAAATATTAACTAATACCAGTGGTTGCATTGACTTGACATGTGGTAGAGTCCACAAAAAGAACAATTCGCATAAAAAGTTTTTAACTACTGTAAATCGGGGTGACATACTGGACGTCGACGGCGAGTTAGGCGGCCAATTCACGCGCTTTTATTTGTAATTGCTTATCCTCCCTCAAACATACCAATAAATATATGAATATCGATATTTATTTTTAAGAAATAAAGAAAAAATATTTTTGTGACATGGTTTAAAAAAACCGGCCAAGTGCGAGTCGGACTCGCGCACGAAGAGTTCCGTACCATTATCTATGAAAACGGCAAAAAAAACGTTTGTTGTATTGGAGCCCCCCTTAAATATTTGTTTTATTTCAATTGAATTATTTTTTTTAAAGTAAATATATAACTAAATATTCTGTGAATATTTAAAGCGTCTACCTGTTGCCGTTATCCATATCGAGCAAAATCGAGCAAAAAAAAATCACGTTTGTTGTATGGGCGCCCCCTTAAATATTTATTTTATTCTGTTTTTTAGTATTTTTTGTTACATCATCTGTGAAAATTTCAACTGTCTAGCTATCACGGTTCATGAGATACAGCCTGGTGACAGACGGACGGACGGTCGGACGGACAGACGCACAAACGGACAGACGGACGGACAGCGGATCCTCACTAATAGGGTCCCGTTTTTACCCTTTGGGTACGGAACCCTAAATAAGATCGATTGAGTATTTGATATAAGTCCCCCGTTTTAAGGTATTATTTTTTGACATAAACCTATTTTCTGCGTTACTTTTATTTTGTATACCATCCTCATCGCCGGCGTAGGTCGGCGTTTGAGAATCCACGATCTGATTTCCCTCGAGTGGCCGCGGCTTAGATTTTAATGTTCATTCGCAAAATAAATAGCTGCCGTACAAAAACCAAGACTTGGACCTTTGTTACGTTTTTACCTCCGATGTTTATCTCTTATTCTGAATCTCGTGCGGTATGAGAGGGCAATATGTTCAGCAGCGTAGCGTGATTTGGAGGGGCTCTGTATCAAAATTAGTTGGGAGGCTTTCCCGGGAAGCACGAGATTAAGTGACATTGTGGATAAAATGTAACTATTTTTTGCTTACACACGTTAGGGGCCTCTGAAGCCCGGGGGCCTCGTATCATTGATACGGCTGATACGGCGGTAGCTACGCCCCTGAATATATTCTAGACGTTATAGATTTAATTCTGGATATTTCCACAAGTTTTTGTGCAAATGTAAAAAATTGTGTTGAAACAGTTTAGCTACCTATAACTCCCATCGTCTGTATTTCCAGATAGATAGGTACAACTTAGGGAAATTCAAGTCATAGCGAGTAGGTTACTGAACCGATGAGGCACCTTTAGCAATGGCCTCATTTCCACTTTTGATCACGTGAATTAGGGTTCAATTACTGGTAGGTAATTTTTTTGTAAAAAAAAAACAAAAGTTTGTCTTGTGGTTTGGCTTCTTTCTTGTAGAAAATTCTTTCATTTTAGAGTAACTAACTTATAACTTCAAAATCTTTAACTTTGTCTGAAGCTTTACCTCAGAAATTCGAAGTTGAATGTAAAATATCAAGAACACCAACGCTTCTAGCTAAAATAGTTTGGTGCAAATATTTAAAGAAATAGTTCCTCGATCCAAATATACACACAAAAGAGCGTTTCAAAATCAAACACAGCGTTATGCAGTTGCGAAAGAATTTACTTTGTTGTCCAAAGGGGTTGTTATGAATGCAAAGAATTTCTAAACTAAGTTGGAGGAATTTCCATAGAGAAACTGAAGAGTGCACGGTCAGGTGCCGGGGTAATAATATAGTCTGTTGAATATTGAAACAGCTGAAACGGTCTACAGAGCCCTTATACTAAGAAATTTCATTTTCGAATTTCGAATTGTGCCTTTCCATTCACGCTAATACTATTAAGCAGAAGAGTGAAAGGGATGGCATGATATGAATAAACTTCGAATTTCGATTTTCGTAGTTGCCTGGTAAACGCTTCGCTGTTGTAGACTTGGAACGTAGGCTCGTAGCAGTCGTAGCATGGCGTAGCGGACTCGTAGCACTGTCTACGCGTGTTCTCATGTTTGAGCGCTTACGCTCACAGGTTTTATTTTCATCATTTTGATGTTTTTTTTGCTAAAGAATTACTTAATATATAATTATTTGCTAAAGAATTACTTATTATATTTTTATTAGAAAGACAACAATAGGAATTCCCTGCCTGCGACTGTGTTCCCTGAACACTACAATCTGGCGGTTTTCAAGTCTAAGTTAAATGAGCATTTACTAGGCAAGCGTGCTCCATCAGGCGTGATTGTGGTCTAAGCACGGCGAGAACCTGTAATTGGCTTGCTGTATTTACTGTAATGTTTAAGATGATGTATAAGCTGTTGGTTCTCCATAAATAAATAAATAAATCAACGCAAGCTTATACGTATATTGTAGAAAAAAAAATTAATTGAAAATACTTAAAAATCGTTCAAGTTTATTTTGCTGACTGTACTTGCATCCAAACTACACTATTCGTACAAAGTTTCAAGTCGATGCCATTAACCATTGAAAAGAGATCCGTCCTGCGGAGACAATTCTGGCCTTACACTACAAAGTTCAAAATTAGAATTTCGTGTCGTGCCGTCCCGCACGCGCTAATTGATTTAACACGGGAGCGAGAGAGCCGGTACAATAAAAAAAAAAAAAAGTAAAAAGTTCTTTATTAACAAAAAGGAGAGACAATTTAGAACACTAATAATTCTGCGACACCCACACTAGGCAGAGCCTAGGCAGATACGAACTTCGAATTTCGTATTTCGAAATATGTAGTCCGCCTGGCTGGACCGACAGAATTTTACTTACGCATTATTGTTCTGTCACGAAATTTAAATAAGCATGTCAAATTTCAGTCCAAAAAATCAATGTTACTTAGTTAAGCGATACTAAAGACACATTTTACCGCTTAATATGGCATGGATTTTTTTTTCTTATTTTTTTCCAGAACTGTTCTAACTTGGCCTCTCGCAAGGTACCGTCAAGTGCAAAAATATGTATCGATTTAATCCTCTCATAATTATGTACCGACCGATACCTTAATTCGACGACAGCTATGGCGATATATGGGCGATAGCTATGGGATGGGATTCTATTCTATTCTATTCTATTCTATTCTATTCTATTCTATTCTATTCTATTCTATTCTATTCTATTCTATTCTATTCTATTCTATTCTATTCTATTCTATTCTATTCTATTCTATTCTATTCTATTCTATTCTATTCTATTCTATTCTATTCTATTCTATTCTATTCTATTCTATTCTATTCTATTCTATTCTATTTTATTCTATTCTATGAGCAGAGCCCGTACATTTGATGCTGATGACTTAGAACTGATGTAAATTCACATACAAGATATTGTCATTTAATATTGGGTGCTATTATTTTCGAATAACGAATGAATTAATCACGTCATGGTATAGATTTTTTGCAATATTGAAATAACCTTATTGCGAAAAAACCGTTTAAATTGAAAAAATCGAGCGTATTTCTAAGGGTGTTGGAAATGAGTTTCAAAAGCCCTTGATATAGAAAAAGTCAAAACACTACTATCTTCAATACATGTTAATGATTAATGGTTGGTTATCACAAAGAACTACTAACATTGCAATCATTCTGTACGCGGCGTGACGACATCGGCATCAAATGTACGGGCACTGTTTATGAACAAGTTGTATGCACCCATATTTTTACACTTGATTGTATCAGGGTATCATTGAGTTTTGGGACATCCTGTGTTATACTGTATCCAGAAGTTAATTCCGATGTTCGTGTAATTCGTTCGCCCTCAAACGGAATGCGGACAGACAGCAGAATTCAACTTTGTTTAATTGGTGTTTCGTTAGAGTTTAATTCATTTACGAGTATTGAAGCTCTTTCAGCGCGTGGATTCCACGTTGCTTTGGAATTTGAAATCTACGATTCTGATGTTGTTTGATTTTGTATGAAGTTATGATTTTAATTAAGTTTCGCTTCGTTTTACAACCATTTCAATAGTTCAGTTGTTCATAATTGATGCTAAGGTTTTATGATTATTATTTGAATGAAAACTAATATGTCGACGGAGGAGTTTGAAAATGTTAGACGTTAGCCGATAGTAAACTGACACGAAACGTGACTACAGTAAATTGTCTATAACACAACGGGATTTTTCATACTGAGGAAAAACGTTTATGTAATAATATTTTTTAATCATATTACTTGAAATTGATATAAATTACAAAAAATTAAATAAGTTGTAAGCGACCCATGTATACAGTCGAAGAAACTGAATCACGTATCAAGGTGAACCCTTTTCATTGTAAATATCATGTTGACATTCCATACATCTACCAAAGAAATCATCGTGAAATTGGTTGTGAAAAGGTTCCACCCTGATACGCGATTCAGTTTCCTTGACTGTTAAGTAAAAAGTTAACGTAGTATGTGTGTTCAAACTGGCCGTATTTAATAAAAAAACAAACGAAAATCAGCGTTCATGTCATAGCCACTGTCCGCGCTGCATGTTAATTTTGTAATATTTAAAAAATGTTTTGTTTCATTAGTTTAACAACAGTAGATAGCAAAATAATCTAAAATATACTCCAAGATTTAAATCACTATGTCAAAGGTCATGTATATACATATGTATACTCTTTATTGTACAAAAATAAGGAAAAAAAGAAAAACTTTATTGACAACCGTTGAAATGCATGTACAAAGGCGAACTTATCCCTTTAAGGGATCTCTACCAGTCAACCTTTGAGTGGATGAAAGGAGAATTTAGTAAGGACCGTCAAAGAGTAAGTAAAAATAAAACAGTCGGACAAAGCAAAGGCTACAATACAACTTTTAGTAAATACAATACATAAACTCATATTATAAAGAAAATCATCATTTCATCATTCATTCATTTTTGTTAATGCACTTTAAAAATATACTTTTTAGTACTCAAGTGTTAAATACAATATGAAATTGTATCCCTTTACAACACACAATACACATACACACACAACACAACACACACACACACACACATTTGTAGATACAATTTAAAAGATGTTAGTTCTAGATCTAGATTAAATATCATGTAGATCTGACTCGCTAACTTTCCTTTTTGGGTCACCCTGTATAGGTATGTTTAAACAATTGATGGACAAGGTCAGTGCGGCGTCGAGATGTCTATGGTTGAGATAAGATGCATAATGTGCTCATGCGGTGGATGGGAGCCAATTGTCCACGGGCTTGTATTGCTTGTCACTATAAATTGTCAAGCAATGTCTTAGACCTTCAGACAAAACTCGTGGACGACAGTCTTAATTTTTTGGCTTCGTGGTACGATTGGATTTGGTCGGGTGTTGGTTTCAATGACGCCAAAAAATGTGATTGTGTTGTACGTAAGAGAACTAGTTATATGTCGTTACCACTAGCCACTAGGACAATTTTGCGTGGTATTGAATATTTTTGATTTTTCCAAACCTTTCCTTTGCTGGAAAGCATTTAAATATTAAACTTAGAGTGTGAATAATATGCAGTTTTTACGAGAAGTAGATATGTAAATATTCAATGAACTGAAACAATTACTTTGCTCACCCGCGACCTAAAGAGGAGGAGGAGAAGGAGGAGGATTGAGGTCGCGGGTGGGCAAAGTAATTATTTCAGTTCATTAATATGGACCTCCGCAAAGTAGGTAACGCCTGATTCAATAAATATTCAATGCATGTGTTTTTTATTTTATACATCAAATAACCCTCCTTCGACAGTCGGGTGAAAATTAAGAGTGTATGTATATTGCAAAACGAATGCAAAAAACGTGCTAAAAGCGCGAAGTGCGCACTTCGCTCTTGTGAATTAGGTATAAAGTGAACCTTTTTGTATAGGTACCTAGTTATTATTTAACTGAAGATTAGAAATTTATTTACATATATTCTATAGACTACACATAGAAAAATACATTAGAAAGCATGAAAGAATGTAACGTTAAATGACCCATTACGACACTCACGCCATCTAGCGATATTCCACATTCAGAAAACCTTTATAAAAAACACGTATTCAATTCACCCTAATAATAATCAACGATTCGATCATTCAGTCAGATCATAACATGCCAGTTAAACAAAATCCTGCCATGATCCTGACTTTTGCTTGCAGATCTGGTCTTATACTACGTAATTTGATTTTCGAACTTCGTAGTGTGCCGTTAAGTTCACGCTAATGGTATTAAGCACAAGAGTGAAAGGGATGGCACGAAACGATCTTCGAATTTCGTAGAAGCCAGGCGAGCGGCGCCCGCGGCCGCGCAGCCGTCTGCAATATTTTCAATACGCCGCCAAATTCACAGAATCGAATCAAACTTGCGCGGTATTCCACCCCTCGAGCGCCACCATGTACGCGAGACCGAGATTTATCTTTTCACGTACGGAAAATTGTGTTTACTATTTTTATACCGGATTCTTTTAAATTTGTCGAGTCTCTATTCATACTGTTTGACTGAAGTTCGGTCGTGGCTTGGGAAATATTGAATTCTGTATAAAGTTTAAGTTCCTGGGCCGCGCTCACGTCGCACTTCTGGAATTGGTTTTCGCGCCGGACAGCGCGTCGATACAATGCACTCCGCATAAGTGCTGTAAAAACATGCTAAATAAAACAAGTAACGAACCGTGCGGCCGGTATTATTTTTCGACCAGGCCCGTACGTATGTAATTGTGTGTGAACTGCACTGTACATTTTCGCAAAAACAATGGATTTGCATTACAAAGCCCCGCTCTCTGTGCATTCTAATGAACGGTAATTGTTTGAATACGCAAGAAAGGGAGAAATACGGGCTATGCGGATCCTGTTTACAAATAATTTAATTAGGTGCTCGAGAATGGTTGGGTAGCGTCGTGTCTGGTAACAACTGTGCAGGGCACCTTGATGTGCAGCCTAGAGATAAGTGCCGTAAAGAAAATTAAAGGCCTTGTGTATACGAAGCACTCGCGTCATCTGATATGGACGTGGCACAAAGGGATTTTTTTTATTAAAGAAGTCAATGTACATTATATTTTCTGATCTTGCTTATGCAGTAATGAATCAGAAATAAAAACAAAAGATGTCTCGTTACGCGTTGAATTTAATAGTGCTGTTTTGTTTATATCCTATCCTACTAATCTTAATTTTACACTGATATTATAAAGAGGAAAGATTTGTATTTTGGTATGTAACGAATAAACTTAAAAATTACTGGACCGATTTCAAAAGTTCCTTTGCCGTTAGAAAGTTACATTATCACTGAGTGACATAGGCTACTTTTTACCGCGGGAAAATACCTTTTCCTACGGGAAAATTAATTTATCGCGGGCGAAGCTGCGGACGGAAAGCTAGTATTATAAATAAACTAGCTGTTGCCCGCGACTCCGTCCGCGAAAAATAGTAGCCTACGAACTATTCTCAGACCTACCGAATATAAAGAAAAAAGTTTCATGAAAATCGGTCGAGCCGCGTTTCGGTGGAGTTCGATAACAAACACAGTGACACGAGATTTTCTTATATATTAGAAGATGAGAAAGTTTGTGAAGATACCGAGTAGTAAACGAGTGTATATCATACTAAATACAAACTGAAACATGGATGCACAGAAAAACCCAGAAAAAAGACGAGCTCTGAGAATCGAACCCAGGTCTCAGCATTCCGTGCTACGCGCGTATGCGTCCATGTTTCAGTTTGTATTTAGTATGATATATTATATATACCCGTGAAATCCATATTTATCATACTAAGTAGCGTAGTGTAGGGCTACCCCTATTCCCAGAGCTGGTCTTTTTTCTGGGTTTTTCTGTGCATCCTGTTTCAGTTTGTACTTAGTATGATAAATATGGATTTCACGGGTTAACCGTAAAAGTAAAAAATTGGAATTGAAAAATAAAAATACAAAAAGACTCAAAAAAAAACAATCTTAGTAAACGACTACTCGGTCCATCTCTAATTAGGATTACATATATTGCTAGCTGTTGCCCGCGACTCCGTCTGCGAAGAATAATAGGGGTATGAAAAATAGATGTTGACCGATTCTCAGACCTACCCGATATGCACACAAAATTTCATGAGAATTGGTCGAGCCATTTCGGAGAAGTTTGGTAACAAACACCGCGACACGAAAATTTTATATATTGGATTATATTTTTAATTTTATGGGCATTTTTTCGAGCGTTTCAACCACCTCATTTGTCTGGTAACATTTTTAAAAAATGTCTGTAGTTTTTGATAGGGCTTTCGGTTCTATTAGATTTCCTGTACACTAACCGAAAACCGCATCAGACTTTTCTGCCATTTCTAAAAAAAAATGGGGCTAGATAAATGAGGTGTTTGAAACTCCCTTATTTATTTATTATTTATTTATAACAAAAATATTCTTTTATTGTATTGATTTACTTAGAAAGTAGGTTTATTGTGGTGTAGGTTGGCTGTGGTCGTGAGGAACGTGTTAGTATTCAGAGTGTAGCTTTACTTTCATTGCGATAAATGAATATGTATGTGTGTCTCAATGTAGCAACATGCTCAAAGTCGCTTTATCCTTATCTAGACTTATTTATGTCTAATAAAAAATAAATGCGTTATCCTGTGTAGACACTTCGCAGGTCGGAAAGATCGCAGAGGACATGTTTGATGAGATGGAATTAAATAATTCAGTATGTACACGTCCATGCGAAAACAATAAAATAATCAAGTACCATCAAAGAAAGAAAAGTTTTTCGTTTTGCTGTAAAACGATTACTTTTTCAAAACCTTTAATAGATAGCGATTACAGGGGGCTTTTAGCGGTTTGTATGCTTTTCGTACTAAAAAGATCTCAAAAATATAGAAAGACAACTATTTTAACACGGGTAAAGTAGGTAAATTAAAAAAATAATAATGACTCATCATCGTTACCTCCAGCCTATATACGTCCCACTGTTGGGCATAAGCCTACTGTCAGAATGAGAGGGCATGGGCCGTAGTTCGCACGCGTGCTCCATGTGGATTGGGAACTTCTCTCACGCACACAAAATTTTAACTGCTTCGCATGTGTTTACGCTCCTCATTATCTTTTCATTCATCGTAAAGCTCGTAATAAATTTCAAATGTAATTTCGTACATGAATTTCGATAACTTAGAGATGCTATCCCGGAATCTAACCCACGGCCCTTAGCTCAAGAAACCGTAATGGTAGGTGCCAAGCTACCAGGTTAACACGGCTGTTTAATATAGAGTAAGTATAATCAAAGAACCCAACGCCGCAATGTCACAAGTCAAAAGTCTTTGACCAGTGTGTGTTGCCAGTGATGAATTACGGCACTGAGACGTGGCCGCTAACGATGGGCGTCATAAGAAAACTGAAAGTCACTCAGAGGGCGATGGAGAGGGCTATGCTCGGAGTTTCTCTGCGGGATCGCATTAGGAATGATGAAATCCGCGCAAGAACTACCGTCACCGACATAGCTCGAAGAATCGCCAGATTCAAGTGGGCACATCACTCGTAGAACTGATGGCCAATGGGACAAAAAGGTTCTCGAGTGGCGTCCACAGACCTAAAGACGCAGTGTAGGTAGACCTCCAACAAGATGGAGCGACGACCTGGTTAGGGTTGCAGTATCGCGTTGGATGCGGATGGCACGGGACCAATCTATTTGGCGAGCCTTGGGGGAGGCCTATATTCAGCAGTGGACGTTTTTCGGCTGAAATGATGACAATAATCAAAGAACTTAAGTACGTACTTGCAAACGGTTCGTCATCGTCATCTTATATTCCAGTCCTTCCTAGGCCACCAATCCTTGCATCGTTAACCTATAAACGATCGCCCGCATCATTAGTGTACCATCCATTACATTGTATTAACCTTAGAATATTAAACCAACTGGAGGCGTCATGCTGTTATAAACAACGTGGGTGGTCAGCTAAAACCAACCATATGGTACAGTAAAATTACATAAAGTTTACCACTGACAGATGGTTTGCCTTCATTTCATATTCAACTTTAACAACCTACAAATAGAGCCAATTTTAGAATACTGTTACCCACGTTTGCAGATTTTGTAATAGCTACTTTATTTGTATGGTCTTAAAGTTGGAAATGTAATGAAGGCAAGCCAGTGCTAAAGTCAGTGGTAAACTAAAAGTAAACGTATTGTTATGTGCTGTAATTTCAATATATAATTAAATCTGGACTGAGTTAATCCCAATAGACAAAGTTAACCTTAAAGCTCCAAACGCACAGACAGAGGAGGCGTGGCGGTGCCGGTTGAAATATTCTAACTTGTATGAACGAGTTCACGGTACCTACGGTACCCCACAACCATTCATACAAGTTAGAATATTACAACCGTCACCACCACCGTACCGCCACGTCTCCGGCTGTCTTTGCGTTTGGAGCTTTAGGGGCTAAGTAAGGATATGGTTCAATAATTTAATAAGTCATAATGTACCGTTCTCCATAACGAACATTAGTCATAAATTGATTTATTTCTAAAACAGTAATTTCTTCGGAATTGTTATAAAACAAACCTACCCTAACCTACTGCATTCTAATAGGCTAGTTTCCTAAAAAAATCTAATTAGTTCGTCATTTAAATTATCAAAAAATATTGGACACGTATTTTTTCTTTTGTCAATTGAACAAAAAATGACGGAGATATTGTATGTTGAAGTTCCGCGTGACGTCACGATTCGCTACAATTTTTAGCGAACCGTGACGTCACGAGCCCCCACTCCCGAACTTTGTCGCGTTTTATCTTTGTCGTTTTTTGTTCAATTGACAAAAGAAAAAAAAACGTGTTCAATATTTTTTGATAATTTAAATGTCGGACTAATTGTAATAGTGTTTTTTTTTACCCAGGACACTACCCTATTGTGTGTGCTTGCATTACCAAATAAACGTCTTTATCTATCTATCTATATTTCCCTGCACTGACTGCATTTAAAAAAATCCTGAAGAAAAAAATGTTTCAAAAATAAATCACTTTATGACTAACGTTTATTATGGACAATGATACATTATGAATTATGACTTATTAAACTATGGGAAACCAAGGTGCGCCTTTAAGTAACCCGACCTTACGTTACTTACTCCGGTTGTTTTAATGCTTTATTATTAACTTAGTAATTATATTAATGGAACCGACATTAAGCTTATCACACACTGCAATCCTGTCAGAGCGTTATCATGCACTGGATTAGGAGATATTAGACATGAATTTTACATCAGTGTGACACGCCCTTTGTTGCGGAGCACGGTGAATAATTACGTTTTGATTGTGATGTCAAAGCTGATATTTTTACGATTGCAGGTATCATTAATTGCTAGATGATTAATAGTTTGGCTCTGAGTTACATGGACACTACGGTAATTGAAACGGATAAAATAGAAGCGCTTTCTCTGCAATAATCCATTCTTTGGGCAGTTAACTTCGTTACCGATTGAGCCAAGGAAAAATATGTGGCTTTTTAGCCGCATATAAGTGCCTCGCTTATAGTTTGCGTGACAGATCTATTCCTTTTCTCCACTACTAGGAACTTCTTTCATTTTTTTCCACTTCTGTGTGAGGCGGATAATAAAATTCGTCTTGAATATTAAAACTTAGCAAAGCATTATATTGCTGTTAAAGTATAAAAAAACAATAATAAGTACAAAATCAACCTTACCTCACCTTCTCTTAAGAAACGGAACTGACTTCATAAAAACGTGAAATTTTTATTGAAATATTTTTCGTTTCAGGGTGGTTTCAATTGAACAATAAATCGATCAGAAATATGTCAGACACTTTTATTTTATCTACTTATACACAGGGCTCTCGCTTTTTGAATGCGTTCTGTAGATATTTATCCAGTGCCTTGAACGCTACCGTGAGTTTATATAACAAACGTTGCTGTATTACTATGAATGCCGTGGTAGCGTGGTGACCCTTTGGCCTCTCATAGCAGGGGATCGTAGGTTCAAATCCCGGGCTTCGGAGTTTTTAGTTTTCATGATTGTGTGAAATCACATTTGAAATTTATCGCGAGCTTTACGGCGAAGGGTAAACATCGTGAGGAAACCTGTAGGTATATACTTACAAAGCAATTCAATTGTGTGTGTGCAGTTCCCAATCCGCACTGGAGATCTTTGATTAGAAAAGGGTCGTGATTATGGGCCGAGATGATTACTACAAACCACTATGCACGTTTATATGAGTTTAAGGCATTGGGTGAATGACCAATGAACGCCATAAGTCTTTGAGACACTGAGAAAAGTCCAGCAGAAAAAACCAGTTGTCTGTAAAGTAGGTTTACGGACGATAGTTTACCGTGACAACGTCATAACAAAACATTCAAAAAACAAAAATGAAACCAGGCGGTCACCCATCCAAGTAGGTACTGACCGCGGCCGAAGTTGCTTAACCTCGGTGATCAAACGTTGAAAACGGTGCATCCTACGGCAAAATCAATAAAATTTTCATCCCCCCTTTAACACCCCCCACCTCTCTCCCGCACTTCCCCTCAACCCCCCGCCCCACTCAACCCCCCTCCCCCCGCACCCCGCACCCCCCGCATTGAAAATTACCCGAGCGCTAGTACTAAGATTGTACATCCTGGCGTTAGCTGCTCTCTTGTACTTATAGGTAACGCCACCAGAGTTGAGACCACGCACACAACCACATCTCATGTAATGACAGCGAGATTTTAACAATGTGTTGTCGTTAAACGTCAACACAACGTTAAAATCCCGCTGTCATTACATGAGATGTGGTTGTGTGCGTGGCCTCAACTCTGGTGGCGGTACCTATACATACTGGCCTTCACTGCTGCTGTATGTACCTACATGTACGTTACATTGCGTCATCCTTTTTCGTGCGTGCTGCAGCCGGCGTTCGTCTATTTATTAGACGTTGTCACGTCAAAAAACTGCAGTCATCGAATGCCATAATCGTTAAAATATATAGGTACGGTCAAGTGCAAACATATGAAAATATGTATCGATTTAATACTCTCATAACTATGTATTGATACTTTGAATCGACGACGTAAGAGCTTGGGGAGTTAAGAGCAGGTTGTATGCACCCATATGTTTACGCTTGGCTGTACAAACGTTCTGATATTTATCAATCCGAAATCAAGGAACCACGTGACATATTTAACCCGGTATTGAATAATAAAGCAACATAATGAATGAGGTGGCTTTAATTAATGCCTTTGTAATGGCGTAAATAAACAATTTGCAGTCTGTTAATGGCTGTACACGTGCAATTAATATTATTAATTAGTGGCGACCGCACTTGTTAAAACAATGACAAGACATTTGCGTGTCCATTTTGTTGGGTACCGCACTGGCTGTCGGGTCTCTGTTTGTTGGGTGAATCAACTTTTTAATGTTGTTTACTCTGTCCACAGTTGTCCAAGTGACACTCATACTGTTTCATAGAAAATTCTAGGTTGTCCAAGGGACGTAACCATAGCAACGGGTGTCACTAAAAGGTTGATTCACCCAGTTGAACAAAAACATATTTTATAAACTAACAAACCAACCGAGCCGTATCCACTGTGGGACCCTTACACAGAAAATCTTTTGGTGACATCGCATTATCTGACAAGGGAAATTATTATGATTCGTACTGTGACAACGTTCTACGTTGAGTGAGGGATAAGATGGTTCGATTGTCAACTAGTCTCTACCAGAACCATTGACAGTTGAAATTTGCAGTTGAATTGAAATTCTGGAATAATAATAAAGTTCCTTGACAATCATTTTATTTTTTAAATAATTATTGTTTTCTATGTATTTAAGTATGTATTTATCTATATAAGTATGTTTATCGTCGTCTAGTACCCATAGTACAAGCTTTGCTTAGTTTGGGACTAGGTCGATTTGTGTAAGATTGTCCCCTAATATTTATTTATTTATTTATTTAATTCGCTGACTAGAACAAATTGAAAAAAAAAACAGAAAGTAAAATGCTGGAGCGGGGAATCGAACCCGGGTCTTCGTCAAATCAATCATAACATCCCGGTTTAGCTACTATATGAAAGTACAGCTTCTTAATTTGTAACGTCGAAGTTAAATTCACGCTAACTTTTTGTAACTCTAAAGGAACTTTTACCTACAATATTATTGTGACGAACTACGGCCCAAGCTTTCATTGTGAGAGGAAATCTTTAGTGGGACGTATATGCGCTGGGATGATGACATAATTATGAGAGCAATAAATCAATACATACTTTTGCAGTTGATCGTACTAGCTTTTTATCGAACTTAACGGATATCAAATAAAACATGGTGTGAGTATATGTACAGTCGAAGAAATTGAATCGCGAGTAGAACCTTTTCGTTGCAAATGTCATGTTGACATTCCATGCATCTGCCAAGAAAAGGTTCTACTAACTCTGGTACGTAATTCAGTTTCCCCGACTGTACGGTCAAGTGCAGAAATATGTATCGATTTAATCCTCTCATAATCTATCTATACTAATATATAAAGCTGAAGAGTTTGTTTGTTTGTTTGTGTGTTTGTTTGTTTGAACGCACTAATCTGAGGAACTACTGCTCCGATTTGAAAAATTCTTTCAGTGTTAGATAGCCCATTTATCGAGGAAGGCTATAGGCTATATATCATTACGCTAACACTAATAGGAGCGGAGCGGAGCGGAAGAATGTTTCAAAATCGGGGGTTTTTGATGTAAAACTTCTATAGGCGCTAATCTCAGGAACTACTGCTCCGATATGAAAAATTCTTTCAGTGTTAGATAGCCCATTTATCGAGGAAGGCTATAGGTTATATATCATCACGCTAACACCAATAGGAGCGGAGCGGAGCGGAGCGGAAGAATGTTTCAAAATCGGGGGTTTTTGAAGTAAAACTTCTATAGGCGCTAATCTCAGGAACTACTGCTCCGATTTGAAAAATTCTTTCAGTGTTAACACCGGGGTTTTGAGGTGGGGTGAGGGTGCGGGGGAGGGGGTGCGGGGGTTCCAGCGGGGGGATGAAAATTTTATTGATTTTGACGTAGGATGCACCGTTTTCAAGATATTTGACAAAAACTCCGGGGGTTTTGTGAGGGGGGTGAGGGTGCGGGGGAGGGGGGCTGCAAAGAGGGATTAAAATTTCAATGATTTTGCCGTAGGATGACAGTTTTGTTTGTTTGTTTGAACGCGCTAATTTCAGGAACTACTGCTTCGATTTGAAAAATTCTTTCAGTGTTAGATAGCCCATTTATCGAGGAAGGCTATAGGCTATATTATATATCATCACGCTAACGCCAATAGGAGCGGAGCGGAGCGGAAGAATGTTTCAAAATCGGGGGTTTTTGAAGTGAAACTTCTATAGGCACGCTTACGGGAGTACGGTGGTGATTGTGAACGCGGTATACTTATGCGGTATGGTGGGGGTGGGGGTAATTTTTTTATATCGAGGAACTAAGGAGAGTTATTATTGATGAAAAAGCAAATTGGATAAAAAAAATAAGCTGCCCAAATTACTAATTCCACGCGGACGGAGACGCGGGCAAAAGCTAGTTAAGTATATACCAATACCTTAATTCGACGACATAAGAAGCTATGGGACGTATTTATGAGCAAGTTGCTCCCATATTTTTACACTTTACTGCACCGAAATAGGTGTCTACCTATAAGCGGAGTGTCACTTCTCATAAACATCCCGACTGACACTTAAATTGTTTCGTTGTTCCTTTCGTGCTGCAGTGCTATAAACTAAATGTCCTTTTCCGCGCTATGAGACTATCTCCGGACAACGCACCCGACAAACACTATCATTTGTTATTGTTAATTAATCCGCGAATGAATAATAGTCGAAACGTGCCGTTTATAATTGCCAAATAATTCTAATGATTTATGAAACGGACTCTGGCTCGCTTTAAATCTCCCTGATATTACGATTGTCTAATAAATAATCAATCTGTTTCCGTGCATTAGAACATATCAATTAATGTAACAAATGAACAATAACAATACCGCGTTGATTTAAAAATTCACAATAACGTAAATAAAATAGTCTTTTGTTTTGGTCGATGGAACAAAAGAGCAACGTGCTGTGAACATAAAAGAAACGCGAAATAGTGTAGGTACAATGTTTTTTGTGAACGTCACACATTTATGAATTTATATGAGCTTTGTATTAAAGTTGTATAAGGTACTTAAACACTCCAGTGCCCGACGCTGCCCCAATAGACGACACTTTCAAGCTTAATTCGTAGCAATAAAGGCGAGCAGGGTGTTGATTATTGGAATTAAAGTGTCGAACATTGGGGTACCTTACGTAAAAAACTTAAGTAAATGATGGTGTAGTCACACAATTGATAAGGAGATTAAGTTATTTTTCCAACTAGCTTTTTCCCGCGACTCCGTCCGCGTGGAATTAGTAATTTGGGCAGCTTATTTTTATTATCTAATTTGCTTTTTCATCAATTATGGCTCTCCTTAGTTCCTCGATATAAAAAATTACCCCCCCCCCGCAACCCCCCCCCCCTCACCAACCCCCCACCGAACCCCCCCCCACACACCCGCGTTCACATTCACCACCGTACCTACTCCCAAGTCACTACTTCTAAAAACTGTTCTATAAATTCTTAAAATAGACGTATCTTTCTTATTTGTGAACCGATTCAAATGAAACAAGCACTAAATGTTAATCCAAGAAAATACCAACATATCAGTGAAAACCGCATCCTTCTAGGTTAAGCCGTTTCTGAGATTAGCGCGCACAAACGCACAGACAAACAGACAATAATTCTAAAAAACATTGTTTTGGGTTCTATTGCGCTAGTAAATAGCCCTAGTGACAGTTTTCTCAAATATCTTCAATGTATAGATTTGGAACGTCAATTTGTTTATACGGACACGTTAAGTTACTACTACATACAACAGGTCCCTTTACTTAAAATTTTCACCTATATCTTGTTCTGTAAATGGAAATAAGTAGGTACATTCAAGAAACACCATTTGGTGAACAGCAAAACATATCTAGAATTTAATTACGAATGGAACATAATCCCCTACAAGACAACTTAATAGAAGTGGCAGCCATCAATGCGGTATTTCTTCGCTTTGTTTACTATATTATGCGCTTCCACTACAAGTGTTAGTACAACAATTCAGAGCACATTGCATAGTTCCAGAATATTCTATGTTAATATGTTGACTCCGTCGCAACTTGCGACTGGAGCGTTGCAAATTTCCGGCTCGTTGTTGGCTGTACGCGACTTTCCCACCGTCTACATATACCGTTCAGTAAAGTTTAATAACTCCTTGTCAGTATATTCTTTCTGATAAACTGCCGCAGTGATTTCTTAGCGTTTTGATGGGTATGTTTATGAAAGAATGTACATATTTATTAAGTAAATAGGTAGGTATAGATATTCCAGTTTGTTTCCAGCATTCACAGAAAAAAAGTATTTTGATGGTCTCTGGTTCATTTTTTTTCAGACCGTTGTTATCCATTGCTAAATGCATATAATGATAAGAAAGTTGGTACGGCTTCAATGGCGTAGTGCCGTAATGCTATACTTACTCGCATGCCAAGCTTCGGCAACCATTCACAAGCCCAAGTATGTGAACAGGGGCGTGTGGCTTGGCTTGCGTTAGCTTACAGAGCTGTCGCCGATCCGGGCCAGTGTCGGTTTTTGAACACAGACCAAAGGAAGCTACGACGGCACAATAACGCACTTGCAAGCGAGTAAGTAGTATTACGTTTGCCTACCTACTCCATTCCCACTGGGTTGTAATTTTTTTACGTGATTGCAGTTATGAACAGCCTGAGTGAATAGGTATGGTAAGGGTACAGTCGGGGTACGTAAACCTTCGTCAGTTACTAACTTGATTCCTTTATCAAGTCATAGCCTCTTGTACCTTTTGAATAATGTGAAACTGCAATGCGATATTGTTTCGCTCGAAATAAAATGTTGACAGGACTGACAATTGCCTTGGTGCAACTGTAAGGTGACGAACCTTTTCATAATCCGTGACTGTACATAACCACAGAATATATAATAGTACTGACGTACAGAATGGAAACGGTCCACCCCGCACCGATTCGAATTACCCCAACCCTCAAGGCGCAGATAGCCGGAAACCGCCAGAAACCAGAAGAGTGCGCGCGCGATGTATGTAGGCGTACGCGTGTACAGACGTCGTCGTGCTTATGTAGATTCAAGAACGCGTATTTGTACGTCGTGTCCGCCGCGTGACATAACTGCGAGGTGTTGCATCCGAAGACGTATCTAACTCACACTTCACTTCACTTCACTTTCACTCTCCGGGTTGGCTAGTGTTGACTGTGTAAGGACGCATTTGCGGCAAATTGCCGCGCGGAGGCAGCTGCGGCCGCGCTGCTTTGTAAATCCATATACTTAAATAAGTTTATCAGTTCATCGATCGACTAGTGATGTGCATTTATTCCGTTGTATGCAGTGTTTCTTCGTCAAAGTCCATCGTGAAACTATGTACAACATTACGTCACTACGTTCTCAAACCTAGCGACAGCAACGCGGCCGCAGCGCTGCAGACGCGCTGCCCCCGCGCGGCACATTGCCGCAAATTTGAATGCGCCCTAATATCCACCCGTATCTGACAACATTACAAATGTCTTCGGTTAATACTGTAGGGTATCTGCATCATTGTACCGACTACCGCACTCTGTTTTCGTCGATGATCAATCATATTATAATTTAGTTCGGAGAACGATATTCGTCAATTACTAAGCCTATTGCAATTGGGGGTTTGCATAATAAGTCAGAATAATTTACCAAGCATTTCACAATCGCAACGAGATAAATTGATTAGGGAGAGTAGAATAGGGATGACGACTGGGTTAAAAATTGGTCATTCTAATTAGTCCGTCATTTAGATTATGGGAAAATATGGGACACGTATTTTTTGGTTTATCAAATTATTAAAAAACGACAAAGATATAGATCATCAAACTTCCGGAGTGGGGGCTTGTGACGTCACCCTTAGGTAAAAATTGTACCATATAGTGACGTCACTCGAAACTTCTAAGCACTGTATCCTCCTCATTTTTTTGTTTGTCAAACAAAGGAAAAAATACGTGTACAATATTTTTTAATAATCTAACTGACGGACTAAACAGTTTTTTTTAGTCGTCTAGCCTATTAGTCAATGTTACACAAATCAGCGGATGTGATAGGTATGTCAGTTCTTTGGGCAAAGTAAGTTATACATGGGTGAATTTTTGAAATAATTTTTTTACGTTATTTCGCTGGGCAAATTTTTTTTTTAACTTTTGTTGAAATTGATCACTCGTTGAGATACTCCTTTGGATTAGGATTTCGATGCTATAAAAGGCCCCAATTTAAAGTCAATAATTTAGTAGTTATTCAACATTGAAAAAAAAAGCACCACCGAAATTACGATAGTGACAGCGAAATTACGTCTTTATTAATTACATAGGAAATAAGTTCAAAATTATAAACCCTTACTATGATTTATGTATGTAACTATAATTAAATTCATGTAGGTGTACATATTCGTGTATAGTTAGATTAATAAAACAATAAATTAAAGTTTTAAACTATTTGTTTAAGTTTTTCTTAGGAACAATACGTTGTCAAAACGTTAGAAATATTACATAAAAAAGTGTGCATTTGCCTTCACAAATAAAAATAAACTAGTAGAAAATTCTAAAGACTCCTTTTGAATGTGTCATGATTAATATAAAATATCATAATCAACTTCGTTGCTGTATGCTTGCAGGTTTAATTGCTTCCTTAAAATGCTTAAGATACAGATAGACATGCTAGTATAGTAAAGCATCCTTAAAACGAGCATGCTATTTAGCTGAGAAACATTGGCTTGAGAAACGCATGTTCATTTTAAGCATGTTCTTAAATTAGGTATGGTCATTTCAGGTCGCAATCACTCATAAATAGCATGATTTTGTGCTAATAGGTAATGAAGATGTCTATCTGTACCTATACAAGTACAGGTACATTATGCAAACGACGCAGCGGGTAACATCTAGTTATTAGTACCTATTTTTTAACATGAAACTACCGTCAGATTCAGTCGTAGTGAATATATAATATTTTAAACTTTCGTGATTTTCACTCATAGTTATGACTATAATATTGACGAATAATATTTACCTCGACGTTTCGACTACATTAAAGTGGCCTTGGTCACGAGTAGTCAGACTAGAGGTCTATTCGTGACCACGGCCACTGTAATGTAGTCGAAACGTCGAGGTGTACTCGTGTGTTTTGCGAGATAAGTCATGTTTATGGTATTTTAGCTATGTAGTGAATATAGTTAGTAATTTCGCTGCCATATCTGTAATTACGCTGGACAAAGATGCCAGCGAAATTACGCCACCGAGGATTACGACAATTAGGTATTTTTGCGATTACTGCTAAACTATTTACATGATTAATATAAGCTCTTTACTGTGAAATAAGGACTAAGTAAACTAGTAAATAAAAATATAACCTTTGAATTAAAACCATTATATATCGCACAACAGGAATCCACGGAAATTACTTTTAAGCGAACCAAAATACATCGCGCGAAAGAATCACCTTGGTAGGCACACAAAACTCAGTAGTAGGACGTCCACTCCGCGTGACAACCGGAGCACAGCTAACATACTCTTCCACAAAAATGTGAACATGGCGATTTATGATCCTTCACCAATGAGATATTAGCAGATATTTGCGCAAGGTAATATTGGTAGCTAGAGGTGGGACAAACACAAAATGGACATTCTATTTTTAAATAACATTGTATTTAGTATAATCGAATGCGTTATGTAATTAGCTTCATTTTGATATATATTTAGTCGAAAAATAACACCTAGACACTAAGTTATGCTCAATTGATTCAACAAAACCGCGTGTGGGACAGGCCTCACAGACTTACTGCAGTTAGTGTTTCTAAGATTTGGATATTTTTTATGCAGTCTTAATTGAAGTCAACAATGTTTGTAATGTTAAAACTCATTGTATTGTATTATGTATTATGTATAATGTATATAAAATTGTGTGGTAATCATTTTTTGTGTGGTTTTTTTTTTAATTGACTTGGGACGTCCAAAAAAGTAGCTTTGAAAATTCACCCACATATAATAATCACAATCACCATCATCATCATTTCAACCGAAAGACGTCCACTGCTGAACATAGGCCTCCCCCAAGGCTCACCAAACAGATCGGTCCAGCGCCATCATTATAAAATAACTAGCTGACCCGGCGAACTTTGTTTCGCCTTAGAGTACCCCCCCCCCCCCCTCCGCACCCCGCATTGTACATCCTGGCGTTCGCTCCCTTGCAACTGGCCCTCGCCGCTCTCTTGCAACTGGCCCTCGCGGCTCATGTACTTACATTGCGTCATCCTTTTTCGTGTGAATACATAGCTGAATAGCCGTCGTTCATCGATTTATTAGACGTTGTCACGTCAAAAATTAAGGGGGGAACCACCCTTAACATTTAGGGGTATGAAAAATAGATGTTGGCCGATTGTCAGACCTACCCCATATGCACACAAAATTTCATGAGAATCGGTCGGGCCATTTCAGAGGAGTTTGGTAACAACCACCGCGACACGAGAATTTTATATACCTATAAGATAATAATAGTAAATCATGCGACAATTGACACCAATTGAGTTAGTCCCGAACTAAGCAAAGCTTGTACTATCTATGGGTACTAAACAACGGATAAACATACTTATAATAATATAGATAAATACATACTTACTTAAATACATATTACTTAATTAAACATTCAAGACTCGAGCACAAACATTCGTATTTTTCACACAAATATCTGCCCCGACCGGGAATCGAACATGTCACCTCAAGCTTCGTAGTCAGGTTCTCTAACAACTAGGCTATCCGGTCGTCTTTATATCTAGTGATTCGTAGGCTAGGTAATTTTTTTAACTATAATTTAACCATATTTTCTTAACAAATCTAACTTTACATATTCTTTTTTAAAAAATTGTCCACTCCTTCTCTAGCTCTGCTCTGGCACCCATATTTTGGCACGCGATGGAGATGTCCATTCTTTTTCTTCTTCTTTAGCCCCCTAGCCACCCATTGCTGAATGTAGGCCTCCAGCAGTGCACGCCATTCCTCTCGGCCCTATGTCTTTCTCATCGACTACTTTCCGGCAGTTCTTACCAGATCATTGGTCTGTATTCTGGGTTTTAAGTGCTAATATTAACCTGCGGTCGTGTCTGGCACGACGTAATATGTGGCTCGTCCATCGCCATTTCCTTTCGGATACTTACTCTAGCTATGTCCGTGAGTATCGTCCGTATCCTGATCTCTGTGTTTCGTAGCTGACCATTAGTGGTAGTGATGTCTTTGCACCAATATACCCACTGCGCGTTTTTAGATAAATTGTGTCTAGCTGTAACAGTATTTAATGATTCACGGGTAAATGTATTAGTCATACTTATTTGCTAGACGCTAGAGGATGCAAACTGGGACTGGGTGGCCGACCCGTGATTATGACGCTGGTAGATGTCGTATTATCGGAAGCTCATTGAAGGTAATTACGGTCTACATTCCGTAGAAAAAATAAATAATAAATAAATAAATAATATTAGGGGACAATCTCACACAAATCGACCTAGTCCCAAACTAAGCAAAGCTTGTACTATGGATACTAGACAACGATAGACATACTTATATAGATAAATAAATACTTAAATACATAGAAAACATCCATAACTCAGGAACAAATATTCGTGCTCATCACACAAATAAATGCCCTTACCGGGATTTGAACCCAGGACCTCTTGCTTCGTAGGCAGGGTCACTACCAACTAGGCTAAAGCGGTCGTTAAATATCTACTCATGTAGATTCAGGTATTATGGGACCGGTAGGTAACGCAGATTGACTAACGGACAAAACAACACACTCAAAAAGACTTAACTCGTCGCAGAAAACTTTTCGCTTACGTTGTAAATCGCAAGATTACGGTAATCCGCTGTCGAATGCCGAGGTATCTCGGCGTCGTCAATAAAATTAAAAGTTTCCAACAGCTCCCTAAGTCGTAAGGAATAGGGAATTTAAGAATACTTGGCGTTTTATTATTTACAATCCCTGTTTTATTCCTTATGTCGTTCCTGGCGGGAGTAAAAAGTAATACGATAAATAAAACGACAGGTAGGTAATTAAATGTTCGTCAAAGTAAATTTAGAGTCGGATCTCTTGATCTGTTTCATGGTTTGTGGTGCCGTATCTCAGCGCAGACCTCTATATAAAGTACCAGGAGTTCTAGTTATACATAAAACATATGAATTGAACATTGATTATTATTATTCATTGTCAACATCAAAAAGGAAAAATTGCAATTTAAAAGTCCAAGGGCGTTGACGAGTCAGTTAATCGCCGGCGGTTTTGCCCCCGTTGTAGTATTGATTCCATGGGAATTTCGCGAACTCCCTCTTTATTTTTCAATTCGATTCAATGAATGGTAAACGAATGAGTGAATTCTTCCCACCGATTTCCAACGAATCTTTGAACATGATAATAAACATGAAACTTAAAGTACACAAAAGCACAAGCATAGCTTGGAAAATCATGCACCTAATAAGTTAGTAAAAAGTCAATTAAATATACTTATGTGTCACTGTTGAACTGGCAAAGAATACAAATGTTCTCTCGCCAGTCAAGTATCCACCGCTGGCTGTAAGCATTCAATAACCAGCAACAAAGTTTTAACGACGCTCGCAAAGTAATGCGATGCAGCATAAAGTGACCACTTGGTAAAGCCATATCAAAAGTCGAATTAATCTGATGGCACGATAACATTTACCCCAGAGCTGGGCCCAAGTTTTCCGATGAAATTAAAACTTCGCCCAGGCCTATCCTGTCTGATGAAATTCAGAGATTTTAAGCAACTTCTTTGTAAAGAATTTTGTTTACGGCGCGAGTTCTGTTATGACATTCAAATTGATTTTTGACCGCGATATAGACAATGGGTACCTACACGTAATGATTTTTGCTATCAAGTTTTTAAATAATAAAGTTATAAATATGGCAGGTAATTGAATAGCAGGCTTATTGTCTAACGTTCTGACGCTTGCCTTCGCAAACACTATTTCTTTCTGTCAAACGGTATAAAATGATGATAGAAAGAGATGGTGAAAGCGAAGGCAAACGTCAGAAGCGTTAGACAATACGGCCTTATGATGTTTTGAACTCCTAAATTATCAGTCACCTATCTAAATTATCTTTTTCCAAGTTTTCTTTTTATAATTTTATTGATATACACTTTTGCTATTGTACTTAATCATTTTGAATATTCCGTGTCTAAAATTGGGCTTATTATTAATTAATTTAATTTATTGTTAGTTTTTTATTTAGTTTTATTGCATTGTTTAGAACACAATATAATAATCACAACAAAAGAACACGTTGTAGTATAGAATGTATAAAAATAATAGAGTTTAATCTAGGGAAGCTTCTTTTATTCAACTAATAATAACAAACAATATTTTTTTTGAAGATACTTTAGGTTAGGATTTCAAGATTGACAGCTAGCCACAAAAGTTCAAGTAATTGACAAGCTCGGCGACTTGAATTTCGATAAATCACAGGAAAATCTAAATTTACCCGTGATTACCATAAAAAAAACCATTCCACTCAATAAAATGTAAACGAAACTGAATAACAACAAAACGTTGTGATGATTGTAAACAGAGATGCAGCGCACAATGAGCCCACTGAATATTAAACAGTGCAACGACTGGCTGTGTTTTTAAAGTTGGTTTATACAGTTATCATTTCACTGTGCAGTTGGTATTCTGGGGGATTCGGGGGTTTTATCGTCCAGCTGTTGTTGATCTTGCTAATGGGGATACAGATTTTTTACTCAAAAGGCAAAGGTATTCTGGCAATCAGGTTTTGGACGTTTTAATGCTCTAATCTCAGATTGCAGTGGCAAATAGGCAATAAAGAAACGTTTATTGTTAACAGTTTGCCTATTTTTGACGTTCAAAACGTTTACTACTTAGTTACTGCTACAATGTCGTCAAAAGACCAAGGTTATTTAAAAAAATTGTGTAATTAAGTCCTGGGACTGTTAGTAATTGAGCAAAGATCAAGCAAAAATTAGCTTAATCATCCTACCAAAAGAGATTAAATTAAATTAACTGTTGTCATGACCAGTTGTTGAAACGCCTAGTGACAATGATAAGGCAATGTCATGACGTCACTCGCTTCATAAGAAACCGATCGTCTTATTTCGGGCGTAATATGACTAGCTCGATGGCGCAGGGGCAGCAAGGGCGACTCGAGTTCTAGGTTCAATTCTCTCATGCTGCGATTAATCTTTTTATATTTTTTATTAGATAGTTTAGTAAGTAATATTTTAAAAGTAAGATTCAAATAACCATGTTAGCCGAGAGGCAAGCATTACGGTCAAGTTCTTGATACAGAGACGAACGTGTGTCGTGAGGTGTACCTATTGGGAGAAATGTACCCTCACAATTCAATCTGAATCATTAACGACATTTTTAAAGTGAAATTAAAGCAAAAATCCCGAAATTATATATTGTTTTGCGCGTGTTTTGTGACAAAGGGGTAAGTGGAATGCTTGCACAATCTTTGTTTTATCGGCTTTAATTTGAATTGACATTTTGTAGTAACAAACTTATGTTTGTTCTAGCGTTTGGAAATGCCCTTTAAGTCTGGTGCTCATCACTTTGATTAGCGCTGAATAAGCTCCAGCCCTAGACGCTAGCCGGTGGCATTCGGATAGGCAGGGATCCCTGACGGCGTCAAAATCCCTCCTGGCACTCAACCTCTAGTGATAAGTACCTAGTCATAAGTTAGTCGTAAGTCAAGTCCATAGGCACAAGTCTTTTATTTTATTCGTGTTGTTCACATCTAATTGTGACTAGGTAGATATAGCTACTAGTTAGTCGTTAAGTTTTAATTGTGTGTCTTTTATTCGTGCACCAATTTATAATTATAGTGTAAGTTATACTCACTTGGTTAGTTTCACTTATATCCAATTTATTGACCCATAACACTGTATGTTAGACCCGCCCACGCTTTTGAAATGTTGCTTTCAGCTCATTTTCCCTGCTATTAGGTACGCCGATGCTTGTGTTTGCAGGGAAATCCGTTAGTAATAATCTACACACTTTATTCTGATGGTCTTAGGAAATCAAACGTTTAGTTTTAACGCTTAGAACGCACCCAAAACAGTTGAAATTTTTTATAACAAATTCCACTGGAATATAATTCTATATGTACACCAATACTATAAAGATGAAAAATTTGTATTTCGTATGCTTGTATCCAATAAACTCAAAAAGTTGCACCATTAAAATGCTACATTATTCCAGAGTAAGTAACATAGGCTATATTTATTATTAGAAAAAAATTAGGGATCCCTGTTAAAACTTCAATAATGTAATCCAAGGTGTAAATGAGAAAGTTTTGATGACCCTGGTAGCCAAAGCTCAATAAAAAGTATTGAAAGGTCATTTGACCCGGTTTAACAACTAAAATCAAGATTTATTTTTGTACAAGACTGCCATAATCAATAGTGTTACGTTTATCACAAATTCATGAATATTTTGCCGAGTAATGAGAGAGTTTAGCCCAGGAACAATGTTACAAAACGGTTCAAGTAAAATAAGCCCGAATATTTGATGAGGGTCAGTTAAATTATTTAATCTAATTACCATGGCCCCGTGCTCTGCGTTAAAGAAAAGGTCGCACACGCTCCATTTGGTTAAATCAATTTTAAATTATAGTCTAAATTTATGGCATTTCTTCTTAATTATAGACTACGTAGTTTCTATGTAAACGGCATATTTTAAATAAGAAAATATTTTTAGATTCTATTTGACCTGGTCTCAAACTAACTATGCGTACCAGTGTCGATCTACGAGAGCCTGGAATTTACGGATTTTATCTTCGAACATTACATTACTATAAACGCACATCAATGCACCTATTCCTATAATTTGTCTGCACCATCATAGCAGGGAATATGTTAAAAACTGGCAATATTTATACGGCGGAACATAAATCCTGCAGTGTCAATCACGTGGCGTCGCCGGCGCGTCCTGGGAAATACGCTGAGTGCTTTCCCCGCTCTACCATCGGAGGCAGAGTTGCCAACCTGAAAAGAAATTTACCACTAAATCTACTATAATAAACATTTCTAAAACATGTTTTTAGACTAAATGTACTTTTAGACAGTGTTTTTTAACGAAGAAGTAGTGTCGTCGACGAATCAAAGAATAAGCGAGTTGAAGTGGCAAAGGTAATAGGGGCTCAAATAATTAGACAAACATTTGAATTCTAAATCCTGTCGCAACCGTTTTAGTGTGAAGAAATAACAAACATACTACTGTATAGATTCAGGCGGGCCATGCGGAGTTCCATGTTAAATTAAGTGGAATACTTACTTATTTTAACAAAAATACTCACTCATTTGCCAACATTCAAATGAACTATTAATAGTTCATGTTTTGCTTTTGCTTTTCAACGCTTTTGGTTAGCGCTTGAATCAATCAATTATTCAAACTTTTATATTATCATTTTTCATGATCTTCTCTTTGGTATTTAAATGTACAGCAATACATTACATTACTTAGTTGAGAACTTGTATGTAGTTAACTACATAAAAATTCCCAAATGATGTAGGGCTTCTTCTTTATAATACCTATACTTCATTTAATTTAGAATTGAAAACCACAACATCATTATATTGCGGCTCGTCAACTATTTCTTACCTAGCAAATAGTATAGTACGATAGTATGGGAGCCGCAAAATAAAATTGTTTTAATGTCACTTTATTTGCGTGTCGTCAATTGTTACTCTAGTACAAATTGTAAAGAGATTACAGTTCACGAGCCGCTACATAAAGTTGTTGTGGTTTATAATTCTAAATTAAATGGAGTATATGTAGTTGTTGTGGATACTAAGTGCGCAAATTGTTTTTCGTTATAATGTGTATGGCAAAATGGCAAATCTGCTGTTATAATAGATGTCTGGTAACACTGATTGAAGGTTCCTTTACTAGTCGCGAGCAAAAGTGTAATTTTCAGTGTTAAGTTTAGTTGACGGCGGTGAGATGGTATCATACTGTGTCTAGACGTTATGTTTTATTCGTGGGTCGCATGCGATGTTTTTGCAGACAGATATAAATATGACGGGGGCAAAGAGATTTAAAAAAATATTTTGCCACTCTTTTAAGGTACACACACACTGCTGCTTCCATTGACTCGTAGTGAAAATGTGAACAAAAACGTGGCGCAGGAAGGCTCCCAACAAACACTTGGATGCGGCACCCCAGGACCGATCTTGTTGAACTCTTTAGGGAGACCTTTGTCGAGCAGTGCACGTCTTTTGGCTGATATGACGATGATGATGAAAAATTTGTTATTTTCTTTTACACCAAGTATAGTAAGCAAGGATGATATAGACTGGATTGGCAGTCGCCATAGTACGGATCGGCCGCGGTTTTTGTAGTTCGATTATTAAATCTAGATGGCGCTGAAATATAGCCAGAGGCTTTGAAGGCAAAACAATAAGACTACAGATGTTTCATATTACTACAAATGTATTATTTTTCAAAAATATTGCATAATAATACATTTGCAGTGATATGAAATATCTGTAGTCTTATTGTTTTGCCTTCAAAGCCGCTGGCTATATTTCAGCGCCATCTAGGTAGATTCAATAATCGAACTACAAAAACCGCGGCCGATCCGTACTATGGCGACTGCCAATCCAGTCTATATCATCCTTGATAGTAAGTATAGTATTTCCCCTATATACCAAGTTTCATCTAAATCCGTTATGGCGAGTAACAACATCCAAATATAATCACAAATTTTCTCGTTTATAGTAGATAAGTATTAGTATGATAGTGTAATGTTAAGACTACAGGATTAGTACCTACGTTAAAGGAATATTAACACTCGTACCGCCTATATTCTAGGGGCGGCCAATCGGTCGATCGCGGCTATTGATCCAGCCGATCGTGGCAATGACTATGCGATTGGTAGATCGCACGGAGTCTAATGAGTAAACAGTAGATCGTGAGTTTGCTGAACATGAAGTCTGGTCATGTCGTTGGCCACCCCTAACAACGAACATTGTAACGGTGAACCACCATTTTTAGATCAAACCTACGCCATTAAGTCCAAACGTCCTTGTTTACACATCTTATCAACATTAAGCATACGCAGAATGTACGTTTGATTAAATTACCCGAGATCAAGGATACATGGCCTACATCCACAAATACAGAAGGAACAGTTCCATTCCACTTGTACCCGAGCTCATTATAAAGTAATACGTACCGAGATTAACCCAGACAAATTAACACTTAGACAAGATAATCTAATTTGTGGGGATGAGCGTACGAAGCAGGGACAACACGCGAGAGACATGCGGAACGAAATTAGCCCTCACAATTGATTCGACGCACGAATTCTAGTATTTAATATATAATTTGTAGGTAAAGTTCATGTCTGTCTGCTATATATTCAGGCGTTACTGTGCAGAGGTCCATGGTAAAATAAATGGAATACTTAATTCGCTACTCACCGATAAAAAATAAGTAAAATAATCAATGCAAACGCAACTCAACTCACAACCAAGAGAACCACCATCACCATAAATAAGAATACGGACAAGTGTTTCGCCTCTTCGTCCTTCGATCGACCTTCGCAGGATCAACTGTCGCTGATGATGCATCGGAGAAAAACTAGAAATAAACCAGATCTCAATTAAACAAACAATTTAAACTACTCAAAAACTTACAATAACGAAATATTAAATCACTACAATAACGAGTTAAACGGTCTGGCTACGACCAGAAATCTGTTCATTGCGCGGCTGTGATGCTCACCTCACAGCAGTCATCTGGCAGCACAGGCAATGGACAGAAAAAACGCTCCCGCCACCGGACGCGTAGGACAAGCCCGGCTGTAAAAATATGGTGTCGTAAATCGCAGGACGCCCTGGTAAGTTGCACGGTCCTGAATGGCACTCCGATACATTATAAGCCGACGTGATTTACCGTCGCTATAAATATCGCTTTCCTTACTATTCTGTACAAACTTCATAATAATTCATAGCAACAAAGACATTGGCAGTGAAGACTGTAAATGCTGTATAATTTGCGGAGATGCGACTGGCTCGCCGCGTCGTGTTGCGGCTCCTGTATTTATTGCGTCCTGAGTTGATTTATGGTTACGAATGCTGGTAAAAAATACTGCTATTTGCCCGTGTTAGATATACTAAGTAATAGAAACTATTATAATATTATTAGATATGTATGGTGATAAAATATATTGGTAAAATAAGTAAATAAATGAGATATAATTATGGAATTGATAATTTAAGGTAATGCTTGGCTCTAAAGACAAGCAAAATAATAATTAAGATACTTTCCGATTGTCTTACACTGGTGACGTCAGTTGTTTGCGACTCACCCAGACGGCAAGGCAAACCTATAAAAGGCCTTCTTAGGCCAGGTAGAAAGCACTTTGTAACGAGCCGTCGCCGTGGTCACATGACAGTTAAGTACTTACTTGTTTGTATAATTAATAAATGGCTATAGTTTGTTTCTATATCTTTCATATGTAAATATATCAATAATTATCGTATAGCTTATATTTTATATTAACGTGTATAGCTATAAATTAATGAAAACTTGAATTATGTTGGTAACTGAATAATATTTATATATATCGAGAATCTTGTGTTGTTATTCGTTATCATTAAAAGCTATTATTTCATTGGAAAATAAGATTTGTTTCAATATAAGCGATTTCTCGAAATATGGTTTGATCTGTTTGTTTTACTTACCAAATATATATATCTTAACCCATCATAGACTGATTATTTTATACTCCGTTAACTCCTGGCCCCAATAAACATCAGAATAAGTTATTTCCTTGTTTAATATCTATATGTCATGTTCTAACATGTGACTATAAAGCAGCTAATCAAGAGAACTTAACTGTCACTTTCTATATATATTTCTAAGTAAAAGAATATCGATAGGTATATAGAATATCTAATATGAACAGACCCAAATCTAACACCCGCAATTGACTAAGGAAACTAATAGGTAAAATTTAGAAGTATTTTCTTTCACCGTCGAGTCTTCCCGTGATTATGATGCAACAAATATCAGGAGCTTATTAAAAATGGGTATGTATTACAATACCGAAGTACGAAAGACCGAATGTATTAAAACATCGAATGGGTCAAAAGACCGACACGATTTTTTTCTGAAACCGTTAACTATTTAAGATTGTTATAAAACAAACCTAACCTAATGGGTTCCATATGATGCCGTTTTAATAAATTCTGAAAAGTTTACGGTTTCAGAAAAAAATCGTGTCGGTCTTTTGACCCATTCGATGTTTTAATACATTCGGTCTTTCGTACATCGGTATTGTAATACATACCCTTAAAAATAATGTCATTGTGTCGCTTTGCGGACTACCTTTAGTTGTTTGATGTTTAAGTTAGTTTAAGTCAAGTTTAAGACTGAAAAACAGCGGGCTCGCTGATTATTATTCCCTGTTTATCTCATACTAGCCTTCTGTCCGCAGCTTCGCCCGCGATAAATTAATTTTCCCGTAGGAAAAGGTATTTTCTCGCGGTAAAAACTAGCCTATGTCACTTAGTGATATGATAATTTAGCTTTCTAACGGCAAAAGAATTTTTGATTTCGGTCCAGTAGTTTTTAAGTTTATTCGTTACATACAAAAATACAAATCTTTCCTCTTTATAATATTAGTGTAGACTTATAACAGTCCGGGAATAAATCCGAACTCATTCTAAATCTCTTACAGATTTACTAGTTGCTTTACCTGTGATACGAAGGTTTACGGTTTACCCTTTTAAGTTAATTACAACCAAAGGTCGATTATATTCGAAACCAGATGAAATAGTCCAAAATTTGAAGTTGCGTTATCAAAAAGTTTTACAAGATAATCTGTAACCTCCAGTCGCCAAATTGTACCCAACTTAACTCGGGGAATCGTTTTAATTTGCAAGTTAAAACGTTCAGTGGTTCCTTGGGGGGTTATCATCCATCTTCCCCTCCCATTAGACCTCGATCGGGACTCCATAATTTCCATTGCATCGACCTAGTGGATTAGTTTCGAGTTTAATGAATCTTTATTAGCGAATAATGAGTTTTTGGAAAGTTCAGTACATTAATCACCCGCGACGATTGCGAGAGCGTGTGATAGTCCATTACTCTTTGCTTTAGTGAGTTAGGTCTGGCTAAGACTTTATTGTGACTAACAACTTTTCTACTTAAAGGCTCTTGACCTTGACCCCACGTTGGTTAGAGATGAGGTCAATGTTGAAGCGAGCTCATTCAGACTGGTTGGCTATGAAGTTATGAATGGTTTTAAAGGTTAAAACCATTTAAAACCATTCTTCAATCTTTATAGTCTAGTCGACAAGTTGAAAATGGTACAAAATAGAGATACTGCTCTTAAAATTACGTGCGATAGCTCATTGGATCCGGAATGACGTCTAGAAAAATGTGCTAAAAGCGTGTATTAGCACATAAAAAATTGCAAAAGTTATAAACAATTAAAGATGAAAAAAAAATGGCATTTCGTTTTTTGCCAATATTTCATAAACTATTAATATTTAAGAAATTTAAAAAAAAGATTCTGAAAGAGGAGGAAATTTCCAATAAAAAACTCCTAACTCCCGGAACTCTATCTCCATTATTTATAATTTTAATTTAACGCTGAAAATAGGTCTGCGCGTGACATTTTTAGGATGCGCGCGTGGCGTCAAAAGCGAGTACGGCGCATTAATTAATTTATTTAAAGTATTAAATATTTTTTTTTTAATTTGAAAAAATTATGGTGTGTTCTGAACACTATAAATAATTTATTCCCGTTGGAAATTTTGCTTAAAGTTAATTTTTCAACGAGTTAAACAATTGTTAACTAACGAAATTTTCTCGAACTATCGTCTTAATTATAAGTGAAAAAAAATGTTTAAATAATGGTCGTAAAAAATTTTCGCTTCGTAGAGCCTTTCTTACATACATACTTAACAACATCGTGCCATAAAAGTTAAAAAAATATTGATACTTTGTTTATAACAATTTTTTTACTTGAAGAAAAACTTAAAAATCCAAGTAATGTTGTTAAAAAATTTTTTTTTTTTATAAATCATCATATTATCGTTTTTTTATTAATACAAGATATTAATTGATTTGCAAAAAAAATTTTTCCCGGCATTTGTTGATAAATTTTTTATAAACAAATTGATTAAATCAATATTTTTAAAAAATTTTTTTTCACAATTTTATTACATTATAAATATTATGATTTTTAAAAAAAAAATTTTTCCTTAATAACAATTTTTAATTGTTTATAATCGTTTTTTTTATATTTCTATTGTTTAAATAATTAGTTAAGAAATTATTTTTTTTCTAAAAATCATAATTGACAGTCCTCTATAAAGAAACAAAAAAAAAAATTTTTTTTATCAACAATTCTATTGTTTATTAACTTACCAATTTGTTATAAACAAATTTTCAACTTTTTTTTATTTTTTTTCTAAAACTTCTAAAATTAACAAAAACAACCATATATAACAAAGTATAGAAAAAAATTTTTTTCAATTTTTTATTGCACTTTTAAAAAACACGTGTTACAAAAGTTGCAGCGGCTGCTTAGTTTGTCTACTAAAAAACTGAAATAACTTTTAAACTATTAGAGATACGAAAATAAACATTCTAGTCGATTTTATAATCGGCAGGAAGAGCTAGTAATAAGCCGTTGGGATCAAATGTGGTAAAGGGTTTGTTGGAAAAACTAAACTGCGACCCGCATGAGCATATTGTGTACTTTGACAAGTTTTTCACAAGCCACGCAAGATCTACTTAAATCTGGTTATCGTGCAACTGGTACTGTGAGGGAGAACAGGATAAAAAATGCACCTTAGTATCCATCAAAGAGATGAAAAAAAGGAACCGAGTAGCGTTTGATCATCAATTTGATACAGCCGATCAAATTTTGTTTGTAAGATGGCTTGACAATAGCACAGAATATATAATAGTACTAACGTACAGAATGGACACGCTCCGCCCCGCACCGATTCGAGTTACCCCACCCCTCAATGCGCAGATTGCCGGACACCGCCCGAATCCAGAAGAGTGCGCGCGCGATGTATGTAGGCGTATGCGTGTACAGACGTCGTCGTGCTTATGTAGATTCAAGAGCCGTGTGACAATAGTGTATGCACGATGGGTATCAACTATGACTTTATTTATCCTTTGAGCAAAGTAAGAAAATAGAGTTCCACAGAAGGGAGAAAAGTGGACGTGGACATTCCTTGTGTCTTCCAGATTTACAACAGAGGAATGGGCGGAGTTGATCAAGCAGAGTTGAATAGCTTTACGGAGTAAAAAATGGTGGTGGGTTATTTTACCTACATGCTAGATTTGGCTGTAGCTAATGCTTGGCGTCTCCATAATCTAGTCGCTGATGATAATGACAAGCTTGACCAATTTCAGTTTCACCGAAGTATTTCACAATTTTACATAAAGCGAATAGGTACTGAAAAACCCGATGGAAAGCGTTGAAAACCCTCTTCTAATGTGCCAAATTTAAGTCAAGATGGTGCTGGACACTTCTCCAGAAACTGTCAACTCAGCTCCGGTGCATCATAAGCCACAAGAAAGCACGTTGGTCATGCAAAAAAATGCATCAAATCATTGTGCATCGAAAGGGGATACTTTGAAAACAACCACACATAGACCCACTGGCCCCATTTAAGGACGGCATTTTTTTTTCAGGACTATGAAGATTTTTATTCAGTTTTTTTTCATAAAGTATAAGATTTTCTCAAAAAGTTGCTTTCTGTTTGTATTTGGGTTTAAATGGGTTAAACACGTGGCACTTCAGTTAATAATATATTATAGAAATCGATTTTACTTCGATGTACTAAAAATTCAATGTCTTTTTGATGGAATGAAAAATTAATTTCAACAAAACTTCATGCAATCACATCAACACTAAATAAAAATTTTTAATACACCACGAGGCTTATACACTGAACTGTTTTTGGTAACTGTAAGATCGACTATGAGCCACGTTTTTAACTGAAGCAGGTATAGACTATAAGCCACGTCAGCAAAGAAAGCAGGTAACAGAAGGGACAAGATTCAAAGGTCGGACAGAAAAAATGGCCTCTAAAAGAAGCAGCTGTTCATTGTTAAGTACAGAACTCGAAATAAATGATGAATATTACAAGACAAATAATAACTGTGAGAAGCGAGAGAACCGTAAAAGAGAAAAAAATGCCAATAATTAATTAAAAAATGACATGATTTATAAATAAATAACTACAACGTTTATATATTTTATTACTTGACAAAATAGTCCTGAAGGTCTGTAACCGTATCTGCATTATTTAAAAAGTTAGGAGTCACGAAAGTTCGAAAAACATCGAAAAAAATATAAGTTTTTATAAACAAATGCGCGTAACAATAAATTAGTAATAACTAAAATTTTTTTGAATAATTCATTTAAAAGATCGTTTAACTGGTAGTTTCATGTTTATCGTTTAACTATTTATAAAATCGACTAGAATGTTTATTTTCGTATCTCTAATAGTTTAAAAGTTATTTCAGTTTTTTAGTAGACAAACTAAGCAGCCGCTGCAACTTTTGTAACACGTGTTTTTTAAAAGTGCAATAAAAAATTGAAAAAAATTTTTTTCTATACTTTGTTATATATGGTTGTTTTTGTTAATTTTAGAAGTTTTAGAAAAAAAATAAAAAAAAGTTGAAAATTTGTTTATAACAAATTGGTAAGTTAATAAACAATAGAATTGTTGATAAAAAAATTTTTTTTTTTTGTTACTTTATAGAGGACTGTCAATTATGATTTTTAGAAAAAAAATAATTTCTTAACTAATTATTTAAACAATAGAAATATAAAAAAAACGATTATAAACAATTAAAAATTGTTATTAAGGAAAAATTTTTTTTTTAAAAATCATAATATTTATAATGTAATAAAATTGTGAAAAAAAATTTTTTAAAAATATTGATTTAATCAATTTGTTTATAAAAAAATTATCAACAAATGCCGGGAAAAATTTTTTTTGCAAATCAATTAATATCTTGTATTAATAAAAAAACGATAATATGATGATTTATAAAAAAAAAATTTTTTTAACAACATTACTTGGATTTTTAAGTTTTTGTTCAAGTAAAAAAATTGTTATAAACAAAGTATCAATATTTTTTTAACTTTTATGGCACGATGTTGTTAAGTATGTATGTAAGAAAGGCTCTACGAAGCGAAAATTTTTTACGACCATTATTTAAACATTTTTTTTCACTTATAATTAAGACGATAGTTCGAGAAAATTTCGTTAGTTAACAATTGTTTAACTCGTTGAAAAATTAACTTTTAGCAAAATTTCCAACGGGAATAAATTATTTATAGTGTTCAGAACACACCATAATTTTTTCAAATTAAAAAAAAAATATTTAATACTTTAAATAAATTAATTAATGCGCCGTACTCGCTTTTGACGCCACGCGCGCATCCTAAAAATGTCACGCGCAGACCTATTTTCAGCGTTAAATTAAAATTATAAATAATGGAGATAGAGTTCCGGGAGTTAGGAGTTTTTTATTGGAAATTTCCTCCTCTTTCAGAATCTTTTTTTTAAATTTCTTAAATATTAATAGTTTATGAAATATTGGCAAAAAACGAAATGCCATTTTTTTTTTCATCTTTAATTGTTTATAACTTTTGCAATTTTTTATGTGCTAATACACGCTTTTAGCACATTTTTCTAGACGTCATTCCGGATCCAATGAGCTATCGCACGTAATTTTAAGAGCAGTATCTCTATTTTGTACCATTTTCAACTTGTCGACTAGACTATTAAAACCATTTAAAGATGGTTTGATTTGTATATTTCAAGATCATCTTTTAAGTAGCACACACTTTCGCGTCTCGACATGCAGTAGGTAAGTATAAATAGTTGTAAAATTGCGGGATTTTACTAAAACGTTTTTCTAACTTTACTTTCTAACTTTTACTGATTCCTGTGGAATAAATTATTCCTTCGTTTTTGTTTACGTTAGGTAGGTACCCTGCGGATTTAAACTTAGCGGCTGAGATGTCGGTAATTTACATTATAGCATACTTCCTGATCCTGTGCGATTTTTAGTTCAATCGGGTAGTGTAGTCGTCATCATTATCATCATCCCAGCCTATAGGTATATACGTTTCACTGCAGGGCACAGGCCTCCTCTCAGAATGAGAGGGCTTTGGTGGGCCGTTGCTGGGAACTTCACACACACACCATTGAATTTCATCGCAGGTGTATGCAGGTTTTCTCTTTCTTACGATGTTTTCCATCACCGTAAAGCTAGCTCATGGTAAATTTCAAATGTATCTGTTTGTTAAGTACCTACTAGGTACACATAACAAAAAATTTTCAGATGTAAGGTAAATGCCCTAGTGTCTGACATGCTAACGCCCAATAGATAACACTGCTGACGTGCTGACACCTCAATTTTTAATGACATAAAGTTAAATAGCAACCACTCGGACTTCTACTGACACCACAAAAACGTTATTCTCAAACGTTAGCATTCAGAATGTGTGAACAGCTGGCTGGCGCGTAGGCCTGTGTTTACAGACAATAGCGCTGTAAAGCCCACGTGCGCCCTCTGGCGGCATAAAAGTAATAATATGAATACGTTATGCCCTCGCGTGAAACTATGAGTTTTGTGGTTATTACGCTTAGTTTAATATTAGTCTGGCGTAGGCAGCTGTTTTATAAGGTTTTTTGTGACGAACACTTGTAACCCAGCTAGAATATTCCAGATTGCCGCATATACGAGAGGAACTGTGAATTGTAGTTCTAGTTCCTGAATAGGTCCATCGCGGCATGGTTTGTGTATTATTTGACGATAAATGGTTTCTGCTTACCTACTTACTACGTTTTAAAAGTTGGCAAGTATAACTTTTTTTAATCCTAATAATTACGATTAAAAAAATACACAAAGGTTAGGTAGTTGCCTAAATATCAGCTAATACATTTTGCCCACGCTTATAATCCTCGATTATTATTCGGGATGAGGGCAAACTTACTAAGACTTTTAAAAAATATTTATTGATGCAAGTTTATTTCCTGACTGTCATCTGGAGATGGAGACGTCCTTGCATTTTTCCCTGTATATCGAAAATATAAATAAATCTCTCTTTCTCTCTCGCTGTCATTTACAGTCAATCACTAGAGTCGGGTGAAATTCGACTTGTAAGACTTGACGACAACTTTCATGTGAACATAGGAAGTTGAATAAAAGCTAAAAGCACAAGAGCATGCAAATACCCACAGCACAAACGGTATTCGCTGCAAACAGCGTAATCGCACATAATCGTGTATCAGGCTAATACCTGATTTTACACTCCAATATTTCCCGCCGTATTTACGCGTGAGAAACACCGTTCTACGGCTACTGTGTTGCCAGGCGCGATTTTAAGTAGGTAATAGATTCAGTGGCTTTAAAAAAAATATAGATGTCGCGTTTGACAGATGTCATTCTCATACTAATTATAACCTACAACTTCTAATTTGGGGCGAGAGTCAGATGATCTAGTCGTGCTGTTGAACATTATGATTGATTACGCTTTAAAGGAAAAGTAGTGTTTGAGTCTCTGCAGCCTGGGCAACAACAGTTAAGTAATTTATTTGTCTAATTAATAAATTAGAAAAGTTAAGAGGGTAGATTAGGCTGTCATGCTTAACAACGAATAAACTTTGCAATTGCACGAAGTCTAAATAAAAAAAATTGATAGTCTTGTTCGATTGCATTCTTAAATTGTGCTGGAATGGCAGTTCATAAGCACGAAAATAAAAATTTCACGAGTTGTACCTATGTTAATGTCAACAAGACTTTATTATTATTTATTTTTAAAAATGGCTTCTGTCCTATTTCAGGACAATTTCGCCAGTGTCAAAGTAAGCTCTCTTTGGGAGCGAAGTTGTACGGTGATTGTAGTTTTTGCAACTTGATAGTAAAATTCCAGAAACCACGTGGAGACAACTTGCGCATTAAAAAATGTCAGACACGAGAGCAATATAGAATTTTGTGATCACTGTTAATTAAGGTTAATCGCCGCATAAAACACTATCAAAATTATACTTCAACTAGCCAAAGAAACAAGAAATACCAAAATTATATATACTGTCTACATCTGCCATGTTCGAATGCTACAAACCGAATCCGTCAACAAGACTAGATTCTTTGCGGTTAGGTTTTGACTTTTAATAACTTCAAGTCCGACCTTCAAAGTAGGGTGGTTTCTACTTTGAATTGCAAGAGCGATTTGTATTTTTGGTACCAAATCAAAATGTCCTTTGGTTCAAAAGACTGAATTTTAAATATTTTTCGAAATCGATAATTTTAAATTTTATGATTAAAATACACACAACAAGTAAAGACACATAAAAAGTCCAAGAATGGCAACACTACCAACGGGTCATCCGTACAAATGCGCGTCGTTAGAGTGACGGGTGGATCATTTTTCACGGCGCAATCGGCCCATTTTATCACTGTTTAGGGCTAAAATATTATTGGTGCCATTTGCCGTGATAAAATTCTGGAAGGGTTTAATCCTCGATCCCGAACGGTCGCGGTCGTCGGCGGCGGGAATGGTGCTATTAAATGTACAATTTTAGTTAATTCGCTGAGGAATTAAATTTCAAGGTGATTTTTGTCTTCATCTAAACTTCGAGATATCATTCAGTATAATATTTTTCGGCTCTTAGTCACGAACTTTTTAATACTAAATTACATCCGACGTTATCTTTAGTTTAGCGGTTTTACCGTGAAGAGGTAACCAACAGAAAGACCAGAGGTACTTTCACGGGGTCTCCCTCAATTGGCATAACATTGTTACGCATGCCATTGAAGTGGCATAACAATAAAAACACATAATATAATTAAGTATAACGACCATAAGCATAACGTTATTAAATCCAACACAATTTTTTCATAGCTTTGTCTGGCATAACTTTATGATTATGACGCAATACTAATAAGTCCCCTAAACCACAAAAATTCGCCAAGTCGTAACTCCAATAATAAGCGAACTGTAGGCGCAGTTCTGCCATCTAAGGCCCCGCACTATTAATATAATTAGAAGGCATTACGGGGCTTATTACGAAGCCAGCAATGGGCTTAGATTTATAATGCATAAGTAACCTCTTTGTTTGTTCCCGGCACAATGGTGAACAAAAGCGCTTTGCATTTCGAGCGTTATGTTGCTAATAGCAGTGTGTTACCGGTTGTAGGAACCTGCAACGCAGAGCAAAGGTGATTAAGCTATAAACGATGAAGCTTAAGATATGTAGAGTCAGTTTCATCAGAGCACGGGTGCAGCAGAATCAGCCCGTTTGATGGCAGTTTTGACAATTGGGGATGTCTATTTTTTTGCAATGTATAGAAAATCGAAAACCATTTCGAGATAAATGCTTTTTAAATCGTTTTCTGTAGTTATTTAATTTTAATACTATGTAATGAATTTATTATATAACAAATAAGCAATAACCTTCATTTGACATTGGTGTAAATTGCGTGACCGGTTCAAGTCGTACTTTATTCTGTGTGGTTAGAATTCTTCACAATTTACGCGTGGATTATACTACGGAGTTTGATTTGGACCCGCTGTCTGACATCTAGCACTTTGTCAGTGCCAGTAAAGTGACACAGTGTATAGTGTACCACTACGCAAAAAATAATTAAAGGGGTTGCCTTATCGTACGCATTTAGATAGATTTAGAAATTTGGCATTGTGGGAGCCCTCAATTATAATCTGACGTCATCAACTAAAATAGTTTCAATAATTAATTTGGAAAAAAGTAGAGAACTAAATGACAAAATATAGTTTCTTATAATTGACCTTTCTATACAAAAAAAAAAATAAAAACCACTGGTAATTTTTTTTAGACATTCCCAATTAAGTTGCATAAAATTCTTCCCCACTTAACGTATAGGGGAGGTATCCTTAAATGTGCATGATTATTGGGTATTACTATCTTGTCAAATTGCACCCTATGTGTAAAACCGCTGACAGACAGATGTTTGTAAAAAGAGTTTGCTTTAGATATTTTCAAACCATTGGACTAAGGAACTCTAACAATAAAGGCATGCAGCTGATATGCAGATATACACCAAATGTCATTAAAATGTGTAGTAGTTCAGCCGTGAAAATGTAAAGTATGTATTAAGGATATAAAGACAGTCACATAGACTTTTTCGTTAAAATTAAATGTAAATGGTAAAATTCGAACTTTAACACGATTTAATTGTCTCATTTACCTCGTGGCTATCGTGGTCGTTGTGTAGTGGTGTGCTTGTGACCACAGACGGTGCAATACAATCGAAACGTGCAGGTAAATGTTATATTAAGTATATGGGCGTTTGAGTTAGCTTTCTATTTTTCATATATTTATCAGTTTTTGGATAGCCGTTTAGTCGACCAAGAAATTCCTTTACCATACCTATTAGGGATCAATGTCTGTTGTATGAAAAAAAAAACAAAAATCAAAAATCTAGTTCTTTAGGTAGCGTTAAGGACTCTTTTACATGTCTTTTTTTGAGTCAACTAGCGCTTTCGGAAAAACAATTATTCTCAAGAAGAATGCGCCGCAAAAGACTATTTTCATTTACGAGTCAATAATGTGACAGTCAGTCTTATTGTTTTATTATATGTTACGACTGTAATCTCGGTGCTGAAGGTCCATCATTTGTAGCTCTACTTTTATTCCTACTATCTAACTCTGCTAATAGATCACTCAAAATAAAAAACCGGCCAAATGCGAGTCGGACTCGCGTACAGAGGGTTCCGTACAAATTATTAGGTATATCAAAATATACGCCGTAAACCGTCGTAACTATATTAATCCAGTGTTAGCAGAGCCCTTCTTCAAAGTAAAATGTACGGAGTATTGGTTAGTCGGGAGCCCCCTTTAATTTTTAACTTTATTTTCTTTCGCGTATTTGTTGTTGCAGAGCTATATAGTAATTATTAATCGGTGAATATTTCAAATGTCAGGTTAAAGCCATTATAAGATCGAGTAAAAAACAGTGACAAAAACTCGTTTCTTGTATGAAGACCACCTTTAACTTTATTTTATTTTTAGTATTTGTTGTTATGGCGGCCACAGTAATAGGTACATAATTAATCGGTGTAAAATTCAAGTGTCTAGCTATTATGGTTTAAGAGATAGAGCCCTGTGACAGACGAACGGACAGACAGACAGCGGAGTCTCAGTAATAGGGTTCCGTTGGCATCCCTTGGGTATGGAACCCTAAAAACTACACGGAACTACAAAACAGAACACTGCGAGATTGCCAGCCTCCCAGTTCAAAGTAGCGAATTGCGAACTCGCTATGGTAATTATGACATTAGGTTCAGACTTTGTGCTAGGCTTGTGCTGAGTTATGGATGTGTTACGTGTTACAATTACAAATTAGTGTTAATGCCAGCAACGAACGGTGCGTGAATTTACATTTCTGTTATTAAGGCTAATGTACAATGAAAATTCTTGTGTTGGAACTCTACTGGTGCGAGTTTTCTTAATTAATTTGGCTAGAAACTTGTAGTTTGGATAAAGACTGGAACAGAGCACGTAATAATGTGGCAGTTTTCTCGTATAACGTATCGGCATTGCGATTCAGCGAAAAAATGCTACCGATAATGTCCCACCGAAACTTTATTTTTAGGCTATTTAGTGTATAATTTTTAAACTTGTGTTCGTTTTAGCTTTTTTAATATGTATTGTGTCATAGATGTGATTATCCGATAAATTGATAGTTTGAAAGCTCTAAAGAAAGGTAATATCGATTATATTCAATGTGGAACAGCAACCGTTCTTACAAATAACTATAAATTAAAAAAATTAAAAACCCCCAACGCAAGTTTGAAAATCCCTTCCACAACTAACAAAAGAGCTGATAACTTTAGAACGGCTGAACCAATTTTGATGAAGCATGTCTAAGAACCATTGCCAAGAAACTTGCTTTCTAATAAAAAAACTGCATCCAAATCAGATCACCCGTTTAAGAGCTATGTTGCCACAGACAATCACACACACATAGCGGTCAAACTTAAAACACCCCTCTTTTTGTGTCAGGGCTTAAAAATTAGCAAAAATGCGCCAGTGGCGAACCCAATACACTACGCGACTTCGCCCGAATGCCGCACGAAAGCCCACGAACGCAGTTTCAACTTCGGTCGTAGTTTCAGCGGATTTTCTGTCGAGATTGAAACTAATCCGAAACTTTAAACTTGTCGAAACCGAAACCGAATGTTCGGTTGGACACTAGCTGCCAGTATCTTTGGGTCTAGTTTTAATTTGGTTGTTAGTTAGTTTGTGTAAAATGTGAATAATTATGTTTACGAAACAATTGATATTTCATAGCACCTTTTGTAATAAAAATCAGGAGCATATAACTTTTTAGTATTGCATAAATGTAATAAGTATGTTACTACCTATCTTAGATTAGATTAATATTATGTTACTTGCATGTTACTTGTTACTACTATCTTAGATTAATTATTATGTATAGCTTGTAAGTTCTCATTTAAGTGAACATGTACTTTTGTTCTTATGAGAATAAATTCTTTAAACCGAAACCGAATAATTCATGTGAAGAGAGACTAGATGAGGCTATGGATTTTTTTTTAAGAAATTTAATTATTTATTCAATTAACACAATTAACATTATAATATAATTTACATTCAAAATTAAAATTAATATTTTGGAATCAAAGATAGTGGAAAGATATCGCTTCAATTTCTACTGCAGTAGGCATGGGATGAAGACATAAGATTATCTATACCTATACATACATTTATGTGTAGTAGAGCTTCTCCAAATAGAATTAAATGCTGATGAACACCATCCACGTCACCACGCCACGACGGATGGTGCTCTTCCACTGTACGTTTTAAGCGATCTTTTTTGCCTCGTAGAGACCAGCAGCTTTCCGAAATAGAATTCGATGCTCACCTCGACGGATGGTGCTCATCCACTTTTTTTTTATGTTAGAGAGGCCAGACAAACGAACTGGGTCACCTGATGTTAAATGATCACCACTGTCCATAGACACCCGCAGCGCTTTACGCGATGCCAGTGCGTTGTCGGTCCTAAAAGGGAGAGGAAAAAGGAAACGGAAGAGGAGGGGGAGAGGTACAGGGCCCCCGGTGCTCTCACTGACCGTACGAAACGCAGCAGGAGAACTGCTGCTTCACGCAGGTGTTCTGTGAGAGGGTGGTACTGCCCCGGACGAGCCGGCCCATTCGTGATGCAGCGGCTAGCTACAACATGGCTCTACCACTGTACGTTTTAAGCGATATTTTTGTCTCGTATGGACCAGAAGCTGAGGTTAGCAGTCATAATGGTGCTGTGGGTGTCCATGGCCAGGATGGTAATTTATAATCAGGCGAACGAATGCTCGTTTGTCAGCTTTAGTTTATTAAAAAGTATTTTTCCAAACTGCCTCAAATTTTATGCTTTATTGAATGAAGGTCAATAATTTTATTTGTTTCTGGGCGATAGTTAAGTACTGATTTTCAAACAAGTTAAAGTTTTGAAGTAACCTTTTATAATTGTAAAAAGACTACCTTTTAAATCACTCGTAAACACTCCGTAAACACTTAGGTTCAGCATCATCATCATCTCTACTCTTAGAATGAGAGGGCTTGGGCTTTAGTTCCCACGCGGGCCCAGTGCGGATTGGGAACTTCACATATACCATCGAATTTCTTCGGTCACGATGTTTTCCGTCATCGTAAAGCTCATGGGAATTTTTTAAATGCAATGTCGCACATAAGTTCTGGAGAACTCTGATGTGCAAGCCCGGTTTTGAACCCACGACCCTCTGCTTGAGAGGGTTTTTTATTTCATTTGAAGTCATCATCATCCCAGCCCATATCTATATGTCCTACTGTAGAGCACAGGCTTCCTCTCGAAATGAGAGGACCTTTTAAAATTTTATAAAGCAACTATATATATTTTAAATCACTCTTAAACACTCCGTAAACACTTGGGTTAGTCGACATATTTCTAGAATGTTCCCAGACTTCCAAGTTGCCGAAACTTGGTGTTCCCATGAGAAAATTCTAAATTGTGCTGACGTTCGCGAAGTTTGAGTTTTCAAGAGTTACGTAAAACGCAGCACATCAGTTCACTTAACCGTGTAGCAGCAGAACTAGAGTTCACCCGACACATTTTAGTTTATTTATAGCTGTTACCCGTGATTATGTTCCCAATCCGCACTGGGGCCGCGTGGGAGCTACGACCCAAGTCCTTTCATTCTGAGAAGAGGCCTGTGCCCTGCAGTGGGACGTATATATATATATATATATATGATAATGATGATGATTACCCGTGATTTCGTCTACGCAGAATGTTTTTAACGCAACGGGAACTATGTAATTTTCAATAAAGGCTATTTTATTCTTTGAAGTTCAAACTTGCCAAATTTTGTAAAGATCGGTGGAGCAGTTTTTTGAGAAGGAAGTAAAACGGTAGACAAGGAGACAATATTACTTTCGTATTTGAGCATTTCTATTTTTCGTTGTACCCAAAATTAAGAAATTTTTAACAGGAAGTTAAAATTTGTCCGTTTGGTTACGCACGTTTTCAAGTCTTTACAATAAAAAAAAAACTTAACAAATCGGACAATTCTTCACTTCTTGATAAACATTGTTAAACTTGTCCGATTTGTTACGTTTTTTTATTGTAAAGGCTTGAAAATGTGCGTAACCAAACGGACTAAAAAACTCCTTGTTAACAATTTCTTAATTTTCAGTACAACGAAAAATAGAAATGCCCATTTACACCTTTTTTTTACGTGAATCGTTGTTATGGAGTATGCAGTATTGGATTCTAGAGTTTCGTGCCTACATACGTTATTTAAATTTGGATAACGCTAAAAACGAGACGAAATCTAAAGCTTTTGATCTTCACTTTTATCACAAAAAAAAAACATTTCTTAGACTTTCTTCGAGACACAATAAATATAAAGAAATTTAAAGTTTATATTTATTTAGGAGATTAAATTATCTTTACCTTTTTAGCAAAAAACGAAACCTCGAAAATGTAATCATAATTCTTTGCTCAATAAATCTGCTAAAAGGATCATTATAATTTAGAATTAGGCAAATTGGAAACCAAAGTAAATCTAAATGTGCGTAAACGTAAAAAGTGCACTTAGTTACTGTAAATAAAGGATTGCAAAAGGCATCAATACTTTCTAGTGTCCCAAAATAGGTAGAAACATAAAGTTAAAAAAAAATTACTTCAAAACACATTATTGTTAAGTATTTAATTATAATACGAGTATAATTTCCGGTGAAACAATTAACTACATAGGCGGACCTTTTTGATCGTGTGATCTACTGATTGATTTTGGTGTGGATAGGTTTTCATAACATGCTATAAAGAAGTCAAGAAGAAAATGAATTATAATAAATTACCATTATACATTTTGTTTATTATTTTTTCCAGAATTTATGTAATTTGATACGTAGGTACCCATTTTCAGCAGATCCCATAGATTAGACAAAACAAAAAAAAAGCGGAGTGTTGGTGCGGCCAACAAAGCGCGCGGAGCGAACGACATTTTAAAATCATAATTTTAAAATGTTTTGTCTTAGACAAAGCGTAGTAGCGTCGCAGTGCTGTTTTAAATATTCTAAAAATTCCTGCGTCACCTCAACCTCACATTTTATGGATGACGTTCATGCCAAAGATGATACTTTCACTAAATTAATGTACGCTCAAAACAACTCCAATACGTATTATAACTAAAAATATTTTTTTTATAAAACCCCCGACGCAATTTGGTCACACATACTTTGAAAATAAAGTAAATGCCCATTCTGCGTCTAAGATTCTTTCCGCAGCTAACAAAGGAGCCGATAACTGAATAGATAGGTACATATGGTCCTGAATACCGGTAATGAGTTCCCATGGGATAATGTTTTAACTATTTGGACATAAATAGAGGCCGCTGTCCAAGAACTGTTAACGAAAGTTAAAGAAGTGTTAACTTCGTCTCTAATAGGGATGTTGATGCCATTAAAAATATTTCGAAGACACGACTCCAGTAAAAAACGCTTTATTTTAGCCCTGAAAACCAGATTAATTTTCGATTAACTGCAAAATTAGATTTTATGTCGCTTTAAAACAAATAAATAGTTAGTTGATTGAGTTGGCGAACAAGTGACGTCAGTTTCTATTGTGCCATTCAAACTCTATGGGAAACGAGGCAAAGTGGTCCCAGACCTTAGCCTGTCCGAACGGACGAAACAGGAAAAAAAAAAAACTCTATGGGAAACGAGGCGATATGGTCCCAGACCTTAGCCTGTCCGAACGGACGAAACAGGAAAAAAAAAAACTCTATGGGAAACGAGGCGATATGGTCCCAGACCTTAGCCTGTCCGAACGGACGAAACAGGAAAAAAAAAAACTCTATGGGAAACGAGGCGATATGGTCCCAGACCTTAGCCTGTCCGAACGGACGAAACAGGAAAAAAAAAAAACTCTATGGGAAACGAGGCGATATGGTCCCAGACCTTAGCCTGTCCGAACGGACGAAACAGGAAAAAAAAACTCTATGGGAAAATTGTGTTTTGACAGCTCATAAAAAGTACGTCAGTTGATTGGTGGTGTCAACATCCCTATTCAAAGATTTCGCTTTCTCCGAGCGAACATTGCACTTTAAAAAATGTTACCGTAACGTTGTTTCGTGGATTTATAACACAGGCGAAGCCTCTCTCTCTATCTCTCTTTCCCAAACGTCCCGATGTGTTTCAGCCTCCAGATTTTTATTTTATCGTCCGTTCGGGATGTTAACCCTGGAGTCAAGTGGTAACAATATTTCACGCGTGGAGTGCGCGTCAGCGGCAAAACCTATACGGGGTCGACACTTGAAAGCTGTTATTGTAACAAAATAAGACTAGAAATATGGTTCGAGAAAATAATAAACGATATAAACGTTCTGAAATCTATCTGTATTCTATATAATTCAGTAGGTAATCAGTTCCCTGATTACCTACTGAATAAGTAAAAGTTAACGGCGATTAAGTAAAAGTAAAAAAAAAACCGGCCAAGTGCGAGTCAGACTCGCGCACGAAGGGTTCCGTACCATTATCAATAAAAACGGTAAAAAAAATCACATTTGTTGTATGGGAGCCCCCCTTGAATATTTGTTTTATATAATTTTTTTTAATTAAAAGTATAATTAAATATTCTGTTAATATTTCAAGCGTCTGCCTGTTGCTGTTGCTGTTAATATCGAGCTAAAACGAGAAAAAAAATCACGTTTGTTGTATGGGAGCCCCCTTAAATATTTATTTTATTCTGTTTTTTAGTATTTGTTGTTATAGCGGCAGCCAAAATACATCATTTGTGAAAATTTCAACTATCTAGCTATCACGGTTCATGAGATACAGCCTGGTGACAGATGGACGGACGGACGGACGGACGGTAGGACAGACGGACGGACAGCGAAGTCTCAGTAATAGGGTCCCGTTTTTACCCTTGGGGTACGGAACCTTAAAAATTAACAAACTACTCAAGCAATTCTTGACAGAAAAATGTTGTTTCTCTACTGGTTTGAAACATGTCGGGTTCGGAGAATTCGTTTATCACTATCCCGCAGGAACCATGCAATTTTCCAGGATAAAAATTACCCTAATGTTCTTTCTCGAATCTCAACCTATATCCATGCCAAATTTAGTCTAAACGGTTCAGCGGTTAAAGCATGAAATGGTGACAGACAGACAGTTAAGTAGTTATAATAATAATAATAGTGAGGAACTAAGGATTCATCATCATCATCCCAGCCTATATATACGTCCCACTGCAGGGCACAGGCCTCCTCTCATAATGAGAGGGCTTGGGCCGTAGTTCCCACGCGGGCCCAGTGCGGATCGGGAACTTCACATACACCATAGAATTTATTCGCAGGTATCTGCAGGTTTCCTCGCGATGTTTTCCTTCACCGTAAAGCTCATGGTAAATTAAAAATGTAATTTCGCATATAAATTCCGAAAAACTCAGGGGTGCGAGCCGGGATTTGAAGCCACGACCCTCTGTTTGAGAGGCCATAGGTCAAACCACTAGGCCACCACGGCTTAAGTAAGGATTACATCCATACTATTCATACTAATACATACTAATATTATAAATGCGAAAGTGTGTCTGTTTGTTACCTCTTCACGGTTTAATCGCTGAACCCATGAGGTACATGAAATTTGTTTTTTTTTTTATACAATATAGGCTTGAGTTTGACCACAATCACGCCTGGTGGAAAGCGAATATGAGGCCTACGATGGAGCGCGCTTGCCTAGTAAATGCTCATTCATTCTAGACATGAAAACGGCCAGATCGTAGTGTTCATGGAACACAGTCGCAGGCAGGGAATTCCACTCCTTAGCTGTACGGTTGATGAAGGAAGAGCGAAAACGCTGATAATAATATGATATGAAGATAATTGGAGACCTTGGGAGGGACATAAGATAAATTTTATCCCGGAAAAATGCATACTTCCCCCGGGATAGCGATAAACGAATTCTTAGCAGACGGAGTCGCGGGCAGCTGAGTAGCTAGTTATTTAATAAAACTAACCCAACTACCTGCTGAGTTATTCAGGATTCATTTTAAGACATCTCTTTTCAATATACTCGGTATCGTGTATAGTCGGGGTAAGAAAAGATTCGTCACTTTTCGACTCTATGTCAACGAGTTAAAGTCGAAAAGTGACGAACCTTTTCTTACCCCGACTATACCCTTACCTTTTTTTTAAAAGCGAAAATGTTGGGGATTTCTTATTCAAAATCACGGGAGCTACCTAATTCTGAAAATAAGTTTTTGTTTAAAATTCCATTTTTATTAGAAGCTTTTTTGCTGACTGTACTTTTTGCTCCTGGTTACACCATCTAGAGCCAAAGAACTCGTTAAGACGAGCTGTGAAAAATGAGCCCAAACTGCAGTCATGTCATTTTTACGGAGTAGCTATGGCCACCATCACAGATCCGCCATCAGAACATCCATCATCAGATCAGCTCCATGTCATAGTATAATAATATTGCATTGTTATCCGATTTACACATGCAAAATTTTAGCTCAATCGGCAACCGGGAAGTGGGTCAAAATTTACTTGCAAGATTTGACCCGTACATACATATTTAGGACATACATTGCAAGTTAGTTAAAAGCTTGTAAAAAATTGGAACAGGTATTTTAAATTGAAAATGTCCTTGTGTACGATAGCGGGTAGTTTCTGAAGCAACTGCGAACAACAGCTTCTACCACTAGTTTGTAGTGGAAGGGAGAGTCCGATAATGATAATAAGCCGGCAGTTTAGGTCTCGCCTCCGCCTCTAACCTCGTTACGAGGATACCCGATACTCTCCTCTCACACTTCATTATTGTCCACTGCGGCAGGGGTTCCCAAACGGCATTCGCTTCCGTTACTGATTTAGTAAAAGCCGTGGTAGCACAGTGGTTTGGTACCCTCTTAAGCAGAGGGTCGTGGGATCGAGAACGGGCTCGCACATCTGAGTTTTTTGTTTATGTGCGAAATTAAATTTTACAATTTACCATGAGTTTTACGGTGAAGGAAGACATCTTGAGAAAACCTGCACACGCGTGCTAATAAATTCAATAGTGTGAAAGAAATTTCCTAAAAGTCAGAACTACGGTCCAAGCTCTCTCGTTCTAAGAGGTGGGACGTATATAGACTGGGATGATTTACGCCGTATGGTAGAAATAAATTCGAAAGATGCCGAGTGAAATCCGGTCGTCCAAGTAGGGATGGATGCGACCTGGCTCCTATTTCACCAACGTGATAATTGTCGCATCTTAATTACATCCGAATAATATTAAGACATACGCGTATGTTAACCACAAAATACTACAATTGTAACGCAAGACTGACACAGCTTTGATCTCATGTCAAGATGTACCGACAAATCTACAAATATGTCGACTAGAAAAAAATGTTACTAACACATTCAGTGCCAAGTGGTACAATAATTTTTCGACATAATGTCACTGACAATTTATTGTCACGTTTGCGAAATAGAGGCCTGAGTAGGTTTGGGAACCTGTTGTATTCGGTCTTGGCTACTTTGAGGAGGTTTAAGCTGCAATCGCTATGTTGTTACAGTGAGTAACGGAAGATTATGACTGGCCCTATTTGGGCAAATTTTTATTTCGTTATGTTTTGACTTTTTTTATTTGGTAAATTTTATGGTGTATGTTACAATACCGAAGTACGAAAGACCGAATGTATTTTAATATCGAATGCGTCAAAAGACCGACACGATTTTTTTCTGAAACCGTTAACTTTTTAAGATTGTTATAAAACAAACCTAACCTAACCTAATGGGTTCTGTATGATGCCGTTTTAATAAATTCTGAGAAGTTTACGGTTTCAGAAAAAAAGCGTGTCGGTCTTTTGACCCATTCGATGTTTTAATACATTCGGTCTTTCGTACTTCGGTATTGTAATACATACCCATTTTATGTGATTTCTGCTCAGAATCAAAAAGTGTCCCAAGTTTTTTTCAACGCACATTAGATGACACCCATCTGTCACTTCTCGTACTATGACATAAGATTGAAGGTCCCATGTATTGGGTCAGTGTCGAGCACGGGGACGTTTACCTCATATGACCGCAACTTTACTAATTGGAAGAATCGAAAATTATATGGAAGGTTGTAGCGTTTTGCGCTGTTTACTTACCGTTATATCGTGTTTTAGCTCACTTATCGTATCTTTTTCACGTCCTGTCGTCGATCTTAATATCATTAGAATCGCGTCACCTTCATTTCTGCAGGGTCCTGCGAAATCACAAAAGCTAAATAACACAGTTTCACTTGGTTTTCACTACGTATTTTCACGTTACAATCACTTTTTGATTCGATGAAAACGGATACTAACTTTTTCGGTCTTCTTCTATGTGTTGCGGTTATGTTGGAGATTCGGGCTTCGCACGTGCTGATGCGTGACATTTTTTCCTGCGTTTTTAATCTAATAACAATTATTTTCATGGCTCCTTAAAATTGTTATTTTCGTTAATACAAAAACTGACATGTTATGACAAGCATGTTTATTCGGTTGTCATGACAAGCATTTACGTTTTTCATGTCAGAAAAACAATATTTTAGATTAAACCTCCCTCTAAAATGAATAAATATATTTGGCCACTTGTACAAATTTACTTTTAATTTAAAATTTTATACGTTCTGATTTCCGAGTCGCCCTCGGGAGCGGAGCTCCGCCAGACGGCTATATAAGCCAGTACAAATCCCGACTTTAGTCAGTTTATCGTCAGCTTCCTAATAAGGAACAAGTCGAAAAGGCCTAATCCCGGGGCCGAAGTGGTCCCGGGGTCCTGCTAGCCTCGCGTCATACGACAAAGTCTTGTCCGAAGTCTCCGCGTCCTGTCCAAAGTCTCCGTGACCTGTCCGAAGCCTCCGCGAGTGCTAAATCGCCGCTTGCATCAAGTGCTGTCACTGTCTACACTAGACGCCACCTCCGCCATCTCCAGGCGTCGTCTCCACCTTCACCAAGCGCTGTGTCCGCCATCTCCAGGCGTCGTCTCCACCTTCACCAAGCGCTGTGTCCGCCTTCACCAGGCGTCACCTCCGCCTTATCCATCTGTATCCGCATCTGTGCCGTGCACCGTTCGTGCCCACCCGTGCCTGCTGCCTGCACCTTGTCGGTGCGTTGCTTCGTCTGCAAGCCTGCTGTCCTCCGTGTATTGCTGACCGCGGCTGACCTGCGCGCTATCACGCCTAGTTCGGGCACTGCCCTAACCTACTCCGAGAGTCCTGCTCCTGCTCTGATTGACGCTCATACTCCGTGCCTGCTGCCACATCGTGCGCTATCAGCGCAGCCTGCCCAAGCGCCAACAGCGCTTTCCCCGAGGCTGCCCTTCATCGCCACTGGAATCCCTACATCTCCACTCTTACCGACACACATACTCATCCACATACTACCGTACACCACTCTACACCCATCTCCTCCTTTTATACTCGTCTGTAATAGTACATTACTGCAGAGGCCGTGAAGTAAGGGATTGATGGACGAGATTTGGGGTATACGGCCGAGTCGTAGACGAGGCCGGATAAAACGAGTCCAGCAATCCCTCTTCCGGCCGAGGATTGTATAGAGCTTTTCTCAAACATGCATCATCATCATCATCATCATCATCATCATCCATCCATCCATCCAACCATCCATCCATCCGTCCATCCATCCATCCATACATCCATCCATACATCCACCCATACATCCATCCATACATCCATCCATACATCCATCCATACATCCATCCATCCATACATCCATCCATCCATCCATCCATCCATCATAATTCATAATTCATAATTCATAATTTTATTTTGCTAAAAATGTGGTACAATAGATGGTTTATAATATTCTAGGATCACACATTTTACCAGCAGCTGGCATGCAAAAATAATAGATACACACTTAAAACGAACGAAACAACATAATTGAAATTTACAAAACTAATAATCCATTACACAATACGTATTAATTTAAAAAGTAATAAAACAAAAACAAATTAATTAATTTTCCACCACTTGAACCCAAATACAATTTCAAGATTTATAGTAATCAAAATAATCATTGACGCAGTAAAAACATTCCTCTATCAACCACCTTCTCAATCTACGTTTAAATAACTCAAGTGGCAATTCCTTAATGTCATCTTGCAAACGATTATATATACTAATTGACATACAATATGCATTTTTGCTATACATTTTTTTCTTTTTAGCCGGAATAACAAGTCGGTTAGGGTACCTCACATTAAAATTACAGAAGTCCTTTCTTTTACTGAACAATTCCGGATGAAGTTTCACAAATAAACACACTTCATAAATGTACATGCAAGGCACCGTTAATAGTTTTAAGTCTCTAAATAATGGCTTACACGATGTCAGGACATCCACACCACATATAGCCCTTATGCACTGCTTTTGCCCTATCAGTACTCTCTTCGCATGACTAGAATTTCCCCAAAGTAAAATTCCATACCTGAGCAGAGAACAAATATAACCATGATAGGCCTGCATAGCTGTTTCTTTAGTGCTAACCTTTGTTAGTTTCCATAAAGCGTATGCAAAAGAGTTAATTTTACTGCATAATTTGTCAATGTGAATGTTCCATGAACATTTATCGTCCAGCCATATACCTAAAAATTTCGTGTGAAAAGATTCTGTAAGGTTTTGATTTGCAAGAGTTACAGTTAGTGGACACTTATTGGCATTTTTATTCACAAATTGTATATATGTAGTTTTATCAATGTTAACATTTAAATTATTCCTATTTAACCATGTCATGATATCAACAATTGTATTATTTAGTTCATTATTATATATAACAGCATCACGACACGGTACGACAACAGATAGATCATCTGCAAAAAGCGTACAATCAAAATTTGTCACGTTTGGCAAGTCATTGACGTACAAAAGAAATAATAGGGGCCCCAAGATACTCCCCTGGGGAACACCGATATAGTTGGTTTTGGTGAACGATTTATGTGTAATTACGGTATTAGTGGAGTCAATCTGGGTTACTTCTACGAATTGCGTCCTGGCATTCAAGTAATTCTTGAGCCATTCATTAGCTACACCTCTTATGCCATACAGCTCACACTTTGCTAAAAGAGTTTCATGGCACACAAAGTCGAAGGCCCGACTCATGTCGAAAAAAACTGCAGTTACAGGCACACTCATGTTCATATGTCCTAGAATATTATTAAATAAAGTGAAAGCAGCCCATGATGTTGTTTTCCCTCTCTGAAAGCCAAACTGCTCAGCTTTTATGATCTTAAATTTATCAAGAAATGACGTTAAGCGTACATGGAATGCCCTTTCAAACACCTTTGAGATAACTGGTGGAAGTGAAATTGGCCTGTAATTTCCAACATGTTCCTTATTTCCTTTTTTAAACAGTGGTTTAACTAAGGATACTTTAAGAGGATCCGGGAAGATGCCCTGTGTGAAGGATAAATTCACCAAATGGCTCAAGACTGCAGCAATTTCTTTTTTACATTCTTTAATAATTTTGGTTTGAATTTCATCATAACCAGCGGAATAGGTGGTTTTAAGATTACTAATGATTCTACAAATTTCACCTTCATCTGTCGGAGCCAGGAACAGATTAGCGTTACTTGCATTTATCAGGGATAGGTCAGGTTTATGTCTGTTATTGATATTATAATTAGTTAAATTTACATAGAAGTCATTAAAAGAATTGGCAATGTCTATAGGATTTGTAATTATATTATTATTAATCACTAGTTTATTAAAATTTGTACTGTTTGAATTTATTTTATTAGTTACATTTTTAATCACATTCCATGTTGTCCTACCTACGTTTTTGCTTTTCCTTACATAATTCATGTTTGTAATCTTCTGCGCCTGGTGTATGCATCGTCTCAATATTTTGGAATAGTTATTGTATTTAATTTTACTTTGTATACGACTAATATGGTGTTTAGATTTCGAGTAGTAACTAAAGCGTAATTGTCTCTTTGTCGTTATGGATTTCTTAATGCCTTTAGTAAACCATACAGATTTGGTATTAATGGTAGTTTTAATTCTATTTAAAGGAAAGCATAATTTATAGAAAATAGTAAAAGTCTCGTAAAATTGTTTGAAAGCTTCAGATGCATCATCACTATCGTATACTTCAGACCAGGATAGACTAGACAGGCACTCACGAAATTTTTCGAGGTTCTCCGCACTGTAATCTCTTACATACCGATACAAACATGATCGCGGCTTTTCTATACTCTGAACGGGAAATGAGAGACTCTGTGCAGTTTCATGGTCCGACAAACCCAATTTCAGAATATCACCCTGAGCGCTGGGTACATTTGATAAAATCTGGTCCAAACACGAATCCTTGCGTGTGGGACAGAGTATGTGCAATTTAAAATCATTATTAGCCGCAATTCTTGTGAGTTCATTTGAACTTTCCGAAGGCTTGAGCAAGTCAATGTTAAAGTCTCCGGCGATGACTATCTTACACCTTGATTTGTATTTCAGTTTATTGATAAGTCGTTCTAATTTTTGAAGAAAATGAGATGGATTAACTGATGGCGTTCTGTATATACAAATTACGATACATTTAATTGCCGGTATCTCTATTCCACAGCATTCAAACACGTAATCCTCAGAAAATTCATTCAAGAGGGTCAGTGTCTGCGCCTGGACTCGGTTTGAACAAAATATACATACACCACCTCTTTTTTGATGAGATCTAGAGTAGGATGATACTAGATAGTATCCGTTCACACATAAATTCCCTTCATTCCCAGCTTTTATAAATGTTTCGGAAAGGCATAACACATCAAACTGCTTATCCCTTTTTGACAACTCATCGAATGTCAGGTCTAACAACTCTCTCTTGCTAACAAAACCCGCTATATTTTGATGAAATATTCTAAAAAGGTTGCCTTTAACGGCGAAAAAATTTGTTGCATGTATGTGGATCAAGTATTGTTGCGTTACCTATACTGATTTTCCTGAAGTAATCAGTGATGAATTTCTGTTTTGGCGCCGTTGATTGTTCTGCGTTTATATTACGCGAAGATTTATTGAAGTAGTAGGGAATGGTACCTTTACATTCCGTATTAACTAATTTATTTAGTGCGCTTATCGGGTTCGCTTTATTATAAAAATTTGCCTTTAGTTTCTCGAAATTTAAGTACACATTTTCGTAGTATCGTGAATCGAGAAAAAAATTAATTTTTGAACATAATTTGGCCATAAAGTTTTTGTCCAAATCATCCAAATCCGTTAAATCAAGAAACTTACAATTACCAAAATTTCTGCAAAGCAATTTTACGGTATTGTTAAGCTTATCTTCATTCAGATGTTGACTAACTTTCACACTGGTGACAATGACTAATGCTTTTGGGCGCATTTTTAGAAAAACACTTAGTTCCACAAGTAAAGCTATGGGATTACAATCGTTTTCTCCTACATTTAAAATAATTACATCAGCGTCATTTGTATTTAATGTTTCCGGTGATTTTAGAATGTCTTCGCAACGAGCATTGGATTTGATGGTAGATGTTATTTCATACTTTTCAAACAATGTATTCCTTCTTGACTTTGATAGTGCAGCAGCCAGTCCGCAGTTTTGTTTTCCTCCGATGATATATATTTTTTTCAATAAATTCATATGGTTTATCATTTTTACTTGTTTATGTTCAAAACTGACGGTACTCGTAGGAGTGGCTTCATTACCTGCTGAGGTGGTCGAGTCTCCAGCTATGTAATTAACTTTCAAATCTAATTCATTACTGTTTATAATTGTTTGCGAAGACTGATGCTTCACTTTGCTTGAATTTTTTATAGGCTTCATAGTTTTTGGCGTAGATTTACATATAACTTTTAGCTGTTCGATTTGTCGGGTGCACTCAGATAGTTGTTTATTCAAATTTCCATTCTCGATTAGAAGTCTAGTACTATAACTATCAGAGAGTTTAAGTTTCTCTTCCAGATACACGACTTTACTCTTCAATACTTTAAGCTCATCTTCATAGTTTACAGTGAAATCAGGGCAACTTCTATTTAGTGTGTCATTGCGATTTATAGAAACATCAAACTCCCCATCCGATAGTGAATCGAAAGAGTTTTTTACAGGAACGTTATATTTCCTCTTTGTGACATTGTCTACCGAAAAATTCAACTCCTGCTGGAGTTCAGGTGAGAGTGACAAAGGTATTTCATTTGGTTTTTTATCTGGAACATTTGCAATTTGTATAGATTTTGAAGCATCGGTAGTGCTTTTTTTGGCGATCGTTGGTGTGCTCGCTTTAAGTAATGGAACTATGGTCTGGCGGCATTTGATGCAAGACCATGACGCCTTTCGCTTTCTATCCATTAAATCGTAAAGTTTTTCCGAATGAGTGCATACAAGGTCATATGATCTTCCACAGTGCGAACATTTCAAAAAATGTTTGTCTGTTATTATTTTATTGCAGTGAGCACAGACTGGTTTCGATGCAATTTTTGGAGGCATTTTATTTATTTACAAAGCTTCTTTTAGTAGATTCTTTGCATTAACAATAAAATTAGAATTCACTCAGCTAAATATTTTATTACTAGACACCAATTAGATGCAGCAATGTGCCTCGAAGCAGCAATGTAAAGCGTCCAACAGCAACAGCGATGACTTCGAGTAGCATGAGTCATGCGCGGCAAGCGCGCTCAATGTTGTCGTTGTCGTTCGTCAACGATTAATTTAAATTTTTTAAAATGTATTTTGCTATAATTCCTAAACCACTGCGAATATTTTCACGAAGTAAACGACACTTTGTAGGTCACTCAAACAGCTACGTAATGATGTACAACACTTAACACAGTAAACACTTTATACATTTTTTTTAATAATATAATTCGGAGAGGAAAGTTACACAGTGTTACTCACACAGTAGCGGGTGGGTAGTCAAACATCCATCCATCCATACATCCATCCATACATCCATCCATACATCCATTCATACATCCGTCTATCCATACATCCATACATCCATCTATCCATCCATACATCCATCCATACATCCATCCATCCATCCATCTATCCATACATCCATCTATCCATCCATACATTTATCCATACATCCATCCATCCATACATCCATCCATCCATCCATCCATACATCCATCCATACATCTATACATCCATCCATACATCCATCCATACATCCATCCATACATCCATACATCCATCCATACATCCATACATCCATCCATCCATACATCCATCCGTACATCCATACATCCATACATCCATCCATACATCCATATATCCATACATCCATCCATACATCCATATATCCATACATCCATCCATACATCCATACATCCATCCATACATCCATACATCCATACATCCATCCATCCATCACCAGTAGGTTTGGCGGTTTGTTCACCAGTAGTTAAGTTGGCTGTATGTAATTTTTCCTTTGTCAGTTTAGTGTTAGTAAGCAAATTTAAAAAGTTACAGCAGCGGACAATAATGGTTTTTCATACTTACTTTTATGGCCTAGGCCAAGAAGTAATGTAGGGAGCCATAAACAACAAACTTCATGGCTTCATTTCGTGACATTAACGCATACATTTCAAAGCATGTTTGAGAAAATATCTTTTAAATATACTGTAAATAAAATTTCAATTTTTAAAATCTTATTTTTCATTTCATAGTTTAGGTTAGGTTTCTTTGTATTTTGGTTGTCGCTTCACGACAAGGTTTAGGACACTTTTATCTTATCTCCTAGTGGGATCGAAAATGCTCGTGATTCTGAGCAGCAATCACATAAAACATACCAAATTAAAAAAAGTCAAAACATACCTACCTATAGGAAAAAAATGGCCCGTTTACCAATCTGTTCTATACTAACCTAACGTCTTGTTTTGTTATAAAGAAGAACGCGAGAACAAGCTAAGCGCATTGATTATTGTATAGGTACGAGCCTTGCGTGGGTCGTGATTAAGACCACTAAGTATATTTATTGAAAGCCGTGGCTTGACCACGCTTACCATTGAATTAAATATATCTGAAAACAATATATATATTTTTTTCACTTTTAAAGAAATATGGTTACCATAATAATTGTTCGTGATGACTAGCTTTCTAACCACTGTAACTCAAAAAGTTGCTTAAATTATGACTACACATTTTCTTTCCGTGGACTCTTCATATGCATTACTAGCTGTTGCCCACGATTTCGTCCGCGAAGAATTGTAGCCTACGACCTATTCTCAGACCTACCGAATATAGACAAAAAGGTTTCATAAAAATCGGTCGAGCCGTTTCGGATGAGTTCGGCAACAAACACCGTGACACGAGATTTTTATATATTAGATGATACATGTAGGTCTCTTAAACATATATTAACACTCATAAGCTTTTACTAAATTGACAGTAAGTTTATATGAGTAGAGGCAACGCGTAGCAACTCTTCGGTCAAATGCTGTTTGTTTCGAAATTCCCCAATAAACCCGCGTATCAAATCCCAATTTTCTGAGTACAAACTTAGTTTGTTGAACAACGCAGATGCACGTCGGCGAACTTGCGAGGTGTCCGAAGTGTTCCGAAGTATCTCGAAGTCTTCCGAAGTATACCGAAGCAAAGACCACAGCCTTGAATATTCGCGATCGGCGGCTCGGCGAGTGGTTCGTTGTCTACTGCGCGGTCAAGACGCTCATCGTTCAGGAGTTAGTTGGAAAAAACACGCAATGTAGTAGAAAATCACTTGCAGTGCCGCCGGTCGCGCAAAGTCGCGGTCAAAGTAATGTCAGGGGCTGCAATATTGTGGGGTAGGTACGTGACTCCGAGTTTGGTGCAACGGAGGGTGACCATTATTCTCGCTTTGTCTCGGACAAGAAGTGTTTAATTGTAATTGTTTTGCGTGGAAAACGGTAGTCTTCGTGATATTTTAGTTTATAATGTAGTGCAACCGTGTTTATTGTAAGGTTAGTTGTTAGTTCGTCAGAAATGTTAGTTATTATTGTCAGGGTAAATAGTTTAACTAAAATCGTCATGTCATCATCTTTGTATACTTACGTCCCACTACTGGGAAACCCACTACTGTCAATTAAAATAATACTGATCTATTTGTAATAAATTTACTTTGCAGTATAATTTTTATTCGGCACATAAAGAAAGAAAGAAAGAAAGAAGACATTTATTCACTTTTACAAAACACACATACAAGAAAGTATACACAATTTAACACAAAAAAAAAACAAAGATAACAAACAATGGAGTAATAAACATTTACATACACAGCTCTGCATGTGTGTCCCCGCAAAAGTGAAACGGTCGCTGACTCAGCATTATGCTGAGGCGTTAGGCGCCTGCAGCGCTGATTTTCTGTCAGAACCGTCTGTGACTCACGGAACGATACACAAATATACTATATGAACCATTTACCTATATAGAAATAAATTAATAAAATGACAATGAATTGATAAATAGTATAGATTTATTATAGTGTAGCAGATTAAGTAAATAAATAAACTAAGTTACAATAAAAAAAAAGTAAACGGAGAAGATATGTTCATCAGAAACAACGGTTTACTAATGTTTCGCAAATTATTTTTCCCAAACTGATTCATTTGGCAAATGTTTCATTTCCCAACTGTTTATTTTTTCTGAAACTATCAACTTTTCAGGATTGTTATATAAAACAAACCTAACCTAACGTAACCTACAGAATAGTCCTGAAATATATCCTGAATAGTTTACAGTTTCAGAAAAAATAAACATTTGGGAAATTAAACATTTGCCAAATGAATCAGTTTGGGAAAAATAATTTGCCAAATGGAAGTACACCATCCATAACACCTACAAGCTATATTTTATTTGGAACTAAGTGAATGGATGTATACTTTATTTCATATCCTGAATTTTCGCGTCAAGCATGGTTACTCTACTCTCTATGATATATTGAATTATTAAGATAAACGTCAAAATGTGTATCGCTACTGCAACGTGTTGATTTATCGAACGCTACCTGCAAAATATGTTGTATGTTATGCCACTTTTCTAAACCTATAGGTGAAAGCTGCATTTCGAAATATTGTGCAGTATTTTCCCATAGTAATTGAAACATTTTAAGAGTCACCTTAAGGCGTTTTAGGTTAATGGATGATGATTTTCAAGGTTACGATTTCAAAAATCGGTTCTCAGAACGTCAAAATCTTAATCTTGACTTGAACCTCGAGGCTCTGTATCGATCGAATGGTAAATGGTAATACCATACTCTATGTATACTCTATGTAGGGGTATTACTGTATATGGTAATTATGTTTATGGGTTATTGGCGTGCCCCGGGTGAGATCCGTGCCCGGCTGATTTACGGCTAACTGACCGGATATTATATCATGTCTGTATACTTACGAAGCCAGTTAATTGATAACTTTAAAGCTAGATGTGTGCGGAAGTGCCTTGAATAACGATTTGCGGTAGGCTATGGTGCGGAGCGTGTCTGGTGGCATGAAGTTTTTAGTCATTATCATTATGTAATGTTTGTCATAATTTTTTTTCCTCGTCGAAACCGTAAATTTAAACATAATAAATGTTATGCCGCAAGAAGGACGCAGCTCTACAAGTTTAATAAATATAAAAATAGCTCCTACTTTAAACGGAATCTGCGATACAGACTGTCATGTCAGTCGTCACGCATCCAGCCCGTCACGTCACGCTCACGCCACGCGCACGACACGAACACGTCACGACGTTGCACCACCGTAATTGAAACCGCTAATCGAGCTGTCAACCATGTTTACGTTTTGTCAGCCATTTTGTTTCCGTTAGTAATTATTCGGTGTTGATTATTAATTTTCGAGACCGATACCAAACTAGTTGTTAAAGGGAAACAATTTTTAGGTGACATTATTTTATTATTTTTTTTAGACGACCACATGGCCTAGTGGTTAGAGAACCTGACTATGAAACTTGAGGTCCTGGGTTCGATTCCCGTGTCGGGGCAGATATTTATAATATTACCCGTTTTCACCAATGCTATGATTATTTATTTAAAAAAAGGGCTTCTGTCCTATTTCAGGACAATTTCGCCAGTGTCAAAGTAAGTTGTACGGTGATTGTAGTTTTTGCAACTTGATAGTAAAATTCCAGAAACCACGTGGAGACAACTTGCACATTAAAAAATGTCAGACACGAGAGCAATATAGAATTTTGTGATCACTGTTAATTGAGGTTAATCGCCGCATAAAACACTATCAAAATTATACTTCAACTAGCAAAAGTAACAGAAATACCAAAATTATATACTGTCTACATCCGCCATGTTCGAATGCCACAAATCGAATCCACCAATGCTATGCAATGTGAACGTACCTTTGAAAGTTCCCAATCCCCACTAGGTAACTTCAAAATCACGATTGAACTACTTCGCGGATGTGTACAAGTCGACGGCAGGAATAGGGATGTTGACGCCATTAAAAAATAATTCGAAGACACGACTCTAGTAAAAACGCTTTATCAAAAATCACGCGCTGAAAATCAGATCAATTTTCGATGAACTGCATAATTAGATTTTTGTTGCTTTAACAAATACATAGTTACAGTACGTTTACTTTTAGTTTACCACTGACAGATTGCTTGCCTTCATTTAATTTCCAACTTTAACACCATACAAATAAAGTAGCTATTACAAAATATGCAAACGTGGGTAACAGTATTCTAAAATTGGCTTTATTTGTAGGTCGTTAAAGTTGAATATGAAATGAAGGCAAACCATCTGTTAGTGGTAAACTTTATGTAATTTTACTGTAGTTGATTGAGTTGGCGAACAAGTGACGTCGTAAGTTACTATTGCCATTCAAACTCTATGGGAGAAATTGTGTTTTGACAGCTCATAATAAGTACGTCAGTTGATTGGTGGTGTCAACATCCCTATTATCATTATCGGAACTACAAGTTTCGACAGTTGTCATTTCATAGTATAAAATACCTTGAAATAATGTTAATGTTATGCAAAATTTTAACAAAATTAAAAAAAAACCACAAATGAAAATGTTAATTGCTGCAGCCAAAGTAACCTCATTTTTTCCTTCGCCGTAATTGGTGGGTAGATCAATTGAAAACTCTTTTTCGGTTTGACAATCGGCCAGAAAAATCCGTAAAACATCGGCGTTGCATCCTAATCTGATCCACAGTGTATGGCGCGTGTATGGACTTCGAGTCGTCCACTAACAATAATGGGACGTCGTGCCGCGGCTCTTCCGGGGATTATCATCATTTGGGCTAAAAACGTGCAATAACGACGCCGGCGCACAGTCATGCCTCATCCGCAGTAAGTCATCGTCCTGGTTAGGACCTTTTTTATTTTTAACGCTATCCCACAAAATCAAGGTGTTAATTTTTTGGGATAATGTATCCGTTTTACGCTGGGCCGTTATTGTGAAACGTATGTGATAAGTTTGCCTTGGTATATCTGTTTCTCTTGTTAATTGTTAATTTTCATGTTTTTATGTACGGTGGGCTGCAAAAGTGCATGGACATCTCGGTGCGATAATCGCGTGAGCGCGCGCGCGGGTATGTTAATAACATCAAACGATCAAACACTGCTCACGCGATTATCGCACCGAGATGTCCATGCACTTTTGCAGCCCACCGTACAATAAAGAGTTTTACATACTTACATAAACACTTCCTTGATTCTAGTAATCTTTGATTTTGTAATGTGCAACAAGAATCAGGGAAGTCAGAAAGAAATGTGGTAAATAAATAGGCAATGTAGTATTTTAGGAACGTGGAATTTCAGGCAAGAGCTAAAATATTGCTATTCCCAGAAGGGTTACCTCTAATTTCTATATTATGAGTTGTTTTGTAAAATATGAATTACTGAACTCACTGTTACCCTGTGGCTGCCCCAGTTAGCATCATTACGGTTGGGAAAAAAATCCCTTTTTACAGAAAATTGGGTAATCGACGCCCGACAGGCGGTTTATTATTTCTGATACAGCTGCGAGTGGAAGTGTAGGCTGGTCTTTATGCAGGCGCTGCTCTTTATCGCGGCAATCTGCCGCAAAGCGGCATTCTTAGGCCCTTTGTCGCCTTTTCACGGCGTTCGAGGAAACTGGCCACTTGTTAAATCATTTATTGCATATTTTAGATCTCCACTGTCAATAAAGGTTTCGAATTAAGATTTATTGCCAGTACATATTAAAGATTAAATTAAAGATTTATTGCAAGTTTAACTCTTGGATTTTACTCTTAGTTCTTATTTTACTACGTATCTAGTAACCGGGCATTTTCAGTTAACTTTTTTTTTAATGAGGAAATTTTGGTGTTTTCTTATTTAAATCACGAGTACTAAGAGTATTTTTTTCCATGAACTTGTTTTTCTGTATTGTTTTCTTGGTGGTGGACAATAAAGAGTCATCGTATTGTATTGTATTACACTACTTACTAATTTTCATAAAGAAAGGTGTCCTTATTTTTTTGAGTCCGTTTTGAGATTTTTTTTTCATAAACCTGGCACAGAAAAATTGTATAGAAAATTAGGAACATTTTTTTAAGTCTGCAAATCAATAGCGCTCTTGATTCTGAGTAAGAAAATTCCAAAATCATCTAGTTCTGAAAAAAAATTAGCAGGTATAAGATCATTCATGAAGACGCGTGAATTTGTCAAAATTAGACATTAAAATGACGTTGTAATAAGAATCATGGCAGAGCTTCATCATGAATGTCTCGATCTACATATACATTTTAAATCAAAAACGTTCACTCTGAAAACGTCACCAATTTTTTTTTTACTTATTCCTAAACTTGGTTCTTTAGCTATAGAAAAACTGAGACAAATTAGGTCTTTCATAAGCCCACCTTTTTCAATTCTAAGCTATTTAATATTCAATCTGTTATGAGCAATGCACTTACGGCAATGTGCAATTAGAATATTGGACGGCTAATCCCCCGTGACGTCGCCCGTGTTATGACGTGCAACGTGACGTGACGTGTCTCTGTGTCGGCGCATAATGGCGCTTCAGTTATCTAACTACAGAGGTAGTGCGTGGCCAAGTTCTTGAGACCGACATAATTAATAGTAAACAAATAATTCTAGCGACGCTTATTAACGACCGCTTTAGCCTAGTTGGTAGTAACCCTGCCTACGAAGCAAGAGGTCCTGGGTTCGAATCCCGGTAAGGGCATTTATTTGTGTGATGAGCACGAATATTTGTTCCTGAGTTATGGATGTTTTCTATGTATTTAAGTATGTATTTATCTATATATAAGTATGTTTATCGTCGTATTTGAGGGCGAGAAAACACATGCAAGGCGGACACGTACTGCACATTTCTACGCGTAACCACACACGTCAATTTTTTTTGCCTACAGATGCCTACCAAATCAAAATCGCCACATAAATTTAAGACTTCTAATCGTATAAACATGCTTTTAGCTTGTGAACCAAGCAATCATGCTAGGTACAGTAAAATGATAAATTAAATTGTCAATTTTGCTATTTCTCTATGAAGTTTTCAGTTTTTAGCTATAAAATGTAAATAAGTGTACATAAATAAAAAGGACAGAAGAAAATTAGCTCCTATTGAAATCAATTTTATTTTATCTCCCGGAAAGGAAATCGGTACTTTTTAGGGTTCCGTACCCAAAGGGTAAAAACGGGATCCTATTACTGAGACTTCGCTGTCACCAGGCTGTATCTCATGAACCGCGATAGCAAGACAGTGGAAGTTTTCACAGATAATGTATTTTGGTTGCCGCTATAACAACAAATGGGGGTGGGGGTAGTGTGTGTGAAGTTTCCAATCCGCACTGGACCCGCGTGGGAACTACGGCCCAACCCCCTCTTATACTCGTGTAACGTAGCAATACGACATACTAAATTGAACACCGGTTTTAGTAGGAAGTTCTTTGTTTTCACTGGGTCTTATTTGTACAATAAAATAAATAAACTTTTAAACATATATCATTGCTCAAGAAGAGAATGTAAAATTAAGGTTACTAACTGGCTTTTATGTCAAAATTATGAAAAGACGGAGGACATACTCACAGTAATTACATGACACTATATCTCGCTCGCACACACCCATACCCCCCAACACACACACACATATATCCTAAAACACAGAACTACCTATTTAGGAAACAGAGTTTCTAGTTGCTAAGACACTATTGTAAAGATGTTGTTTTTTTGAAAATACTGAATTCTTATTTTTCTAGTTCTAGAGCTTTGTGGAACTGTATTTTGGGTGATTAAATTCCCGTGATGTCACTCGAGATATACTTAGCGTTGCTGTGAGATAACTTCAGCGGCAGTGTGTGGCCAGGGTCTTGAAATCGACAGAACCATAGAAAACTTGCGAAGAACTCTAATTTATTTTATTTTGTATTGTGTCGAAAGTGTGGATACAAAGGTTTTCTGTTTCTATTGTGTTAAGTGTATATAAATTATGTTCAGGCTATGGTTTTGTTTCTGTTGTTTAATGTTTCATGTTAGGAAATAATTTGAAATTTTTGATAATTACTACAAGTGAGGTCTTATTTTGAATAATTCTTGACAGTTGACACTATAGCTATTATTCGATCACATCCAAAAGATCGTAAAAGTCACATTCTATTTTGGGTTAAGATTCAACGATTATAGTACATTATGATACAAGTGTGCTACGTTGGTCATTACACATGAGGCATTCTTGTAAGCGCGAGCCGTCAGGCGAGCGCGATAAGGAAGCCGAAGTGTGTAATGATCAATGCACACGAGTTGCATACGATGTTTTTCAACACAATTGCGAGGAAAAAACAAACTTGTATTGTTAGTAACTTTGTAATTTTTACAAGGAACATTTCACCGTGGGTTTCTACATCCTTGGTTGTAATATTTATTGAGCTCCTGACGTCTAAACGCACCAGTAATACCGAATATTAACGCAACCTGCAAAGAGATCAAATAAGTATATTAGTAAAGTTGTAGGAACGTATTGCCATAGTACTTAACGCAATTATAGAGCTGATACATAAATTTACATTTATAATGTTCAACTGACCTTTGTTGTCAAGTACTGACTGTCCGGAGCTTCTTTTAAAAACTTTTCAACATCGGTTGGTGACGACATCTTTGACTTTCGACCAATAGATCTGCCAGGATGTCTCTTTAGAAATGCCGTCAAGTTACTAAGTATTATATGTTTACCAACTTCATTTTTGGTCTTTTCTGTGCTTTTCAACATGGATATAACGAGCTGGGCTTGTATTTATTTGCCAGTTTATGCTATCACTCGCGTTCGTGCCTCGATAAGTATTTCCGGCGGGGTTGAATTAATATTTTGCTCGTCTTCACTATTTGAAGTAGATGTTTTTGATAGTTGCGAAAAAAACAAAACTAGTGTGTAATATTTACGTAAAATGACACACTAGTTTTGTTTTTTTCGCGCGCCGCACTTTCGATGCGCGCGCAGGTTCAATAAAGGCACTGGAAAAACGGCTGTTCAGCCAGAACAGCAGCAATATAAAAAAATAAAATAAACTATAAATTTAATGTTTGTAAATACGATAATTATGTTAATTTGTGTTTATAAATATACAATTTGATGAAATAAAATGTTTATTCGTCATCTTAACCCTAAAATAATTTAATATTCGTGAAAATATTCAATGTTCGTAGACATAAACTTTTGCTCAAATTAAAAAGAAGTTTATATTACAGCACTTGTACGGTAATATTTTTACAGCACAAGTGTGGTAATATGCTGAATTATGAAACTAAAAACGGTGTAATAAGAGTCAATTTACGAGCAACTGTGTTGAAAAGACTGTTGTGTACTACGTTATGTAAATTCTGTAATTAACTCGAAGTTTCAATCACATTTCGTCTACTCGTGACCACTGTCCTTGATCTTGACCAATATATTATTGTCATAAATAAAGCCCCGGGTAATACAAATTACGAATTGTTTTTTTTTAATATTTTACCAGAACTTGGCTAGTTTCAAGCCATGTGCACAGCTGGATTAACCTAGCGCTTCGCCGCGTGACTGTGGGCGCCTATTGAGCTGTTCAGCCTTCAGGCCACTACTTATTGCTATGCTTCCTACTATACGATCATGTGAATGACTAATCGAGCAACATGATTAAACATGAACTAGTAACAATGCATGATTTAGCAAACCACTTCCCATGAAATGAAATGCCGACAAAAAATAAAGACATTTGTGGCTTGTTTTCTGCTTTAGAGTTTTTAGAAGTTAAGAAAACAATTCTTTTGTTGATAGAAATAACTTTCGAAAAAAGGTCGCTACTTTTTTTTAGGGGTCCGGAGCCATAATGGCAAAAACGGAACCCATAAGCACGCCATAAGTTTAAATCGGTAGTACTAGTTAAAGTATTTTTACCGTCCGACATTTTATTTTTCCGCATAAATAAATAAATAAGTAGCTGTAGACATCCGATAGTACTTAGAAAATAAACTTTCGTCCTGCCTCAATTTATTGTGGTATAAAATTACCCTTTCACTTAATAAGGGGATGACCCAAAATTATTTTTGTCTTCTACGCCTTCGCACGCCTTTCTTTCTTTCTTTCTTTCTTTACTGCGCCGCACCTCCAAAAAAAGACGGACAAGTGTACAAACCAATCATCCTTTTTTTTTTCATGCCACATCAGACCGTGAAAAATCGGACCGCCGGTCAGTAAAATTCCTTGTAGTGCACAAGCGCCCTCATAGTTTCGCCATGTCTCTGTCCGTACGTCCGTCCGTGGCTCAGATGAGAGACTATTAGCGTTAGAAAGATGTAATTTTTATTAGCGTTTTCGTTACCGACGCGCGCGCGCCCCGCGCTTCGGTCTGTGGTAGCCTTGAATGTTTGAATGTTTAGTTTTTAAGGTTCCGTAGTCAGATAGTTTTTTGTTAGAATGATAAGTTTCTCTTTTTTTTTATAATAATTATATAATTTGTGTGTTTTGTGTGGCCTTCCGTGATGTTGCTGTACTGTGGCCCGGCGGAAGACCAGTGCTGGTTTTTAACTAGCGGGTCCCTTTTTGTAGCAGCACTAATATGTATCTACATTCCTATGTCTATGTCTATGTTTGTACTCTTATTTTTGCCGGTGTATGTGTTATTGTTGTTATAAAATAAATGTTTTTCTTTCTTTCTTTCTAATTTTGCATGGATATAAGTATGTAGCAATTATCCGACAAAGTGGTAATAATAAAATGTAGAAAAAATGTTTTAGGGTATTTCATTTAAAACTGTAACCTGCCGGTACGAACAGATGAGGCTGAATAAGCTGACTTGCTCAGCAACGCCATGGTTTGACGCCTAAATATTTAAACCAAGTTAGTTTGTAATACATAAAGCAAAATGCCAAACAACTGTCAGTTAAATAAATAAATTAGTTATACTTCATATATTCAATGTTCAATAAAATGTTAGTAGCATTCTAGTAGGAAAGAATAAAATCAACAATGTGGATTGTGGGTGTTGCGTGGAAGGCTGCGCTCAGTTTTGGCATCGGCTTATTCGTCCCGAAAAGGCTTTGTGGGTGCATTTTGCACTAGATTTAGTGCAGTCAGCTCTAAAAGCCAAAAGCCAAAAAAATACGGATTTCGGCACTGCAGTTAAGACATAAGGTAAACGTCCCTGTCCTCGACACTGACCCAATACAGGTCGAAAAGACGTTAGAAAATTCTATAATAAAACGATATTTAAGTACGTTAAAATAAAAAAAAACCGGCCAAGTGCGAGTCGGACTCGCGTACGAAGGGTTCCGTAGGTATAGCTTGTCTAGTTTAAAATGACGCGCCCCACCACCGCACTCACACACAGGATTCGAAACTCAATTCAAGCTACAATAGACTCTATTGTAGCTCAAATTGAGCTCCAAATCCCGTGCGCAAACGCGTTGGTGGGGCGCGTCATTTCAAACTAGACAAGCTCTACCATTATGTATAAAAAATTGCGGTTTACGATTTATGACGTATTAAAAACAAACTACTTACTTACTAGATGTACATCATGTATTTTTTTTTAGTTTTATCATTCTCTTATTTTAGAAGTTACAGGGGGGACACACATTTTACCACTTTGGAAGAGTCTCTCGCACAAACTATTCAGTTTAAAAAAAAATATATTAGAAACCTCAATAATTATCATTTTTGAAGACCTATCATAGATACCTTACGCCTATCTACTTACCAAGTTTAAACAGCATAGTACTTGTCTTATAGTTTCGGAAAAAAGTGGCTGTGACATACGGACGGACAGACAGACATGACGAATCCATAAGGGTTCCGTTTTTTGCCATTTGGCTACGGAACCCTAAAAAAAACCAATAAGTTTGTAACTTAAGACTACCCTAAGTGTGGTCAAAAGTACCCATTACACTTGCCGCGTTACCACGTTGAATGGCGATGGACAACCTTTGCATCAGGTACGAACTCGCCCACTAAATTGAGGAGCCTTAAATTAACATTACCTTAGCTATTACTAGTAGGAACGAGTAGCTTAATTTTTCAGTAAATCACGGAGCAATAACAAGTTAATCAACCCTGTCAATGCTGACCAATCATACAGCTTCGGCGTCACGCGAGGCTCGCTTATCCAGTCGCAGGTGACGTGACGTGACGTGCCCTGACGTGACGTGTCACGCCACAGCGGAATATTCACCACTAATCACGCTGATTTATGTATTTGTGTAACTGAAAAGCGTGGTGTTTGCTTTTGTGGTGATGGATATGACGCGGCGTGATTTTGATTGTTTTATCGTTATTTCGTCAAGCTTAAAGTCAGGTTACGGTCGCATTTAAATTATTTTGTCGTATATCTCGTACTCGTGATGCTCAAGATAAATCAATCCGTATAATGTAAATTTTAAATTAAATTTATTGTCATTTAAATATAAATATTTTACGAATAAATTTTACATTAAAAGACAAACTAATTTGACATCTACGGACTTTAGTTTTTTTACATTTTAGCTTAATATGACGTTGTGCGTTTTAAACCACGTTTTATTTCAATTTGTTTATTTATTCAAGATCTATCCATTGATACATGACACTGATTGATGACAAGACGTGGTGGCCTAGTGGTATGACCTATGGTATTTCAAGCAGAGAGTCGTGGGTTCGAGTCCAAGCTCGCACCTCTGAGTTTTTCGGAATTTATGAGCTTTACGGTGCAGGAAAACATCGTGAGGAAACCAGTATACACCTGCGAAGAAATTCAATGGTGCGTGTGAAGTTCCCAATCCGCACTGGGCCCGCGTGGGAACTACGGCCCAAGCCCTCTCATTCTGAGAGGAGGCCTGTGCCCTGCAGTGGGACGTATATGTATAGACCGGGATGATGATATCTAATGATTATCAATTAACCTTTTCAACGCCAACGACACATATAGGTGTCACAAAGTACAGTGTCAAAGTGATCTTGACACAATGACATAAGATTCAAAGCAGGTTTACGTTTTATCGAGGCGTGGCGTTGAAAGGGTCAAAGAGTGTTTGATTATTGTTCTAATCCTTTCCATTATAAGTCAACGCTACGAGGCGCCAGCGTCGTGCACGTAGCCAATAGGCGACCAAGAAATTCTAAAAAAAGTTTCAATGTCAATTATATGGCTTAAACATCAAAGGCTATATTCTCACTTACAAGTCAATGTGACAGCCTTATTTTTATTTTGACGTGGGAAATGTCATATAAAATGGCTGAGCACTTACTTGGGCCACTATACAAATATGCAGTAGAAATCTATTGCAACTTACTCCGCGTATGGTTCAATAAACAAATCCTCATACAAAATGCACGAGTCACTCGATTTATGTTCGCTGCGACTTCATATTTTGCCTGCCGTTTTGAGCCAGATTCATGGCATTTACTAGTATTTATTAATCCGTATCGATTAACTGCAGTTCCGCGGTACATATGCTGCTGAAATACTCCAATATGTAGAGTTATATTAATGTATAAGAAAATTAAAGAAAAATGCAATGATACCTAAAAGTATATCTAAATGACTCCGTGATGTAGTGCCGATACCGATATTCAAAACAGAAATGTTTAATTACTTAGTATTTTTTGCATAGAATATGTAAAAGTATTCATTTTATCATCATCATTTCAGCCAAAAGACGTCCACTGCTGAACAAAGGCCTCCCCCAAGGCTCACCAAACAGATCGGTCCCGCGCCATCCGCATCCAACGCGATCGCGCATCTCTAATCAGGTCGTCGCTCCATCTTGTTGGAGGCCTACTTACACTGCGTCTAAAGGACCTGGGTATGTCCTAAAACTGTGGCCAGTAATTTCGGAGGACGGGCAGCAGCGTCCTTAATGATTTTGGTATCCCACTGCGGTCGCCAACCCGCCTGCCAAGCGTGGCGACTACGGCAAATACCCCCTATGGCTGAGTCCAAAACTGTCACATCGTCAGTCAGTCCATTTTGTTGAGGGCCTTATTCCCGTGCCACGTCAGTCATCCAGTTTGCAGTCGCTACTCTGAAACCTTACTGCCCCATTCGGCCGGCGGTTCTACAAGCATGTGCTTTACTCACTGCCACGTCTGGCTACTCTCCGAGCTGTCAGTGAATTTGGTCCTCTTGCAGATCTCCTCACTTCTGATTCGGTCACGCAGGGAAACTCCGAGCATAGCTCGCTTCTTTGTTCTTTGACTGACTGAGTTTCTTTATTTACTATTTGTTTATTTACGTATAAAGCAAGTTTATTTTCTAAGTAATTCCAAAACAACTTATTTAACTCAAGTTAAAACGGCTGACAAAGGGCTAAAGTTTGTAAATTACTCTTAAACTTGGGCAATTTATCAATAAAAATCCTTTATATTTTACTTAACCCCACCTTTAATAAACCCGTTGCATAGAAAAGGTAGTCTTTGAAGTTTCCTCAAATTGTTGTTAAGCTTGTTCCACAACTTTGTATGGGTAAAGTAAAATCGAAATTAACAAAAAAAACTTTTCAAGGAGATTTTCCTTTAAACGGAACCATAAAAATAATTTTCTAGTCGCAAAAAAAGATCAATGTCTGTATTGCAAAGTTGATATAGACTGGCTGATAACCGTGCCTCAAGCCAATGTTTATTAGCTTTAGATAGAGGGAAAGTGAATTCAATTCAGACTGTCATTTTGTTTCATTGCTCAAAACGGACAACGTCAAATTAACCTACGAGTGTACTTTTAGTAAAATTCGATATAAAATCCTCACTCAGAACCTGCTCTGTTAATTGTATAAATTTTAGAACTGTAAAATTAGATATTTTTCACTTCTCATGCTCTTAAAATGTTACTTTAGTCTCTGCATATCGGGACTAAAGCTCTTTTTTGATCTCTAGGGATTAAAGTAATTTTTTTTTAATTTACTTTGGAAACCCCTAAATTGCCAATCACGGTGTTTGTGGATGGAGGATTATTGCCATTTTCAGTGACTGGGCATAGACAATTTTAAAGCTTTCCACAGACCGCAGCGCGCTGCGGACGCTCCGAAGCGCTCCGTAGCGCTCCGTAGCGCTCCGTAGCGCCCTGCGCTTCGGTCTGTGGAAGCCTTTAGGGCGTGGAAATAACCTCAAAATGACAACTGTATAAAAAATATTTTAAAAAATAATAATTTCGTGAAACACCATGAATAATTACGAATATTAATCTATTTAATTATATTAAAGATGAATTCATTTTATTATGCATACTTAGTCCAATTAGCTATGAAATAATTTTCAAGTTTGAATCTGTTGGCTAAATATGCAAACATTTAAAGCGTCACTCAACAAAAAAAAACCGCGGAACAAATTTAAATTGCTATTTGAATTCTGAACAGACGTCCATTGCTCGTATTGAGCGTACGTTGTATAAAAGTAATATTGTAGATTAGTATACCTAAAACATTGTTTTTTTCCTCGCATTCAAAGTGAAAAGTAGAGTGTTTAACGCGAGACTAAACTGCCATAATGACACGCGAATTACAGCCACCCTCGCTCTGCTCGGGTGGCTAAATATCTTGTGTCATTATGGCTTGTTTTAGTCCCTTGTTGAACAATCTACTATTATGTCTGCAAATAGTTTAAAGGATTATCATTTCAATTCAATGTATTGTTTCTATTACAGAAAACAACCGGTATATTAAGAATTAAAACCGTAAAGGCTGATGTAGTCTGCTGTTATCATACTTCTGTAGCTAAGTACTCGTGATTAACGAAGATTACTCGAATAACAAACTGTCCTTTATAATAGTAAACTCATACCTAATACAATACAAGCGCGTATTCTCAAAATATTTTCAAATAGGCACCAACTTCTATAAAAACACTTACTCACTGTCCCTTACAATTCGGATCCTAACAAATGACTTTCAGAAAATTCAGATTGTACTTTCTTATGAATAATGGAGTATGAAATGCTTGACAATATTAGCTTTGTAGTAGTCTAGTGTATGCGGGCTTTGTGGAGAGGACAGCAGAAAATAAAGCTTGGCTGCCATTGTCCACGGAGGGGAGAGATCGCGAGGGTTCCGCGACGACAATTGGCATCGCAAGACTGCGATGAAACCCTAATTGGGGATTTATTTGGCGTTAATACGTTAAAGTATAACTGGAATAAGTGTAAGCGTGAGATCTTACAAAAAAAGTAAAGACAGGAAAACTCAAATTGGCCAAAACTAAAAATGGATATAAGTAAATGAACCTTGCTGAGTTTCTTGCCGGTTTCTTCTCAACAGATATTTTCCGAACCGGTGGTAGATTCTTCGACGTTCATAGGAGCATCAATTGATGCCTAAATTGAATAAAGAATTTTGACTTTGACTTTGAACTGAAACAATTACTTACCTACTTTGCTCACCCGCGACCTTATATGATACGTTTATGCAAGTAATGTGTGTTCATGCAGCTCCTCCACACCTCCACACTGTACAAATACACATAAATCAAAACCCATCTATCACCACCACCAAACTACACTGACGCCTTTCGAACTCACACACACATTGCTTGCATAAACGTAACTACCATAAGGCCGCGGGCGAGTAAAGTAATTGTTTCAGTCATTTATTATTTATTTATTTACCTGAACCATGATTATTATAATGCCGCGAACTGGGCACCAGCAGATTTCTCTAATTAACAAAAGACGTGTTTGTACGTAGGGCAAACCTTGGGCAATTGGTGATACGAGGTAATTCGGTGATAGTCCCCTTCTTAGGAGAGCTAGGGCTTTATCTACCAGGAAAATGTAAGAATATCTATAAATTTCAAACCATGATTTTAAACCTTGATTTTTTGGTTTCAAATTCATAGATATTCTTACATTTTCCTGGCAGATAGAGCTAGAAGAAGGGGACTATCACCGAATTACCTCGTATCACCAATTACCCAAGGTTTGCCCTAAATCCAATAAATACTTATTATTAATCTAAAAATAATATAATTTGTGATATAATGATATTATTTTAATCTTTACAACATGTGGTTTTATGTCACATAGCCAAACGGATTAACTTGTTAAAATGACAATGTGCTGGCCATACAACACGCAGAACAGAAGGCCGTTGGGGCCATAAAGTAAAGTTCTTGAATGAAGACCACGGATTGGCAAGCGCAGCGTGGGAAGTCCACCAACGTGATGGACGGACGATTTGATAAAGGCTGCAGGTTCAAGGTGGATGCAAGTCGCTTCCATCCGTAATGATTGGGTATCAATGAGGGAGACCTATGTTCAGCAATGGACGTCCTACGGCTGAAATGATGATGATGATGATTTTATTTTGCCTTTTTCTTTAGTAGGTATCTCATAATATATTGACGGATCTACGAGCCAGTATCATGGCTAATGCTCCCGCTAAGCAGTGCAAGCACATATTTATAAGTAGACAAGATTGGAGAGGAATACAGCTGAGGAAATTACTGACATTGGCAACATTCCATCTTAGAGCCATATCATACTAGCGATTTGCGAACTTTTTAGAAGGAGAGCAAACACGCGGTGTGATCGCCGCGGGCCCGCAACGGATTCGCCGCGAAATTGCAACGTATTCGCCGCGTCTATAGGGAGGCACGCTTCTGACGCTTGCCTTCGCTTTCACCAACTCTTTCTGTCACCGTCTTATACCGTTTGACGGAAAGAAATAGTGAGTGCAAAGGTCAGAAGCGATAGACAATAAGCCTGCCGAGGCCGTATTGTCTAACGCTTAAATTCTGACGCTTGCCTTCGCTTTCACCGTCACTTTCTGTTATCATCTTATACCGTTTGACGAAAGAAATAGTGATTGCAAAGGCAAGCGTTAGAAGCGTTAGACAATAAGCGGGCAGGACGCCATGATGTACACTGACGTACGTCAGCGAACATCCTTTACGAATACCTTCGCTAATCATCAGTGTGATATGGCTCTTAGCTCCCTGGGTCAAAAAAGGCGAAGGAATTGTATTTGAACATTGCAAAATAGCGGAACCCTACTAAAATCTGGTGAAAAAAATTCAATTCTTAAAAAAGACGACAGAGAGTTCTTGTTATTTAATTTTTACGATGAACGCTATTTACGGGTTTCTGGGTCCACAATGAGATCGTTCGCTTACAACGCTTCTTAATGCTTAATGCTTCGCTAAAAAAATACGAAATAATGCGAGGAAAAGTATTAACAATACTTTATAAACGTTTGTATAACGTCCTACGTTGGATAAGAAAGTATAAGTATACGGTTCAACTGAACTTAAGCATCGAATTAGATACGATCCGCTGAAGAAAGAAGTAAGGAGCTAAAGTTTGCGCCTTTATTCATTCTTATTTAATGTTCACATATGTAAAAAAATCACAGTGCGTAGATTTCCTGTATTTAACAGTGTATAGGTATCGTACTTAACTTAGCTCTACTTAAAAGTTAAGCGTTTAAATTATGTATCTAACAATGAAAATAAGCTTCACAATTTCCAATTCACTTTAAGGTTAACGTGGTTCTATATTGTCCTGTTGGAAGTAATGAAAGTCATAAGTTTATCTCATGTTTTCTTGAGATTGCCAACTAGCCTACCAAGCTTTTGCCGTCCTTCAATTTAAATATCATTAAAAAGTGCAACTCCTCAGCGTCAAACTGGACAGCCCTATGCAAGTGTAGCTAGTGAATTAACATATGCACATAATTTGCGATATTACCGACTAAGTGGCGGTAGCCAGTTCTGGCAATATAGTGTAATAAATAACAACTAACCACCCCGTGTATATCGCTTCCAAATGCCCTGGGAGTTGCACAAATTAGAACAAATATATGTAGGAACTCGCATACTTGCGTATAACGCGCATCATTCATTTGTTTCATGCAAATGAGAATGATCGTGGTCGCGGTTAGTCGGTTAGGGAACGAATGAAATAGACAAATGGGACGATGCGCATTAAACGGTTTATTTACCAATGGAGTTAGATCATTTAGTTACGCGTAATGTTTTAATTGGTTAATAATGCGCTCTTTTTTCTTTTGGCAGTCGTGTATGTACAGTCAAGTGTAAAAATATGGGTGCACACAACTTGCTCATAAATATGTCCCATAGCTCTTATGTCGTCGAATTAAGGTATGGGCATATAACGATGGGAGGATTAAATCGATACTTATTTTTGTACTTGACCGTACATATATTGTTGAAGTTGATATTCTAATAAAACTTGCTACGGTACGCAACTCATGCATATGTTAATAGTTAAGTGAATACTTGTTTAATATCATAAATGCAAAAGTGACTGTATCTGTCAGTTTGTTTGTTACCTCTTCACGCTTAAACCGCTGAACCGATTAATCCAAAATTTGGTATGGAGAGCAAACCTATAATGTTTAAGAAAGAACTATCCAACGATATCCCACGCTATAGGTTTAAACGAGAAAAAAAATCACCCCACTTTAAGCGTAGAAAAGATACCCTTTATGTCAGATTTTGTTTTACCACTTTGTACTTATTTGTGGGCAATACATATATGTATATATATATCCATACAAAATTATAGCCTCTAAGCTAAGACGTGAATGAACTGACAGACAGACGGCAAATCTATAAAAGTGGTTACTACGGAACCCAAAAGAACAGGACCTTTATAAATCATTAACAGAAAAAAAAACCTGTATTGATTCTAAATTTCGGAATAAGAAACAATAAGATTATGCCGTGAACAAAAAACGTGGCAAAAAGTCCGTTAGTACGAAAGATGTCGTGAGACGCTTTGTACGTCACTGAAAAAGCGTGAGGATACCTTCACCTCCAAAGAAGAATGACGCAACTCTAACAACCTACGATACCAATCAAGACTTACTGAGTAAAAGAAAACGGGTGAAAATTGCTTCAAGGAATTATGAATAAAGGCATTATTGTTCATGATTCTTTGGGCGCTTATTGTGCTGATGAAGGCCCTGACACGAGACGTATTTTTCTACGGGTAAACAACATGCGTATCGCTTTGGTCGGACAGCTTTGAATTGCGGTTCTCTTAACGTTTTCTTCTTCAAAATATGTCTGAGGTAAATTTTCATCTTGATCTTTTCAGCCGTAGGACGTCCACTGCCGGGCATAGGCCTCCCTTATTGATACCCTATCATTATTGTTGGAAGCGGCTTGCATCCATTTTAAACCTGCGGCCTTTACCAGATCATCCGTCCATCTCGTCGGTAGACGTCCCACGCTACGCTTGCTAGTATGTAGTCTCCATTCAAGAACTTTCCGGCCTCAACAGCCATCTGTTATGCGTGCTGCGTGCTATATGGCTGCCTATTGTCATTTCAACAAGCTAATCCGTTTGGTTATGTCGGTGACCCTTGTTCTTCTGAGGCAAGTGCAAATATACATAATATACCTTGGTCTGATTATCTAACGATGTGATTACCTTATCCAATCCATTGTCATCTCGAATTAATTTGATCCATAAACTGTAAACTTATAATATAAATCAATACATTGAAGGATATTGATCTATCAACTTTACGTCAGGAAAGCTAAGAGGTATCATGATGATATCAAATAATCCGGTTCACAATCTCTTGGAGCCTTAAATTCAGTTTCTGCATAGATTTAACTTAACGCAGTCAAAATATGCAAGCTATTGAATTCGTATTTTCATACTACAGAGGGGTAGATAAGTTTTTGGTAAAAGAAACATTTTTAATTCAAGCTTATTTTGCTGATTATGTTCTTTGTTGGCTGTACTTGAATGGTCATCGAAACTCATATCCTTACCAGGTTTAAATTTTAGGTTAATGGGATACCAAGAGCTGTTGAAAAATGGTTTGCAAATTTTGAAACCACATCTTTACTAACGTACGAACGCTGCAAGTTACTTACTGTGGCCCAGTGGTGGCCTATATATTTATATAGGACACATTGCAAAATGACATGGAGCTCACTTACAAGTATCATAAAGTTAAAAGTTCATTGAGCAAAGTTTGACATGGGCTGGAGGATTTAACTTTGTATAAAGGGGGAAAACAAAAATCACGAACGGGCGGTGGACAAAATAAAGTTGAGAACCCATATGGATTAAATTACCTACGGATGCTACTTCCCGGCAGGCATCACTATATACTTATTAAACAACATTGTCTTTCTTCGCTATGTCACCGTAATCGCTCGCCATCTTCTAACCCAATTTCGCGTCATAAAAGCTCGTTCGTTAAAAAACGATAGATAACTCGGTAAACTTTGAACTTTATGTATCGAATAAAAGTTGAGCGTCACAAAAATATCGGCCCGATAAAAGTTATCCAATACCATTAAAAGTTGAAGAAATGTTCACCCCTCAGTGACGCGATCGGAGACACCGCCAGACTTTGTTGCGAACCTAATGCTTTTAATAAACGTTTTATAAACAAACAACGCGAACAAAACTCGTTTATTCGTAAAACAAAACGGTTCGGTCTAATTTTGCGAACAATGGTTATATTTTATAAAAACTTAACTCTCTTCGTCGCAGTTGGTTCAAAATATGAAGATAAGTTTTATTGACAGAAATAAAGGTTTTTTTTTGTATTTTACATATGTAACTTACTTTGTCTTAGTTCAGTGAATTTAATACAGGTAATTTATTGGCTTTGTGCCAAGTTTCTTACGGCGCATTTTTCTTGACAATGATGGTATTTCCGAAAGCGCTGGTAGTATAAAAACTAGACAGGCAAAAGAGCTCTTTGAGCGGCCTACTAACAGAATAAAAGTTTTGATTTAGATTTTGGAAAAAACTACTTTTTATGGTATTTTTAATTTAAATGAGAGCAAACGTGAAACCCTCCCGAACGAAAAAAGTATTCAAATAATAAAAAATATAACTAATGTGAGAACCTGTTTGAAGACGGTTAAAGTGCCAATTTTCATAATTAATGTCTTCAAACGTGTGCCGAAAAGCAAGCTGCAAAATTTGATCCGCGAATGAAATTAATCGTAAACTCTGCGGCGGGCGTTACGTCAGTTGTTGAAACACGACGCCCGGCTGCATAGTTTTAGCGTCCACTACGATATGAGGTAAAGTTACAGTGGGCCATGTTCTCAGAACCAAAGCCTGGTTTAGATCTGCAAAAAAGTTAGATTCCATTCTCTTTTTTCTCAACCTTTATCTCAGTGGTGGATTTAAACATTTGCCGCCCCTACTAACCTCTGCAATTCAATACCCTAAATTTAAATTGTAATATTGAAACGCTATTCCAATATTTTAACACGTTGATGGACAGTACTTTCAATTAAGCGTTGTTAAGCTACATATTTGGACGCCTAGAGGCATTTCCTTCAAAGTGTTAAAAATGCATGTTCATACATAATAAATCAATATTAAAGTGCTAAAGGTCCCTTATAGTTACACAAAAGTTAGTGTCAGTTATGACATTGATGTGACACATAATAAAAGAAAAAAAAGTATGTAATGTCGAACGAACTCGCCTCAATAATCTCCTTGTAGCGAATATCTATGAGTAGAAAACTCTTTACTGGCGAAATTTAAAAGATAAATAATAATAGGACGTAATGAAGGACCTTTTGCACTGGTTCAGCCATTACATTTAGGTAATTATTGAATATCTCAAAAATAGTAAGAGTTACACTAATTTCTTCGAGAAATTAACTCTATCTGACCTGAATAATTCTCCAAGACAAAAAAAATTAGCTAAATTTGTCGCCGTAGACTCCGGCCTACTCAGCATGCTGGTAAATCCACCACTGCTTTATAAACTACACTCAGCAGCAGGAATATAATATATCTGTGTTGTTCGTTCACGTGCTTTCCGCATACCAACAATCACTTCTTCGTGACAAATCGTCAGTCCATCTAGCGAGCTGCCATTCGCAAAAAAAATATTGGCGAATAAAAAAATCGCGTATTATTGTTTATTCGAATAAAGCCCATCCCCGGCTACGATTAACCGCAGTATTGATACTTGAAACTCAGCCAGATATGTGAAGCCAACATTCAACATTCAAGTGCTTTGCTCACTTCAGTAATGAACTGATCAAACCACTGGCAGGTGACGAGAATTTGATGTTGGCCAAAATAATTTTGTTAAGCCATCTGGCATAAGAAGACGGATTTCTATCATTATCATCATTATTCCAATCAGAAGCATTTTGTTAGAACCGGAGCGTCAACTTCGTGACCACGGCCACTGCAATGTGGCCGGTATGTCGAGGTAATTATTTCACGTTCGTTGCCTGATAAGTCTCGTGCGTTGTAACAGTTATGATACTTATGATTGAAAATCTCGAAAGTTTAAGGTTTAAGACATTATAGAAGCACTTCGCCGGCACGCCATCGGTGGCAATGTTTATCAGATCATCTGTCCGCCTGTCTCCAGTACAGCGTATATATATATGTTAATAATTAAACGGAGCTACTGACCAGTCAGCTCGTAGTTCTCGACTGCTCGAGGTAATTTATTGGTTCCTCGCTGTATTATGAGCCAGCACTTAATATATCTCTGCGGTGTAACTATTTTATTGTGTTTCGTTTTTGTTGATGATTTAAACTAATGGTTTCACTGTTTGATTTAATAATTATTCTAACACGAATGATAGATATTAAGCTTGTTACTAACACAATTATGGCATTATCATCATTTCAGCCGCAGGAGGTCCACTACTGCTGGGCATAACGCCTAACTCAATGATACACCATCATTACGGTTGGAAGCGGCTTGTATCCACCTTGAACCTGCGGCCTTCACCAAATCGTCCGTCCATCTCGTTGGTGGACATCCCACGCTGCGCTTGCCAGTCCGTTGTCTCCATTCGGGAACTTTTGGGCCCCAACGGTCATCTCGATTTATTTATGTTTAAGATAACTTTAAAAAACTTAGTTGTAACGTTGTTGCGCTTACAATTACTATCATGCCCGGGATTTGATTAAAAAATAAAGAAAGAAAAACATTTATTTATAACAACAATAACACATAAACAGGCTTAAAATACAATCGTTAAATGTTAAATAAAACGTTAAATGTTAAATTACATACATAATTAATGTTATCTCGGCGCCGAATATAATGTTGTACCTTTTGGCGTCACGACCCTTGGTCCGTGGGGCCCTGGTGCTCTGAGTCTCTTCAAAGACGTCTTGTCAAAGAGACTCAGAGATACCACAGGAGACCGAAAAGCTGGCAGCTTCTTCGCTCAACGCATCAGTCTTACGATCCAGCGAGGAAATGCTGCCAGCGTCTTCGGTACCATGCCACAGGGGCCATTTTTAGATTTAATGTAGTTTTAGTTTATTTTATTTTAATATTATTATTTATTACGTTATTCGGACTTTTACATTGCGAAAATTGCCTCGAAGTTTTGGCTACATTGCAGTGGTCATGGATGCAAGAAGACTGAAGTGTAAGGTATCACATTTGTTTAGCCGCGCGTGTTTTTCGAACTGCCCGCATTTGATCTTGTTTTTGTCTTGGCAACTTTTACACCCATTGTGATTTAGTACCGGGCGTGCTCTTAATTATGAGTGAAAATCCTGGAAGTTAAAAACATTGTAGCGTTTTGCACTGAAATAGACTCTAATACTCTCCGTCTCGTTGCGTTCGGCTAGTTGACCCGACGCCATAACTGATGAGTGTTGTGTTGTTGACAGCTGAAGTTTGTTTACATTTAGTTTAGTACCTTAAACATATTCCACAAGTCAAAAAAAAACCTTTTTAATCGTGTAACTAGGTAATCTATCTAACTTACTTTAGAAACCTAAGAAACCTAACAACTAGTACGTTACGAAAAAACCATTCTGTCTGTAGGTACGTACCTAAGTTAACATCCAGATATCTTTCCAAGTATTTCCTTTCAACCGATATGCTCCACTCCAACTCCAACGAAAACCTATGTTCAGTAATATCAATGTGTTTAGTTAATAATCCAACAACTTATACTCGTACGATCGGCAAGGCAAACTTGACAGCTCATATGTTTGTGTTGCGCTCGATCGACGCTATCACCATTAACTTCTAATTGATTCGCGATGTCTGTTACGGCAACGATTCACCGCAGTAGCGATAACTCAAACTGAGCCAGAGACGTGAGCCCTGTTACTGAAGATTGAAGGAAATATACCTACCAATGCAAAGGCGGAGACCCGAATTTGATTTTATCTGAAGTAGTGGCGGTTTCTGGATTGTCGTAATGTGCCCCTTGCATCAATCTGTCCCACTTCCCCTATCTACGAGTAATTACAAGTAAAAGTTTGGTAACATTAAAATTTACTTTTAATTTTTGTATTAGGTATGGCTAGCAATCTTGATTTTTTATTTACTAAAAAAGGATCTAAATCTTAAAACCTTTATTTACACATACCTAAACATCACCCAAGTCGCTGCAATTGAGCAGGGTGTCCATAAGGCTGGTTGCGTTTCCTCGTTGTATGGCAATGCCAATACGTTGACCGAGGAAAGCCTGCCCTATTAGTCTCCTGTGAATCGGACAAACTTTAAAAAAACCATTTGAGCTTCGGGTCCCCACGGCCCACGAGTCTCAACAGCAAAAGCCGCAAATACGTAGCTGTCTGCCAAATGTGCATATTTGATTTGCAGTGTTTTGCCCTCAATAACGTAGTAGCAAGGTCCAAATAAGTGGTCGTCCTATTTGCCTAAGTACTAATTGTCATTGCGTCTGGTCTCTTGTCATGTCGTCAGCCCAACTAACTGGCTCCATCGTAGACTGTGCGTTGTCGCTGGCAAGAACTTGACAGATTATGTCATTGAGGCAAGCGTGGCGAGATAAACGGCCGGCGCTTTTGGGTAAAGCTAGACAGTGGTGACCCAGCCAATCCACGTTATTGCCACAATAGCAGCGATGGAGTACGATGATGTTCGCACCAATTTTTAAGCTCACAGCCAACCTGTTACTGTTGTAGTCCATAAAGTTGCCGTAATTAATGGATGAGTACTCCTGAAGCCAGTAACTGAGTAAGTACAGCAATTGAGTCCCATAGTTTTTGGCACTGTTTGCTGACGGGTAGGTCTTTGCCGGAGCGTGCTAATTTTGTAAGAGTCTTTGGCTTCAGATCTAGACACGCGGCAGCGTGTCAAGCCAAGATCAATAAGTATATTACGTCGTTACCTCAAAGTGATGGGTTAAGAATTTTTCCAATGAGAGATTTACCTAAAGCATTGTGTGCCGAGGGCAAAAATGCCAAAGCAACACTGAAAATTCGGCGTGCGCCGAAACCACCGTGCCTGATGGGTAGGTAACTCTTCCCTACCCATCATCCTCCAGGCGATGCCAGATCTACGGGAAAACCGTAGATCTACGGATTTTAGGCCTTGTGCCCAGACCTACGGAAATGCTTGGCTAATCTACGGAATTTCAGACTAGCCTCATCTTTAAAATTTACCTACTAGTTTCGCTGACAACTAGCTAAAATGAACAAAACGGAACGGAATAAACGGGAAACCGAAACGTATGAATAGAAAATTTTTACGCCAATTTTTTTTTAATTTTTGTCGATTTTCTATGGCCAATTTACTTTAGCCAGACTCTAATCTAATTTTGAATAGCATTTAAAGGTTCAGGTGCAGTCGAATATACCTAATTTAAAAAAATCCGTAGATCTACAGATTTTTCTTCAGGTGATTTACGGAATTCTACGGATTTTTTCGCCTGGACCTACGGATTTACATAAAATGGATATGGCAACACTGCTCCAACTGACCATTTAAATGGTTTCAGGTAGAAAGAGGTCTAAGCTTAGATTATTTATACACTAGATAGAGCTTAGGCGGCATGAAAACGTCCCGAAAAATATAAGCCAACTGTTGGATTATATGTAATTTGCCTCCCTTCAGTTTGAATGACGTAACGCGATATGAAGCTGTCAAATAGATTTTTGGACGTATTGTATCGCAATGTTTGCTACTGACACTCTATCTAGTGCATAAATAATCTAAGGGTCTAAGTAGACTCTAGAGCCAACCATTTTAGTGGAATCTACTTCGGCACGTAGGACGCCTGGCCAACTTTCGGCCCATTTTTTAAAATAAATCTTAAGTCTGCTGACACGGAGCCGTTAATTTTATATCAACAGGAGAGACAACTTTTGTTTCTAACACTGTGTATGACCAAGGACGATAAAAGACTGGATTAGCAGGCGCCATAGTACAGATCGGCCGCGGAAAAATAGTTCGATTATTAAATCTAGATGGCGCTGGACACCTCGTCGTCTCGTGATCATGGCATGGCGCATGCAACTGTGCCGAAATATCGGGCTTCTCTGAAATCAAGGTACGCGGAACAAAACCCGATTTCAACTCATAATATTAGTAATGACTGCGATAGTCTAAAACAATGTTTTTCAAACTTTTTCAAGACGCGGCCCCCTTTGGTTTGAAAAATATTTGGCGACCCCCTGCTTACCTCCACTTACAGTTATTTGTATTATCTGACGTTGATAATACAAACAATACAATACAATACAATACAAATATTCTTTATTGATCACCAAAAACAGAACAGTAACATTACAAAAATAAAAAATTCAGGTAGACAATAGGCGGTCTTATCGCTAAAAAGCGATCTCTTCCAGACAACCAATTACTCAGAAATTAATAAATATCAACAGACTAATGTAGGTGGCAGAAATAACAGACAAGAGAAACTTAGTATTAATAGACAATAAACAATACAAACATTGAATAATCATACACAATAACGGTGAGAGCATTTGATAGATACTGCGACCCCCTTAAGGGGCTTCCGCGACCCCACAGGGGGTCGCGACCCACAGATTGAAAAGCACTGGTCTAAAATATTGTGTTATAGCCAGAAGCTTTGAAAGCAAAACAATAAGACTACAGATGTTTCATATTACTGCAAATGTATTATTATGCAATATTTATGAAAAATAATACATTTGTAGTAATATGAAACACCTGTAGTCTTATTGTTTTGCTTTTAAAGCCTCTGGCTATATTTGAGCGCCATCTAGATTTAATAATCGAACTATTTTTCCGCGGCCGATCTGTACTATGGCGACTGCTAATCCAGTCTTTTATCATCCTTGGTATGACCCAACAATTTGTAATTGAAGTAGCTGTTTTGTAATTAAACTAGCTGTTCCTGAGTTGCATTGTTTGGTTCACAATATCGCCTGTCATTTCTTTTACTATTTTAATTAAACTAAGGTCCTGCCGTACCGCTGTCTTGCAACAAACTGTCGCTAGTGAACTGGCAGCCTTGCTTCCAACAGGTTTTTTTTATGAAACAAAGTGTTTCTAACCTAATTAACTTTGTAGCTGGCGCTCGAGTAGGTGCAGGGAATTTCTTATTTTCCTTAACCCGTTTAGTGCTTGCTTGTTCACAAGGAAATTTCAATAATCCTTTGTAGATTGTTATTAAAAAATGTTTCTATTGCAAGTTGATTTAATTTAGCTCTGTGTTGTTTAATGTTTTTTAAATTTTCTTTTATCTGTTACTTATCTTATGTACTCGGGTAACAGCAATTTATTTTTTAATAATTGCTATATATTTTGTAGTCTTATACCTAAAGTAAACATTCCATTTTATACATATTAGATAAATACTCATAGTTACAAGTGAAGCTAGTAAAAGCGTGTTGAAAAGAGAAAAATAACATTGTATGTATGTAGATCTGTTTACCAAAAAAAAACTGACTGCGTAAAAACGTTTGGGTCACATGGGATTCATTCAATAGGAAGTTTTGGATTCGTATAAATAGTATCGGAAATTCGTGTATCCTATGTATGTAATTCCCGTCCCCAAGAGAATTCCGAAAAATATATATTCTCTCACTTTTGCAATTGAGACTAAACAAATGACACCTCACACTTAAAAATCCATAGAGCCATTTAGGCTGCAGGGCGTCCCAAAAAATAATACATATATATGTATATACATATACATATTAATAATAATAATAAATCGTTTATTTCAGATCATATAAATCCATATCATAAATTATAAATGATTATTAATACTACTTACAATTATTATTAGTTTAAAATGAATTAAAAAGTCAAATATAACATTAAATTAAATTACATTGAATTAAAAGCAAATAAAATCAAAATATAAATGGACAGTAATAGAAAAATAAGAATTAAGAATTAAGAAGATAAATACATACGCTCGAAAAACATAACCTTCCTTTGGCAGTCGGGTAAAAAGACTCGCCGTGCCACCGGTCGCGTAGTCGTATGTACAGTTGCGGAATGGAAAGGTTCGTCACTTTTCGACTCTATCTCAACGAGTTAAGGTCGAAATGTGACGAACCTATTCATTCCGCTACTATACTTGGCCGCGCCATACGCTCTGGAATTAAAGTGACTTTGACAGGTAGACCACGGAGAATAGAGTTGCGTTTGCTCGTCAGCTGTTTGAGACTCGGAAGTAAAATCATCAAGGTGCTAACTGGATTTGTGTACGTAAAAACAGTATTGTTTGTAGGGTATCCATCATGATACGAATTCTTTGACTATCTTTTCTGGCTTTCAAATATTGTTTAAAAGATGAAGAGGTTGAGGTTGAGGCTGGGCCTTTAAAGTGGCACAGGTGGAAAGTGTGAAGAAATTTTTTTTTATAAAGTGATCCTTTTGCTAAAAATAGGTACTTCTTAGATTATCTACAAGTTGGCGTAGAATGACAATAATTTTGGTCAAAATTTAAATTGTAAATTAAAGACAATAGGACTTTAAAAATCCTGTTGTTATATATACCTAACTCCGATTTAAACTAATAAGTAAGTACCATGAATTGCGAAGTGAGAAAAATTTGCTTCGGTATAACAATCAAATCAAAGTCGTGGTAGCCTAGTGGATTGACCCATGACCTCTCAGGCAGAGGATCGTGGGTTCGAGCCCGGGCTCGTACCTCTAAATTTTTCCAAATTTATGTGTGATACTACATTTGAACAAATTCAGTAGTGTGTGAAGTTCCGCGTGGGAACTACAACTAAAGCCCTCTTATCCCGAGAGGAAGCCTACACCTGGAATGGGACGTATATAGACTGGAAAGGTGATAATGATGATGGTGGTGATGATGTTGATGATACCAAGAACGCGTCATCAGTATACGATTTGAAATTCATTGATATAGAACGCGACACATAAAATCAGTACCACCGCACGGGCCCGTAAGACGCAATGATTTCCTAGAAGCATTTGAATTAGAGCAAATTAATTAACTTGGCAGGCGTGGAGGACAAAGGGTTTATTTAGCAAGTAGGCTTCGTATGACGGTTCTAATTAAACGTTACGCGTTTACTCCTCGCTAGTAATATGATGTATTGCAGTTTACTTTTCTTGAATATTTCGTCACAAACCTGATAGATACGGAAACGTTGTAATAGTAGATTGTTCAACAAGGGACTAAAACAAGCCATAATGACACGAGATATTTAGCCACCCGAGCAATAGCGAGGGAGGCTATAATTCGAGTAGTCATTATGGTAGTTTAGTCCCGCGTTAAACACTCTACTTTTCACTTTGAATGCGAGGAAAAAAACGACGCACAAAATTACTTTTTTACAACGTATGCTCAATACGAGCAATGGACATCTGTTCAAAATTCAAATAGCAAAAAAAAATACCGCTGTCTTTTCTTTTCTTTTATATTTTTTTGTAAAGTGACGCTTTAAATGCTTGCATAATTAGCCAACAGATTCTAACTTAAAGACTATGTTAAAACTAATTGGACTATGCATGTAAGAATGATAATTGTTCATTCATTAGAATCGGCAAATAAATTAACCTAATTGATCTAAGTTCACACACAAAATATATTGTTAACTGAAACACTTACCCGTGAATAAAGAAACGACTTTTTAAGTTTATTTTCTATATGCCAATTTTTTGTTAAATTATATCTAATTATACTTTCTATTTACTATTAAATGCAACTGACATCGCATTATTTTGAAGTCACGCCATATTAACTTTCAAACGTAACTGCTCTATCTACCGTACACTCCAGCACTGCTTTGCCGACAGTGCGGATTGCTATTTTATCGACAGAGCAGGGAACTGCTTTGCCGACAGCGTTTTAAAAAAAAAAAACAAATTAAAAAACACCTAAGCTAAAGGAAATCTTTCTTTACATGCAAAATAAAATGAATTCATCTTTAATATTTTATAATTAAATAGATTAATATTCGTAATTATTCAATGTAATTCACGAAATTATTATTTTTTAAATATTTTTTATACAGTTGTCATTTTGAGGTTATTTCCACGCCCTAAAGGCTTGCACAGACCGAAGCGCAGGGCGCTACAGTGCGTCCGCAGCGCGCTTCGGTCTGTGGAAAGCTTTAAAATTGTCTATACCCAGTTACTGAAAATGGCGATAATCCTCCATTCACAAACACCGTGATTGGCAGTATTGGGGTTTCCATAGTCAATTACAAAAATTTTACTTTAATCCCAAGAGATCAAAAAAGAGCTTTAGTCCCGATATGCAGAGACTAAAGTAAAATTTTAAGAGCATTAGAAGTGAAAAGTAAATTTTACGCGCGCCTTAGTGAGTAACCATTGAAACGGAGATGATCGAGGACGAAAAAAGACATAATGTAATAGCTTAGTTTGACCTCACACCTCTGAGTTTATAGGAATTTATACAATACAATACAATACAATGACTCTTTATTGTACACCACAAAGAAAACAATACAGAAAAACAAGTACATGGAAAAAATATACAAGGTAAGCAATAGGCGGCCTTATCGCTTCGAAGCGATCTCTTCCAGGCAACCATTTAACGCAGGAAAAATAACAAGGAATGTATTTCAGCAGGTGGTGCAATATAAGAATAGAAAATAAATAGTAATATAAACATTATACAAGAACTACCTAATATACAATATATACATCATAAAACACACATAGATAAATTATACACAACAATAAACTTGTAAATATATAAACGGGCTATAATTTTCACACACAAGACAGCAAATAGTGTTCCTTAAGCAAGGATTTGAAAATAGGCAAAGACTTTGCGCGCCTGAGGTCTATTGGCAGGGAGTTCCACAGCCGAATAGCCTGGACAGTAAAAGAGTACACGTAGAATTTGGAATTGGAAAAGGTGACAGTAAGGAGAAAGTTCTGAGAACATCGAACAGAGGTCACATAGCTAAATCGCTCTTTGAGGTAGCAGGGAGTTGCAGGATTAAAAAGAAAGCCGTAGAGAGGTGTAGAATGTGTGAATTTCGGCGAAGGCGGATTGGTAGCCACTTGAGTTGTGTTCGAAAATAAGAAACATGATCGTACTTACGTAGACCAAATATGAACCGAATGCATACCTAGATTTTGAATTCACTCAAGTTTATTCAGGTGCTCTTCTAAAATATCAGGATAACAAATATCAGCAAGTCAAAGATGGGGTGCAGTAGAGTCTGAGCAAGCGCAACCTTAGTAGCAAATGGAAGGAAATTCTGAAGGCGTCTTAAGGATCCCGCCGCAGCAAACATCTTCCTGCTAATCTCACACACATGTGGAGACCATGACAGAGTGCGGTCCATAATAACACCTAGGTTCTTTACCTGATGTGAATTTATGTGTGAGATTACATTTGAAATCTATCACGAGAAAACGTTGCCGGTTTCCTTACGACCTGTACTGTAACACATGTGAGAAGCAATTCAATATAATGTATATGAAGTTCCCAATCTGCAATGGACCCGTGACCGGCTTATGCCCAGCGGTGAGACCTGTTTTGGCCGGAGATGAGATGATGATAAGCGGAGACATGCAAAATCCGACCAGTTATATTAGTAGATCATTATTAAATTTCATAAGTAACAGTAAGTAAGTATTCTAGGGTTTTGACCGCTCAGTTAAAAATCATTACTATCCCAAGATTGTTACCACAATGGAAGAAGAAGTCGCAAGATCAAACTCGATTTAGCATCGATCGGTAGTCTTTACTTTAGTTTTGTTAAAAAATTTCCTGTGACGGTAATGAGGAAAAAATGCCGTATAAACGCTGAACATTATCCCTGTGGGTACTTACGTTTGACTCAAGTGGTCAAAACCCTTGGAATATTCATCAGTGCACATTTGTACTACATTTGGTTTGGAAATATTCACGGCTTTGGAGAAAAAACTAATATTGGCATAATGATACGGGTTATTGATCCGCAATTCATTACTATACTTCCAACAGATATGAGTAACAAATTCATGTACAAAGTTACCAATGCACACACGGTCTAGAACAGCAGCCGAGCTCCGGCTAACTTCGTTAACTCCACTCTGTTATTACACACGGTGGCAAAAGAAAGTGTTAAAACAACTTCCGCTAACACTACACTGTAATTGCACTGAAACTGAATAAAATGTTAAAAAGTTCCTCAACTATCTAGGAGAGCAAACATGGAATTAAATTGCGCTGGATAAACAAGTTGTTATTACGGGCTGGGAATTACGGTGTTTGAATCGGTGAGGAATGTTTGCGTACTTCGTTATAAAAGTAGAAGCGTCTTTCTGACTTTATTCTTCTCAGGTTTTAATAGTTCTTTATTTAACGTCAAGCCCTATCAAGTCTCTACAGAAAATTACTAGTAACTCTGTAAAAAATATCGACGTAAGTAACTTGTTCAGAAACCTTTACTATTTTAAATGCGAAATTCTGTAAGGTTCCTTCACGCTTAAACGGTTGCATGAATTTGAATTGAATTGAGTATGCAGGTAGTAATAGATAGAAAAGAACACCCGAAGCAAAAAGACGCCTACTTTAAAGGATTTGCCACATTGGATGCGTTCTGTTCTGCGGTCGCGGTCAGGTCAAATTGATCGCAGCCCGCATTATGTATGAACAACATTGTCGGTCTCTATTGTATATTGCGCGTGCGTGCGATCTGACCGTGCGATCTATACAACCAACGAGGAGAGAAATGGGTGTTGAGAAAAGCGTGAACTTTATGCAATCGGATGTAACATCTCGTAGTTTTGTATTTACATATTGTCCTGTCTTTTGCTATCCTTGTCACGTAATTAATTAGCTATCGAGAATGTACGTTAAAAGTAACAGTACCTCTACCATGAGTTACACTAGTTTACAGTGACCGTACTCGCTAGCGACGGCGTAAATGATTTGTATGGAGAATTGTGTACAGCGTCTCTAGCGGTCACTTACGGAAGTACAATTCTCCATACAAATCATTTACGCCGTCGCTAGCGAGTACGGTCACTGTAAACTAGTGTAACTCATGGTAGAAGTACAGGCAATAAAATTGGAACCGAGATGTTACGGGACCACGCCACCTACAGATAGTCATCATAATCATCATCCCAGCCTATATACGATCCACTGCAGGGAACAGGCCTCCTCTCAGAATGAGAAGCCTTGGGCCGTAGTTCCCACACGGGCTCAGTGCGCGGATTAGGAACTTCACACACACCATTGAATTTCTTCGCAAATTATGCAGATTTCTTCACGATGTTTTCCTTCACCGTAAAGCTCATGCATACATCGCACTCCAGCGGGCATTTTGGGGGCAAGGTAAGGTTTACAAATTAATCTTAACTTACGAGTATTATAATGTACTTACTATTTGTAAAATAGTTAATTAGTTACCCGTTATCATTTATAAGTCTTTAATGTATAGAAACTCTTTGAAGTGATAACTGATAGCCCATTAAAGTGGCCACAATAAATATACCACATACTATTCAATCTTAGTTTTATTTAAAATTGAATGGATATATAAAAATAAACACCTAACTAACGTACAGCCTTAGTTGCTAAGATATTTGGAATTGCACATTACAAATACTAGGTACCAAATACTAAGTACAAATACCTTATTCTGACTATCGAAAATGAATTGATTGATTTGTGAACCTTATCTAGCATTCTGTCATGCCACCACTTAAATGGGCTTCAGTTATCACTTCAAAGAGTATTACGTAGACAATTTAAGATTGATAACGAGTATGTTGTAAATACTAAGTATATATACTCGTTAATTAAAATATTTTTTGTAAACCATACCAAATGACGTGCCTCAAAAATGCCCGCTGGAGTGCGACGTATGCTCATGGTAAATTTCAAACGTAATTACATAAATTCCGAAAAACTCAGAGCTGCTAGCCGGGATTTGAACCCACGACCCTCTGCTTGAGAGGCCATAGGACAAACCACTAGGCCACCACGGCTATGTAGAAAGTACTAAGGATGACTACTCATCAGTGCTACTCTCCAGTTGAAATAATAATAGATCTGATGGTGACTGTACTTGCGGAATAACTTCGCTGCTTAGAGCTAATTCTAAGCTGAAGTCTCATAAAAAATATTATCGCTAAACAGGTAATACATTTTAGGTAGTCATAACCAGGTAGATTACCGACAAACAAATCGCCAACCTCGACAAAACGATCACCCCTCCGCCAGTCCAACTTTTAACGCCCAGTACTAAAGCGAAGATGTTTTACGCACTCCACTCTCCTTGTCTCAACCAGCACTTTGTATGCCGCCGTAGATGGATATCATAGAACATTTAAAGGTTTTTACGATGCCAGTAAACTTGTGAAGAAAACGCTATCTCACTTAGTTCACGCACTCGTTTGCGCTGTCATAAAATATGAAGGAAGCTACCGAAATAAAGGTGTAACATAAAACTCGGCCGATGATAACAATAGCGAGCACGTAAAGAATTTAAGACCAGTTCGCATAAAGTTTTATTATGTTTGCGCTGATCCGGGCGTGACAGGCGGTAGAATCTGATAAGTTTATACAGGACATCCGGAACAGCAAGCACAAGAAACCTCAATAGTCAATAACCCCGACGATAATCAATAGTCAATAACAACTCGTTTTAAAGCCTCTTTGATTCTTGTTTCTTGATTGCTTGGATTCTTGAATCTTGATATATAGAAATGATGAAATCCGCGCAAGAACTAAAGTCACGGACATAGCTCGAAGAATCGTCAGACTTAGTGGCAGTGGGCAGGACACATCGCTCGTAGAATTGATGGCCGATGGGGTCGAAAGGTTCTCGAGTGGCGTCTGCGGACCGGAAGACGCAGTTTAGGTAGGCCTCCAACAAGACGGCGCGACGACCTGGTCTTAACCAGCCACCTTAGTGACGGGAACGCGTTGGATGCGGATGGCGCAGGACCGATTGTTTGGCGAGCCTTGGGGGAAAGCCTATGTTTAGCACTGGACGTCTTTCGGCTGAAATGATGATGACATTTTAACTAATTAAAATTGTACCGCAAGCACACTGTACCGTATAATAAAAAGCTTTCGCTAGCTGTCTGATTTCTTCAATATGTGCCACAAGGTACCTACTGAAAGCGGTTGAAACGCTAGTAGAACTACTCTACAACACGTGTTTACTGGAAACTGATAATCAATTTATTACATTTTGGCAACAGTATTCGGTTTACACGTAACGCATGTGCATGACGCGCGGGTAGCCGCGCTTGCAAAGAAGCATATTGCACAGCGACCGCAGACGATCGGTATTGAATTGGATGCAATTTTATTGCATTTTACTCATCAACATTACACATTTTATACATTCTCCTTCCATTCGACCCAAGGACAGCGTCTGACGTGAGCGTCAACGATCGACATCTGTATGCTTAAGTATAAGTTTTCCTTCACAAAATACTGCTCGATCACGTTTACGTAAAAAAACCATTAAATACTATGGAAACATATGGACAGCGCCTCCGCGCGCGCGCGTCCATGTTTCCATAGAATTGAAATTTTTACGTAAACGCGATCGAGAAGTATTTGGTGAAGTAAAACTTATACTAAGCATACAGTATGCTTAGTATAGGTTTTACTTCACTTCAATACTTCTCGATCGCGTTTACGTAAAAATTTCAATTCTATGGAAACATGGAAGCGCGCGCGCGGAGACGCTGTCCATGTTTCCATAGAAATAGATTTTTTTACGAAAACGCTATCGAGAAGTATTTTGGTGAAGTAAAACTTATACTAAGCGTACAGTACGCTTAGTATAAGTTTTACCTCACCAAAATACTTCTCGATCGCGTTTACGTAAAAAAATCAATTACTATGGAATCATGGACAGCGTCTCCGCGCGCGCGCGCCCATGTTTCCATAGAATTGAAATTTTTACGTAAACGCGATCGAAAAGTATTTTGGTGAAGTAAAACTTATGCTAAGCGTACAGTATGCTTAGTATAAGTTTTTACTTCACGAAATACTTCTCGATCGCGTTTACGTAAAAATTTCAATTCTATGGAAACATGGACGCGCGCGCGCGGAGGCGCTGTCCATGTTTCCCTAGTAATTGAATTTTTTACGTAAACGCGATCGAGAAGTATTGAAGTGAAGGAAAACTTATACTAAGCGTACTGAACATAACGCACAGCGTTAACGGTCAATACGTCGTCGTCATCGAAATAACCAGATAGCCAGAGATGCGGCGCCGTTTGAATGCCGCGTTCGGCGTCAAGACGCCAACGTCGACGTTCAAAGGAGACCACAACAGAAGGTACATTTCTATAGTAAGCACTGTGAAGCAGCGTATGACGTGACGCTGTAAGCGGCCGATGGCGTTTAAGGGCTCCCACACAATACTGCGAATTCGCATCGCATCGCAAATATCTGCGAGCTCGCACGAATGCATCGCAAGAACTTGCGATCTGATTCGCATCGCGCAAGGTTCAGGTGACCATACAAATTATATGGTCACTTGAATCTTGGTCTTACCGCACGAAATCGCATCGCAGAAATTCGCAGGAACTAACGATGCGAATAGAGACTAACGTCTTCGGCATCAAACAGTACGAGTGTGCGGTTAAAAATGTTAACATCGCCATCATAGCTCATCTAAGGAAAACTTTGTGGTGAAGATGACATTTTTGACTAGTGTATATTTTGGGAAAGTGTGCGTTTTGAGAAAATGTACTTTTTGTGAAAATGCACTACCTTACGGGGAAAGTTCCCTTAATGGACAAATGTACATTTTGGGAGTGTACGTTTTGCAGAAAGTGCACTTTTAGAGAAAGTGCATATTTCGGGAAAGTGAGATTTTGAGCCTAAGCCTCTTTGAGCTATGTCCGTGACTTTAGTTCTTGCGCAACTTTCATCATTTGTAATGCGATCCCGCAGAGAAACAGATGAACAGATGTACTTATCTGGTCAATATGGCTAAAATACTTTGTATTTAGTTTGTAATATATTATGTCACTATAAAAATATTTTCCACGTCCAATTTCAATGAACCAAACTATGTTTCGTTCGGCTAATCTGCAACAGAAATATTTACTGTTAAAAGCCTAGGGGTGCCAAGTGTTATTTAAAGGGTGTTTAAAGAAAATTCAAGCGTAGCACTATCAAAAATATCCGTATATTTGCCAGATGGTTCATAAAACTTGACTTAGAGCTAGCCCTCTTCAGACATATTGCCCTCCTATATTGAAAATCTGCGTCGTGCACCCCATGTTTGGAGACCACTCCAAGCCGAACGAATGAAAACGTCACCCGAATTGAAAAGATAGAAACTATTGACACGCTCTGCAAACATAGGGCATTAATTCTACTAGAACTTTTAAAAAAGGTAAATGGTTACATTGAGTGTTATTCGTTGAGATAAACCACAGAAATATATCGAGATAGAAGGAAAGAGTTTACGTACGTCGACTGGCCAAATGGAGTTTATAAGCCCCAATGCTCGCCGCGAACTTCAGTCTGCTCTCGACCGCGGTCTGCGTGCGACGTCAGGTTTTAAAAATAAAATGACTCGTTGTTCAGTAATTAACAGTTCAAATACTACAGATAAAGTTGGAGCTGTTAGTCGAGGTATTTCCTTTCATTGGTAACTACTATTTGTCCTAAAATATCTGTTATTAATTAAAAAACGATTTATTTTATTATTTTCATCAGAACAGTAGCGGGCGATAGTGTGTCCACGCTAGCTTTCCATTGCGGCTTTAATTTGACGAGCCAGACATGGCGTGCGTTCAAAACCAGCAATGTAAAAATAAGCTATTCAAACTATCGAGTCGCGTCCAAGGTCAATTTATCATTTTTTCTGTCAAAAGTAAGAATAGTGATGTACAAGTACACTATCGCAGTTCTTACTCGATTAAAATCGATTTTGAAAGCAGAGGAAATGATAATTACGTTTTTATATTATTATGTAGCTATATAATGTACGTAGTGCAAAGCAAATATTATTAACAAACAGGTTATGGTTACTTCTATATTGCAATTTTATTTTAGTTTTCCGAATGATCCTCATATTAAAAATAAATGGATTGAAAACAACTGGTCGTAAAAAATGGTTTCCTACAAAAAACAGCAAGAATTGTTCTATACATTTCCACGAAGACACCTTTACTGGCTTTAGTACCGACGAGTAATCAGTACAGCTTATCCGACTATTGATGTAGTGATGATGTCATATGATGAAAAGGAACACATTTACATAAGGCTAAATATTATTTTAAAAAATGTGCGTGTGTGTGTGTGTGTGTAGTACTTACACGATTATAGGTACGATTATAATAACGAGCTATGGAGAGGACTGTGCTCAGAGTTTCTCTACGGGATCGAATCAGAAGCGAGGAGATCCGTAGAAGAACCGGGGTCACCGACGTAGCCAAACGGATTAGCTCGTTGAAATGGCAATGGACAGGCCATATAGCATGCAGAACATATGGTCGTTAGAGCCCAAAAGTTCTCGAATGGAGACCACAGAACAGACTGGCTAGCCCAGCGTGGGACGTCCACCAACGAGATGGACGGACGATTTGGTGAAGGCCGCAGGTCAGGGAGGATGCAAGTCACTTTCAACCGTAATGATTGGGCGTCAATGAGGGAGGTCTATGTCCAGCAGTGGACGTCCTACGGCTGAAATGATGATGATGAATAACTGCAGCGGCTATAGTAGGTACTGACAAATGTAAAGCAATTTATTGGTTAGGTAGGTACCTACCTACATTTATATTTTTCGATTTGAAATTCTGACCTTTCTCATTTCCTCTGTCGAAAATAATTATCATTTCCTCTGTGCATAAGAATCGGTTCCCTAATCGATCTGTGAATCGATGCTTTTGAATTGATTTCGCGCGGCTTATGTTTCCCATCACTAAATTACACTCGTGACGTCAAAGTACCTACGCAAGATGTTACAGGCTCGGTCTCGCTACAAATTGCCGAGCATTTTCCTTCTATCTCGATATATTTCTGTGAGATAAACCCATTTTGACTGGCTCACAAATTTAACTAATATTTTTACAATCTAAAGAAACTCTTGTGTGTTTCTCCAGAAATATGTGAAAATAACGACCAAGCCCTCTCATTCTGAGAGGAGGCGTGTGCCCTGCAGTGGGACGTATATGTATGTATGTATGTAAACTCTGTATTGTACAAAAAAATAAGAAAAATAAAAAATATAAAAAAATATGAAAATATGACCACAAGAAATAGAAAAAAAAAATTTCACGTATCATAGACACATTTAAAACTTTTAACCTTGTTTGGTTGGTCTCTTATTTATATCTATCTCCATGCAGTTTCTATTATCTATCTGTCTAGGTATCTGTTTATTTTCATCGCTTATTGTAAAGCTAGCGATTATGTTAGGAGCGCTTGCTTTTAACCTCAGCTATGTGTCTTCCCAGAGTATACAGAATGGTACATTTAGATCGGGCAGTATGGGCAAGTCTATAACTTTAGATAAAACATGCAAAGATCGGTTCTTAGGAACCATGTCATGACAAGAAAAACTACATTCATAATTTAAAAAAAAACGAATAATTTTTTTTAAAAAAATTTCATTTTTAATGCAAGGTTGTCTTGCTGTCTGTACTTTTGTTAACTGTGTTGTTATAAATACATCCTATCTACATATGTATGTACCATATTTAAAATCAATCCGATCACGAGAACTGGGTCAAATTTGACTTTCTTGATTTGGTTATCGATTCCCGAGCTACTTAAATAAGATTTTTTTTGAAATCCATGAATGCAGTTTTTCATGTCATTAAAATCGATGACATGGTTTCTTAGAACAGATTTTTGTATGTCTTATAGTTACAGACTTGACCATACTGACTGATCTAAATGTACTGTAAAACTCTATAGTCATTCGATCGATTGATGCTGGCACTAGTGCTATATTTGAATTTAAATTAAGAACGGATCGAATGTCTGTATCTATATCTATATCTATATCTATATCTATATCTATATCTATATCTATATCTATATCTATATCTATATCTATATCTATATCTATATCTATATCTATATCTATATCTATACATATAATAAATCTGTAACAAGTCGGTATCTGTACATTGAAGATATTTGAGAAAAACTGTCACTAGGGCTATTTACTAGCGCAATAGAACCCAAAACAATGTTTTTTAGAATTATTGTCTGTTTGTCTGTGCGTTTGTGCGCGCTAATCTCAGAAACGGCTTAACCTAGAAGGATGTGGTTTTCACTGATATGTTGGTATTTTCTTGTATTAACATTTAGTGTTTGTTTCATTTGAATCGGTTCACAAATAAGAAAGATACGTTTATTTTAAGAATTTATAGAACAGTTTTTAGAAGTAGTGACTTGGGAGTAGGTACGGTGGTGAATGTGAACGCGGGTGTGCGGGGGGGTTGCGGGGGGGGGGGGTGCGGGTAATTTTTTTTATCGAGGAACTAAGGAGAGCCAGAACTGATGAAAAAGCAAATTGGATAAAAAAAAATAAGCTGCCCAAATTACTAATTCCACGCGGACGGAGCCGCAGGCAAAAGCTAGTTGTAAAATATGAAAGTTGTGATCTGACTGCAAACCAAGGATGATAATATAGACTTGATTGACAGACGCCATAGTACGGATCAGCCGCGGGTTTTGTAGTTCGATTATTAAATCTAGATAGCGCTGAAATATAGCCAGAGGCTTTTAAGGCAAAACAATAAGACTACAGATGTTTCATATTACTACAAATGTATTATTTTTCAAAAATATTGCATAATAATACATTTGCAGTGATATGAAATATCTGTAGTCTTATTCACGGTCTTTTCACTTAGTACGTAGTATGGAGAAACGAACCAAGATTTTAGTTTCATCTTTCCTCAACAGATGGCGCAAGTATACTCTTGAAATATGTTTAAACATATATAATACACTTCCAAAATTATTATTTTTTCCTGAATAAGCACATGCCGATAGCATTTAAATTTTATGATAACCATAATCAAATACAATAAAAAGCAAAATACTAGAGACGTTATTATTGCAACACTGAAAAAAATAATAATGTGCTAACACGTTTCATTTCACGCGTTTATAAACATGATCATTATGTATGTCTCAATTTCTTAATGTTCAAGTTTATGTTAAATGTTCAAGTTTATGTTGAATCGATTTCTTATTTACTGTTATAGAATTTTGAATTGTTACAGAATTTAAGAATTTTTGATTTTTGAATTTTTTGTTACAGAATTTTTAATGCGAATAAACTGTGGGCATGTCATACTAAGAATGAAAGAAGTGTTTGGCTATGGAACGTCAAGTCACTTTCAGAAGTTATTTACTTTTTTGACATTTCTTTCATTTCTTTTGCCCCCGTGCGTACATACGTTGTTGTTGCGTTTTGGATTTATTGTTTTCAACTTACGACTCTCGGCTTTGTTAAATGGATTCTTGTGACTGTGCTTTATTCTGTTTCCACGCTCTAACCTGGACTTTGGCGAGCGTATATTTTGTGAACCCCGGCAACGTTTAAATGACTCCGAATTTCCGCTATGACATCAGAAAAGAAGTGCTGTGTACCGAACTGTGTATACAACAACAATTTTAACGTTGTTTTACATTGCTATCATTGCTTGCTGTAAAGCAAATGGACTGTACTTCCATAGTTCAGGTTGTACTTTCTTTCCGTGCCATGTAATGTTATCATATTTAATAATTCAACTTGGTAATAACTTTGTTAAAGTCGTGTGTGTTTTTATTTAAATACAAAGTTTTAAAGACGAATGTGTGTTTAATTTAACGAAAAATAATAAAAAAGTTAAATGGACATCCAACAGTACTGCATAGTCGTATAGTATTTATGTAGGTATGCAATTATACATAATAGGAAATGGGTGTGTTTTACAATACCGAAGTACGAAAGACCGAATGTATTAAAACATCGAATGGGTCAAAAGACCGACACGATTTTTTTCTGAAACCGTAAACTTTTCAGAATTTATTAAAATGGCATCATACAGAACCCATTAGGTTAGGTTAGGTTTGTTTTATAACAATCTTAAAAAGTTAACGGTTTCAGAAAAAAATCGTGTCGGTCTTTTGACCCATTCGATGTTTTAATACATTCGGTCTTTCGTACTTCGGTATTGTAATACATACCCTAGGAAATAGTTTCATCTTTAGACACTGTGGGGCGCTTACATGGGAAGTAAACTGACAACTCTATCTCCCAATGTATAAGTTACTCTATGGTCTTATTGTTTTGCCTTCAAAGCCTCTGACTATATTTCAGCGCCTTTGACTATATCTAGATTTAATAATCGAACTACAAAAACCGCGGCCGATCCGTAATATGGCGACTACCAATCCAGTCTACATCATCCTTGCTGCAAACGAATAAATATCTTAAAGAGTAATCCACGAGTTTTATCTAAAATATATTAGTGTAGCTACACCCCAGGACCTGTCCTACAGCACCAACATGTATAGTAGAAAAAAATAAAACCTCCTTCAAAAAGCATCCAAAAAACTATGAAATAATAATTGAACCGAACCGACCACAATAAGCATGAAAATATCTTTCTTCTAATCTGTTTGAAGTTGGTGCCTCAGCTCGAGCCAGCAGGAGTGGACCTAGTAATCTAACTTACCTACATAGCTACCTACTATCTATAGGTCTTCTACACCCCTGCTGGCTCGTGCTGAGGCACCAACTTCAAACAGATTAGAAGAAAGATATTTTCATGCTTATTGTGGTCGGTTCGGTTCAATTATTATTTCATAGTTTTTTGGATGCTTTTTGAAGGAGGTTTTATTTTTTATTTAAAATTTTTATTTTTTGCTTTTTAGTTGTTTCTGTATAAAATAGATGCGTAGGATAAAATCATCAGTTTGACTTCGAAATAAGTTTATGTTAAAAATTCTATTTTTAATGATCGACGGGGTTGTGTCGTTTTATTACATAGTTCTATGATACTTTTTGAAAGCAAATGTTCGACTTGTCACCGAAAATACTAAAATCGCTATACATTTCCCTTGAATTTATGAGGAGTTACATCAATTCCTCATGGATCCCATCATCAGAACTGGATTCTGGTAACAACGGGACCAACCTTGAAGCATGTGCTTTCACACAACGAAAAAAATTTACAAATCGGTTCAAAAATGACGGAGTTCTGACACACGTTAAAAAAAAAAAAAAAAAAAAAAAAAGAACATACAACCGAATTGAGAACCTCCTCCTTTTTTTGAAGTCGGTTAAAAAGGCCGTGTGTCCATTTTTTTTTCACTTATTTTCTTGGCTTTTATTACTACAAGCCAAGCAGTTATATTATTACAAATATTATAGTAATATCGACTAAATATGTGGTTGCCCGAAGCTTCATCCGTCTTTTACGGCAACTTTGGATTTTCCCGGATTAACCCGGAACCTATGTAAATCAGGGACAGTGAAGCTTTTTACAAAATAAAGATTTATTTTGTTTTGATTCAGCAGTTCCAGAATATAACAACAAACATACAAAGTTTACCTCTTTATTTTCCATTCCAATAAAATTTTATTTTATTTCTCGGATCTGCAGTTTTGTTTTCCGTCTAAACATTGGATAATTTTCCATTAAACTTAGTGGCGGAAGTCGTAACGACAGGAAGGCAGAACTACCAGCAAGGCGTCCGTAGACCCCGAATAAAACATAATGCTCATTATTATCTACCTGTTACAAAATACAAATAGAAAACTTGGCAGCGGCGTGTATGAATAATTTAGCTATTTGCCAGCACTTCCAATTTCCCGGGAAGGGACTTTGTTTTGATAACAATCTGTAATGTCAACAAAATATCACCTTTCACATTTATAATTTCCGAGTTCGTTTGTTCTACCTACTCGTAATATTTTTACACTTTTTTGGCGGTATTTTGTACTCTTTCTTTTATTAATACCCGGGAATATTAGGGTATGAATAAAGAAAATTATTACAAGCTTTTCTTTAACTTGCAATCTTTTTACGTCATCGTCATCATTTCAGCCGCACGACGTCCACTGCTAAACATAGGCCTCCCCCAAGGCTCGCCAAACAAATCGGTCCTGTGCCATCCGCATCCAACGCGTTCGAGCAACCTTAATCAGGCCGTTGCTACATCTTGTTGGAGGCCTACTTAAACTGCGTCTTCCGGTCCGCAGACGCCACTCGAGAACCTTTTGGCCCCATAGGCCCCATAGTTCTAAAAAACACATGTAAGTAAACGAGCCCTCAATCAACGGCCTACTTACAGAAATAAAATTAATTTGATGAGTTTCAGTTTTATCATCGCCATTTTATATTTTAAACAATGGACTTAAACTTGGAACAGTTCATGAATTATCCATTAATTACCACACATCCTATATGTGCCGTTCAACTCGAAGTTTCTCGCATATTTGAACACAGTGTTATCTAATTCCCGTTTCCTCAAAATATTATCTCGCTTTCGGCTAAACACGCCGCATCATGGTGAAACGTCGCTTGCACGATTAGGGGTTGCCACTTTTTAAAATTTACTAATCCCAATACTTCGACTGTCAATATTTAGTAATTTTTAAAAATGAGAAAGATTGAAAAGATGTTTGGATGTTTGTTAATCAATCACGCAAATTGACTCAACGGATTTGGCTGCAACTTGGTATACAGATAGACGAAAATCTGGATTGAGGCAGGATGATCAATATCGGAAATAATATTTAAATAAGAAGGGCGCTGTCCTAGAACGTTGTGGTGGTTTGACGTGTAAACATCATCTGCAATCAATAGATGGCATTGTCGGAGCAAACTTTGTGCTTTAAAAATGCTACCGTAACATTTAATATAAGTAAGTCAATCACGGTAAAAAATCTGAAAAACATTTAGAGAGGTGACTCACGCACTACGTCCAGTCGACCGAAAAATAGGATAACGGAAATCGGGCCTAGTGCGTAAATCACGACACAAGTTCTACCTACTACCATAGGTACTCTATTTTTTTGACTATAAATTACTGCCCACGTTGAATACTAAGTATGAAACGCTCATTTGCTTCTTGCGAACAAATTGTATGGCTTAGTACTTTATAGACAAAAAATAGACTATACAAATTTACATATTCTGATCGGATTCTTATTGGACGTAGTGCAAACCGCTCAAAAGCTCCAAACACCTGTGTGTTGACGGTGACGGTTGTAATATTCTATTTTGTATGAACGAGTTCGCGGTACGGTACCGTACAACCGTTCATACAAGTTAGAATATTACAACCCGCACCGGCCTCTGCTGTCTGTGCGTTCGGAGCTTTACAGCGGTGTTCAGCAAAATTAAATCTAACAGTTGGCAAGTAACCGTAATAAAAGTTTTTCTTAGTTGGAGACAAGGTAAATTGGTGTCGTTTGTTCCATGATATTTTTTGACGCATTAGTAAATACGCGTATACGCGCGTCATATGTGCGTCGTCTGCGCGTAAAAAATACGCCGTGTGCTTAGGCCCTTAATTTAATGTTTTATTTTTTTATTTCATTTTATTTTTTTTTTCTTTTGTAATTTATGTGTCAAAACACAAACGTGTGTGAAATAAACTTTTTCATTTCATTTCATTTCATAAATGGGTCTTCGTGCCTTTCGCCTAGTGCCGCTGTCATAGTTCGGCAGTTATTTGGACGCACATGTGCGTTTGTGGCACCTGAAGAAGTTTCAAGTCTGGCAGCCAACCCACCACATTTGTTCAGGTCCAAAAACCCTGTTGGCAGCCCTATGCACAATTCGGTAAGCGTGCAACTGTTTTTAATTAAGTTAAAGAAGTGCCGAGAACTTTTAATGAACTTATCTACAGAACATGGAGCGCGAAGTCGCGGGCTTGTCTACACATGTTCAGCGATTGTTTATTGTTTCTGAACTGAAATAATTACTTTGCTCACCCGCGACCTTACGATAGTTTTACGTTTATGTCAGAAATGCGTGTTCATGCAGTTCCTCCGCCTCCACACTGTACGAACACACACAAATCACACAAACCCAATTATCACCACCACCAAACTACACTGACGCGTTTTGAACTCAACCAGAGCTCATCTTCAGAGTTCTTCAAGTCAAGATCAAGAAGTGTAAGGATTAAAACTGTTTCGAATAAACATTACAATAAACAATAAACATTCGACACAGTTTTAATTTCATTGGTTGAAGCTTGAAGGTAAATTTAAGTATAAATGTTATACTAAGTATAAACCAAACTAATATCACTGACTGCAATCCAAAAGCAATGGCATGCATTTTGCATAAACAAAAAGAAACCCATCCAATCCCAGGCTTAACACTCAGCCATTTTATAATTTATTTTCATGAATGCGACCCATGTCCAAATCGCGCGTCGAATTAATTTCCTAAAAATACTTCGACATTTTGAATCCCTATATAATTCTAACAAGTACTTGTGTACCTACATGTGATATTTCAAAACCAGTACCTACCTATTGTTCCTTCGTGCAACTGTAAAAAAGTTCGCAAGTCGAGGTTTGAAGTGATTCGAATTCGCACTCTTGGCTTAACCTGCCGAAAGTGCTAAATACAATTGCACCATAGCGTTCCCGCCAATAGTGGCATGTTGCGCCACGATCCACAATGCATTGGAAACGGGTAAAACGTTATGTACCTACATACACTTCTATTTTTACTTGACTGCTGAAGGAATTATGTTTTTCGAGCGTATAATGTAGTTATGTGTATGTATGTATAATTCTTCGGCACACCCTGTAGCCTAAGCGCTAAGCGTCTCGATGAATTGTAAAGTACGAGGTGTCATTAGATTCGCCTCAGTTGCGAGAGTGACAATAGGATATACATCCAACTTTCCCGGTATTTACGTGGAAACGGGAATTATACAGGAAACCCGGATTTCCTATACTACTTGTACAAATGAATTTATTTTTAACCCCCGACACAAAAAGACCGTTATGTGTGTGTCTGTCTGTCTGGGTGTCTTCTGTGGCATCATAACTCTTAAACGGGTAAACCGATTTGGATGCGGTTTTTTTATTTGGAAGCAGGTTTTTTTGGCGATGGTTCTTAGACATGTTTCATTAAAATTGGTGCAGACGTTTCAAAGTTATCGGCTCTTTTATAAGCTGCGGAAAGAGATCTTAGACGCGGAATGGGCATTTACTGTATTTTCAAAATATGTGTGACGAAATTACGTCGGAGGTTTTTAAATTTTAAAAATAACAAATCTACAATGTAATTCCAAATATGTATTTTGTGTTTGTGAGTAAATATGCGCTTTAACTAAAAACATCCTTATTTTATATGTTTTGTTATTCAATACCCGTATTTCTTAACCTGCAGCTCGAACAAGCAGGTAAGAGCGAGCGTATGTAAACTTGTTCAGTCAAAATTTAAGTAGATATTGGTAAAGTTGAACGGAGATTGATACGGTGCACAAAACTCCGCAACTTGGCGACGCCGGCTTATGCCGTAGGTACTTGGCGGTCTACCCCGTCTAACCTGTAAGTCGAGAATGACGATAAGATATTCTCATTTCTGTGGGTCGTTGTAGGAATCATCATCATCATCCCAGCCTATACACGTCCCACTGCAGGGCACAGGCCTCCTCCAAGAGGGCTTGGGGCCGTAGTTCCCACGCGGGCTCAGTGCGGATCGGGAACTTCACATACACCATTGAATTTCTTCTCAAGTGTATGCAGGTTTCCTTCACCGTAAAGCTCATGGTAAAAAAATTACTAATGTAATTTCGCACTTAAATTCCGAAAAACTCAAAGGTGCAACCCTTTGCTTGAGAGACCATAGCTCCCACTAGGCCACCACGGCTTCCGTTTCGTTGTGGGATTATATTAGTATTTTTACATGGCTTTTAAAGAATCATCAACAAAGGCTTCCCTCTTCATTATCATCATCGTCATTTTAGTCGAAAGACTACTGCTGAACATAGGTCAAGGTTTGCCAAAAAGATTTCAATTTAAAATGTACTACCTGCTACTTTTTTTTCAGAATTAGGTAGTTTCGGGGTTGTCAGAATGTTGGTTACTCAGAGTCAAGAATGCTATTGATTTTGAAAAAATAACCTTCATTTTCCATAAAAAAAAATTGTATCAATTTTGTAACGAGCCTAAACTAACTGCATATTACTAACTAACTAATAACTAACTGCATAAAAATAGTCACAAATCTGACTCAAAATTAAGGACACTTTATTTCTTTCAGAATATGAAAGTACTCGTGATTTAAAAAAAATGCCCGCTTGCGCCTTCCGCATCTAACGCATTCCCACTACCTTCACCAGGTCGTCGGTCCATCTAGTTGGAGGCCTACCTACACGCATCTCCCGGTCTGTGGACGCGATTCGAAAACCTTTTGGCCCCATCGGCCATCAGTTCTACTCGATGTTCTCTGCCCACTACCACCTTGAGTCCTTGTGTCCTCTTGGAATGACACAATGAACGGCAACTTGCCACAATGGCGTACAATTGGACAATTCCCAGGTGGGCAGATGGTTATATGCTGCAACTGCCAGCAGGCGCTTACTCTTTCTACTCTCGGGTTTGATTGACCTACAGCACGCCATTGCTTCCTAAGTATAATACCAATGATGATGATGATTGATTTTTGATTTTGCGTTGTCCGATTTTTGCAATATTCCATTAAAGAGATGAAAAAGCTTTACCACAAATCTGAATTCTGCGCGTATGAAGTCGCGGCCAAAAGGTATTATACTATTTAGCTCGCGGAATAGACTGTAATATTTACGGTGGTAGGTACTAAATATAGAACAAATGGAATCCTGCGAACTGGTCACATACTGTGGTTCGTGGTCATTTTGTTCAGCTTCTGTATGACCATTAGGCTGGAACGTTTTGCTACAATCCATTATAGTCGGACGGCATTGCTAACACAAACGTTACATTTAAACCTAAATTAGTTTACATTTAAATGAATTTTGGAACCGGCCATTTATTCTGTCTAATAGCGTTTGTTTTGATTGTAATGTTGATTTAACAGTCAATGTGCCGTTAGATGTGGGAGCTCTACCCTCATAGGCCAACTCAACCTAGGGTATCTATACCTATGAAAGAGTGACACGACTGGCGAGCTACCGACAACCCGCAACCTAGATAACTGGAGTTAAGCTTATTCTTTTAAGTTCATAGAGGCTAGGTGTTCTGAAAAGGGATTTTTCAAAATTTCCACGGGGTATGGAATTAATGGGATTTATATTTTATCTTCAAAGTGACATGCAAGTAGGTAAAAACTAATATTAGGATTTTCAGAAAATCCCACGGGATAAGGATTTTTTTTGAGTTTAATTCAATGGAACCATATTTCCGTAACCGTTCCTTTAAGGTCACAGTGTTACAGTAAACAAGAGTTTTTGGAATTTTCCGCAGGGTAGAGTTGACCATAAACTTTATTTGTGCGCGGACGAAGTCGCGGGCAAAAGCTAGTAGGGTAAAATACCCAGTGCTCAGCCCTTTAATAATATCACCCAGTAGTCGGCCGCTGCCTATCCTTAGTACAAGTGGAAAGAGCACGAGAGATATCTTTTGTATTTTTCTCAGTCATTATACGGCCGACTGGTGCCTGGCTGACTATGAGGTCTTACCCTATATACCTATTTCGATATGCAGTTTTGTCAAATGAGCCACGGCCATGTTCGTCTGCACATGTCGCACCTTCAGAGCGAGACGGAAACAGTTAGAATTATTCTCATTTCAAAAATAAACTTTGTGCAGAAAGAAAAACAGGTTTAGTTTTGAAATGAGAATAATTCGAATTATGTCAGTTTCGTTCTGAAGGTGCTACGTGTAGACTTGCATTGGATATGTACTACATACTATACTTTAGACTTTTAGGTATTTAAAAGAATGTAAACAAACGGGAGCTGTCAAAAATGACAGATTCAGAGGTTGTGAACCTTTATGACGAGAATAAAAATTGAAAATGTAGCTAGCACTAAATACGCTATTAGACTTCTTATAATGATCCCATTTTATGTAAAAGCATGAAATCTGAATATTGTTGAATAATCAATAATTAATCACTGGTAAATAAAGTAGTCTCATTGCTAGTGTTTCATTAAATTTTTGCGTGGTATTTCTACTAATCATAACAATTACCTTATAATACTTTTTAAATAAAACGCAATACTTTTATTAATTATTTTATTCAGAATTAGGTGTGGGTCGTTAATAGTATTGTACTCGTTCACTTGCTAATAAATTGAAGAACTATTTCCCGGCTATGAGAACACTGTACACAGTAGGAATCGAGACACCCATGATTTCTGCCGTTTTTTGGGTTATGTCGGTTTTGGATGGATATCTATCTTTTGGCCACGTTTCTTCAACATATTTAAATATGTTCACAAGCACGTTCTTTTCCGATGATGTAAGATGTCCTGTCTTAGTCCGCTTCTTCTTCAGAGAAGGAAATGTAAGCAAGGAACTAGCCCGGCTAGTTCCCGGCTCCCCATTACCCATGTCTTCGTAAAATACACAACTCCGTAACAAAACAAACCAGTTCAACAAATAATTAACAGAAAACAACAAACTTAACAAAGAATAACAATAAATGAAATATTGAAAACACCACAAATATCGCACTCGCATCAGATGACAACAAGCAATGGCAAAATGTCAAACCGACAAAGTTAAAAATCACGTAAGGTAGGTGTTGCTACATTAAATACGACACTTTCTATTTTAGTCGCATTACATTCTCATTAGATCAAACCTTGCGTTTTAAACCTCTGCAAGATTGGGTATTTTTTAGTGACAATTTACAATAAATAAATTAAATATTTGTCGGCGCAAATCATAAAAAGGGGTTGATTTGACGTCAAAGAGGCTCAGCGCGTGTTTGGCGCATTCCGGTGGCGCTGCTGTCGCGATCACGTGCTGACGAAACGTCGAGAACCGGCGCGCGGCCGGCCGGCATTCTCATACAGACCGGCAACCGGAGCGCGCGTGTTATCCCGTCGGATCGTCTGCCTCTTTGCCGTTACAGTTTGAATTTGAAAGTTAACGTTTTATTTGATTTGTTACTGTTCATTATAAAGTTACCGTTATTATTTGAATTGTGTTCCAATTAAATAATGTGTGATTGACTTTCTGGGTTTCATTCCGACATCAGGTGTGGGGTAGGGAACCGCGAGTGTTTGAGGGTTTACGTAGTGCGTGAAGAAACGACAAAAACATGGACGAAGCCAACACAACTGATCGTGATCGCGAGGCTGATGCGAATATGCCTCATACCGAACGCGTAGGCGCTGGTGCTGACCAGACCACCGCGTTGCTGCAGCTGCTGCGCGGGCTCGCTGGCGGGTTGCAGCCGCCCCCGCCGGTGGCACTCATAAAGTTTGACCCAGACGACGCGGATGCGGACATCGAGGCCTGGTGTAAGATCAATGATGTTATAGTCCAAGCAAAGGATCTCAAAGGTACCGAATTATTATTACCACTAATGCAGGCTTTGCGTGGTCGAGCTGCTACCTGTTTAACGAAGATTAAACCTGATTGCATAACGTGGGATAATGTAAAAAACACCCTGATTGCAAGGTTTGCAAAGCCTATGCTTATGCAAGACTATTTTGACCGGGTTGTAAAATTTAAATTATTGGATAAAGAGACTGCCGCAGATGCAGGTTTGCGCCTCTGGCATATGATTGAGTCAATACCTAAAATTGAATTTAACGACGAGGCTATAACCGGTTTTGCTGTGTCGATTTTGTCGAACTGTGATAATAATTTGAGACGTGAATTAAATTCTCATACCATAACCTCAAAAACTCAGTTATGCCGTATATTACGCGGGGTATCGATGAAGCGATTTAATGAGGATACAACCATTCACACTGAAAATAAACGTCCACGATTTACACCACCTTTCAAGGGTAATTGCCATCGTTGTGGTGACGTTGGTCACAAAGTCTTCAATTGCCCTCTAAGCCGTTATGAAAGTCCCCAGGTGGCTAGACCAGTCGCGTCGAGGCTCCCTTCTACTTCAACTACGACTGAGGCGCCATCGCGCCACGAGGAGAAGCGCCCCGTGACGTGCTACGCGTGCGGGAAACCGGGACACGTCGCCAGCGCGTGCGCGGCAGCCGCTGCGCTCCGCGAGGCCAACCAAGCCTCCAGAAAAGAAGTCAAGCTGTGTGGCAAGCGGGCTGTTACTGGTGAGCTATATGCCGCAGGTATGAAGTTACAATTTCTCTTTGACTCCGGTTCAGAATGTTCTTTAATGAAGCAAAGTATTGCAGAAAAATTAAAGGGAACGTTACTTTATGACACTGTTGTATTGGTGGGTATAGGTAATTCAGATGTAAAATGCACTAGACAGTTGAGATATCCAATTAACGTTCAAGGTTTAACATTGAAAGTTCTTTTTCATATTGTTGACGATCTCAATTTGAATGAACCTATTCTTCTCGGGCGTGACATAATTGATATGGGGGTACATGTGGAATTGGATAGTAAGGGTATACACTTGTTCAAATCGAAGTTTTCGCAATTCATATCAGCTAAATCGACCCAGCTAGAGTCGCAAGTCGATACTGACTTAGAAGGTGACTCTAAAGGATTTTTGCTTAAATTACTTGACTCCTATTCGGAACATTTTGTAGAGGGCACACCAACCAAGCGTGTTACCACAGGAGAAATAAAAATAGAGCTCATTGACCCTAACAAATTGGTACAAAGGCGTCCCTATAGATTATCGGCTAGTGAACAACAAATAGTGAAAGACAAAGTATCTGAATTACTAAATGCAGGTGTTATTCGTGAGAGTAGCTCTCTTTTTGCGAGTCCGATCTTGTTAGTCAAGAAGAAAGATGGCAGTGATCGTATGGTTGTAGATTACAGGGAGCTTAACTCAAATACTCGTAGCGATAACTACCCTTTGCCGCGAATTAGTGACCAGATCGATAGATTGCACGGTGCTAATTACTTTAGTTCTTTAGATATGGCGTCAGGCTTTCATTGTATTCGCGTAGAGTCAGCTTCCGTTGAGCGTACCGCATTTGTTACCCCCAACGGCCAATACGAGTACGTTGCCATGCCGTTCGGTCTCAAAAATGCACCATCTGTTTTCCAACGGTGCATTCAGAATGCATTGAAAGATTGTGAATTTGCTCTAACTTACATTGATGATATTTGCATCCCTTCTGTCACAGTAGAGCAAGGATTAGAACGCCTAGAGTCCGTTCTTGCCGCTCTTGCTAGTGCTGGCTTTTCTCTTAATATGAGAAAGTGCAAATTCTTAAAGCGTGAGATTTCTTACTTGGGGTATAATATTAAATCGGGAGAGATCAGGCCAAACCCTAATAAAGTGCAAGCCCTTGTAGAGATCCCACCTCCGCGTACGGCGACACAAGTTCGTCAGTTTATAGGGCTCGCTTCGTATTTTAGGCAGTTCATTCCTAACTTCTCGTTGTTAATGGCCCCCCTGTACCCACTTACTCAACACAGTGGAAATATCAATTGGACTGAAAAACATAGTGAAGTGCATAGGCGTGTAGTAGATATTTTAACGTCTCAGCCGGTATTAGCAATTTACGATCCAGATAGAGATGAAGAGTTACATACGGACGCAAGTGCACAGGGTTACGGCGCGATCCTGATCCAACGGCATGAGGGCGTGCAGCACGTGGTAGAGTACTACAGCCGGCGCGCCTCCGCCGCTGAGTCACGATACCATTCGTACGAACTCGAGACTCTGGCGGTGGTGCGAGCGGTAGAGCACTTCAGACACTACCTGTATGGCCGTCACTTTTTAGTACGTACCGACTGCAATGCACTTAAGTCATCTAGCACAAAAAAAGATCTCACGCCTCGTGTACATAGGTGGTGGGCAATACTGCAATGTTATGATTTTGATATAGAGTATAGAGAGGGACGTCATATGTCACACGTAGATTTCCTATCTAGAAACCCATTGCCCCACTTAGCTTCCGATGATGAGGACAGCGATGTAGTTTATAAAAAGGAGGTTCAAGTCTTAGATTTGCAACAGGAATGGTTGATGGTAGAACAACAACGAGATAGGGAGATAGCTGATATCACGAGTAAATGGAGAGTTGGTGATTTGCCGAGAGAGGAGGCCCAATCGTATGATATTAGGAAAGGCGTTCTGTACCGAAAAGTACAGAGAAATAAGCGCACGGCATGGCTACCAATTGTTCCGCGATCATTAGTGTGGTCTCTTATAAGCCACGTACATGCAGAAGTAAAACATCTCGGTTATGATAAGACTCTCGATAAATTATTTGAACTATACTGGTTCCCGGGTATGGCAAAGGCTGTAAAGAAATTTGTAGACGCGTGTTTAGTGTGTAAAGCATGTAAAGGGACTTCGGGAGCTCAACCTATTCAATTGCACTCTATACCAAAGGTTGCCGTGCCGTGGCATACGATCCACATAGATTTAAGCGGGAAACTAAGCGGTAAAAGTTCTAAAAAGGAGTACGTTAGTGTTATTATCGATGCATTTACGAAATACGTTCTGTTACGATTGACTCCGAGCTTAGACGCTAGCAGCGCTATAAAAGCGATAAAAGAGGCCATACATTTATTTGGTACACCTAAACGTGTCATAGCTGATCAGGGTCGTTGCTACACCAGTAATAGTTTTCAAAAATTCCTCTCAGAAAATAACATAGAGCTTCATCTTATTGCGACGGGGGCTAGTAGAGCCAACGGGCAAGTCGAGAGAGTTATGCAAACTCTCAAAAACTTACTCACTATCACAGAAAATAGTTCAGACACCGTATGGAGAGACGAGCTTGGAGCCATTCAATTAGCACTAAATAGTACAAAATGTAGAGTCACCGGTTACTCCGCAACTGAGCTTATGTTTGGTATCAAATCACAGCCTTTAGGAATCTCTAGGGTAGCTTACATTGATGAGACTTCTGAATGTAGGTCTGACCTAAATCAAATCCGTGAAAATGCTTCCAGTAACATAGAACAAGTAGCAAAATTGGACACTACGCGTTTTAATAGAGGTAAAGCACTAGTAAAGCCATTTAAGGAGGGTGATTTTGTGTTTCTTAAATGCTGTGAGCGTAACCAGACAAAGTTAGATAGGAAGTTTAGGGGACCTTTTAAAATAATCGGAGTCTTAGAGAACGACCGTTACGAACTGCAGCATATGGACGGCACTAATAGAAAATACAAGTATCCCCACGAAAGCTTGCGTAAACTTCCGGAAGGGCGCGAAGGGCTAACTGAAATGGCGGAAGCTTTATGCGACCAAGCGTTAGAGCAGGATGACCTTGTGTCGGCGGATGATGATGACAGTAGCAGTATGGAAGTTGATGGTAGAGTCACGGGCAGCTTGGCTGAGCGAGAGCACCGTGAGGTAGAGAGTGGCGAGGCGGTGACAGAACCGGCTGGTGCGAGGAGTGATGATGAAGGTACGTGAGGTAGTATCCCGCTACTGGCCGCAAGGCACTGGCCTGCCTCGTGCTATATGTGCGATGGTCCCCAGTGGCTGGCGCGGAGCTGTAGTGAGTACTATAAACGACACTTTCTGCTTGGTTTCTTGTAAGTACCGTTAGGTAGCATCTCGCTGCTAGATGCAAGCCACTGGCCTGCCGCGCGCTACATGCGTGTCGGTCCCCAGTGCGTGGCGCGGAACAGTAGTGAGTGCTATACGCGATACTTGCTATTGTGGTTGATTACTGTTGCGATTTGGGATGATACGAATATTGTGAGCTATAGAGTACTAAGAGTTTCTGACTATACTAGTTTACTTTCCTATGTTGAATCTTAGAGATTTCCTACTCTTTCGTAGTACACTTCTGGGCCTTTGGTAATGCTGGTTTGTTTTCAGATAATTAACGCCCGAGGACGTGCGTACGTCAGGAAGGCCGTGTCGGCGCAAATCATAAAAAGGGGTTGATTTGACGTCAAAGAGGCTCAGCGCGTGTTTGGCGCATTCCGGTGGCGCTGCTGTCGCGATCACGTGCTGACGAAACGTCGAGAACCGGCGCGCGGCCGGCCGGCATTCTCATACAGACCGGCAACCGGAGCGCGCGTGTTATCCCGTCGGATCGTCTGCCTCTTTGCCGTTACAGTTTGAATTTGAAAGTTAACGTTTTATTTGATTTGTTACTGTTCATTATAAAGTTACCGTTATTATTTGAATTGTGTTCCAATTAAATAATGTGTGATTGACTTTCTGGGTTTCATTCCGACATATTCATTTAACATGATAAAAATATTTTTGTATTCGTAAATGTGTACATATTCAGTAAAATTTAGCGTAATTATACGTTATTAGAATTGAACGGACTGAAGTCGGTTGCTCAATTATTTTAAAATAATAAATATTGAGCAGGAACCAAACATTGTCTTAGAAATAACCTCTTTAATGGTTTGTTTACATTCTTTTAAATACCTAAAGGTCTAAAGCATAGTCACTAGAATTCTTTCTACCCCATTTAAGATTCCAACCTACATTACTACAGCACGATGTTAAAACTGAGTAGGTACTTAAGGCATGCTATCAGCATTTAGCACAATAGGCTCGCCTTGTCTGTATTTCAAATCAGCTTTTTATGCTTTCCGGGCAGCCTTCCTGCGCGGGATGTTTTGCGTTTCCTTGCTTAGGCATGTTAATGGCGTTACAGAGTAAATAAACCTCAATGTTTTGAATTACTGTCATGCTTTAAGGTTTATGTTGGAAGACAAACGTTTTTGCCGCAATAAACTCGTTTTTGTTGACATGAAATAGTTTTCACTGCCCGTGGTGGCGTTACATTTCTATTCTGTATTATTTTTTGTTATTTTAAATTTTATGTTTTTTTTTAGTTATTTTATGACTAGTTTTGATGACTCATGTATAACAAAATAAACCTTTATATCATGACCGCATGCTGGAAAAAAGTAAACCTAAATTAAGTATTAAGTTCAATTTAGTATTTGTATGGATCTGCGCTAGGCAGAGTTGGACGGGCATAAATACTTAGATATAAAAATGGGGGGAAAAGTGTACCTCGCTTTCACTGCGCCGCTTCTGGCAGGGCCCTGCTCGCTTCCACGACGCTCTTCAGCTCGATCACTTTGAGTTGGTGGTGTAGGGTGTGTGTGTGTATGTTTTTTTGTATATACTAGCCCGAAAACCGCACTTGGGATAATTTAAGAGGCGCACAAATCACTAAGCGCAAGCCGACCGAAACTCCATAGGTTTTGAACTGTCACCTTGACAGGTCAGAAGAGTATTTCTGAAGGATACACTGAGAGGTGTATTTTCCTATCAAGGTTGAAAACCGAACATTCCCCCGCCCAAGCCATTTCCAATGGCTTAATCCCGAAACAATCCGAATAGAAGAAACCGAAGCCTAATCCACAGGCAGCCGAGAAAGCTTGGCAATCGCTCGTTGTAAGACCGTGCCTTGAGCCAACTTAACGTCAGCAACCCGAACCGTACCATCTTTGCCTGGGTACAACTGGACGATACGTCCACGACGCCAATGTAGAGGAGGGGCGTTTTCCTCCTTTAATAGAACCAAATCTCCCACCTTGGGAGGGGCAGCAGGGTCATTCCACTTGACTCTCTGCTGTAGAGTATGGAGATACTCCAAATGCCAACGATGCCAAAATCTTTGTGAGATTTGCTGTAACAGCTGGAACCGAGTTAACCGATGCAGTTTCTCCTCTTGGAGGGGGAATTCAGGAACGCCATTTAAAGGCTGACCGATTAGAAAATGACCCGGGGTAAGAACCTCTGGGTCGTTAGGATCCGAAGAAAGGGGACACAGAGGTCGCGAATTTAAAACGGCCTCTATTTTGCAAAATACGGTACTTAACTCCTCGAAAGTGAGAATGGTCTCTCCGATTACCCGTTTGAGATGAGTCTTGGCTGACTTCACAGCTGACTCGAACAAACCTCCCCATGAAGGGCATGCTGGGGGGTCAAATATCCATGAAATTCCACGACAAGCTAACTCATGACCGATTGTTCTTTGATTCTCAGTCAAAAAACTTTGAACTTCTCGTAAATAATTGTTAGCACCCTTGAAGTTGGTACCGCAATCCGACCGAATGATAGTAGGCAGCCCACGCCTAGACACAAACCGAGAAAGAGCTGCTATAAAAGCTTCTGTGGAAAGTTCCGAGACTACTTCCAGATGGACACTCTTAGTGGCCAAACAAACCAAAACGCATAGATAGACCTTTGTGATTTTCGGTTTCCGCAATTTATGTGATTTCACAAGGAACGGCCCTGCAAAATCTGTGCCAACACCTTCAAAAGGTCTGGCTGCTACAACCCGATCGCGAGGTAAATTACCCATTAACGGTTGAGTGGTAGATCCCTTCAGTTTGTAACACGGTATGCAGTTAGTGGTGACCTTATTAACCGCTCGTCGAGCCGATAATACCCAATATTTGCGTTGCAGAATACCTAACAACGTATTTGGACCGACATGTGCATTTTTTAAATGTAAATCCCGAATCAAAATAGTTACAAAGTGACCCGATTTAGGAAGCACTAACGGATGTCGCGAATCATAGGGTAAGTCCGAATTTTGTAGTCTACCACCTACCCGAAGCAACCCCTTAGAGTCTAGGAAGGGGGTTAGACGTTTCCAGTGGCCCTTAAGCCTTCGATTATTCCGCAGAGTATCAATTTCCTCGCCGAAGTTCTGGTTTTGAATTAAAGCTACACAAACCAACAAAGATTCTTCCCTCTCTTCAGGTGACAAATATTCCGATTTGATTTTGTTATCTTTATTCCGACAATTATGAGAAAATCTCCGTAACCAACCGACGACACCGATTAATTTGTCGAGAGAACTATACCGATTTAAAACATCAAAATCCGAAACCGTGAGATCTTTACCGCTGGTTGCTACTAAGCAACGCAAACCAGGTAGCACAGCTGGCGCCTGTACTACCGAAACAGGCCAATGGGATTCAGGCCCCTGGAGCCATTTCGGACCCCACCATAAAGGATGGGAAACCAAGTCTGATGACTGACAACCTCGGGATGCACAGTCAGCCGGATTCATCTGGCCTGGAACGTGCCGCCACGAAATGTGTACCGCAGAATTCTGTAACTGTGACACGCGATTCGCTTCAAATACCTGTAGAGTATGAGGTGGCGTTTTAAGCCACGACAGGACAATGGAGCTGTCCGTCCATCCGTAAACCTCCGAGACATCCATGGTTCTTTGCAAACAAAGACAAACATGATGCAGGAGCTTAGCTAAGAGCACGGCTCCACACAATTCCAACTTTGGAATGGTGAGCCGAGATCTGATGGGAGCGACCTTACTCTTTGCCATTATCAGGTGAACCGAAGAAGAACCGTCCTCAGTGATGGTACGTAAGTAGACCACTGCTGCGTATCCTAATTCCGACGCGTCACAAAATCCGTGAACCGAAACTTGGCACGTTGACTTGGGAAACATACATCGCGGAACCTCGATCCGATTGAGGTTACATAAATCCATTTTAAACCGAATCCAGTCTCTCGTAAGACTCCCACCGATTTCTTCGTCCCACGTTAACTTTTCAAGCCACAAACGCTGGAGTAAACACTTTGCCCAGAAGGTAACCGGGCAAATCCAACCTGTAGGATCATACATCCGAGCAACGGTAGACAAGATTTGTCTTTTCGTAATCAAATTATCCGAAGTTAAAGTCGTCCGATATGAGAAATTATCCGAAATCGGATTATATTGAACACCTAAGACCGAAACCGAACTATCCACTTCAGGATTATCAAACAAATGAGGAACTTGCAAATGATCTTCTGGTAAGTCCTTCAGAAGTGCAGGACAATTGGATATCCATTTACGCAACTCGTATCCTGCCGAATCCATTATTTGGATTAATTCCCGTTGGAGTAAGAGAGCCTCCTCTTCCGTATCCGCTCCTGTCAAAATGTCATCGACATAGATATGTTGCTCTAGTGTGGCCGCAGCCTTAGGAAACCGTTCGCGTTCTCTATTTGCGAGTTCTAGTAAAGTCCGAATAGCCACGAAGGGGCTAGATTTTAAACCATAAGTATTTGTGTTCAATTCGTAAACGAGCAGCGGCTCATGAGGAGACTCACGCCATAGAATCAATTGAAACCGCCTGTCCGAAGGATCAATCCAAGTTTGACGAAACATCATTTTAATATCCGTCACGAAAACAATCTGATGCTTCCGAAAGTGCATCAAAATCTCCGTGATGTCCCTATGAAGTTTAGGACCCGCATGTAGACAATTATTTAAGGATGCGCCCGACGACGTAGCGCAGCTCCCGTCGAATACGACCCGCAGTTTCGATTGTTCATCTTTACATACAGCATGATGAGGAATGACGTAAAACTCCTGACCCGATTGAAAGTCAAACTTTGAAAGTGACATATGACCGAGATTTGAATATTCCCGCATAAAGTTGATGTACTTTTCGCGTAAGGCAGGCTTCGCCTTAAGCCTACGTTCTAACGCCAGAAACCGTTTCTCCGCAATGGCGCGGGAATCCCCTAAAACCGGTCGCGATGATATAAATGGCAATTTAGTCATAAACCGTCCGTCATTCAACCGTACTGTATTATTTTTATAATGAAGCTCACACTCCTGGTCTAATGGATTAGAATGGCACGCTTGAGGTGGCTCTTCCACCTTCCAAAACTTCTCTAAAGTATCCGAAATTGACGCACCAAAAAACTCCGAATCATCTATTAGAGTTGAGGCAGCCGGCTGCACTAGCACCGGGCCTAACAACACATAACCGAAAACCGAATTATAAGCCGTCAGCCCGTCAGGCTGTAATACTATTTTATCTCCTCCTACTAGAGCGCCGAAAACATCCGAACCTAGTAATAAATCGATAGGTGCCGGTAAACCGAAATGTGGATCTGCCAGAGTTAAACCCTCTGTAAGCCGAAGAACCGAATTATTTAAATTAAGTGCAGGCATGTGACCGATTATATTTTTCATACTAACCACCGGAGTGGTAACCATAGGAAACCGCTTAGTAACCGGAGAGAAGGTCAACGAACCCTTCCCACAAATACCAATAGCCTTTGTATTACCAATACCCCGAATATGGTTGTCCGATGGCTCTAGCCGTAATCCTAGCCTGCGAGCTAAATCCGAAGTTATTAAAGACCCCTGCGAGCCTACGTCCAGTAACGCCCGAACTTCAATGCCCTTATCCAAATCCGAATTAAAATAAACTTTTACTAAAGCCGTGGGCAGTAGCACTGTTACTGGAAGTAGCCCCGGGGCAGTATGACCGAGAGAAACCGTATCCTATGGTCTAGTAAACTGCTGGTCGTGACGACGGGCAGTATCTCTTTCGCCATGACGACGTTGGTCATGACCATCACGAACCTGACCCTCATCTTGGTCATACTCTCTCCGCTGTTGAGCCTGATGAGGAGACGGAGGTTGAGTGCGAGACGGATTCACTCTTCGTCCAGACCGAGAAGGCGAGCCACGGTGCGACCGTGAAGGAGAACCACGGTGTGGCCGTGGTGGATCTGAAGCAATATGACCCCCGCCCGTACGGGCCGGTGACCGCTCAGCCGAACGTCGCTGGTTGGGGTGGCCCTGATGAGAGCCCGACCGATTGAAACACAATAAGGGATGATGTTTCCTACTCCCACACGATGCACAGTTAGGAACCCGATTACAATATTTATATCCATGTGGTCCGAGGCAAAAGAAACAAAACCGATTTTTCTGCACATAATCCTTCCGAGCATATGGGGACATCGCTTTGAACTCCGAACAGTGTGGAAGATCACGATGGTCCCGATCTCCACAAAAGCCACAAGGCTGGATAAGTGTCACTCCTGTGAACTGCGGTGCCCTACGACGTGGCCTAGATGGACTCGCAACAGGCTCCTGAACGGGATGCACAGGGTCAGCCCTGGCACATTCCAATAACCGACATTCTACCTCGAGAAATTCCTGTAAATCCGAAAATGTTGGAATGGTCTCCGCTTCATTCCCACACTTTTGCTCAAACCGAGTCTTCAAATTGGTAGGCAATTTTGCCAGGCAAATATGGAGAAGTAGGAACGACCACTCCATGACAGGAAAACCAAGACGCTCCAGTGAGTTGACAGCCATAATGATTGGATTGAGAAACTGTGCCCGCAGACCGATAAGTTTGGGAGACACAGACGGCAGGTTAAGGATTTGGTCCACATGCATGTCTGCCAGCCGACGGGTATTTTGGTACCTTTTCATTAAAAGTTCCCTTGCAATTTGGTAACCCTCATCCTGTATCCGCAAATGTTGGATCAAACCCCGAGCTTCACCGGAGAGGCACGACATGAGATAGGCCAACTTTTGAGCCCCCGATAAGTCCGAACGTGAATCCACCAAACTATCAAACAGATTATTGAATCCCACCCATTGGTCCATTGCCCCAGCAAAGGACGGTAATTGTAATGTAGGCAACCGAGATAATAGTCCGTCTGACTCCGACCGACTTGAATCCGACTTACTATCCGACCTATCGATAGTTTGTTTATATTGGAAATTCGCCTCCATTAGCTTATCGAAAGCCTCTAAACCGCGCGTATACTCAAGGCGACATGCAGCAAGAATTTCCGCCTGGGCTTGCACGTCCAAATCCGCTAGTTCGATAATCCGTTGAAACGCCTCTTCAAATTTTAAAAATTCCGTATTTACCGTTAATAGGCGCATTTTCAATCGACCCGCATGCTCCGATCGCGTAATAAGGTCCGCACTATCAATCAACCATTGTAATTTAACTTTAAATACCGAGAAACTATGTTTAAACGACATCGCAATGTTTATCAATCCACTCACCGAAAATAAGCAATTAAATCCGTATATTACTTGTCAAACAGAAAACACCGAATGTTGTACGTATTACGCAAGCCGAAATTCACTTATTCACTTCACTATTTCACTTGAACACTTATTTAAACCGTAAATAAACACCAATAAACCAAAACAAAACAAACATAACAAATTACCAGTAGATAACACAGACAAGTGATTGATAAGAATTGTCAAACGTCAAACGTCAAATTCAAGTGACACCATAGAAATCCGAACTGTCATATATGACAGCGTTTATTAACACAAGCCCGAATACACCCAAGTTACCAACCCACTATTAAAAATATAAACCGAATTGAAATTCGAAGGTAGGTATAAAATCCTTTGTTCGAAGATAAAATAAGGTCAATCCGACCGAAATAACCAAAATAAACCGAAATAAAGCCGAAACAATCGCGCTCTGCTACCAAAAATGTATGGATCTGCGCTAGGCAGAGTTGGACGGGCATAAATACTTAGATATAAAAATGGGGGGAAAAGTGTACCTCGCTTTCACTGCGCCGCTTCTGGCAGGGCCCTGCTCGCTTCCACGACGCTCTTCAGCTCGATCACTTTGAGTTGGTGGTGTAGGGTGTGTGTGTGTATGTTTTTTTGTATATACTAGCCCGAAAACCGCACTTGGGATAATTTAAGAGGCGCACAAATCACTAAGCGCAAGCCGACCGAAACTCCATAGGTTTTGAACTGTCACCTTGACAGGTCAGAAGAGTATTTCTGAAGGATACACTGAGAGGTGTATTTTCCTATCAAGGTTGAAAACCGAACAGTATTGTCGAGCTTGACGATTGTTTAAAGACTGAATGTAAATTATTTTTTGCAAGCAAATTGCCAAACAATAAAATGGAATTAGAATGTATCGGCTGTTTTAAGTATTATCAACCGATTTCCAACGTCTTCGTATAGAAGTGTCACTTGCAGATCTAAAGTAAATAATCGTTTTTCTTTGTCTAGCTTCAATACAATACACATCCATGATGGAGCATTGTCTCAGTCAAATTAATTCAAATTATCTAACGTCAGTTGAGGTTCCGTCATCGAGTCATTGCTCAAATTGATGAATATCGTTTTAGAGAGCGGTTCTATGACTCGATCCTACTAATATACTTTTAGTTTAGTTTACCTACTCATTGCACAATTCACATAAGATGTCAAGTTACCAGAATTTACAGGGTGACATCAGAGTCGTAGTCAGGAACCACTTTTTCAGATTCGGTGATTGATAGCCGTATACAACCAACAGTTCTACAACATCTGGTAGCATGGTGAACAGTTGTGTTGCTCTGAGGATGAGCTCAAGTTGAGTTTGAAATGCTTCAGTGTACTTTGGTGGCGGTAATAGTTGAGTTTGTGTGATTTGTGTGTGTTCGTACACTGCGGAGGTGAAAGAACTGCATCAACACACATTTTTGCAAAAGTAATTATTTCAGTTCTTTGATAAGGACCTTTTGGTAACGTCTGATTCAATAAATTAAAACAGTAAAAGTTTGTTCATTTACTTCCCCCTTAACTATTTAAATTTGAAAAAATATTCAAATGATAAAATGCCACAATGGCGAAGTGGACCTTTGAGGTAGGTACGTGAGACACGTTTATCTTTGCACCCCGGCCTTTAAAGAAGGAGAGGGAATATATATTTGAAAATGAATTTACAGCTCTTATTTTTCATGCCTTGCAATTTCTATGTTACGATATATAATTGGAATGTCCCAATTTTTGACAACGTATAATAAATCGAAAACCGTTTGGAGAAATAGGCTTTGTGAAGCGTTTTCAGGAATCAGATTTCAAAAATATGATAAACTGAATTAAATAAAGAAAATTTAAGTAAAGACCTTCATTTGACCCCTGCAGTGAATCGTCACAAAGGCAGGTCTACACTCTAAAGCAAACTGACAGTTTGAAATGTTGCTGTCCTGCTTATAATAGCAAAGAGTGACAAAGAAAGAACTTTAATCACATGATGCGCACCTGGCTTTAAACAGTTGTCATTTATCGTAAAGTCCGAAATGTATACGAGTATTTTCAATGTATTTTTTACAAATTTAACTAATAAATTACTACGTTACAAGTAAATATAAAAGAATTTAAATATCAGATTTTAATAAAAAATATCTATTTACTATCACACCATTAAACAAACAGGAATAATCGAAGCTAAAAGAAGAGAAATAAATCAAACTATTTGTCATGGTTCATTTAGGACCCTAAACCGTGCTTGTATTATTGACAGTGACAAGACAAATCAGTAGTGCCACAGATTGTTATGTACGGCTTGAATTTTTGTAGGCAATGGAACGTGGCTCTCTCACTGTGACGTCATCCAACGTATTTCTTAAAAAAATTATAAAAAATTAAATACTCAACCAAATTCAAAATCGATGAAAATGGTATCTTAAAATATCCTATTCTTTCCAAAAAAAATATAAAAACTATAGGTTATTTTTTTTGGTGCATCCCAATTACGTAAAATAAAACACCAGTTTTATAAAAAAAAACCCCCTAAATTAAATTCACTTTCTAAAAAAATAATTTCTACTGTTTGAGTCTGTTTGCGGTTGATTGCCTTGGTCTTAGACGAAGATTTTACTTTAAGCACAAGAGCAAAAAAAACTATTTTATGCAGCATTCTCTCGACTTATAGAACAACTTTACGAGCATGAGAAGTGAAAATAATATTTTCAATAACTCCAATAACAAATTGAACGTATCAAGTTTCTGTCCCCATATAAGCCAGTGCTAAAGGCAATCAGTTACACAGGCGCTAGCTCTGAAGCTACGGTATCAATTAAGCTTAGCATTACAAATAGATTAGCTTAACAACTAACTTACGCACCCAAAATTTTAATTGAATAATGGTAGCCATACTCATGTAAGCAAGACGGTCGTTAAATAAGTTTTTGTAAAATTAAATTTTTACTAAGTACAACTTTTATTATTTACCGTGCATTTTTTGGCTATACTTGAATTGGACTCCAACCTACATCTTCATCATAGGTACATATAGTCGGGGTAAGAAAAGGTTCGTCACTTTTCGACCTTAACTCGTTGACATAGAGTCGAAAAGTGACGAACCTTTTCTTACCCCGACTATACATACCCTTGTACAGGCCTCTACTTAGAATGAGAGAGATTGGGAACTACATACATACCATTGAATTTTGTTGCAGATGTGTGCAGGTTTCCTCACGGTGTTCTACTTCATCGTAAAGCTCATGGTAAATTTCAAATTTAATTTCGCACATACATTTCTTAAAAGTTAGAGGTGCGAGCCCGGGCTCGAACCCACGACCATCATCGCTTGAGAGGCCTTCAGACAAACCACTAGCCTACCAAATTACCACACACACCACCACAGGAAGTATTTAGATCAAATTCGACCGAAAAGATTTGATTACATACAGACACCGGGACAGATGAAACTAAATAAAAATTCATTAAAGTATTCATTCCCAACGTAAAAACTAAGTATGTTATTTCCACCACAAAGCCACTCAACCAATGCCAACACGTCAAAACTTTACTCGTGAAAAACAATACACAAACAGGAATAGAAATTCTTTATTTTATACTCGTAATCTTTTATCGGTTTAACACATTCGGCTATCAGTTCGTGACTTTTTCAGGTGTCACAAACGCACATGTGCGTTCAAATGTTTGCCAAATTATGACAGCGGCACTAGGCAAAATTTACGAAAACGCATAAGTATATGCGTTCCCGTCAATAAATATGTTAGATTTAGAGATACGAAAATGTCGCTTAATGTAGAATTAACAAACATGGATTAGTAGGTTTCCCAGCGAGAGATAAATCATAAAAACACCACCAAAAAAATTTCGAAAATTCGCTTATTGCTATCCTGTGAGAGGTGTCCAATTTTCTGAAATAACTATTTCTTTGTCCAACTCCGGGAAATGGGCTTCTTCCTTCGAGTATATGCCTACATCTCTTTGTGCAAAATTGCTTGTAATTTTTCCGTGAATAACCCAGTATAATATTAAGATAAATAAAAATAAATGAAAAGCTAAATGGCTCTAATGGCGATAAATATGTACCACAAAAATAAAATACAATTACACAAAAAAGGAAGTACATAGTTCAACAATTCGGAATAGTTAATACAGATAAATCTGTTTCTCTTGCTATCTGTTAATTTTATGTTAAATACCCAAATTATATTAAAAAAAATACATTAAAGAGTTTTACACACGTACATACATATATTAAAAAGCTGAATAAAGAGGGAAAGCATACCTATGTATAGATTTTGACCTCAACTCCCAAAACAGTATACCTACAATACTTCCCAATGAATACAGACATTGTCGAAAGACATCTAATGACTCCCTGCCCAACAAACTTCCACCTGCCAATGCCACGGATACAATGACACAAACCGGCGTCAAAGCTAATTTAGCAGCGTGGCCTATAATTAGGAGCCGGCGCCCGGCAAACTTCGTTAGTACGGGGACTACTTTGACGTGCCTCGTAACATGCGCATACGGCCAGGCTATGTACTTGACCGTGCGTTCGGTAAATACGATGCAACAATACGCGATGTATTGTACTACAGAACTAACAATAAGAGCAATAGAAATGGCACTAGAGCTAGAAGTGTGAGGCTCACTTCGCCGTGACGTTAAAAAGCCTCAAAGGAAAGCAAGGAACGTGTATTTTTTGGAAGGGTGGTACAATACGTTTACTTTTAGTTTACCACTGACAGATGGCTTGCCTTCATTTCATTTCCAACTTTAACACCATACAAATAAAGTAGCTATTACGAAATCTGCAAACGTGGGTAACAGTATTCTAAAATTGGCTTTATTTGTAGGTCGTTAAAGTTGAATATGAAATGAAAGCAAACCATCTGTCAGTGGTAAACTTTATGTAATTTTACTGTACAGAATCCCTCGCGTGTCAGTCTTACTCGCATTGGGTCTGTGTTTATTTTATTAGATCTAAGAGTGCTTTCTCTCACCACATATTTTAAATTTGCGCGGTTTAAATAGGTACCTAGGTAGGTAGCTATCTCAATCAACATGGCTGTGCCTCTGCCATTACTAGTACTTGCAATTCTTGAGAAGAAATATTTTTCATTCGTGTTGAATCTAAATGTTATCTTATATAAGGTGCTAATAAATCAGATACCAATATTTCCAGGGCGTAACTTACTCATCAAAACAAGTCACTTTCACTCGGTCAACTTTTCAAAATTAAAAAAAAACGAGAAAAATTTTCATACATATCCATCCAAACGGATTACTGCTTTAGTAATGGAAAATAAAGTTTTATTTAATTTTAAAAAGTTGTTAGAATAAAAGTGACTTGTTTTATTGAGTAGATTAAGCCATAGAAATATTGGTACCTACCTAATTTGTTATTGTGTTTGTTGTGTTGTTAGGTTATAACTTAACATAAATTTACACAGTGAAATATTTTAAAGATACCTATCGTGAAATAGTATTTTTTATTAACATCTGTCATGGTTGGTCAATTGACGAACCATGACAGATGTTAAGAGATGTTACCTTTCAGTTACTCCTCGCTAGGTGTGGTGATAGCAATTGGTATGGCATTTTCATTTACATACCTGTATCATAGATTCTCAACGATATACCGCTGTTGTAAAGTTCTAATTATGTGACTGTTCATAAGTTATTTATTACTTTTTCGACCAGAAGCTACGACCAATTTTCATGAATCCAAAGTGTGTGTGAATTTGCATATGAAGAAAACGGGAATCGTGACATTTTCTATTCGTCTTAATCATTTTGTGCTGTGATTTTCACATAGAAAACCTCTGTGGTGCGCAACTGGCCACTTGAAAAAGTACAAAATTCTAAATTACTAAAGAAAAAGTTCACTTTGGTTTGTCAAGTCACTTGCTTTACTATTTGGCATGGCAAGCCGAATTTAGATTTGTTTTAGCCACGCTGCAGAAAACTTCCATTCCGTGGTTTTGGCGATAGTTAAATTTAACTCTGTGAGTACTATTTCACAGAGCTGTTTGCTTTAATAAGGATTGACATTACGGCAGAGAAAGATAAAGAGAGAGAGAGATAGAAACTTTTTTGTTTTGCACATTGGACACAACATAGAAAATAAGTAAATTTGAAATAATACTACAAACGCAAAAAATACTAGGTAAGTATAATAAAATTGTATTTGAAACTTTCATTTCGTAGATATACGTACATAGAACCTTCAGTACAGTATTTCCGGACTGGTAACAACGTGAGAATCATCAAAAAATGAGCATACTCTTTTCTCAAAGGGCCGGTAAGGCATCCGTAACTCAACTTGTGTTGTGAGTGTCCATGGGCAGCAGTGATTACTTTCCATCAGGTGACTCGTCTGCTCGTTTGCCCTCTATCATATAAAAAAGGTTAATTTTTTTTATGTTGCAAGAGTTCTTAGCTAGCACAGTTTTTGACGTTAATTTCAACTAGATATTATACCTTGTTGAGTTTCTTGCCGGTTTCTTCTCAACAGGGTTTTTCCGAACCGGTGGTAGATTCTTCGACGTTCATAGGAGCATCAATTGATGCCTAAATTGAATAAAGAGTTTTGACTTTGAGATACCTTGACACATCCCTGGGAAAAGAATCTCTATAGACAAACGCATACACAGACTATGAAGTGATCCCTTGACGGTTCCGTTTTTTCTTTTTTGGCTATGGTACCCTAAAAATATAAAAGACTTAATTTTTGTACAATATTTCAAAGGGACAAACCTCGACAATGGCTAATCAAGTCTGTTAGGTACATCGGACAGCTATGTTTAAAAGAAACCTTAATTTTACTTTTGTGAAGTTGAAACGAAGGCAGATTTTTCTGATTTCATAATTCACGAATATTTTATTGGACAAAAGAAATCTGTACCTCTACCATGAGTTACACTAGTTTACAGTGACCGTACTCGCTAGCGACGGCGTAAATGATTTGTATGGAGAATTGTACTTCCGTAAGTGACCGCTAGAGGCGCTGTACACAATTCTCCATACAAATCGTTTACGCCGTCGCTAGCGAGTACGGTCACTGTAAACTAGTGTGACTCATGGTAGAGGCACAGGTCATTTTTATCGTTTACCAAAGCCAGATACGTGAGATTAAAATAATTAGGCCCCCTTAATACTATCGTGAAATGATCTGCCATGTTTATCAAAACTTACATTGTACCTAAGCCTTGAATTTTAAGTAATTTTTCTTGTAAAAATATTTCACTATTACGAACATTCGTTAGTCAAAACTACGCATGTAAATTACAGGTTACAAGTGACATTTTTTATTTCACAAGTATATTTTTGCACTTGTATCCATATGTACTCCGTAACCTTTGTAGGATAAGTTGTTCACATATAATTATGAAATATGGCAAGAAAGTATGGCAAGGCATGAGTAACGAAAAAAGTCTAAAAAATCACTGGTCCGTAAAACTAAAAATTTTTCAAAGAAATGGAATGAAATAAAAACATGCTTTTCGCTTACTTTGAAATTTTTGGTAGGTGCCCTTGGTACACTAGTCCGACTTTGAACGTAGCCTTTTTTACTATCTTAGTGAATAAAATTCGTGTATTATTTTTGTTTTTTCAATTAGTTCTGGAAACCAGCGCTGTTTTAGACAAGTTTAGAAAACTAAATTATTCCGAGGCTCTTGGTTTCTCTAAAAGATAATAACGAAAAACATCGAGTTATTAATACTAACTTTTTTTAAATAAAACACTGTAAAGTGTAAAGCACGCTAACAATTCGGTTCGCCCTTGTTTGAGCGATTACATCAAAGACGAGAAAACTTATAATTATTGCTAGGAAAGTAACAAAAAAAGGTCGAAAAGGACTTAATTAAACGTGCCGATGGGCCGTGAAGAAAATTAGCTGTTAGCCGGCGCCTCACTTTTATTATTAATTAATGGCTTAATAAAAATAATACAAAACATGAACCTTTAGCACTTCGTTTACGGGGTCGACTTCGTTGAAAGAAAATAACGCGGCCGCTCTTAATTATAATTCTTATTAAGGCAAACGCGGCAGTTTATATTTCTTCTGAACTCATCGCAACTTAAGGAATGGAGATTAAAGACCTGTTTCACTACTCTCTCTCTCTAAGTACCTGTTGTCTTAGTGACAGATTGCTGTGACACCGTATCTTTTTAATCGAACAAACAGAGACTTAATCTACATGTGTATCCTGCCCAGCCTAACCTACGGCGCCCAATCGTGGTCACTTACACAGGCTTAGAAGTCCAAACTCAAAGTTTACTAACAAGCAATGGAGCGAAGCAATGTTGGTGTCCGAAGAACCGACCGGATTAGATTTAGGTACTGAGGTATGCTCAGTGACTCGTACTGCTGACATGAGCGTAAAGACGGCCACGTTGAAGTGGGACTGGGCTGGACATGTCTGTCAAATGAACCCTGATCATTGAGCTAAGTGTATCCGCAAGGACCCCTAACACCAAAAGCTAAACTTGTCACGGAATGGGTCCCTAGCGATGGATATCGTAATAGAGGCAGACCGAAGTGGAGATGGAGGGAACGACCTAGATATTTATCACGTGGAATGGCGTGAGCTCACGTTTGATAGGCGAGAGCGGAGCAAGAGAGGAGAGGCCTTTGCCCAACAGAGGGACACCTAAGCAAACTAATTAAAAAAAATATCATAAACTTAAGACTTAAGAGAGATTCATGAAACAGGGAGTTCCATTGATGAGCATTGGTTACAAGCTAGATCAAAGTAACAGAATGTCATAGAAAAGATACTGTAACGTACAAAGTTCGAAGTGGAAATGAAACGACAATTTTTGACTATGAATCGAGAGAGTTCACGTGGCATGTGGAAGAGAACGGTAGAATTATTGATAAAATAACTAAGAAGACTTATAAGATAAAATATTTTAAGGTAAATTTGACTTACTCATGTGATACGTAATCCCGGCAAATAGTACAATAATTTAATACACTTTGACTTGGCCGTGTTTACCAAGCTTTGACGTTAAGCCATAATGCCTTCTATTTATTTATACGAGAATTATATGTACCTAGTGTATGTTGTTCGGGCGTATTGAAGAATAACACAATGGTACACGAACAATGCTCGCTTGCCCGCATTAGGTAGGTATTGTACACGGTTTAAGGGTACATCTTGTACATATACTTACTTGTAAATACTCACTCATACGATCCCTATCCTTTTCAGAGCAGCTGTTCAGCCATTGAATGGATAAAAATGCACGAAATATTTTTTAAGAGTTTTCTTTTCGCAACTTGTATTTGTTAAAAGCTAAGCATCTTACAAGAGCTTATGCAATTATCATGATGATTTTTAGATAAGTAGATTAAAATCCATTTTAATTTATTTTCTTAGAAGTTATTTAATTTATTTCTGTCGTGGCGCAAACAACAGTTAGGAACTAAAACAATTACTTTGCTCACCCGCGACCTCGCGCGCGCGAGCGCGACTCGGGTCGCGGGTGAGCAAAGTAATTGTTTTAGTTCATTAATATGGACCTCCGCAAAGTAACGCCTGATTCAATAAACAGTTAGGAAATAAATAAATAAAATAAGTTATTTAATTTTTAACTGTCAATGTGTTCCCAAAAGTTATATTTTTCAGTGCTTATTTAGACTCTTATTCAGACATTGTATCGATTAAGTATATTAATATAAAGAAAACCCTTGAAAGGATTACTTTATCTTACCTTGATGCTCGTGGTAACATAATAGGCGAAACATATAAAATTGACCATGTGAGTACGAGTAGGTAGAGTTAGTTTACGATTGAGCAGTTGTCGATGGATTTAGAATAGCTCGTGGTTTTGTGAAGCCAGAGGCTGGAATAAACTTGTGATATTTTTGCACAAACAATTTTTCTCTGCAATAACAGATATCATTTTTTGTGCCTAAAGGCGAATAAATAAATGATTTTGCTTTGAATCTTTTATGTTAGCCATTTGATGTTATTTTAATTAAGTTCGAACTATTTTTAGCTTGTTGCCAATTTAATTTCATAAAACCTGACGTCGATTGTACTTAGCTTAGCTTTATTCTGTGAAAGTGTGTAACGTGGAGTGAACTTTTTTGTTGACTGCCCGGAGAGTGAAAAAAACGTGTTATGCATGTCTTTGGATGTATGTAATACTCTGCGGTTAATAATGTACACAAGCTTTGCCAAACTTGTTAATACGAGTCATCGTACTCATCGTATTCGTGCTAAAGTGCGACAGTGAATATTCACGTGCGACACTCATAGTGACAGCTCATTGTTCGAAATACTTTGTGATTCGCAATCGTGCTTTATCGTGATCGGTTGAGTTTGTCGGTTGATGACGCGCTGCGGTGTTATAGGTTCAGGGCGGAACTGACCCACCAATACTGACTAAGGCCAACTGTCCATGTAGAGCGCACGTCATTCGCACGACATGTATTTGTCAACTCAGAATTAACGACAATAACACACGAAGTGGTCATTCAAACCCTTGTGGAAAAATAAAATGAGGGTTCGTACATTTTTATCATTCGTTCCGAATCGGCAAAATCTTAGCGTTTTTTCAGCGCATACCATACCTACGTCATGCTGTATGTCTGGTAATAAATCGGCAAATCCAGAGACCATAATTTTCTAACGCACTCGTAATCTCGTTTCATCACTTCTTTCTGTCACACGGAATAGAGGATAGAGTGGAAAGAGATGCAAAATGCGACCGCGGGCGTCCGCGCCTCAGACGTACGTTACATCTGCTGTTTTTAAAGTCAACGATAAACGAAAATCTTCAGTATTATTTTTACTATACGAACAAAACCTCCGTATAAACTCTTCTCAGCTTACTCGTGATTGCGCCTTCGAACTGTAGTTTTAATTAATTAAAACCCTCCCGTTAAATAACAAAGTTTGCAAGAATAAACATCTACAAGTTGTTAGTTTGTTTATCTTCAGGCTATATTGAGACGTTGTTTCAACCACGGCTGACCAGCCAAACTTGTGGTATACATGTTAGCTTGTACTTCGATAAAGATAATAGCAAGATGTTTGCACAAAATCATCGCTTATCTCAGGGTTAACACACGTCTTTATCCGGACATGTTTGGGCTTTTAACCAGTCGTCCGAACTTTGGCCGACATTTAAATTGTCCGAATTTTTTTACTTATCGAGTAATATTACACTAATGTAAACTTACATTAGTGTAATATTACAATGGAAAAAATATTGTCTTGGCGACAATGTTCTGCAGTGACACCCCATGCTCAGGTCAGCAGATTTGTTGCATTGCAGGATTTTACCTGGAACTTTTCAATTTACGGCTAATTTGATGAAGGCTATATAGAAGAAGAATATAGGCAATGGTAATCTTACGATCAACTAACCCTCTAGTCTTGTTGTTTTCATAAACAAGAAAACATTCCTAATTAAGAAGCACAGAAAAAGCTCTCGGGTTTTTAAACTGCAACCGCGCTTTTTATCCCAAGTCAGGTTTATCAAAGAGAAAAAACAGACAAAATCCTTTAAATTAAGCGTACAAACGCGAGAACGAGTATCAATTAAGTACATTAGTGGGTGTTGGTACACGCTCTGATGACAGGAGAGGGTTTTTTGTGCTATAATTAGCAATTAGCGACCTGACCCGCGGACGGGGCTGTCGCAGCGGAGCAAATGGTCCGCTCTTTTTGAGATACAATCCGCAAAATAGCAAACGAGCATGTGATTTTGTGTTGTGTTTATGAATAAGTATTTGTTAAAATTTTCATTCATTCAGCTTTTTGCTAACTGGGTCGTACACATTTTGTTGTTTGCGTCTCTCTTGTGAACATGGTAAGAGTTAAGGGTCTGTAGTCAATATTTTTTAGTCACGTTTACATCGGAGTAAGGGACGCCGGACTAATTTTAGGCCCATTTAAAAAAAAATTGCTAACTCGGATTTTATGTCCACATGAGAGACAAACTTTGTTTCTTACGTATGGTATTTAGATTTACGTATTCTATGCTTCCTATGGCCCAACTGCACTTTTTTTTCTGTCTAGAGAAGCATTTTTATCGAACCTACACTTCTCTACGACATATTTATAAATTATAATACTTGCTTAATTAAAGTCAATCCGCCCACCACAATTAAAAAAAATTTTACTTGCAATATTCGATGAAATTTGGTATTGAGTTAGTTTAAGGTGAAGGTTATAGGGTAGTTTTTTCCGCGGGTTTCGTTCCGTTTAATGCTATTTTTTAAAAGATTTTTTATAATTGTGATATATTTATGGAAGTAAAAAAAATATTAGGATAATCTTGATCGTATTCCTTAATTCGTGTTTGTTTCCGAAACACGATTAAAGAAATTTGGTTCGATAGATTTTAATGCCAAAATGAGCTCTTACTTACTTTGATTATGAATCCGAAAATACTCCGTCATTTTATTATGTCATAATCAAATTACTAAGTCTGATTTACAAACAAAATTATACTTACTTACCTATTGCTTAATTGCTTAATTTTTAAAATACACATGTGTACTTATACATCGTAATTTTATTTTCCCAAAGATGCAATGAAATGTTAAATATAGGTACGTTCCAAATAATAGGCCGGGACGTATCACGTTGCGGGTGCTAAGTAATAGATTTTCGTACAGAAATGTAGGCCTAGGCCAAGAAAGCGACCGTCTATTGTTTCATGTGACACAGCATCATGACGTTTATAGGTCTATGGCATCATGGCATTCAGCTCTAAAAAAAACATAAGCATTCGGCATTAAAGACTGAAACAAACCTATTCTTTCAGTATGACTTTCAACTTCTTTGGATTTTGATCCACGTCTTGCGGCCATATTTTTGGAGCACGAAATGCCTGAAAAAGCAATACTTATTACCGTATAATGTTACATATTGTCGGCACGTATGTATACGAGCAGCATAGATGAATTAAGATGTAGAGTGGAAAATATGTTTTATTAGCAAAAAAATCTCTATCATTGCGGCGATTGCTGTACTCTGATATTCAGGCACGATCAAGCAGGACACTAAAAGTACCTACTACCGCAATACCTTAAAAAATCGTTAAACATCTGTTTAACACAATGTCTAATCATTAAAAGCTGTCATTTTAGGGATATCTAAGACGTGTTGTGGTAAGGTTAAGATGTTTAGTTATTGCTTGGCATAGTGAAAAATTCACGATTAATTATAATGGCTTTGTTTATCGTTGGGAATAAGGGAAAAACTATCGCGAAAATCAAGTTATAAAATAAGTACGGTGTTTGTTTGTACGACCATTTATTTTTGGCTCAAAGACATTGGTTTATTTACGTCAATTAAGTGGTGCGGATCCGTAAATAGTGTTGTTGCGATAGCGTCTCTATCGATAATATCGTGATACTATCGTGATACTATCGTGGCTTTGAAAATCAGTCATGCTATCGATAAGACGTCCTATCGAAACTATTGACCCCTGAGGATACTATCGATAGTATCGATTGTGAAAATTAGGCGATACTATCGAACTTGGTTGATAGTATTGCAGCATGTCGATATTTTCGATAGACTATATCGACGCTATCAACTGTTTTCTCAAGGTCAACTATCTATAGCGAAACTATCGCTATCGCAAGAACACTGTTCGTAAAGGAAACTCGATTTTGGTGTTGCTAAATGAACTTGCCAATCCCATCATACCGTATTAAATGATATATCACTTCACTTATGTGTTTCAGAATACGGGCTATCCACAGTCAGTATTGCCAGTCTATTGGTTAATACTTCTATGACAGGCAACAATTGACGGGGTCGGAACGTCCCGCGAACACGCCAGCCTCTTTTGCATTGTAAATGGGCGTTTCTGGCGCAGACTGAGCAAAAAACAGTCCGTTTTACAACTGGGTAAGTCGCTAACAAGAGACTAAACAAAATAAAAGTGATTTTTAGTGACAAGCCGGGCTCCAGTGATTTCCATGACTTTGTTTTTTTGAAGTTATTTCGCAGTCTGATTTAAATGCCCGCGTATTGTTTGTCGATCTAAGTAAAAGTTTTTTGATCTAGTAAAGTTTATAGTATTTCGATGACAGCTCATCATCAGCCGAAAGACGTCCACTGCTAAACATAGGCCTCCCCCAAGGCTCGCCAAACAGATCGGTCCCGCGCCATCCACATCCAACGCACTCCCGCAACCTTAACCAGGTCGTCGCTCCACCTCGTTAGAGACCTAATTACACTACGTCTTCCAGTCCGTGGACGCCACTCCAGAACCTTTTGGTTAAATTGGCTATCAGTTCTACGAGCGATGCGCCCTGCCCACTGCCACTTGAGTCTGGCGATTCTTCGAGCTATGTCGGTGACTTTAGTTCTTGCGCGGATTTCATAATTTCTAATGCGATCCCGCAGAGAAACTCCAAGCATAGCCCTCTCCATCGCCCTCTGAGTGACCTAGAGCCTTTGACAGTAGCCCGATTAAAAACCTGTTATTGCGTGATTGAGTAAAAAACAGCCAAATATCCAAACATGTTGACAAATGTTCTGATTTATAACATTAGAAGTATACTGCACTTAAGGCGCTTAAGATCAGCTGTAAATCCCTAGTTAAGATCATACTTTAGAACGCATATTGTTAATTCTGCGATTAAAACTTGTGTCGAGACTATTTTTATGCTAAACCTGACTGGAGCTGGCAGCAGAGGAGAAAAAAAGTGTTATTTTTTTACCACATTTTTAACAGGGTTGCTAACTATCAGTGAACGTAATCATTTTACTTTTCCTCTTTATGTATGAGTTTTATGATGAGTTTTGGTGCAGCGAGCTGCAGCAGTGATCCATTGGGCCAAAAGGTTCTAGATGGCGAAAGCGATAGACAATATGACCTCTAGTTAAGATTACGGGAACGCGTTGGATTTGGATGGCACAGAATCGGTCTTTGGCAAACCTGGAGGGAGGCCTATTTTCAACAGTGGACGCTTTCGACTGAAATGATGACAATAACTATAATAAGAATAGAAAGATGATGTCAATTATGAAATTGAATTCAAGGAAATTTAACTTATTATTTGTCTTAATACTCTCAATCAGTCTTTCACGTTTAAAACCGGTATTAAAGCTTCCATGCCCAAGGGAACGATGCAGTGCAGTTGACAACCCTATTTATTCCCCTAAAGCCTTTTCCCGGATAGAACAGTCAATAACGTGAGCCTATTGTTACAAGCGATGTTAGTTTTGTTTTTTAAACATGTCCGGATTTCCCTCTGAGAAGTGCCCGCGCTTTGCCTTTTTTTCTGTTCCGCTCGAGAGAACCAAGTTAGGCCGCCATTTTTATTTCATCGGTCATTGTTGCTGGCAGATTTTTTTCAACCCCAAATTGGTCATAATCATCATTTCACCCGAAAGACGTCCACTACTGTATAGGGCTACCCTAAGGTTCGCCTGACAGGCTGATCCTGCGCCATCCGATTCCAACGCGTTCCTACTTCATTTGTGGCTCCATCTTGTTTGAGGCCTACTGTTCTTGTAGGCATGGCACAACTTATAGAACTGATGGGCGTTAGGGCCAAAAGGTTCTCGAATAACGTCCAAATTGGGATAATGACAAATAATTGATTGATTCTGGTGATACTTTGCGGAGGACAATGAACTACAACCATTTGATTTGCTACTGCACTACTAGGTACAGTCAGCGTCATAAATAATGATTACTTTGTACCATGTCGTTTTCAGTCGTAACATAAATTCGTATGGCGTTTCAAACACGACGTTAAAGTGACAAGGTCACTTATTTATGACGTTGACCCTACTAGCGCAAAACTGCTACAGATATGTGTTTTTAAGCACTCAGTACCGAATCGTCTATGAAGCAAAATGACTACGATTCAGATGGTCTAAAAAGCTTATGTCAAATATTATTTATTTTATTAGCAGTACGGCTGCTTACCGAATCTAAGATTATTTAAAAGCGATAAGTTTTTCGGGTGCGCCGGTGGGATTCGAACCCACGTCTCCTGGGTATGCGTCCCAACCTGGGTGTTCTACCAATTGAACCACGTCGCTCCCAACCGACTTCCCCGAAATTCTTAATCGCTTACATACGCCAACAATGGCGTGCGGTAATATCCATCGCAACTATTAGAAGCTTTTTTTTTTCGCTTTTAAATAATCTTAGCTTATGTCAAATTGTGTAAGTTTATGTTGTCCACTGTGTGAAGATGTCTTAATCGTAAAATAGTCAATTAGCATAACGTCTATGAAGGGACACGGCCAGATAGCAACACGTCCTTAACCCGTCGAGCGACCTAGGCACACACCGTGTGCCTAAACTAGCTGTCAAAATTTGCAAATTTTTGTTTCTAGTTTCGATCACCTTTTAACATAGGGTACTTAGAAAAAATTACCCAAAAATGTCGCCGATCGCGCGACGGGTTAAAGCTGAACGCCAAATCGCAGAACGTCCAAAAAATATACTTAATGTCGCGTATTTCACGATATTATTATAAAGAGTTTGAGTTGAATAGGTAGATCTAAATTGATAATATAACCGGCCACTTGAAACCCGAACACGCTTCACTCACTATGTGTAGTGCGAGGAGTGATGGACTATTATTACCCCACGCTGATTTAAAAAAATGCTGCTTGATATAATAAATGTTATCAGGAAACGATATTTTTCACTCCTCTTCCCTCGATGGGGTGGTGCGTAATTGTAGTCAATATCGCAATATTGACTAGAAAATACCTCCAGATAAATCTTGGTCCCCTATAGATGGGGTTACGGGGAATTATTTCTCGCAGGTGGTATTATAAATGACTATAGATTTTTTTTTATTATGAGAGAGAGGCAAACGATAAAGCGGGTCATCTGATGGAAAATGATCACCACCGCTCATAAATATCAACAACTCCAAGAGAGTCACCAATCTGTTGCCGGCCTTAAAAGGAAGTATAAACCCTTTTCTTGAAAGCCCCGATGTCTTAATTGTCTGGAAACAGTGCTGCCGGAAGCTGGTTCCACAGTTTCACCGTACGTGGCAGGAAGTGCCGATGAAAACGTACAGTGGCAGACTGCCATTCATCGAGATGGTGACGATGGAACTTAGACTTTCGGTGGGAAGTGCGATGGTGGAATTTTGCAGCAGGCAGCAAATTAAATAATTAATTCTTCAGAGCACTCGCCGTGGTAGATCCTATAGAACACACAAAGAGAAGATTTATGACTGTTTTTGACTAATTTGGTCACTTATAACTGTTAAGGCGGGGTAGTCTAATGGTTTGACCTATGGCCTCTCAAGCAGAGGGTCGTGGGTTTGAGCCCGGGCTCGCACCTCTAAGTTTTTCGGAATTTATGTGCGAAATTATATTTGATTTTACCATGAGATTTACGGTGAAAGAAAACATCACAAAGGAACCTGAACACACCTAAGAAGACATTAAATTGTATGTGTGAAGCTCCCAATCCGGGCCCGCGTGGGAACACGGCCCAATTCCTCTTATTCTGAGAGGAGGCCTATGGCGTATATACGCTATGAGACGCATGTATATATGCTAGGATGATGATATATTACAAAACTGTTACTTACATTTCTGATCGAGATATGTAAAACAATCTGTAAATTGAATTAAATAAGTTTCCTTCGTCAATAACCCTCATATTTTAATGTTGTTTCTAAGCAATATTTTTGCCAAAAAAGTAGTTCGCTCGTAATATATGACAATCGCAGTCTACGGTCCCATATATTGTGCTCTAAGCTGACAGCCTCGAAGGCGCGGAAAATGATTACGTTTCAGGAGATATATGTGAGAAAACAAACTAAAATTATTAAAACAGAACCAACTTTGCTGTGTTTGCTGTGGTATTAAATAATAAAATTTCAAGTAAAGTAAGACCGCTGTCATGAATAATAACTTTTCAAGATTTTGATCTATTATTTGCGAAGTTGTTTAACTATAAGTTGTAAAAGATTTACGGTTAACTATAACAGACTTAATATTTCCTAGTATCAAATAAACTAGCCTTCCATCCGCAGATTCGCCCGCGATATATAATTTTCCCGTAGGAAAAGGTATTTTCCTGCGGTAAAAAGTAGCCTATACTTATGTCACTTAGTGATAGGTAATGCAGCTTTCTAACGGCAAAATAATTTTTGAAATCAGTCCAGTAGTTTTTAAGTTTATTCGTTACAAAAAAAATACAAATCAGTGTAGATTAAAAAGGGATTTTTTAAACTCGGGATCTATCCACTAAAACTGCACGGATTCCCTCATTGCCATTGTGAACGCCACGGGAGCGTGAAGAGACACCGCGAGGCCCACTGGCCGCCCCGGGACACCGTGTAATGCGGGCTCGGCTTAAACAGATTGGTCCTGCCCATCCGCATCCAACGCGTTCCCGCAACCTTAACCAGTAATCGCTCTATATTGTTGGAGGCATACCTACACTGCGTCTTCCGGTCCGTAGACGCCATTCGAGAACCTTTGAACTTTTTTTATACTTACTCAAAATGGTGTAATTGTTTTATTATATTGCCAAACTATTTGTTGGGTATCATGCGATCTGTGGCCCGGATTCGAACCTGCGCTAACTTAAGAAGCCTTAGGTCAATCCATTTAGCTCTTGACTTGTGCAGGGAAAATAGTAAAAAACTGGGAACTAAAGAAAGTTACCCTGTAGCTAGCAAATGCTTTTTTTTCATCTTGAGTTCACTTCTCATCTGACTTACCGCACGGCGGCATTACAATACTGTCAGAACCAAGCTTCTAGCTTTACTTATACCTACCTCAAATAGCCGGTTACCTATACAAACTAAATATTTTTTTAAAAACGAAAAAGTTACCTATTGAGTTATGACTTATGATCCGAGGTTGGAATTTTCGCGGCAAAACAAAAGGCTGTCGCAATCTAGCTAGAGTTAGAAACGTGTCTTTATCGATATCGGGTCATCATCATCATCATCATTTCAGCCGAAAGACGTCCACTGCTGAACATTAGCCTCCCCCAAGGCTCGCCAAACAGATCGGCCCTGCGCCATCCGGCAATGCCGCTCACAACTCAGCGGCAGAATTTCGGTTGCGCCATACATTGTCACGTGATGGCCCGCACAATGTATGGCGCGAACCGAAATTCTGCCGCTCACGACTCACAAAATTACGCTCGTGTGGCCTCACCCTAAGTGTGATGCTAAACGTTCATTTAGTATACACATAAAAAAATGGCTTTATTGCGAAATGAAAAAATATTTTTTTGCAATTAGCTACTCCTTCCATATTTTTTATCATAGACGCCACGGAAATATTATATACTCCGTACAGCGGCGACGGCGGCAGTTAAGATGAATCTAATAATATCTAACACGTTTCATTTGTTTGTAAAGTAACCCATCATTTCTATTTTCGAAATTTTCTTCTTCTATTCTTCTAATCTAACTATGTAACGCTAACGAAAACTACGTACCTGCTTACACATTTCGTACCGTCAGTGTGTGAATCCGACTCTCACTTGGCTGGTTTTTTTATGCTCCACTAGACTCGAAGGTCCATGCAAAGTTTTGTATGGGAGAGCAACTCCCGGTTATACTTATCACATAATGGCATTCCTTTCGTTCAGTTTCTTTTTAGAGCCCAGCTAAAGCGCTAAAACCTGGTAAAATATAACTAATACGGCGTTGTTGCCTGTATTACAGGCTAAGTATTGGAAAAATGCTGTAATGGAGATTTTAATGCGAAGTAAAATTGTTCCGTAGAAAAGCAGTATCCAAGTAAATAGGTACCTATTATCGATAATCGGTGATAACGGTGATGAATTATGATTTATTATTACAAATGAGAAAGTTTGTTAAGTTGTTTGGATATTTGGATGTTAGAAAATATTTCGATGTTTACATGTTTGTTATTCAATCACGCAATGACGGCTGAACGGATTTAGATGAAACAAAGACCCCGATTGAGACATAGGATACTTAACCCTTTCTATAAGAAATAAAAAGCCCAAAGCAAAGTAAGTATGGTGGCCGAGTGGTTTGACCTATGGCCTCTCAAGCAGAGAGTCGTGGGTTCAATCCCGGCTCGCACCTCTGAGTTTTTCGGAATTTATGTGCGAAATTAATTTAAAATTTACCATGAGCTTTACGGTGAAGGAAAACATCGTGAGGAAACCTGCATGCTCCTGCGAAGAAATTCAATGGTGTGTGAAAGTTCCCAATCTGCACTCGGCCCGCGTGGGAACTACGCCCCAACCCCTCTCATTCAGAGAGGAGGCCTGTGCTCTGCAGTGGGACGTATATAGACTGGGATGATGGTGATGATGATAAGAAATATTGCAATTGAATAAATACTGAATACTTTGGCTCCATAGATGGCGTTGTCCAAGCGAACGTTGTGCTAAATGTTACCGAACCTATTTTCCGGCCAAACTTTAACATTGTAAATGTTCCTCGTAATTTGTAATTAAATCATCATCGATTAGTACCGCTATACGGTAGGTACTTTACATTCAGTTTTTCTTTTCGGTCGACTAATATTTCATTTCATTGCATTTCTATGTCCATTCATAATAACAACAAATACAACGAGCTCCATCCAAGGTAAAATATAAAGTTGGTTAATCAGGCATTGCTCGCAGCGGAGTTAATACTTATTTGTTTTATTTTTCATACATAAAGCGTTCCTCTTTTATTGTTCAAATAAACGCACTGTCTTTACTTCACGGAAAAATAAAACTTTTATCGCCACGAGAACGGACACATGACTTGATACTCCAAAGAGAGAGAGCTTTAAACAACCCCGTACAATACGTGATACGTATGTACATGTTGGCACCCTTTTTACCTTAGGCACTACTGCTTGGCACTACCAGTAGTGTCATGGGAAATTTTACTTTCCCATGACACTACCGGTAGTGCAACGGGTAAAAAAGAATTTTCTGTGACATTACAGTGGCCTTAGTAGTGTCACGGGAAAATTGATTTCCCTTGGCACGCGGGGTATTATCCTAGCTTCATACTTATATCGTAACTGCAATGCAAACTACTTAGAGCTTGTTCTAATTCGTATCTACTGGCACTCGAGAATCAACGGAGAATTATAGGTATAGCGTCAATATGAAATTGTTTATCTATGTAAGCTTAATACGAGTACTTAATAGATAGATATAGAAGATACATAAGTCACTTTCGTTTTCATCAATTTTTTTATAAAGTTCACAAACGAAAATTGAAATCCAAATCCGTTGGATAGTAGTGCCACGGGTAATTAAGTAGATCACGGGTAATTTTGTTGTAAGCGTCCAATAAGCCAATAAAAGAAGTAGCGTCATGGGAAAACAAAATTTTCCATGACACTACTGGTAGTGCCAAGCAGTAGTTCTTAAGGTAAAAAAAGGGTTGGCGCCACTGCTTCTGTGGGTCCAGTGCTGCTACCTGCGGCAGACGTAAAAACGTTGCCAGCGAATCACGGCCTACCAGCATCAGCTGACGTGTCGCTTCCGCGCGCGAAGACCCGAGTTTTTAAAAACCCCAAGCGCAAGCGGCGGGGTCTCATCCGCTCGTGATTCGTCGTAGAAGAAATAATATAATAATAAGTGTAAAATTGTTTACCCGATTATAAGTTTTCAAAATTAAAGTAATTTATCTATTCTTGGCATCTAAGTTGATTTAACTTATACATATACGTGATACGTGATACAATACAAGATACTTTATACAATAAGTACGTGATAGAAAAAGATACCCATAGGTATGCCCAATAAAGATGCCCATGTTTCCATTTTAACTAGTTCCATCATCAAAGGCCTTTACCGTGTAACGCAATCGGAATCGCAATCGCTTTCACTAATTCGTCCTCTCACAATTATGGTAGAAAGAGATGACTAGTATGATCACGAGCGCCTGCGCGTTAGAGAATACGACCTCACACGCATTGCTACGCGCTACGCTACGCTCGTAGCAGTAGCAGCGTTTTTCTGCTTCGTAGCAAAAACACGAGCCCAGAACACGCCTGGCGGGTTTTTGGCCCTGAATCTGTTAACGATGGGCGATCAATAGAGTATCGATATTTTTACCCCAAGGAACGATTACCTAAAAAATCTACAAAAAAACAATTTAAATTGGAAAAATAATACATATGTTTGTTAGTTTTTTTAGTTTTATTTACTATATAAATGGGTATTTAAGTATTATTAGTCATGTAAGAACATATACAATACAGGCAGCACTTACCTACACTAAAGCTCGGGCGCTCTCGTTTATAATAATTTATTCATAAAACGGGCAAAAATGTTACAATAATAAAATACGAAATTAATATAAGATGTAATAAATGACATAGTCGGGGTAATTGCTATATAAATCCATACAAAATTACAGCTTTCTAGCACTAATAGCCACTGCGCTAAGCCGCGGACCGACAGACAGACGGACGGACAGTCATTTTTGATTTTTGTCCAGTGGGTCGTATCTATATTCGTGTCGAATGAAGCTTACTCTCTGTACGGTATTTGGTCACGTAACACAACTGAGTGGGTTATCTATAGCGGAGTTTACTACCGGACTCACAATTTTAAAGTTTTCCAATAATTAGCAGAAGCGAAGACGTAGTACTCGACTCGTAACTACGTTCCACACGAAGTAAATAACCGTAGAATGTTTAAATAAGGGTGAGGCCCCACGAGCGTAATTTTGTGAGTCGTGAGCGGCAGAATTTCGGTTCGCGCCATACAATATGCGGGCCATCACGTGACACAATGTATTGCGCAACCGAAATTCTGCCGCTCACAACTCACAAAATTACGCTCGTGTGGCTTCACCCTTAAGCCATTGGTATTTTTCAATTCAATGCAATAGGACAATTAATTTCATTTTCACTTCTCATGCTCAAAATATTTGTTTTTGTGGTGGATATAAGTTGCATAAAATTACTTTTTTATGCTGTAGTACCTAAAGTAAAATTTTCGTCTAAGATCAAAGCAATCAGTCCCCATCAGAAACAGGTAAGAAATACACAACATCAGTTGGTGCAATTAATTTAATATACAGGGATTCCCAATACCAACGATAACCTGGTGCCGGGCAAGAATTCAACCAGTTCTGGAAAAATAAGAAAAAAATACATTGCACTTATTTAAGGGATAATAGAGTCACTTTTAGAGCATTAGATATTTTCGAAAAAATGTTTAGTACCTAACCACCGGCAAAAAATTTGGCCCACAGTCCACCTTTCATACAAACGAGGTCACTTTGATGTCTTGGTTCTCTACTAGGCGGTGCTTTGGCTGTGATCTGATGATGGCTACTCCGAGCATTGATAAAGGACATTCAGAGTTCCTAAGATACCCACCTGATTGAATCTCCGTTTAACACGGAAATTATACACATTTAGAAAAACAGCTAAAATGGCAATAAAATGAATGAAAATCTCAGTGCTGTACAAATTCTCTCTGTGGTGTGAACTGCTTGTTGAATCAGTTGGGTATGTTGGGAACACCGGACCTCCATTATCGATGCTCTGGATATCCATCATCAGATCTCAACCGGGGCACTACCCTGGTGTAGAAATAAGGCATCAAAGTAGCCTCGTTTGTATGAAAGGTGGACTGTGGGCCAAATTTTTTGCTGGTGAGTATATCTCTTAATTAAGTGACATGTTTTTTATTTTCAGAAATCTCTCCCTAAATCTATCGACGCGGGATCGGCTACAGCCGATCGGAAACCTTCATGTCAACGCAATAAGAGCGAAAAAGACGTCGATCGGCTCGGCTATGCGGGCCGAATGGACCCGAGCTGATCAGGCAGGGCTTGTGCCAGATCAAATGTGCCAGATTGTGTCAAAGACCAGATGCGTGTGCGTGTCACGTCACGTACACGCACCAGTTGTAATAAATACAACTGTAAGACAGATGGCGCACTAGATGCGTACACATGGTGTGCCATCTTTCTTACAGTTTCATTCATTACAACTGGCACGTGACACGCACCGCACACGCATTTCTGTGCGACATATTAAAAGGGTATCAAAATGATCCATTTTTTCTTCAGGTGGTTTCCTCGCGAGACGAAGGATCACCTCAAAGCTCATGGTATTTTTTAAAAGCAACTTTGTAAATTCTGAAAAACTCAAACTCAGAGAGCCCGGGCTTGAACCTACTACCGTCAGTTCAAGAGGCTATAAGTTACCACGACTTTTTAAATAATAGCTTGCAAAAAAGCGCCAAATACTAAGTCATCTTTCTTCACTACACTTTAATGAACATGTCATATTGCATTCAATGTTACTTTCAATCAGTCTTCACTAGAGGAATGCAATCAAGACAAACAAGTGCGCATTTTAACAAGAGCAAACATCAGTCATCTGTTAAGTAATTTCTTGAAGGAAATTTCTTACCGCTCCTGAGTAACCGTACCTTGTACTCGTAGTACTGTAGCGAGTTCATTTCTAGGTAAACTTTAACTTTGTCGTGATGTAGTTTGTTGGTTCTCTGTAAACAAGTATGCAGCACAAAAGAACCGTATACTTGTTAAAATTATAACGTGATCTTAACAAAAACACCAATGTGAAAATGGGAGCCAAGTTCAACAAAATAAATTATGGGACAATTAACACGAATTGACATAGTCAGAAACTAAGCAAAGCTTGTACACCAATTGAATTTATGAGAATAATCGTCTCTGAGGCCATGTTGTAGCTGTAGTATTCTAGCTGCAACTCAGTAGTTGCGGACATCTGAGGGCAGGAGACCTGGTGACCTGACACACAGGATCTCCCTAGTTCGGGCACCAGTCTCCCCCACTCAAGTCCCAATTACAACTTTATTGTAATATTTAAGTTCCTACATTGTACTTGGTGGTGGAGAAATCAAATAAATTTCTTATTTCTTATTGTCTCACGCACTCAGAATTACAATTGCTTTCACCACCTAAGACGACCGGATAGCCCAGTGTTTAGAGAACCTGATTATGAAGCTTGAGGTCCCGGGTTCGATTTCCAGTCGGGGCAGGTATTTGTGCGAATATCTGTGCTCCAGTCTTGGATGTTTAATATTTTATGTATTTAATTAAGTATGTTTATCCGTTGGCACTCATAGTACATTACATTATTACTCGAATGATCAACGTGAACTACTAAAACTGCACGGTATTTGGCGATCAAGTAGTACTATTCTATAGATAGTTACCTAATTGGCAATTACCAACAGCTGTGCTATCATCAAAGTTATTTATGTGAAAGGTCACGTTCTTCACTTGCGCAAACTCTTGCGCATCTTTAAACGTATTACCTTTCTCCACAGAATGTAGTTTATTATTTCAATATTAATAGTACAAGCATCGGTGGTTCAGTGGTAGAATGCTCGCCTGCCACGCGGGCGGCCCGGGTTCGATTCCCGGCCAATGCATTTTTTGATCATGTTTTGTTGTGAGTTTAATTATCAATTCCAGAAAATTCAACACTCAAAAATATGAAATTTTATTATTGAAAAAATATTATTTCGTCTCCAAAGTAACATCATCAAAAAAAAAAAAAAAAAAAAAAACAAAAATTCTTTATTTCATTCCACACAAACAATGGGTAGGGTGACAAATGGAGAGGCCTCCCAGTAGGCGTATTACGCCTGTGTTAGGAGGACTCGCTCTTCCTTTAAATTACTAAATTGCGTAGACTAAAAAGAAATAAACTAGTTTACCCACTAATGTTAATTCTTAAAAATTAAGTAATAATAACTTAAGCTATATTAATTATCTTAAATTGTAAGTTGTATTTAAAGTGTGTGAGTGCGTGCGCGTGTGTGTGTGTGTGAGTGTGTGTGTGTGTGTGTGTGTGAAAACCGTACATGTTTTTTTAGTGACAGCTTTAACACGTGCCCTGTCCGTGACTTAAAGTAGAACCTTATTACAATGGAATAAGAGCTATCGTGCCCCACGTATGGGTCACTGGACTGTGAACGTGTTAATTCATCTGGTAATCTTTCATTTGCATAGCAATCTTTATGATATGAACAATTGAACATTCGTAATTGAAAATTCGTGTTTTGTAAGAGATCGCATTTGAGTGAAAAAACCGTTTCTGTACAGTTTTTCGCTATTCAATAAAGCATATACAATACGTTTACTTTTAGTTTACCACTGACAGATGGCTTGCCTTTCATTTCATTTCCAACTTTAACACCATACAAATAAAGTAGCTATTACAAAATCTGCAAACGTGGGTAACAGTATTCTAAAATTGGCTTTATTTGTAGGTCGTTAAAGTTGAATATTTTACTGTACTATGCTTATGCATATAGTTTGCTTAGTTTGGGACTAGGTTAATTGCCGTCAATCATCCCATGATTATTATTAATTATTATTATTATTTACCTTTTTCTGTCAAACAGTATACAATAAGGGTGAATGCGATTGCAAGCGCCCGACATCCATTAAGCCAATTTATACGCGTTAGACAATATGGCCTCGGATATTTCAAACCCTTATGGCAAAAACAGGAGGGCTTGAATTATTAGGTCCTACATTATTTTCTTCATTCCGGAGACCGTATTGTCTAACGCGCGGGCACTTCCCATCGCTTTCCCTCTCTTACTGTCACCATCTTATACCGTTTGACACAAAGAAAATATTGGACACGATAGCATAGAATAGACAATACGTCCTCAGGTCGGGAATTACAGGTCGTGTTTTAGCCGCACCCGTCATAGTGACACTAACTCGACTTCCAACCATAAATTTCTATAAAACCGCCACTAGCAAAGTTTGCGACACATTTAGGCGTACCTGTACTGTTTGATTTATGCGAATTTCCAACGCTCCGAAGGTGTTTAATCTAACTTTTTGATGTAACACATTTCAACGTCACAAGTTTAGGCTACATCTGATAGGAATGGTGGCAGTTTTAGAAAACGTTATTTTCTGTATTTATTTTTCCTGAGTAGTGCAAAGTTTCGAACGAGAGCAACAGAACTTATTCTAGCTGAACCATCTCCGACATTAATTTGTTTAAGAGATAAAGAAACTCAACGCTATTTTTTTACGGTAGAAAAATAGTCAAACTCGCGGTTATTTATCTTATCTATAACGTAATGGAGGAAATGAAAAATACTATTGGATTAACTCCTCTTACTGTTACATTCTACCTGCTAATATTATAAATGCGAATGTTGTCAAGTGTGTGTGTGTGTGTGTGTGTGTGTGTGTGTGTGTGTGTGTGTGTGTGTGTGTGTGTGTGTGTGTGTGTGTGTGTGTGTGTGTGTGTTTGTATATATAAAACAGGGTGGAAAAAACGAACGGCACAAGTACCTAATGTAGGGCAACTTCCTTAAATAAATATGGGAAGTAGCACATTCTATAAATGAGACTTTCCTGTATTTTTAAAAACAATAAATACTACTTACATTTATGGATTTTTGAGAAATCGTGTACTTTAACCAGGAATCGAACAGTTCAAATATGCGGTCCACTTCCGATGCTTTCAAGATGAAAGAAAGAAAGAAAAACATTTATTTATAACAACAATAACACATACACAGGCTAAAAGTAAAAGTACAAGCATAGACATAGACATAGATCACGTGTTAACTTCGTCTTGAATCAATAGATGGAGATATCCGAGCGACTGTTTGTGCTTTAAATCTTTAACCGTAACCTTTTTTCATGGATTTCTGACACTCTAGATATATATGGATAATTGAAGGTAGTACATAAATAAATAGAAATCGTCTCCTTACGTTTATTAAATTATAAAAACAACGAAAGGTGTAAATTGACCCAAATGTGTGTGAAAGTCAAATTTATCGAGTGACTAAAGATATATATTGGAGCCAGTGAACAGAATTTACAGTGAACAGTGCATAACAATACATTAACTTAGGCTGCCAGAGTACTTCAAAAAAGACGTTACAGTGTACTTTGAACCAACATTATACTTTTGTTCTCACATTAAAACATGCCAAATCTTAATAAAATTACCAACGTTAAGTGTTCGATATACTGCCTTTTTCATTTTAGTTTTAATTTGCAAAAGCGCTGCGCTAAGTCTGGCTGAAACGAAACGCGGCCTACGGAGTTATTGGCTGTGGTCTGCGCGCGCAATTAGTGTCAATTTGAACTCGCCAAAGAAAGGCACATTTGATTTCAACATTTTATAATTAGTTAATTATTAAACCTATTATCAAGAGAAGATTTTTATGTGTTGTGCTACAAATTATTATTCAATGTGATGCGTGCATACGTGTGACTTTTTAAGACAGATTCTGACCTGAGCCTGGACAGCAGAAAACTTTACTGGGTTCGCTATCGCAAGGAAAGGCAAGGTGAGTGCTTTGTGATTAATCTAGAATGCTAAAGACAGTATAAACCGTAAGCCCATCCTTTTAAGTCCAGTTGCTTAGGTCGTTTCTAAACCTAGCCAGTTTTCCTCCTATACAGTCCATTGTTTCAAACTTCTTTTTACGTGGTTCCGTGACGCCACAGTTAAGTGTATGAGCTGTTTTTTTACGCATTTGTGCAGAAATAACCGAATTTGACTACATGAAAAGTCTCAGAAGCTGATCTGACATTGAGTCTTATATAAACAATTTTAAGCATTGCTAACATAAACATTAAACTAGATTGATGACGAAACCGATTTTCTGAAGCGAATCGTAAGTTCAGTGCATTGTTAACTAATTCGAAACTACGAAAATAACAATACATTTCATATGATAACTATCAAAGCGCCATCTATTGACGCACCACAAAGTTTGCGAACTCGTTATCAATAACTCCATGTGAAAGGAAGACGGCTATATGAGTGACAGAACAAAACCGAGTTTACTCAATCTAATTGAATTATAATAAACTAGTCCCGCCGCTTATCACTGCATCTTTCCGACGGCAAGCGAAATAAATAGGCCTAGATTTGTTTTGGTTTAGCAAAATAGTGTGCACGAAAATGAACTGTCTAGCTTGTAATACGAAAATTGATGTTTTGGATCTGCTGAGATGTGTTCCTTGTAAAGGCACCTATCACTATAAATGCCTTAACTTGACCTCGGCATACTTTAGAGAGAAAAATCATGAATTAAAGCGGTTGTGGAGATGTCCATCATGTTCAAATATTACGACTCGTCGTAAAAATGATAGCACACCTGTCCGAAATCAACAAGAACTCCCATCGTTTAGTCAGCATGAACTTGTGTCATCTAAGGACAGCAGCGTTGAGTCAGTGGATGACATGATTCTGGATGATAATAACGTATCTGGAGACACAAGAGAAATTCTAGTCGAACATCGGAGTGAAACTTTTAGTTTACAAAAAATAAGCGACTTGCTCGATTTGAAATTTGAAGAAAATAACACAAAAATTACTGAAAATATGAAGAAAATGATAAGAAGTGAAATTAATACTGCTATTAATATTGCTATTATGCGACTTTATGAAGCAAAATGAAAAAATTATATCACAACAAGAACTTTTAGAAAATGAGATAAAACAGATAAATAGGAAGATGGAATTGTTACAGGAAGAGAATAATATGTTGAAAAATGATCTGAGAGATTTGGAAGCCAGGGCACGCAATGAAAATCTATCCCAACGGAACCATCAGAAAGCAATTGTGCTTTATGGCTTGGATGAGTTCCATCGTGAAAATGAGTCTGATCTGATCTCTCGCATAACTAATATGTTTTGTGATTTCCTGAACTTTGACGTTAACAACTACATTGAATCTGTTGTTCGCATCGGAAGAATGGGAACCCGGCGTCCGCTTATTATTGAATTGACAAATAAAAGAATAACAAAATTTATACTGGAAAATGGGTACTGTTTTAGAAATAGCGGATATGCAGTCTCTGAGCTGTTGAACAGCGAGGGTTTGCAAAAAAGAAGGCAGTTAAGAGAATGTCTACTTGAGGCAAGACGAAATGGTAATCATGCCCGTATAAGAAACAATATATTATATATAAACGGGAAATCTTATACTCCAACAAAAAATGGCAAATCATATGTGGAACCTGGGCCGCCTGTGAGCAGCAATGATTGCAAGCAAATCGGTTGCCCTAAGTTTGGGCTAAACGTCAGTTGCAGCTCGGCACGGACATCAAACGGCATGGAAAATACTATCATAAATTTTGAACAAAAAGATGAAGTGTCAATAGAGCAGTCCAAAAGCTCCTTTCGTAGCTTCCCTTACTAGCAGTAATCGTACCAACTCTAACATGAGCATACTGATCCAAAACGTACAGAGCTTAAAAAACAAAACGGATTTAGTTGAAAGTATACTTCACGATAATCAGTACCATGCTGTTTGCCTCACTGAAACATGGATTTCTGAACAACAAAAAGGCATTATACAAATTGAAAACTATGTTTTTGCTGCCGCGCACTACAGGAGAGAGCGCAGAGGCGGCGGCGTGGCGATCCTATTAAGAAACGATCTACCGTTCACCGAAAGGGACGACGTATCGGACTTATCTATAGATAATATTGTTGAGTGTTGTGCAGTGGAACTAGAACCTAATATATTGTTGATAACTATATACAGAGTAAATCGTGACATTGATGTATTTTTTGACTGCTTGAATAAATTGTTTAATAGCGTTAAATTGAATATTAATAAGCATTTAATTGTAGTTGGGGACTTTAATATTAATTATTTTGAAAATTCAAAAGACTATTGTAGACTTAAAAATTTAATGTTAGAGCACAATTTGAACCAAGTAGTTAAGGACCCAACTAGAGTAACAAACTCGAGTTCAACATGCATTGACTTAATCTTCACAAATTACAATAAACACACTATTCTTGTGAAAGACATAGGCATATCAGACCACAAAGGTATTATTTACGAATTTGAAATAAATAAAAATCGCTCAAATTTAAATGTTTTCACTAAAAAAAGGTTATTTACTGCTAAAAATATTGCAAACCTTCAACAGGCACTGAGAAGAATTGACTGTAGCAAAATATTTGATGAGTCACTAGATGCAAATATAAATTACAATGCATTTGATAATAAAATCCAGGAATTATTAGACATTTATATCCCACAAAAAATTATTAAAATTAATTTCAAAAAGAAAGCACTTGGATCACTTGGCTTAAACGATCCTGCAAACATAAACGATTGTTAAAGATATTGGTAAATCAAACCAATAATTTCATCTTGAGAAAACATTACAATAAATATCAAAAAGTTCTTAAAAAAAGCATTAGGGTGTCTAAAAAACTTAGTAATGTACAACTAATTAAAAAATCGGAAAATAAAACGAAAGCCTTGTGGAGTATAGTAAAAAATGTGACACGGCCTAATCAAAACAATTTTGTAAATAATAATATTAAACTAAAACACCAAAATGCAAGTATAGACTGTCCCAAAATAGTTGCCAATCTGTTTAATGAATATTTCTCATCTGTGGGTGCGTTGCCCGCCGCGCAAGCGAGGCAATCGTCGGGCAGGCCGGTGATAACACCTGCTGTAAACTCTATCTTTCTCAGCCCTGTCACTGAAAATGAACTTTATTCTATTATAAAGCGGTTGCCAAATAAACGTAGTGCCGGACTTGATAATATACCAACCATCCTGATCAAGACTTGCATGTACGAACTTGTGCCCATAATAGTGAAGCTAATAAACCAATCGTACGCGCAAGCTATCCTCCCAGAAAAGCTTAAAATTGCGCTTATAAAACCAATCCTTAAAAAAGGGGGAGATCCCGAAAACGTCAGTCAACATAGACCTATTGCTCTCCTGTCTGTGATGTCTAAGCTGTTCGAAAAGACCATGGCAAACCGGATATATAACTTTTTAGAAAAATTTAATCTCCTGGACAATAATCAAAACGGGTTTCGTAAAAAGCATTCTACAACTCTTGCTGTGTATAAATATACTAATGAAATACTGAATTACCTTAAAGAAAAACATTATGCTGTTGGTTTGTTACTGGATATGACGAAAGCTTACGACAAGGTATCTCATCCTATCCTTTTGGCCAAACTATATGGAATGGGCATTCGAGGTGAAGCACATAAATGGTTACAATCATACCTGCTCAACAGAGTGCAGTGTGTCCAAATAACACACTATGATAAAGTCACGGGTGAGCTCTTAAACGTCCAATCAGATCCACTGACAGTAAATTGGTCAATCCCTCAGGGAAGTGTGCTCGGATGTATCCTGTTCCTAATCTACATTAATGATTTGGCTAAGATAACGGAACAATTGTGTATCCTTTTTGCAGATGACGTATCCATACTCTTTAAGTGCCCTAAAAATCATAATATTAATGGTGAAATAAAAGAAACCTTAGAAGTAATAAAAAATTGGCTGCGTGACCACTGTCTCGAACTGAATGTCAACAAAACAAAACTCATTCAGTTTAGACCATATCAGAGAGTCCCTTTAGATCTAAAGCAAATATGTAACGAAACCGATATTGAAGAGGTGAGTGATTTTAACTTGTTAGGAATTAATATTGACACTAATTTAAATTGGAAAAGACACATCGAAGACACCAAAAATAAACTATCACGGTTTGTTTTTGCTCTGGGGGTACTAAAACGAAATACACACAGTACATGTGCACTAACTGCATATTATGCGTACGCGTATGCCTGGCTGCGGTACGGCGTAATATTATGGGGACATAGCACAAACGCTCACGACCTGTTTGTCTTACAGAAAAAATGTTTACGTATAATAGTTAATATTAGACAACCTGAAAGCTGTAGACAATATTTCTTTGAACAAGGCGTACTCACCTTGCCTTGCATATACATACTGGAGGTAGGCTTGTTTGTAAGGAAGCACTTACACTTCTTTCACTTTGTTAAAAGTGAGCGACGGAAAAATAAATTGCAACTCCCAGAACCTAAATTAAATATTTATAAATGCGGCCCGTACTATAGATCGATAAAAATCTACAATAAAATACCGGAAATTATTAAAAAGGAAGAAAAAAATAATGTGTTTCGTAGCAGGCTTAAGTCACTTTTAATTAAAAAAACATACTATTCCATCGAAGAGTTTATGTCTGACACAAGCCTTGATTAAAACACACACACACACAAATAACAAACACAACACACACTCATACACACACATGCTCTCACTCTCACACACACACACACACACACATACTCATACTTCACACTCACACACACAGTCGCATTACACGTGACCTGTTTAATTTTACATTTATTTGTTTTTGTTTTATTTCTTATAATTGATTATTTTAAATTTTTATTTTATTGACATCGTCTTTTTTAATTATTTTATTGCATTTGTTACATAAGTTATTGGTTAAGTATTGTGTGCCCTTACAGGGCGTCATGGACTGACTTAAATAAGTTATTTTGGCGAACTATTATATCTATAAGATTTAATTATAATAATTTTAGAAGATTGACATTAATATATTTTTTATTTTTCTGAATTAATATTTAATATAAATTGTATTGACATAAAATAATTCATCCATGCATGCATATTGTTATAATAGATTAACATTCTATACCCTGACAGGGTGTCATGTACCTACCATCTTGTAAAACTACCATCTATTAATGTAATGAACATGAATCTGAATGAATAAATGAATAAATGAATGTGTACCTAATTAATAGGGTGGAAAATATATGTCTCGATTTACGCAGTACTTTTCAAAGATACTCTCGTAATGACCCACTTCCACCTCTCCCTGTATCAAAAACATATAAACGCTCCATACTTTTCTATTTTTATTTCTCGTATTGCAGGAAATTAAGCGCATACTCCACCTCTAACCGTTCAATTAGGAAGAAATTGATGACGGGTTATTTCCTCTCTGTTTCATTTTATTTGAAACTTACGTTGCATTCCGTTATTATACCCGTATTCCTGTATATTGAAAACGGTCTAAGTATTTCTAGAGCTGGCCGAACTAAGTGCTCAGTGTAAAAGTTCAGACAACTTAGCTTTTGTATGGAAAGTTAAACTTAAACTCAAAAACGTCTTTTTTACATTCCGTTACGTATAATAAGTTTTGTTGAAAATTTCATTTTTAATGTCAGCTTTTTCGATGACTGTACTTTTTGCTGACTGTACTTGCATCGTCATACAACCTACATAAGTACCTATACCAAATTGCAAGTAAATCCAACCACTGGAAGTGGGTCAAATTCATCTTCCAAGATTTGACCCGTACATACATACATACATAAATTGCAAGTTAATAAAAAGCTTTTAAAAACTTTGATGATCGACGTCAGTGCTCAAAATTCGTTAATGCACTTTAGACGCATTGATGTGCCTCATGCGTCACATTTTTATGGAGACGTTGCTGAATATCGAAAGTTAATAGATGTATCAAAATATCGAATGGGTCATACATAACATCGAAAAGTTTGTTTTTCTGAAATCGTAAAATTTCACAGAATTTATTAAAATGGCATCGTATAGAACCGTGCAGAATTTGTCAATATATTATTTTTACATAAAATCAAATATCTCCCAAACTAAGTTAGGTTAGGTTGGTTTTATAACAATCTTAAAAAGTTTATGGTTTAAAAAAAGTCCTTAGTTTAGTAGATGTTTGATTTGTATAAAAATAATATTGAAAAATTCTGCAGGTCAACACGCATTAATGATAGGCAACGTTGCCATTCTTCAATTCAAAAAAGTATTTTTATAAATTATAACAGATATCTACCGTCATAGCAATTTAGAATGCGTTGCCAGCTCGGTCTATCTTGAAGTACGAAATTATAATTACTGTTCGAAAAGAAAGGAAAGTTAAAATTGCTGATCAGACCCCAGGTTAATATAACGTTTACTTACATCTGAGGGGCTTAGAAATTTGTATCATGCCTCTGGTACATTTTCCGTCGTCACGGTGTATAGTTTGTAAATCTAAACGCCCTTAATTCCTCTATGAACTATCTAGATTCAGTTCACTAAAAGCAGAGCGGATAATTAGGGGCAGATCAGCCCTCATTTGCATTCTGTTTGGAAAAACCGCGGCGGAGTGGTTATACATTAATTTATGGATTACAATGGGAACTGGCGATGCGTCCGTAAAATTGTATAAGGGCTGGACACATTATGCTAACTCACATGGTGCTCAAAAATGTATAGCGATCAAACGCGGATATAGACTACGTTATTGAACTTTGGCCACTTAAGTATCCACAATGAGGTGTAAATACGAAATTCGATTTCGAACTTAAGGCCGGTGCAGACCAGTATGCTTAGTATAAGTTTTACTTCACCAAAATACTTCTCGATTGCGTCTTTTTACGTAAACGCGATCGAGAAGTATTTTGGTGAAGTAAAACTTATACTAAGCGTACAGATCCGTGTGCGTGTCACGCACCAGTTGTAATGAATGAAACTGTAAGAAAAATGGCACACCATCTACACGCTCACGCGGAGCTCCTTCTTCTGTGCGCATTTGGATCTTCGGGCCGATGCAAACTTAACCTGACCTAAACCTACCTATGTTTCTGTGTCGATTAAAGTTGGGAAAAAACGCGATTGTGAAAATAAGCTTCAGTAAAACAACATAGTGAGAAAAAAAGCATTTGAGAAAATAACGATTTTGGTAAATTGGTCTATATAGGCACTCCAAGGCGGATGTAAGCCGCTTCCGCTCCTAATGATCGGGTATCCAGCAGTGGCCGTCCTGCATCTGAAATGATGATGATGATGATGAAACCTATCTCAGACGTGAAACTGTCAAATTTTTCAAATGGAATCTTACGATATACTAACGCCAACTAGCTCGCCACAAAAACCCATAACTAACACAATCAATCATTACTCATTTGTTACCTCGCGAACTAAGTGTTATATTAGTCCAGGGATGTCGTAATGTGGTGTGAACCTGTGTTACAAGCGAATCGTAACTAATGCAGTGTAAAGCATGCTTTAAGCCCATTTAATCGGTGTCATGAATAAAGCAGGCCACAGACAAATGCCCGATATCCGGACAGCGGACAATCCGGATGTTCGATATAAATGCTCATTTCGCATTACCGGATCACGCAATTGCCGCCTATGGGAGTTTCATTCATTCATAATTAAGTACCTCCAAGAGGCGAAAAATCCCTCCAAAAGAAAGTTCTAGAAATATTTTTAGAAGTTACCTTTAATGATGCAAAACAAAACAGTCGACACCGCGACAGTCGTTAAATAACGGTCACATGTGACTATTTTTACAAGTTTTTTTACTTGCTTATTCAGCCGACTTCCAGAGGTCGGATTGACTTGCAATTTAATATAAATATGTATGTTGCACTATACGAGTATAGCCAACATAAAAAGATTAGCAAAAAAGCTTGTATTAAAAATTAAACTTTGATTTTGTCGGAATTTGTGTGCGAAATTACATTTGGTAATTAAACACGAGCTTTTGGTGAAGGAAAATATCGTATGGAAACCTACACATTCAATCATCATTTCAGCCATAAGACGTACACTGCTGAGCATAGGCCTCTCCCCCAAGGTTCGCCAAATATACCTACAGATCCTGCGCCTACCGCATCTAACCTTATACCTTATTTCCTTGTACCAAGGAGTAACAACCAATATGGTAGAAGAAATTGGTCTAATTACCTGCCGCACGCTCTGAACAGCTTTCCAACAAAAGTCATTGATAATGTTTTGAGTAAGCCAAACTCAGTTAAATATCTATTAAAAAAGGCACTTATTGATTGTACTTAACTTTGAAGACGCACACACGAGTCCTTCACAGGTCCGTTTTTGTATCCGTGTGCACCCCCATTATAGCTTACCACAATCTTAAAATATAAAGATTTTTGTAGCTATTGGTTTTTGTGATGTATTTGTTTTTTTTATTGAATTAAACAGTTTTAAATTTAATTTTTTTAACACGGAAACCCAATGAAATTAAATAGTGTGTGTGAAGTTCCTAACACGCACTGGGCCCACGTGAGAATTACGGTCCAAGCCCTCTTCATTCTGAGATGAGGCATTGTGCTTTGCATTGGTACGTATAGGCTGGTATTACGATGTTGATTACAAATTAAATTTTTAGTAAAAACTTACAATGATTGTCTGCTAGAGTCAAATCTTGTAAGTCGACTTTTACCCACTTTTGGATGGGATTGGCTTGAAATTTGGAAGGAATATAAAATTTGAATGATACAGTACAGGCAAAGAGTGCAGTCAGAAAACAAACTAATATTAACGCAGAACATTAAACTAACGCACAACAGATGGCCGTTGGGGCCCATAAGTTCTGGAATGGAGACCACGGACTGGCAAGCGCAGCGTGGGACGTCCACCAACGAGATGGACGGACGATTTGGTGAAGGCCGCAGGTTCAGGGTGGATGCAAATCGCTACCAATCGTAATGATTGGCCATCAATGAGGGAGGCCTATGTCCAGCAGTGGACGTCCTACGGCTGAAATGATGATGATGATAATGATGAATTAACATTATTTTTATTTTACAAAGACGTTTATAATATAACATTTCCGAAAACTAAGGTTACCCCTCCGTTCCCAGGGTAGTCGCCGCCGACTTTATACAATGTATTTTACAAACAATATGCTATGCATGCTCATGCGAAATTTTCGCTCGCCTAGACATATTAAATTTTCATGGAAACACTGATTTTCTCAGCTGACTTGTTCCTAGCGGACTTGAAAATTGAGTAGATACTTCGCGCGGTTGGTTTTTATAGAATTTCTTGCCTTTATTAATGAAATGACTTACTTTGCTGGTTGATTTTATAATACTGTCGAGTGTTCTAAAGAAAAAATAATACTAGTGAAAGTTTATACTGGTGAGGATGGATGTATGTGTGGATGTTCATTTGCGATAAAACTGTTTGACGGATCCGGATGAAATTTGGTACACAGATAGTTTATAACCTAAATTAAGATATATAGGATAATTAAACAATTACTTTGCTTACCCGCGACCTCGCGCGCAAAGCAAAGTAATTGTTTTAGTTCATATATAGGATACTTTTAACCCGAAAAATTGTATAATTCCTGTGGGCTAGCGATAAACATATAGGTACTTCGCAGACGGAGTCGCGGGCAACAGCTAGTTTATGATATTTGACAACTATTCCGTAGAAAGTTCTTTAAGTATAGAAGAAGTATAGCGAACAAGTTGCAATGAACGTCAGCTATGAAAGTATATTCTAACTCAAAGCACAACTAGGAAGTTTCTGAATATTAACAATGTCAACTAGGGGAAAATAAAGGTGATATCAGACGGTTCACTTGAATGAATATTCATTCGAGTGAATGCTTAATTTTTCTTTCATTCCATGTTCACACGGCTTAGCTAGAACGACGTAGAAATTAACGTTCATCCGTAGTTTCATTCAATATAGCGTCGAATGAAGTCGTACGTTTTGGCATAAGTTTAATTTGGCCGAATCCAATGTTCTCTCTTTGTTCAGACTGTTCATTTTTCATTCATTCGGAAAGGAAATGAACGATGGCGAATGAAAATATTGAAAATCGTTGGATCGGCTCGGTTCATTAACGGATCCATTCGGCTTTTTTGTTTCACTCTGTGTTCAAACATATCACTTTGAGTGAAAGATGTAAAGTGAAACGAGAAAATGAAAGAAAAATGACCCGTCTGATATCACCTTTAGGAAAAATAAAAGCCATAATGTGGACAGTGTTATTAAGGCAAGGGACACACTTAAAAAGTAATGAACTAAAATGGATTTGAAAGAGAATGATAATTAAAAACAGAAAATATGAAAAAAAAAAATAATAATCGTTTATTGATAAAACTGTATTATATTACACGTTGAGGTTGAGGCCTTCTAGTAGGTAAATAAATTACCATACATACATTACACATTATATAAGCAATAGTTTACAAAAAATCCGAAATGCGTAGGTACCTACGTTATTCGTGTGTTTTATCCAGAAAGTGATCCTGCGCTTCCAATAATATCAGCACGTATTATTATAATTCAAATAATATTATCATTATTACAACAAAGTAAATACTTTCATATGGTGCTCGCGTGTTCTGCCATACATTATGTATGCGCGGTGCAGCGGGTCCAAGAATTGCAATATGAGACTTGATTCTGCAACAATACATATGAAACGAATATCAGAGAGCAGAGAATAAAATTTATATCCTTAAAATAATAATAGGTAGTGACAAGTTTCTGTGTTACTTGATTATTATGAAAAAATGTTAAACGCATTGAAACACCAAGTTTGATATGAAGTACCTATCTTTTTATGTATTTTTATTTTTTAACTTCATTTTTTATTACTTTTAAGGTCATCCCATCCCGTGAAAACCATATATTTCATTCTAAATACAAACTGAAATATGGATGCACAGAAAAAAACCCAGAAAAAAGACCAGCGCTGGGAATTGAACCCAGGTCCTAAGCATTCCGTGCCGTGTGCCGTACATCCATATTATCTCAATCTGTTAGATCATCACTTGCGTGATACAGCGCCATCTATGTACACACACACACTTATGTACACACTTGTTGTGCCCATAATAAAAAACAAAACTGGTGATGCCTCAGACTTATCTAATTATAGGGCTACTAGCTTTTGCCCGCGGCTTCGCTCGCGTGTACCATAAGTATTCCAAAGAACCAAGATATCAAGCAAGCAAGCATACAGGCAAGCAAGAAAGCATGCAAGCATGCAAGCAAGCATGCAAGCAAGATGCAAGCAAGCATGCATGCACGCAAGCAAGCAAGCGTGCAAGAAAGCGTGCAAGTAAGCGTGCAAGCAAGCACGACTAAACTTCAGGTTTCAGGACAATGTTTTTCACTAATTCGAAAGCGGGCACTAAAAATCTGAATAACCATAAAGAATACAACTAAAGGTCTGTACGTGCATATGATATTTAAAGAAATTTCCTATAACTCCTAACCGTTAAGGAGTTTAACCTTCCATCATCAGCTCACCTGGATAACCTGAAAAAATACAACTATCGGTCTATACATACCTATAATATTTGAAAAAATATTCTCAACTCCTAACCGTTAAGGAGTTTTACCTTCCATCATCAGCTCATCAACATGAAATGATGTCTACCAGACGCAAACACTTAAATAGCTTGAGAAAAGATATGAAAAACGTAATGCGTGCCTACAAAATTTGAAGGTTGCAGAAGTATTCTTTCGAATAAAAAAAGAATTTTTAAATCGGTTCACAATTGACTGAAAAATCGGTGAACATACCTACATAAAAAAACACATACAGTGGAATGCATAACCTCCTCCTTTTCTGAAGTCGGTTAAAGAGCCCTTTGCGGCCTACTTACAGTATAAACTTTTGAATTTTTAAATTTTACCTTTCTACAACCAGTAAAACGCAAAATCCCGTTTTTTCCGTTCCCGTAAGAATTCCGGGAAATGCTTTCTTAATGCTCCCCTACACTCCCCAAGGAACTAGGGCGTGCAAAACCGGTTTTCCGGTTTTGCTGAAAACCGGAAACCGGACAAAATTTACCGATTTTTCAAAACCGGTTTTGAAAGACAAAACCGGTTTTACCTCCGGTTTTTCCATTTTGATTGACGTAGGTAGATTTTGATTTAAATCAACTTTTTTCTAACGCTCTAAGAAATACCGACCGCTTTAGCCTAGTTGGTAGTGACCCTGCCTACGAAGCAAGAGGTCCTGGGTTCAAATCCCGGTAAGGGCATTTATTTGTGTGATGAGCACGAATATATGTTCCTGAGTTATGGATGTTTTCTATGTATTTAAGTATTTATTTATCTATATAAGTATGTTTATCGTCGTCTAGTACCCATAGTACAAGCTTTGCTTAGTTTGGGACTAGGTCGATTTGTGTGAGATTGTCCCCTAATATTTATTTATTTATTTAAATATTTAATTTTGAGTCATCGAAAAATATCCGAAATCCGAACGCAACCTATCTATACTACTTACACTCCTCCCTGCGCCCGCGTCGCGCTCCCGCTCTCCCGCTCCGTGATTTGATTTTGATCTCAGTTAAATAATCTTTAGAATAAATATTATTTAAGTTCATTTTAAAATTGTTTTTAACCAAACTAAGAGAGTTTAGTTTATTAAAGTGGTACAGTAAATGATCTGTTATTTTATTTCGACTGCCATCGACTATAACTACAAATACTAACATATTGATTATTGTTTATTTAAATAACTAAAGGTGCCACATACTTACTTGTGTTGTAATTTGATTTTGATCTCTGTTAATTAATCTTTAGGATAAATATTATTTTAAGTTCATTTTAAAATTAATTGTTAGCCAAACTAAGAGTGTTTATGAATGTGATAAATAAATATCACGGGACAATTCACACCAATTGACCTAGTCCCAAACTAAGCAAAGCTTGTACTATGAGTACTAGACAACGGATAATCATACTTAAAAATACATATTAAACACCCAAGACTTGAGAACAAACATTCGTATTATTCACACAAATGTCTGCCCCGACCGGGAATCGAACCCGGGACCTCAAGCTTCGTAGTCAGGTTCTCTAACAACTAGGCTATCCGGTCGTCCAAATCTCTCGTCGTGATCTATCTAATCTAAGGTCTACTTGGTAGGCTAGGCATTAATGGATAATTAACCATTTCAACGCCAACGACACATATATAGGTCACAAAGTACAGTGTCAAAGTGACCTTGACACAATGACATAAGATTCAAAGCAGGTTTACGTTTTGTCGAGGCGCGGCGGTGAAAGGGTTAAAAACAAGTATTTCATGCAATTTGTTTTATTTGTAGATTTTGTGGGTATATAAACTATCTAAGAATATGATTTTACTGTTCAAATTCTACCATTACTACCATAATAAAAAAATATTTAAGAACATTGCCAAAACCGGGGAAAAAACCGGTTTCCGGTTTTGGGCCCTCAAAACCGCAATTCAAAACCGGTTTTGACAACTTTCCGGTTTTGCACGCCCTACAAGGAACCCACTTGCCAAATTTCAGCTTTCTACGACCAGTAAAACGAAAAATCCCGTTGTTTCCCGTTCCCGTGGGAATTTCAGAAAGTCCTCTCTCTATGCTCCTCTACACTCCCCAAGCAACCTACATGCTGAATTTCAGCTTTCTACGATCAGTAAAACGAAAAATCCCGTTTTTTCCTTATCCCGTGGAAATTTTGAAAAATCCTGAAATTAATTTTTTAACTAATGTAATACCTACTTGTGTATCAAATTTGAAGAGTCTAGTTATTATAGTTACTGAGATAGGGTCACTCGGAACCGAATATATAAATCCCGTTTTTTCCCGTTCCCGTGGGAATTCCCGAAAATCCTTCCTTAGTGGATGCCTACATTGTATAAGGTATCTATGTGCAAAATTTCAAGTCTCTAGGTCCAGTGGTTTAGGCAAAACCTTAAAAACGACACCCATATTGATATTTAGACATTTCAACCCCATCGCACCCCATCCAGGGAGATGGTATTTTACGTATGCCACATCGGATTTTAAAACCGTTGTTGATTTCGTAACCAGCGACTCGATAAACCATAGAAACAACACCCATGTTGATTTTCAGACTTTGTTACCCCTTTCCCTCTTTTAGGGGTTGAATTCTCAAAAAACCTTTAACACGTGTTTACTCATTTATCATTAGGAGTACTTCTGTGAAGTTTCGAATAAAAAAGTCGAACTAATCTTGTTTCCCCATACAAATTTTGAACCCCCTTTTCACCCCCTTAGGGAGTGAATTTTGAAAAATCCTTTCTTAGTGCACCCCTAGACCTTATAAGGAACCTACGTGCCAAATTTGGAATCTCTAGGCCCAGCGGTTAGGGCTGTGCGTTGATATGTCAGTCAGTCAGTTTCTTCTTTTATATATTAAGACTAGCTTTTGCCCGCGGCTTCGCTCGCGTGTACTATGAGTATTCCAAGGAACCAAAATATCAAGCATGCAAGCATACAGGCAAGCAAGAAAGCATGCAAGCATGCAAGCATACATGCACGCAAGCAAGCAAGCGTGCAAGCAAGCACGACTAAACTTCAGGTAGATACGGTCCTTTACAATATTTCTTTGTATACAATGTTTTTCACTAACTCGGAAGCGGGCTCTAAAAATCTGAATTACCAGAAAGAATACAATTACCTACGTGCATATGATATTTAAAGAAACTTCCTATAACTCCTAACCGTTAAGGAGTTTAACCTTCCATCATCAGCCCACCTGGATAACCTGAAAAAATACAACTAATGGTCTATACGTACCTATAATATTTGAAAAAATATCCTCAACTCCTAACCGTTAAGGAGTTTTACCTTCCATCATCAGCTCATCAACATGAGATGATGTCTACCAGACGCAAACACTTAAATAGCTTGAGAAAATATATGAAAAACGTAATACGTGCCTACAAAATTTGAAGTTTGCCCTCGATTTCCCTGAGATCCCGTCATCAGAACCTGATTTGGTGACAATGGGACCATCTCAGGAGTATATAATATTCTTTCGAATAAAAAAGAATTTTTAAAATCGGTCCACAATTGACCGAAAAATCGGTGAACATACCTACATAAAAAAAATACATACAGTGGAATGCATAACCTCTACCTTTTTTTGAAATCGGTTAAAGAGCCCTTTGTGGCCTACTTACAGTATAAACTTTTGAATTTTGAAAAGGTAAAACTTTCTATAACCAGTAAAACGCAAAATCCCGTTTTTTCTCGTTCCCGTAAGAATTTCGGGAAATGCTTTATTAATGCTCCCCTACACTCCCCAAGGAACCCACTTGCCAAATTTCAGCTTTCTACGACCAGTAAAACGAAAAATCCTGTTTTTTCCCGTTCCCGTGGAAATTTCAGTAAGTCCTCTCTCAATGCTCCTCTACACTCCCCAAGCAATCTACATGCCGAATTTCAGCTTTCTACGGCCACTGAAACGAAAAATCCCGTTTTTTCTTATCCCGTGGGAATTTCAGAAAACTCTTAAAATTGTTTTTACTACTATAATTACCTACTTCTATGCCAAATTTGAAGAGTCTAGTAATTATAGTTCATAGGATTCCGTTGAACTGAATATATAAATCCCGTTTTTTTCTCGTTCCCGTGGGAATTTCGGAAAGTCCTTTCTCAATGCTCCTCTACACTCCCCAAGCGACCTACATGCCGAATTTCAGCTTTCTACGACCAGTAAAACAAAAATTCCCGTTTTTTCCTTATCCCATGGTAATTTACAAAAATCCTTAAAACTGTTTTTTACTATTATAATTTTCTACTTTTATGCCAAATTTGAAGAGTCTAGTAATTATAGTTCATAGGATTCCGTTAAACTGAATATATAAATCCCGTTTTTTCCTTATCCCGTGGGAATTTTGAAAAATCCTGATATTAATATTTTAACTAATGTAATACCTACTTGTGTACCAAATTTGAAGAGTCTAGTTATTATAGTTACTGAGATAGGGTCACTCGGAATCGAATATATAAAAACCCGTTTTTTCCCGTTCCCGTGGGAATTCCCAAAAATTCTTCCGCAGTGGATGCCTGCATTGTATAAGGTATGTGCAAAATTTCAAGTTAAATAAGTCCAGTGGTTTGGGCAAAACCTTAAAAACGACATCCATATTGATATTTAGACATTTCAACCCCATCGCACCCCATCCAGGGAGATGGTATTTTACGTATGCCACATCGGATTTTTAAATCGTTGTTGTTTTCATAACCAGCGACCCGATAAACCATAGAAACAATACCCATGTTGATTTTCAGACCCAGAGTGTCCCCTTATTATTATTTATTATAGACTTTGTCACCCCATTTCCCCCTTTTAGGGGTTGAATTCCCAAAAAACCTGAAACACGTGTTTAATCATTTATCGTTAGGAGTACTTCTGTGAAGTTTCGAATAAAATAGTCGAACTAATCTTGTTTCCCCATACAAACTTTGGACCCTCGTTTCACCCCCTTAGGGAGTGAATTTTGAAAAATCCTTTCTAAGTGCACCCCTAGACCTTATAAGGAACCTACGTACCAAATTTGGAATCTCTAGGCCCAGGGGTTTAAGCTGTGCGTTGATATGTCAGTCAGTCAGTCAGTCAGTTTAGAATTATATATATAGACTAGCTTTTGCCCGCGGCTTCGCTCGCGTGTACCATGAGTATTCCAAAGAACCAAGATATCAAGCAAGCAAGCATACAGGCAAGCAAGCAAGCAGGTCCACAATTGACCAAGAAATCGGTGAACATACCTACATAAAAAAATACATAAAGTGGAATGCATAACCTCCTCCTTTTTTAGAAGTCGGTTAAAGAGCCCTTTGCGGCCTATTTACAGTATAAACTTATGCATTTGGAAATTTTAGCTTTTTACAACCAGTAAAACGCAAAATCCCGTTTTTTCCCGTTCCCGTAAGAATTTCGGGAAATGTTTTCTTAATGCTCCCCTACACTCCCCAAGGAACTCACCTGCCAAATTTCAGCTTTCTATGACCAGTAAAACGAAAGATCCCGTTTTTCCCGTTCCCGTGGGAATTTTGGAAAGTCCTCTCTCAATGCTCCTCTACACTCCCCAAACAACCTACATGCCGAATTTCAGCTTTCTACGGCCAGTAAAACATAAAGTCCCGTTTTTTCCCGTTCCAGTAGGAATTTTGGAAATCCCTCTCTTAATCCTCCTCTACACTTTCTAAGCAACCTACGTGCCGAATTTTAGCTTTCTACAACCAGTAAAACGAAAAATCCTGTTTTTTCCCGTACCCGTGGGAATTTTGGAAAACCCTCTCTTAATTCTCCTCTACACTCTCCATGCAACCTACATGCCAAATTTCAGCTTTCTATGACCAGTAAAACGAAAAGTCCCGTTTTTTCCCGTTCCCGTGGAAATTTTGGAAAGTCCTCTCTCAATGCTCCTCTACACTCCCCAAGCAACCTACATGCCGAATTTCAACTTTCTACGACCAGTAAGACGAAAAATCCCGTTTTTTCCCGTTCCCGTGGGAATTTTGAAAAGTCCTCTCTCAATGCTCCTACTACACTCCCCAAGCAACCTACATGCCGAATTTCAACTTTCTACGACCAGTAAAACGAAAAATCCCGTTTTTTCCCGTTCCCGTGGGAATTTTGGAAAGTCCTCTCTCAAGGCTTCTCTACACTCCCCAAGCAACCTACATGCCGAATTTCAGCTTTCTACGACCAGAAAACGAAAAATCTCGTTTTTTCCTTATCCCGTGGGAATTTCCGAAAATCCTTGAAACAGTTTTTTACTATTATAATTACCTACTTCTATACCAAATTTGAAGAGTCTAATAATTACAGTTTATAGGATTCCGTTGAACTGAATATATAAATCCCGTTTTTTTCCTTATCCCGTGGGAATTTCCGAAAATCCTTGAAACAGTTTTTTACTATTATAATTACCTACTTCTATACCAAATTTGAAGAGTCTAATAATTACAGTTTATAGGATTCCGTTGAACTGAATATATAAATCCCGTTTTTTTCCTTATCCCGTGGGAATTTTGAAAAATCCTGAAATTGATGTTTTAACTAATATAATACCTACTTGTGTATCAAATTTGAAGAGTCTAGTTATTATAGTTACAGAGATACGGTCACTCGGAATCGAATATATAAATCCCGTTTTTTCCCGTTCCCGTGGGAATTTTGGAAATTCCTTTCTCAATGCTCCTCTACACTCCCCAATCAATCTACATGCCGAATTTTAGCTTTCTACGACCAGTAAAACGAAAAATCCCGTTTTTTCCTTATCCCGTGGGAATTTCCGAAAATCCTTAAAATTATTTTTTACTATTATAATTACCTACTTCTATGCCAAATTTGAAGAGTCTAGTAATTATAGTTCATAGGATTCCGTTGAACTGAATATATAAATCCCGTTTTTTTCCTTATCCCGTAGGAATTTTGAAAAATCCTGAAATTGATGTTTTAACTAATGTAATACCTACTTGTGTATCAAAGTTGAAGAGTCTAGTTATTATAGTTACAGAGATACGGTCACTCGGAATCGAATATATAAATCCCGTTTTTTCCCGTTCCCGTGGGAATTCCCGAAAATCCTTCCTTAGTGGATGCCTACATTGTATAAGGAATCTATGTGCAAAATTTCAAGTCTCTAGGTCCAGTGGTTTGGGCTGTGCGTTGATATATCAACAGTCAGTCAGTCAGTCAGTTTAGAATTTTATATATATAGATTTCGCTCGCCACTGTCATAGCTAAGGTGCTGGACAGTTTGCTTGATAAATGCTTAGGAGCGCATATTAACTTGAAGGATAATCATTTGGTTTTAGACCTGGCCTATCCACAGAAAGTGCAATCCTGTGCCTCAAGCAGACTGTGCAGTACTACACTGCTAGAAATACACCAGTCTTTGCATGTTACTTAGACCTATCCAAGGCATTTGATTTGGTATCGTATGATGTATTGTGGCAAAAAATGAGATGTGATACAGCACTGCCATCGGAGGTTGTATCAATATTTCGATATTGGTACAGCAATCAGATGAACAGTGTCAAATGGGCGGGGGCAAGGTCAGATGTGTATAGGTTGGAGTGCGGGGTGAGGCAGGGGGGTTTGTCGTCGCCCAAGCTGTTTAACTTGTACATGGACAGGCTGATCGGTGAACTCAATAATACCAAAGTTGGATGTCATATTGAAGGGACTTGTGTAAACAACCTTAGTTACGCTGTTGACATGGTGTTGTTGAGTCCATCGATCGGAGCCTTACAAAAACTCCTGCGCATTTGTGAGAGTAATGCGGAATCCCACGGGCTTAGATACAACGCTTGCAAAAGCGAAATTATGATATTTAAATCCGGTACTAAAACTTATAAGCACGCGCTAACTACCCTATGTGGAACGCCCCTAAATAGAGTGGAGAAGTTCAAGTATCTGGGCCATTGGGTGACCGACACACTGCAAGACAATGATGATATAGAGAGGGAGCGCAGGGCGCTGGCCGTCCGTTGCAATATGTTGGCCCGCAGGTTTGCTCGTTGTAGTGAACCGGTTAAGATCACGCTTTTCAAAGCATATTGCCAATCGTTCTACGCGTGCAACCTGTGGGTTGGCTTTACGCGGCGGGCGTACAGTGCACTGCGCGTTCAATATAATGATGCGTTTAGGATACTGTTTGGACTACCGCGATACTGCAGCGCATCAGCTATGTTTGCAGAAGCAAATGTTGATTGTTTTTATGCTATCATAAGAAAGCGATGCGCCTCGCTGCTCAGTCGGTTGCGCGATAGTTCCCACAGTATCCTGAGCATGCTGGGCAGCCGGTGGGACTCCCCGCTGCTGCGGCGCTGGGTGCGGCTGCACACCGCCGCAACCTCAGCAATGTGACTTATTTTATTTTGTTGTGTAGGTAATGAATGTTGTTGTGATTTTTATTTTTTGTTCTATTAACCCATTTTTTCTTACTGTAAACTAACATCTATGGATTTTGTCCGAAATAAAGATATTATTATATTATATTATTATGTTATACCCTCATTGAGATATTTCAACACTCCTTCGGAACTATCCGCTCACCCGGACAAGAGATGTCGCTACCAATCCAAACTTTAACAAGTTTGATATGAAGTATCTTTTTTTTGTATTTTTATTTTTCGACTTCATTTTTTATTACTTTTACGGTCATCCCGTAAAAACCATATATTTCATACTAAATACAAACCGAAATATGGATGCACAGAAAAAAAAAACCAGAAAAAAGACCAGCCACCACCTAAATTATGCTATCAATTTGATATACACCTAAATAGGTAGTGCTATCAATTTGTTGGAATAAGTTGATAAGTTTGTCAGCGTTGCAATGCATTACGGACTGCCAGCGGTACTGAGCGTCCATGTTTATTCATCGTCTGCTGTATATGCATATCAATTTATACCCGTTTTTGACTCTTCCAATGGACGGTTGCAATTTTTATGTAATCATTCAAGCAAAATATGAGTTTTATTAAAATTTTGTTTTTCCGTTCGATGCATTTGAGTGCTGTTCGTGATATAAAATGCAATGCACGCTGCGATGTTGTCTTGGTATTGATTATATTGATTTTAAAAGCTTTTTGTGTGGTGATTGATTACATAGGCGCAAGCCACACAGAAGAGTCGTGGGACGGGGGTGTGTCACAGTCGCACTAAATGTGTAGAAGCGTCGCGATCCAAAGCAGACAAAAAGGACAGGGCGGAAACGCGGCGAACAAACGACGCGGACTGCGATGCGCCCCCGTCCCACGTCTCTTCTACACACTGCTGAACATAGGCCTCCCCCAAGGCTGGCCAAACAAATCTGCCCTGCGCTATCCGCATCCAATGCGTTCCCGCCACCTTCACCAGGTCGCTCCATCTTCTTGGAGGCCTACCTACACTGTTCTCTATCGTTTGCCCGAATTTCATTTGCCATTATTTTAGTAGCCATAGCCATAAATATGCGTAAGTTTGCGTCATTTTCCCTATTATCAAATGTCCTAAAATTATATGACCAAAAATTCAAACGTCATAATAATTATGTGCCATAAAACACTCAGAATGCGTAATATAATTTTTCTGGCCCAAAATCAAAAAATATACAGGGTGTAATCAAAATGGTATTCCAAAAGTAGTGTTCCTTACTCAGTTAATGCTGGGCAACATAATGCACTAACTTATTTGTTTTAATTAGTCTTATAAAATTTGAGGTGTCCATACATTGGGTTGGTGATTTCATGACAACTAAGTATGAACATCCCAAATTTTATCAGACTCGTTTTAGCAATTGAGTTAATGCATAATGTTGTCCAGCATTAACTGAGTAAGAAACTACTTTTGGATCACCATTTTGATTACACCCTGTATAACACCGAAGGCTAAAGCTGGATGGAGCGAAGCGTAGCTAAGTTCTCGCCTTAGCCTTCTTAACGTAGCATATCCCAGTCGTTTCTGCTCAGAACCGTCTTGCACGCTCGCTTCGCTCATTCGCCAGCTTGCTTACCACTCCTTGTAAGTTACAGAGCCGTGTGGTAAGCCGTATCAATTAATTATAACTATTCGTTCTGCTACTCGTAATTATGGCAAAAGATATTAAGGATAATATAATATTTAACATTATAGCTCCTGTGTATTATGGCACTCAAAAAATTATGGCATGTGATAATAGGGCAAATGAAGATAATGGCCAGTAACCGTTATGGCAAATGAAATTATGGTAAATGAAGGGATCCGACTCTATTATCGCTTAAACAAGTGACATGGATTTTTTCTTATTTTTCCAGAACTGATATAACTGACGTCTCTGTACCAATTTATCAATGATTTTTAGGGGTGCGCCAAAGTTGAACTAATTTTTCAATGACTATTATCGGAAGTCCGAAAATGTTGTTCCTAAAAATTTGCATCCTGATAATCACTACTCATAACTACTCTGTTCCTAACGTTCTGAATTCCTAATCAATCAACTTCATAATGTCCGTTGCAATAAACATCTATCATACTACTATTTGTATTCCTATATTTTCTCAACATAACCATCTTTTACACTTTTATTCATCATTACATCTTTTTTATGTAGATTTTTTTTTATTCATAAAATTGAACATTATTATACATTAAACTTCATAATGTCCGTTGCAATAAACCGAGTCGCTTCCGCCCCGGTAGGTCTTGCTCGCTCTCTGACTCCAATGATAGCGATTGAAGCCAGCGAGCGAGCGAAGCGAGCGAGCAAGACCTGTCGGAGCGGATGCGACTCGGTATGGTTAGGTTCAAAGGCTAATGCGGGAGCGTAGCGCAGCGCCTTTGGTGTTAGTTATTTTTTTTATGACCACCCGGATAATCTTATTTGTTTGATAAGATATAAAGTTTCAACAGTGAAGTTATTACTTAAAATTTTCGGAAAACTGAGTGTTATGGACTACGTTAATAGTAAAATAAATTGTAGGAACGAAAACTTTAGGAAACAAAAATTTTAGGAACAGTGATCATTAGGAGTACAAATCGTTAGGAAAATCAATTTTCGGAAAACTGAGTGTTATAGACTACGTTAATAGTAAAATAAATAAAAGGAACGAAAACTTTAGGAAACAAAATTTTAGGAGCAGTGTTATTAGGAGTACAAATCGTTAGGAAAATCAATTTCGTGTGATGAACTTTAGCGAACCCAGTATCGACCCGATTTTTAGCACACTCTAAATGTTCCCCTTTGAAATCTGCGACAAAGCGATAATAGTATCCGTCAAATCACAGTTAACACCGCGATTCTCAAAAACGCAAGTAGTTACACGAACACCCGATTAATATTAGATAGAAATGGATCGAAACGAAAGCAATAACTCGGGGAACTATCCGATCCGATCCACTAAACAGAATGATGGAGTTCGGGAGGCCATGCATAGTTAATACGACCTCTAGTGCTTTCACACTCAATCTGTGAACATAATCATTGAGTGAACCTTACCCTTATTGACCTCTAGAGACGACCTTGATTTGCTTTACGGGTTCTATTGCTGGATGTCTTAAAAACTATATTAAAAGATACTATCTAAGAACTAGTACTCGTAAATAAGTAAAAAAGCCTAGTGAATAACAACAATTTCAATACTATATGAAAAAACCCTCCTGTACCTATAATTCCCGTTCCCATGGGAATTCCAGGAAAATAAATATATACCCTATGTCACTTTCAGAACTGAGACGAATCTAATGACGCCTCTTTCTTCAAAATTCATTGAGCCGTTCACGGTGCAGGGCGTGCCAAAGAATGATACATACATACATAAATAAATACGCTCGAAAAACATAACCCTCCTTTGACAGTCGGCTGAAAAAAAAAGCCGGTGTGGCTTGGGAATCTTCAAAAAACAAGCCTACTCTTTTCTCCAAGGGCTGCCAAGGCATTCGTAACTCAACTGGTGGTGTGGGTGTCCATAGGCGGCGGTGATTTCTTTTCATCTGGTCGTGGTAGCCTAGTGGTTTGACTTGACACCTCTCAAGCAGAGTGTCGTAGGTTCCAGTCCGGGCTCGTACCTCTGAGTTTTTCGGCATTTACGTGCGTAATTTAAAATTTACCACGAGTTTTACGGTGAAGGAAAACATGGTGAGGAAACCTGCACACACCTGCGAAGAAATTCAATGATGTGTGTGTGTAAAGTTCTGAATCCGCACTGGGCCCGCATGGGAATTACGGGTCAAGACCTCTCATTCTGAGAGGAGGCAAAATACACTCTGCAGTGGGACGCTTACGGGCTGGGATGCCGAAGTACGTCCTACTACTCTAGTACAGTGCTGCAGTATGAGTTTGGCAGCAGACGCCGTGGCTTGTGCTCCAAGAGGAAGGGCTACGGATTAGCCCGAAACACATCGGGCAAAACCCGTTTAAAGACGTGAGTTTTCCGTATTTTTTCACCTTAAAGAGGAGGATCTTTCCATGTCTTAAAGTGTCACGGTGAACCATACTGACCCCCTAAATGTGTATATCGTTTCCAGTAAACCCTCACGATATCTGCAACCAGGGGTGGATGTCACCCGTTAGGCTGATTCGATTCATGAATTGTGTATGAACTTATATTGGGCCATAATTCATAGACGGCTAGGTAGCGCAATAAATATGTAATTTATACATCAACTAGCCTTTCCCGATGGCTTCGCCTGCATGAAGTCTACCTATCTATTAGTCGAAAAAATCTGGGATTTTACTAAATTCCCAAAAATAACACCTAACACTTTGACAATGCCTTTTGACAAGATGATATTGACACTAGTAACACACTAACAGTGTTAGTAAAAATAAACGGATCACTCACGTCTTAAAACGAGTCACGTCTTCTTAACGTTTATTTTTACTATGAGTGGTCTCACGGTAGTTTCATGTTTACACTAACAGTGTACCACATCCCCACGGTTAACTATTTTTTGCCCGAATCTAATTTGCCATAATGTATCGTTTTCCATAATTTTAATTTGTCATAATCTAATTTATTTCTGAAACAGTATTTTCTTCAGAATTGTTATAAAACCAATCTAACCTAACCTACCGTATTCTATCAAAAAAATTCTGAAAAATGCACGATTCTATGTATTTTATGGCAAATTTTATTATGGCAAATAAAATAATGACAATTTAAATTATGGCCAGCAACAGGCTTCGTATCACCACAGATAAAAATTATATTAATGCCGATGCTCAACATACGCTTATAGACAATTTTTTGAAATAAGAAGCTGTGTGGGAGCTCTAGATTAAACTCTGACGTCACCTGCCACAATAGTTACAATAATTAATTAAGAAAAAGTAGTGAAGAAAATAAAAATAAAATTTTTAAATTATAACTAATATTTTGCGGGACTTAATCACAAGCTAAAAATTATTAATTATTATTAAAAAAACCCATTATTAAAAAGCAGAGGGTCGTGGGTTCAAATCCCGGCTCGCACCTCTGAGTTTTTCGGAATTTAAGTGCGAAATTACGATTAAAATTCACCAGGTGTGTGTAAAGTTCCCAATCTGCAACTCAACAACCGGCCGCCCGCCTGGGAACTACTGCCCAACCACATCTCATTCTCATTCTGAGAGGAGGCCTATGCCCTACAGTAGCATAGGCTAGGTTGTTGATGATTAAACCATATTCCGTATAAGTCCACCACCTGAACAAAATTATAATTCCAAACAGAAACAATCGAAAGCGGTCAGCATAAAAATTAAGAATCGGTTTGGCGACCTGCCAACAGAGCGCATCGGTTTATTTTGAGTTGCCGGAGACCACGTCTCGGGAACGCGGCAATAACCTAATAGAACTCATTGGATTTACACAAATTGTAGTGGATCCTGGATCCCTTTAATGGGATACAAACTAAATACGAGGAACAAGTGGAGTGAGTGTTGTTCAAGTGATATGAGATGCGGTGGTTCAAAATGTACGTACACCATTTGTTTTTGTTTGCCAAAACCTCCAAAACAGATAACTGACTTTATTACTGGCACTTCTACTGAAGTTTTAGCCTCATTTATCGAATAGTCTAATTTAAACACAAGGTTTTATTTAGAGTTTATGTGGCAGGCTTAGCACTAGTATTGTGAGGTCTGTTTGACAACTTTGATGTGTAATGTTAGTGATTGGCTTAAAACTACATAAATAGGCCAATCGCAAGCAAGACTATAGAACACGATGCAAACCATTTCTCCATACAAACGTAGTCCCTGGATATTGTGGCATTAAAGGAAATGTTTTTTTACCGTAAAATCTATATTCTGCCGCGGGCGTACCTCTATGTTTTGTTATTTTCCACATTCCAAATGCCATATATAAAAGCCTTCAAAAACTATGAAAATTGCCCAATCTCAATGTCATTTTCAGACAATCATGAAATTCAAAATACCCATATTAAAAATAATACGGAAACATAGGGGCATAGCTAAACCCTACCTCTGATTATTTTTGAAAAAAATATTATTATTGGTCTAAATTTTAGAAGAAAATAGGGGACTACAAAATGCTGTTTTGATCAATTTTATGTACCTACCTATCAACGGTCCGAGGTGCAATTGTCCCTTTCTTGCTGTAAGTATGTATACGGAGGGGTTGCAGCGAGAAGGTGATATGTAATTAAAATACCTTTTTTGCAAAAGTCTCTCAGGCATTATGGTCATTTACATTCTTTTGTAAGTAATATTTACTATTTTTTTAAAAGCGTATTTCAAGAAAAAGACTCGTCAAGATTGTTTACCCTATTTCTAATGCAAAAAAAAACGGCCAAGTGCGAGTCGGACTCGCGCACTAAGGGTTCCGTACCCATTTTTGGCTATGTCAAAATATACGCCGTAAACAGCCGTAACTATAATAATCCAGTGTTAGCAGAGCCCTGCTTCTAAGTAAAATGTACGGCGTGTAAGATCATTTTATGTTGGTTACTCGGGACCCCCCTTAATGTTTAAGGGGCCATCCATAAATTACGTCACACCAATTTCGATCAATTTGGATCCCTCCCCCCTTGTCACACTTATTACTATGAAAATCGCCATTATTTTGTTCTAATGTCACAGATCGCTTGACCCCTCCCCCCCCCCCCTAAATGTGTGACGTAATTTATGGATTTCTGCTTTTCGCAATTTTTCCTTTATCTGTGCTGTAAGACGTTGCTTCGTACCAAACTTCAAGATTCTGGGTTCACGCGACCCTGGTTTTGATTCCCTTGTGACATGTGAGTGTCGAAAATTTGCGGCATACTTAAACGGCTTTGATTGCGTTGGCTTAGAAGTTTGATTTTTTCACAGCTCCAAGGGACAGTAGACCTGAGTATTTGATATGAATTTCTGCTTGATACCTCCATGATTCAAGAGAAAAAAGGTCTTGACAGACAGACAGACGGACAACAAAGTGATCCTATAAGGGTTCCGTTTTTAGGGTTCCGTAGTCAACTAGGAACCCTTATAGTTTCGCCATGTCTGTCCGTCTGTCTGTCTGTCCGCGGCTAAGCTCAGAGACTGTTAGTACTAGAAAGCTGTAATTTGGCATGAATATATATATCAGTCACGCCGACAAAGTGATTAAATAAAAAAAACTAAAAAAATTTTTTTTAGGATGCCTCCCGTAGACGTAAAGTGGAGGTGATTTTTTTGTTCTTGATTAACCCTATAGTGTGGGGTATCATTGGATAGGTATTTGTAAATAAATAGGGGTTTTCTAAAACTATTTTTTGATAAAGTGAATATTTTCGGAGATATTCACTCCGAAAGTTCAAAATAATGTGTCCCCCCTCTAACTTTTGAACCGCACGTCTAAAAAAAATTAAAAAATCACGTAAGTTAATCTTAATAAAAACTTTCTAGGAAAATTATTTTCAACTTAATCAGTTGAGCAGTTTTTTGTAAAAAAATATTTCTAAACTAAGATTGTAATTTAACCGCCACTGCAAGCATTTTTTTTTCTTTAAGTGCCTATAAGATCACGCTAACAGTATTTTCTTTCAAATAAAGTCATATAATAAAGAATTACATCTGAAGAAAAAACATCATACTCAGTCCAGTTAGGTATTTAATCCATGGCAATGATTTTTTCGTACCTGCTACGGAACCCTATCTTGGGCGTGTCCGACACGCTCTTGGCCGGTTTTTTCCTTTTGAGGTACGGAACCCTAAAAAACGAAGTATAAGTACTTATAAAATATAAGTACGACAAGGTTTTGAAGATTGAAATAATCAGGCTTGATCGGATTTAAATAATAATTTACGGAACAAAAACAACAGGAAATTTTGTGATTTTTGTTGTATTTTTGGAGGTAAACAAACTAACATTTAAAAGCTCAGGAAGTTAGCCTCGTTTTAAAGAAAATCATTCGGTAAATTAGGTTTCGCTCGCTGAGTCAGCGTACGGTGTTCTTCGAGTTGAGTATATTTTATTTTATTTGTTTTTGTGTCCCGTGTTTTTTTCTGGGTTTATTCTTTTTGTTTGGTTTCTGTTGAGGTCCGGTGCTTCTAATTTAAAACAATAACGTAAAACAATTAAAATTTAAATTTGGTTTCGCTTGTGATTGGTGTTGTTTAAACAAGAAAACAGTGTCAGGACTGACTTTGAACAAATAAGACATTGAAGAAAAATAAAACATAAATCACTGTCAATTCTTTCGCACTGCACATTAAGGAAAGCAAATACTTACTTACTTGCTTACAAAAATCTACAATTTAAAAATATTTATTTACTTAACGTTGGTATTATTTAGAGGAATGAATGAACGGACGATTTGGTGAAGGCCGCAGGTTCAGGGTATCCACAAGTCCAGGTGCAAGGGTTCAAGTGCATCCGCAAGTCGCTTCCAACCGTAATGATTGGGCGTCAATGCGGGAGGCCTACCTATGTCCAGGAGTGGACGTCCTACGGCTGAAATGATGATGATGATGGTGATAAGAGGAATGAAATGAAATGTGCGTTACTATTTTGCCACCTACGAGCATATATTTATTTGCCACCTTCATTCAACAGGGCTGTCAAATGTCAATGTTTATACAACGACGCGGTTCTTTCAAATAATAAACCTGTTGTATGACAGTATTTAGTTTCAGTTTCACTGTACCATTAATTTCGTATGGCATTTTAACCTCTGTGTGTACAATAGCGCCATCTATGGACACAATGAAGAAACTAAATAGTGATGACGCTATTGTCACAGATTACTTAATATTTACTTCGTACCAGATACCGCATTCCGTACAAAATCTTGAATATCTACCGCGATTATAGCCTACTCTGTCTCGTTAGAAATGGTTGCGTGTTAAATGAACCTTATTGTGCAAGCGTAAAGTTACTATCGCTTCGCAGTCGACAGTGACAGGGCTGGCTGTTTGGATAAAAATATATATTAGGTATTCCAGAATATTTAGGTAATAAAAAAAACTGTTGTGGCCATGTTGGCAAGCTTTATTTCATTCATGTATTTATTTCTAACTAGAGTACCTATGTTGGTAGTGATAAATCTTAAAGATTACAAATGCTTAATTTTTATTTAATCCATACTAATATTATAAAATGCGAAAGTTTTAATAACATACAAAAGTAACTGGTTTACTTTTGAAGGAACATTTATAAAAGTACTCTGAAATTAACAAATACAATTATACAAAACAACAAAAACAAATTAACAACTATGTATATGATGAGATGACGCCTACAAAATAGATTTTGCTTTTGCAATATAATAGGATGTTGCTATGCTGAATGGCACAGAGAATTCTTTGTACTATAGAGTCTATGGAAAACAGAGAAACTCTCGCTATAACGAAACTAGGTACAGTCAGCAACAAAAATATGAATACACCTAGTACCAAAAATATGCATCCACAACTCTATTACCAGGGCTCAATTGCATAACAAAGTACAACTAATATTACAAGCGGGACTCTCGCTTCAGCTATATTAACTAGAAAGGGAGTTCCGCTTGTAATATAAGTTGTACTTTGTTATGCAATTGGGCCCAGAGCATAAAGGCGTGTATATATATTTTTGGTACTTTAAGTGTATTCATATTTTTGTTGCTGACTGTACAACAGGCTTATTATTTTAAAGAAACGCGACGTTGTATAGATATTTCCTCTTGTTAAGGCCCTACCGAGCTTTTCGCACTAATCGATTTTAGATAAGAGATTTTGGTACGGGGGAAGCACGATGGCTCAAGAAAGGTTGGTTAGACTGCGCGTGTATTTAGGTATTTTCATCGTTTTACTAAAACAAATACACATTTTAAAAATATAGCAACACTACGCCCCAGAAAACATCTTGTTTTATTAACATTGAAAAAGTCATGACCTGCCGTGCAGTATTTACGTCGTACTACGAATTTATTTTATTTTTTAGAGACGACTTTGGATTTTTTTCAATCGAGCGAACTACAAATACTTAATTGTGTTAAATAAATAAAATAAATAAATAAATATCACGGGACAATTCAAACCAATTGACCTAGTCCCAAAGTAAGCTTAGCAAAGCTTGTGTTATGGGTACTAGGCAACGGATAAACATACTTAACATACTTAACATTAACATACTTAAATACATATTAAACACTTAAGACCCGAGAACAAACATTCGTATTTTTCATACAAATATCTGCCCCGACACGGGAATCGAACCCAGGACCTCTAGCTTCATAGTCAGGGTCTCTAACCACTAGGCCATCTGGTCGTCTAAAAATGTGGTGTCGTGTTTTGTCATTACAGTGAATTTTCTAATATCTTACACATGTATTTCAGGATTATAGCTTTGCTAGTAATGATACAGCACGAGATTAAATGAATGCAATAAATGCGTCAAAAGCTTGGTAGGGCCTTAAACGTCCTTGCTTTTGTCGTCGTTCGCAGGTACTTGAAGCAGTGTCTACAACTCCTCTGTGTATGCGCAATGGCCTTAGCGGACAAATGCGATCAGACCCCGCCCCTAGCGCCGAAAGACTCTACGCCATCGTTAAACGTCATGTTTAATATAACTGTACAGAACAAGGGACTAGACGCGGGAGGATCTTACTCGCCTGATCAGAGATATGTCAGTAAGTAAATTAAATAGATACCTAGTAATGTGACACACACGGCTAGCGGCGTCGTGGCCCAGAAGTCGGTGACGGGACGACCTGAATGTGTTCCTTAACGATAGTCTGGACGCTCGAAGAGGACGGCGGATCTCTACATGACAACTTAACAACACACGTGTGGGTACGAAGAAGCAAGGTACAAGGTCTGCAGTTCATAAATAAATAAATATCACGAAACAATTTACATCAATTGACCTAGTTCCAAAGAAAGCATAGCTTTTGTTATTGGTACTAGACAACGATTAAACTAAACATACTATAATATTTTAAACATCTAAGACTCGAGAGCAAACATTCATGTTTTTCATACAAATATCTGCCCCGACCAGGGCCCAAACCAATTGCATAATAAATTACAAGCTAATAGTATTTATTAGCTATTTGGTATTGAAATTCACTAATACTATTTGCTAGTATTTTTGTTATGCAATTGTGCCCTGGAATCGAACCCGGGACCTCAAGCTTCGTAGTACTAGCTAGGCCTTTCGGTCGTCATCTATCTATACATATAATAAATCTGTAACAAGTCGGTGTCTGTGCATTGAAGATATTTGAGAAAAACTGTCACTAGGGCTATTTACTAGCGCAATAGAACCCAAAACAATGTTTTTTAGAATTATTGTCTGTTTGTCTGTGCGTTTGTGCGCGCTAATCTCAGAAACGGCTTAACCTAGAAGGATGCGGTTTTCACTGATATGTTGGTATTTTCTTGGATTAACATTTAGTGTTTGTTTCATTTGAATCGGTTCACAAATAAGAAAGATACGTCTATTTTAAGAATTTATAGAACAGTTTTTAGAAGTAGTGACTTGGGAGTAGGTACGGTGGTGAATGTGAACGCGGGTGTGCGGGGGGGGGGGGGGTTGCGGGGGGTGCGGGTAATTTTAATTCCACGCGGACGGAGTCGCGGGCAAAAGCTAGTAGATAATATAAAACTCCGCAAAGTAACGCCTGAATCAATCATTTACGCAAAATGAGATCCTTCGGAATTTGCATTGCTCTACGTATTTATTCAGGCGCTAAATACACTGAACAAACTATTCCGTTATTTGTTTACTTACTGCGACCAAGGTGGTATTACAAAGGGGTACTTAATTAATTACCTATTAAAAATACACCCACATATTGGAACATAGCCATATTCTTCTTGCCGAAAAAATTATTAAAAGTTATTCGTAATTTTTCTTCCCAAATAATTCAACAAACGTTAATTCCAGTATCCTTATACACTAAGAACATGACACACCTCTTCCGCTGGTTCATGGTTACTATTGAGGAGCCAGATGTGGATAACAGCAGTTATGAGTTCGACCGGAAACCTGGGGATGTGGGCAATCTGAAGACCTTGGATAGTGACAAAAGAAGTCGGTACAGCGAGCGGTGCCTTAACTCTGTAGAGAATATTGACAACTCGGAAAAGAGCCGAATAGAGGTTTGTATAATATAATATAAGGTATATTCAGTACCTACTTATACTTACTTAAACACAAGTGGAACGTAATTAACGTAATGGTGGATTTTGGGGACATAATAAGTACGAAAATAAAATAAAAACAGTAAAATCAAAGTTACCTTTACATTTTGAATTAATTGGGTCAGCCGAACTCGAGCAAACTTTTTTTTACGAACTTTGGGATGGTTATAGGCATGGACCCTGTAGCTGTGTGTATTCGATAACGTTTTTACTTACGTAAACTTACAATCACATCCCGTACTCATGCGATCATTCTTAAATCCAGAACCACAAATTAGTTCGAAACGTATCGGGCAAACCTCGGCTATATTTATGTGGATACGTGACTCTACCGCTTATTTAAAAAAAACGTTGAAGCACCTAAAATCGCTGTCAATTGAAATTGCGAACAATGTAAATAAACCATTTAATGAAATATCCATATTCTTGCACTTGTTTATTGTATTAATGGTTTAGGATAGTGTTGTGGTAAGTATTGATTAAATAACACACGGATTTAGCAGTATTTGATAAAGGAAAATGGAAAATTGTTTACATTGTTTGCAATTTCAATTGACTGATAGTTTATATTTCAAATTGTGTTTTTATTTCTACATAATTTAGAGTAAAGCAGGTAATGTTTTTTACTTGCAGATGCATTGGTTGTCGCCCAAATCCTCCGAAAGGATGGCGAAAAAAGTGCGTATTCGTGCTATGGTGGCAGAGAACGCAGATCTCTGGTACATCAGCCCGAACCTTACTGTGGAACTGTCCAGGGACGACAAAGAACCTATTGACAGCCCCCCCTTACGTCCGAAGGCGACTTGCAAACTATGCAGCGAAGCACGGTACGAAGTGAGTATGAAAAGGAGATCTAAGAATTATTCTTACAGAATTCGGAAACGATAACGATTTATTCAAATGTTAAAGATAACTTAGGACTAAATAATCAGTAGGTCGGTACGGTCAGCTGCAGAGAAAGGGTAAAAGTGTGGGAGCCTCGTCGGCGAGCGTTGTTGTTCCCCTGCTGCTTCTGGATCCTTGTTGGAGCGGGTGGCAGTAGTGGGAGAAGGGTTTGTAGACACCAGGCATGGAGATATAGCAACATGCTAGTGGTGCACAGTGGAGGTAGTCTGACTTGCTGTGAGACTGCGTCTTCGTCTTGTATATCTTTGAGGGTTGCGATTTTGTCCAATGTCGTGGGTCACCAATTTGGGGGTAGTTGCAATAGAGAGATCTCTCTCCAGGCGGATGTTAGTGCCTGAAGACCGAAGTCCATTGGATGAAAGTTTGAAGTTGTATTTATGCAGCTGAGTTAAGGTCTTAGCACACTATAACAACTCAATAGCCACTCGATTCAAAGCTAAATATTGAAATTTAAGCCTTATGTCGTATTTCCTACAGCACAATTTTTAAAATTGATGTTGGTAGTGTACGGCGTGTGGTCTACGCGTCGTCCACGTGTCGTACACTAAAGGTTAACTCCGACACGTTTGTCACGCGTTGACCATACGTCGGCCCCGCGGCGACTATGCGCTTGCGACTGACGGGCAACCAACACCAAAACTGAGGTTAGAAGACGAGCTGACTCTGTTGAATACGCATTGTCCACTAGTGACAATTAGGTGGATCACCTAGGTTGACTACTCATCGAAAGTGTGAGTAGAGTTGCTGCCGCATTGGTGTGGAGTTGATATAGTGTGCGAAGTCCTTTAAGAAACTTCGATAGTGCGATGCAGAATGTTGTAATTAGTTTCTTATGTGATAACTAGATGGCGCTAGTAGTCGCGACAACAACTACACTATAACTACCTTCTGATTCCAGGTTATCTTCAAAGGACAGTGGTCACGGGCGACTCACCCGCAGAACTTCCCAACAAATCTCAAAAACAATGAATACAGCTACATGGTCGGCGCTTCTCATGATAGTACATTCATTTTGTGGAAGACCGATGACTATGCTAGTGAAGGCCTACGATTAGCTGCTGAAAAAGCGAACACTACGGTGTTGGAAGAAGAGATTATTACAGCGGTAAGACAGTGCGAAAGAAAAGCATCTACTGTTTTCCTGATGTTAAGTGATCGATCACTGCCGTTACCATTAGGACAACTGCTACAATTGCTAGTGCATTGTCAGATTTGCCAGCCTTGAAAAACGTGGTACAGTCTCCTCTTAAAGGCACCTTTTGTAACAAGACGGGAAAACCTCAGTCGCACAGTCTACTCCTAGTTTTACTCCTACGGGGCAAGGATCACTAAAGTACAGTCGGTTCCCTAACATAAGTATCCACTTTTCCTTACTAACTGCATCTGCATAGGAAAGTGGATACTTATGGTAGGGAATCGACCGTACTAACGTAACTGGGAAGCATAATCGCTTTCACCACTCCTTTCTGTCAAGTGGTAGATTAACGATACGAATGGTAAATGCGATCGCGGCTGCCCATGCGATAGACAATACGGCATCAGGTGAAATATCGCACATTTTTTTTATTTGTGGTTAGAAAAATAGTAAGTACTTGGCCAGGACCTACTGAAAATCAGCGTTGTGGCACCTCGTGCCATGAGGCCTTGACACATGCTGAGGGATGTCCTTTTTTTGTAGCAACTACATGCATGTCTACCTATGTGTAATTTTTTTTAGCTGTATAACTGTTCAAAAATAGTACATTACTGCAGCGGCCGCGAAATAGGGGATTGCCGGCCGAGTAGTTATAGATGGCCGAGTGTTAACGAGGCCATCTAGAGATACGAGGCCGGCAATCCCTGTTCGTGGCCAAGGCTTGTATAGAGTTTTTCTCAAACATGCATCACCATCACCACCATCATCATCATCACCATCATGATCATCATCAACATCATCATCAACATCATCGTCATCACCATCACCATCACCATCATCATCATCATCATCATCATCATCTCATCATCATCATCATCATCATCAACATCATCATCACCATCTCATCATCACCATCATCATCATCATCATCTCATCATCACCATCATCATCATCATCATCGCCATCATCATCATCATCATCATCATCATCATCACCATCATCATCATCATCACCATCATCATCACACCATCATCATCATCATCATCTTACCTTACCTTAAATAAGCGTAGTGGCAGAATGTCTTAATGAACCAAAACGCGAATATTGCTTACAGTTTTTTTTTTAATGGCTAAATGCTATGATGCCATAGACCTATAAACGTCATGGTATGAAACAATAGACGATCACTTTGCTGGCCTTGGCCAGCAAAGTTGTATGAAATTCCATTATTGACCTCTCGTCTAGGCGGTCCCCCACCACCGGCTGCACCTGCACCTGCAACGTGACCCTTCGTGGCGTATTATAAGGAACATAATGTCAATATTTCATAGCATGTTTGAGAAATAAATATTTTCTATTCTATTTCATCCATTCTATTACTATTCTTTTATCCCACTGCCGCCAGAAAGGGAGGTTATATTTTAAAAGGCACGAGTGTATAAGTTTGTAAGTAAAGCGCGTTTACTAGCGTGCCAGTTTAAATGGTTTGATGAATTTTATCATATTGGAGTGTCATCATCGTCATCATCAACCCAGCCTATATACGTCCCACTGAAGGGCACAGACCTCCTCTCAGAATGAGAGGGTTTGGGCCGTAGTTTCCACGCGGGCCCGGTGCGGATTGGTAACTTCACGTACACCATTGTTTCTCTTCTCAGATGTATACAGGTTTCCTCAGGATGTTTTCCTTCACCGTAAAGCTCATGGTAAATTACAAATGTAATTTTGCACATAAATTCCGAAAAACTTAGAGGTGCGAGCCCAGACTCGAACCCACGACCCTGTGCTTGAGAGATCATAGGTCAAACCACTAAACCCCACGGTTTTTTAATTGAAGTGTCATTAGTCGTTCGTAGAATCCGTTTTTGTATCTTTTTAATTAATTTCGTTAGTTATTTTATTATTTCAGATGAAAGGTAACACACCCGGCAGCACCAGAACTTTAATCAGAGGACGAAAAATGAAACATCCGGACATGTTTGAGCCATCACAAGCGCTTTTCCGGGTAGACCCGTGGCACCATCTGTTTTCCCTGGTTATAGCCTTTAAGCCCTCTCCTGATTGGTTCTTGGGAGCTTCCCGATTTGAGCTGTGCGATAACGACAAGTGGCTTGATAGCCACGACCTACCGCTATATCCTTGGGACGCTGGGACGATGGATGGAGTTTCTTACGAGGTATGTATTTGTGTAATTTGATGACTTATGGCACTGAGACATGGCCGCTAACGCTGGGCCTCATAAGAAAGCTCAAAGTCAATCATAGGGCGATCGAGAGTGCCATAGCATAGCACCCAAGCATACTTGGAGTTTAACTGTGGGAACGCATTAGGGTGAGGCCACACGAGCGTAATTTTGTGAGTTGTGAGCGGCAGAATTTCGGTTGCGCCATACATTGTGTCACGTGAGTGTCACGTGATGGCGCGCATATTGTATGGCGCGGATCGAAATTCTGCCGCTCACGACCCACAAAATTACGCTCGTGTGGCCTCACCCTTAGAAATCTGAAATCCGCGCAAGAACTAAAGTCACGGACATATGTAGCTCAAAGAATCGCTAGACTTAAGTGGCAGTGGGCAGGGCACATCGCTCGTAGAACTGACGGCCGATGGGGCCGAAAGGTTCTCCTCGACTGGCGTCCGCGGACCGGAAAACGCAGTGTAGGTAGGCCTCCAACAAGATGGAGCGCCGACCTGGTTAAGGTGGCGGGAACGCATTGGATGCGGATGGCGCAGGGCCGATCTGTTTGGCGAGCCTTAGACGTCTTTCGGCTGAAATGAAGATGTATTTGTGTAACAATGGTTACTTTTGATTTCGAGTTCTAGGTTTTCCTCTTCGCTACACTCTTGATAGAGTAGTAGTCGTTACAAAATCGCTGTCAATTGAAATTGCGAACAATGTAAATAAACCTTTTAATGAAATATCCATATTCTAGCACTTGTTTATTGTATTAATGGTTTAGGATAGTGTTGTGGTAAGTATTGATTAAATAACACACGGATTTATTTTATTTATTTTTATTTTATTTTATTGATAATGGGAAACAAACAGCGAAAAATAACATTTGTGATTATTTGAAATTTAGATAATACAAAAGCCAAAGAAGTTTCCACTCGTGAATTATAACATTATGGTTGCTCAGAAAGACTTATTTTTACAATTGACTAATTACATTACTAAAATAATTTAAGGGAAATATTTATGTGTATATAAGTAAAAGCAAAAGCAATAAAGTACCATGCACAAAATTCAGCCAACAAAAGGCGAGTTCAAACGACTTAACTTATCACAGTTCATATGCAATCATGCACATGAATAAAATTAAATTAATTAAATCAGAATTAGATAACAATGTTTTTTCATATTTGATGAGGGAAAATGGAAATTAAAGACATTTTAAGTACAAAGTTTGTTTACATTGTTTGCAATTTCAATTGACTGACAGTTTATGCACAACAATCCGTCAACACTCTGCTCTGGCCGTTGCCTTCCTTTAGAACCTCGGGGATGCTGGCTAGACGTCTGAACTACTCTCTATAAACGCACTGCGACTTTTCGCTTATAAGTATAATATATTATAGTAAAGATGATAATATCACATGTAGTAAACGTAATTAATATACAGGGTGACATCGGAGACGTAATCAGAAACCACTTTTTCAGATTCGGTATTGATAGCCATTTACAATCAATAGTCCTTACACGAAACGAAACTTTTTTTAGGGTTATGGAACCCTAAAAAAAGTTTCGTTAGTAATAGGTTCCCGTTTTTACCCTTTGGGTATGGACCCAACCCTACCCTATTCTCCGCGGACGGAGTGGCGGGCAACAGCTAGTTTTAAAATAATTAGCACGTGATAATGAGTATTATGAGCCTACCGTGTTTTTGGCGCATTTAATGCATTCATTTAATCTCGTGCTGTATCATTACAAGTAAAGCTTGAAATTCATGTGTAAGATATTTGAGGATTCCCTCTATAGGCCGACAAGCACGTGAGCGACCCTCCGCGGAACCCTGTCACAGTCAGCGTTTGCCGCACTTATTAAAAACAATCTCGTTACGGACAGCAGTGCCTCTACCATGAGTTACACTAGTTTACAGTGACCGTACTCGCTAGCGACGGCGTAAATGATTTGTATGGAGAATTCTACTTCCGTAAGCGACCGCTAGAGGCGCTGTACACAATTCTCCATACAAATCATTTACGCCGTCGCTAGCGAGTACGGTCACTGTAAACTAGTGTAACTCATGGTAGAGGTACAGAGGCTCCCTGCGACAGGGTTCCGCCGAGCGCCGCGCACGAGCTTGTCAAGGTATAATGACAAGTGTTTATCGAAACACGATTACTTATAGTTCGCTCGATTGAAAAAAAAATCCAAAGTCGTCTCTAAAAAATAGAATAAATTCGTAGTACGATACGACGCTAATACTGCACGGCAGGTCATAACGTTTTGAATGTTAATTAAACAAGATGTTTTCTAGGGCGTAGTGTTGCTACATTTTTAAAATATGTATTTATTTTAGTAATAAGATGAAAATACTCAAAAACACGCACAGTCCAACCAACCTATCTTGAGTCATCGTGCCTCCCCCACGCCCGAAATCGCCCACTCAAAATCGATTAGCGCGAAAAGCTCGGTAGGCCCTTAATATGTGCGATAATTGTCACGTTGGTGAAATAGGGCCGGTCATATCATTTCATTTGGCTTTAGGTATCTAAGAGATTTTCAGATAATATTGAAATGAACTTTATCTAGAGCTAGGTATATTTGGCCACTCCCTCAGTCTCGCATCCAGGTCGTCGCGCCATCTTCATTCTCTCAATTGGGATGTCCCAATTTTTGGCAACGTATAATAAATAGAAAACCGTTTGGAGAAATAGGCTTTGTGAAGCGTTTTCAGAAATCAGATTCCAAAAATATGATAATCTGAATTAAATAAAGAAAATTTAAGTAATGACCTTCATTTGACCCCTGCAGTGAATCGTCACAAAGGCAGATATAAAGCAGGTCTACACTCTAAAGCAAATTGACAGTTTGAAATGTTGCTGTCCTGCTTATAATAGCAAAGAGTGACAAAGACAGAACTTTAATCACATGATGCACACCTGGCTTTAAACAGTTGTCATTTATCATAAAGTCCGAAATGTATACAATACTCGCAATGTATTTTTACAAATTTAATTATTAAATTACTACGTTACAAGTAAATATGAAAGAATTTAAATATCAGATTTTAATAAAAAATATCTATTTACTATCACACCATTAAACAAACAGGAATAATCGAAGCTAAAAGAAGAGAAATAAATAAAACTATTTTGTCATGGTTCATTAAGGACCCTAAGCCGTGCTTGTAATATTGACAGTGACAAGACAAATCAGGGGCCCTACTACAAAATTTGAAGTTCGTATCGTATCATCCCTCTCACTCTCGTGTCAAATCATATTAGCGTGAGCGGGACGGCATGAAACGAAGTTCGAATTATGCACTTCGTAGTAGGGTCTCAGTAGTGCCGTGGTAGTGCCACAGATTATGTTATGTACGACTTGAATTTTTCTAGGCTATGGAACGTGGCTCTCTCACTGTGACGTCATCCAACGTATTTCTGAAAAAAAATATAAAAAATTAAATACTCAACCAAATTCAAAATCAATGAAAATGGTGTCTTAAAATATCCTATTCTTTCCAAAAAAAAAAAAAAAACTAGTGATTATTTTTTTTGGTGCATCCCAATTCGTTTGGCAGATATTTGAATGAAAAATACGAATGTTTGTTCTCGTGTCTTGGGTATTTAATATGTATTTAAATATGCATCTATCTATATAAGTATGTTTAACTGTTGCTTAGTACCCATAAAACAAGCTATGCTGACTTTGGGACTAGGTCAATTGTCCCGTGATATTTATTTATCTATCTCCGCCTCGGCCTTAAAGAAGGCCGTCGATACCCGTCGAGTGGTACCCACCATGTGGCTGAGTTCGCCCATCTTGCTCATACTTGCTTGGCCCAATCTCATTTAAGCTTCATCATCATCATCATCATCATTTCAGCCGTAGGACGTCCACTGCTGGACATAGGCCTCCCTCATTGATGCCCAATCATTACGATTGGAAGCGATTTGCATCCACCCTGAACCTGCGGCCCTCACCAAATCGTCCGTCCATCTCGTTGGTGGACGTCCCACGCTGCACTTGCCAGTCCGTGGTCTCCACTCCAGAACTTTTGGCCCCCAACGGCCATCTGTTCTACGTGCTATATGGCCTGCCCATTGCCATTTCAACGAGCTAATCCGTTTGGCTATGTCGGTGACCCCGGTTCTTCTACGGATCTCCTCGTTTCTGATTCGATCCCGTAGAGAAACTCCAAGCATAGCCCTCTCCATAGCTCGCTGAGCGACTCTGAGCCTATTCATCAGGCCCATAGTGAAGCACCACGTCTCGGATCCATATGTCATCACTGGCAACACACACTGATTAAAGACTTTTGTTTTGAGGCACTGAGGTATTCTGGACGAAAAGATGTTGCGGAGCTCATTTAAGCTTGGCGGCCGCTTTTCCAACATCAGCGATTTGAGTTTTGGAGCGCAATAATAAATAGTGATCACATATTTATTAATTCTTTCATTTATTTTGTTTCTAGTTACCAACGAAGGTGACTATGCCTCAAGACCACGTGAAGAGAGTGGCGTTGGGCTCGTTCGAAAGGGAATCACCGTTCTACCAAATAAACTTAAACGACTTGAAACCTTTTGGCCGCCTTAAGATAAATCTACTTAACGTGTATAATTTAGATGAATCTGCATGCTCAGGCTCGGGTATGTCATGAACATAGTCATCATACTCAACATCATCAATATCATCATCGTCTGCTTGCTTACCATATCGATGCCTTAAAAACAAGGTTGGAAATTATCAAGGCAATTATGTTCATTGATAGTTATCTGGTTCGATTATCTGATAATTATCTGGTTATTGTGTGCAACAATTGATATCTAAGGCGTGCGTACTATAAAATTTAATAATATGTCATGGACAGGGATGTTTGGAAATAATTCCGATCCGCATTGGCTATCCCTATTTACTTTGTCTCAAATAGCGTATCTACTGTGTTAAAAAATTTAGTTGTATGTAATTTAATAACAATGTGACATCTGTTTGAAAAAAATTACCTTGTTTGGTTTCTTACCGGATTCTTCTCAACAGTATTTTTCGGAACCGGTGGTAGATTCTTTGACAGTCATAAAAGCTTCAATTGTAGCCTAAACTGAATAAAAAAAAATTACTTTTCACTTTGACTTAATATAACGTGTACTAAAAAATATTTATAATTGTTTAATTTCTCGTGTTTATTTATATTACCCACCTTCGCATACACACTATGATACTTTATGTATTTATTACACGCAGATTTAAATTATCGTTAAAGTAATAATAAATGAAAAATAATAGTAATTATCTTGATAATTATACCGTGAAATCCGACTTATACAAATATTGGGAAGTACAGTCACGAGCTTTAATTTGGGACCCACTTAAGGTTGACATTCCTGTCCTAATTGTATAGGAAGGAATTCAATAGTAGATTGTTCAACAAGGGACTAAAACAAGCCATAATGACACGAGATATTTAGCCACCCGAGCGACAGCGAGGGAGGCTATAATTCGAGTTGTCATTATGGTAGTTTAGTCCCGCGTTAAACACTCTACTTTTCACTTTGAATGCGAGGAAAAAAACGACGTACAAAATTACTTTTTTACAACGTATGCTCAATACGAGCAATGGACATCTGTTCAAAATTCAAATAGCAAAAAAAATATCGCTGTCTTTTCTTTTTAACCGACTTCAAAAAAAGGAGGAGGTTCTCAATTCGGTTGTATGTTTTTTTTTTTTTTTTTTTTTTTAACGTGTGTTACCTCAGAACTCCGTCATTTATGAACCGATTTGGAAAAAATTTTCGTTGTTTGAAAGCACATGCTTCAAGGTTGGTCCCGTTGTTACCAAAATCCAGTTCTGATGATGGGATCCATGAGGAATTGAAGAAACTCTTCAAAAATTCAAGAGAAACGTATAGCGATTTTAGTATTTTCAGTGACAAGTCGAGCATTTGCATTCAGAAAGTATCATGGAACTCTGTAATAAAACGACATAACCCTGTCGAGTTTAAAAATAAAATTTTCAACATAAACTTATTTCGAAGTCAAACTGATGATTTTATCCTACGCATCTATTTTATACAGAAACAACTAAAAAGCAAAAAATAAAAAATTTTAAATAAAAAATAAAACCTTCAAAAAACATCCAAAAAACTATGAAATAATAATTGAACCGAACCGACCACAATAAGCATGAAAATATCTTTCTTCTAATCTGTTTTAAGTCGGTGCCTCAGCACGAGCCAGCAGGAGTGTAGAAGCCCTATAGATAGTAGGTATGTAGGTAAGTTAGATTACTAGGTCCACTCCTGCTGACTCGAGCTGAGGCACCGACTTCAAACAGATTAGAAGAAAGATATTTTCATGCTTTTTGTGGTCGGTTCGGTTCAATTATTATTTCATAGTTTTTTGGATGTTTTTTGAAGGAGGTTTTATTTTTTATTTAAAATTTTTTATCTTTTATATTTTTTTGTAAAGTGACGCTTTAAATGCTTGCATAATTAGCCAACAGATTCTAACTTAAAGACTATGTTAAAACTAATTGGACTATGCATGTAAGAATGATAATTGTTCATTCATTAGAATCGGCAAATAAATTAACCTAATTGATCTAAGTTCACACACAAAATATATTGTTAACTGAAACACTGAAACATCAATTATTAGGAATGAAGTACCTGCTGCGGTGTTCCCGGACCGATATGACCTTCAAGCTTTCAAAAAAAGAGCGTACTCCTATCTAAAAGGCCGGCAACGCATTTGTGACTCTTCTGGTGTCGCAGGTGTCCATGGGCGACGGTAATCGTTTATCATCAGACGATCCGTCTGCTCGTTTGCCCCCTATTTCATAAAAAAAAAAAAAAAAAAACACTTACCCGTGAATAAAGAAACGACTTTTTAAGTTTATTTTCTATATGCCAATTCTTTGTTAAATTATATCTAATTATACTTTCTATTTACTATTAAATGCAACTGACATCGCATTATTTTGAAGTCACGCCATATTAACATTCAAACGTAACTGCTCTATCTACCGTAGACTCCAGCACTGCTTTGCCGACAGTGCGGATTGCTATTTTATCGACAGAGCAGGGAACTGCTTTGCCGACAGCGTTTTTTAAAAAAAAACAAATTAAAAACACCTAAGCTAAAGGAAATCTTTCTATACGTGCAAAATAAAATGAATTCATCTTTAATGTTTTATAATTAAATAGATTAATATTCGTAATTATTCAATGTGTTTCACGAAATTATTATTTTTTAAATATTTTTTATACAGTTGTCATTTTGAGGTTATTTCCACGCCCTAAAGGCTTCCACAGACCGAAGCGCAGGGCGCTACAGTGCGTCCGCAGCGCGCTTCGGTCTGTGGAAAGCTTTAAAATTGTCTATACCCAGTTACTGAAAATGGCGATAATCCTCCATTCACAAACACCGTGATTGGCAGTTTAGGGGTTTCCATAGTCAATTAAAAAAATTTTACTTTAATCCCTTGAGATCAAAAAGAGCTTTAGTCCCGATATGCAGAGACTAAAGTAATATTTTAAGAGCATGAGAAGTGAAAAGTATATTTTTCGAAATGGGTCCCAAATTAAAGCACGCGACCATACAAGCGAGAACCTTGCCATTTCTAAACAAACGATGATAACTTTTCCATCCTCTAACTAAACAAACCAACTATGTCAAATTTTTAACATGTTTTCAGTCATAAGTTCATAACAAAATGTACGTTTGTATGTTTCGTTTTTTAAATAATGATTAAACAAATAAGGGCGGAAATTAGTTTTGTATGAAAGCGATAAAATATATATGGATTAAATTGAAAAAAAAAAGCGAAGCATTATAAAAAGAGAATTTGTGTAGTGTAGACTGTTATCGTTATCATCATTAACATTTTGTCAATTAAGGAGGTGTGCGATTACAATAAAATTCATTAACATGCCCGACTGAGTACAGTCAGCAACCGAAGTGGTTGAGCGGTTGTGGTGCTCTAAATGATCTATCTAAACAGACACACTCCCTTATTGGCAGAAGAATCGAGTGTAGATTGTGAGCACCGTAATCGTTCATTCAATTCTCCTGCTGATTGTAGGTATTACATAAATAACTATTGATGATGTTTCGACAATGATTTTTAAAACTCTTTATTGTTTTTTCCAAAGATGAAGAAGAGAATAGAGACGTAGCCAATCATGAAGAAGAACCGTAAGTCTTTCTCGATATGTAACAAAGTGATTATAATAATTTTTATGAAGATACATTTGGTTCTTTAATATATATACAATGAATTTCCAATATTAATAATATCCCCAAGATATTTTTCAAATTTCTGTTTTGGCCATTTCCCTGCGACACATATATAAACCTGCATCCATTTATAAATATGTATCTATCTATCATACAAAAGGTCCTTTACTTAAGTTTTTCACAGGCACTTTAGAACTTAACAAATAATATAGAGAATAAGTAATAAAAATATTAAATTATTAACTTGATTTTCAGAGAAGAACCATTGGTGTTGGAGTCCCGTACAATATGTAGCTTCAGCGAATGGAGTGACTGGTCTCCATGCAAGCCTGAAGCTGACTGCGGCCCTGGCAACCAGTACAGAACCAGGATCAAAATGAACTTGAATCCGTACTATAAATACAGCAAGGTAATTCAAAGAACTAGCGACCTTCTCTAATCGCTCTTACGCACTGCACTAAGCGGGTAGCCGCAGCGGTATAGCGCTCCGTCCCTTTCTCACGTGATACTATAAAGAGGGATGGCGCGAGGCCTACCGCGAGGCCAACCGCGCAGCGCAGTCCGCGCACGCAGCTAACCAACCGCATAGTGCACGTACTTGCAAGCCTTAGAAGTGGTACCGTATGGGACCATTTTTTTATGGGTACATGTATATGGAAGTTCAGATATAATAGACGATTGTGCGATTCTTCGTTTGTCTGGCCTCTCTAACATAAAAAAAAAAAAATAATAATAATGACAAAGTGAGGAAACGGGCGGATTTTGATTAAAAAACAACACGAAATTTCGGTACTATACTATAAAGGTTGAGGTACTTTACTAAATGTAAACAAACTCCATATTATGCGACTAAACTAAAGAGTACTACGTCAAAAATGTGACGCGTGAAAGTCAATTACAAATATTGCATTTGGCTGGTTAACCCGACGCTATAACTTTTGGTCGTGTTGGCAGCTGATGTTTGTTTACATTTAGTAAAGTACCTAAACTTTATAGTATAGGAAAAGATTATAGATACCTACATACTTATCCATACTATAATATTATGATGGTTTACACTCGCGTACGAGTGGCGAGACGAACTGCGGGACGAGCCACGAGACGAGAGTGTGAACAGGCGCGCCTCGCGCCTCGTCTCGTGATTTGCCTTGATTTTGAGGCTCGCGTCCGAAGCGAGACGACGAGGCGAGGTGACGAGGCGAGAGTGTAAATCAGGTATGAGGCTCGCGTCCGAAGCGAGACGACGAGGCGAGGAGCGAGGCGAGGTGACGAGGCGAGAGTGTAAATCAGGTATGAATGCGAAAGTGTGTCTGTCTGTCTGTTACCTCTTCACGCTTAAACCGCTGAACCGATTTAGATGAAATTTGGTATGGAGATAGTTTGAGACTCTGGGAAGGACATAGGATAGTTTTTATCCAGGAAAGTTGCATAGTTCCCGCGGGATAGCGATAAACGAATTCTTCGCAGACGGTATCGCGAGCAACAGCTAGTTATCTATAAAAACGGCAAAAAAAAACAAGTTTTTTTGTATGGGAGCCCCCCTTAAGTATTTGTTTTATTTTAATTTAATAATTTATTTATCTCTCTGCTCTCTTGTATAGTCGGGGTAAGAAAAGGTTCGTCACTTTTCGACCCTATGTCAACGAGTTAAGGTCGAAAAGTGACGAACCTTTTCTTACCCTAACTATACATACTGGCCTTCGCCGCTTTGTAAGTACATGTAACGTTACATTGCGTCATCCTTTTTCGTGTAGCAGCCGGCGTTCATCGATTTATTAGACGTTATCACGTCAAAAACAATATGTACACTAAAAGTTACAAAAATCAGGCCTTTAACGACCGCTTTAGCCTAGTTGGTAGTGACCCTGCCTACGAAGCAAGAGGTCCTGGGTTCAAATCCCGGTAAGGGCATTTATTTGTGTGATGAGCACGAATATTTGTTCCTGAGTTATGGATGTTTTCTATGTATTTAAGTATTTATTTATCTATATAAGTATGTTTATCGTCGACTAGTACCCGTAGTACAAGCTTTGCTTAGTTTGGGACTGTCGATTTGTGTAAGATTGTCCCCTAATATTTATTTAATATTTATTTATTTTATTTAAAAAACGCAGTCTTTAATGGACTGAGTATGAGGAGGTTACGACGTTACGTTACGTTAAGGGTATATATAACCAATATATTTTAGTCAAGTCTGTATCGGCGTGCGGGGCCAGCTTTCGGCCCATTTAAATTTTATCTTAAGAGGGTTTATACCTGCTGAGCTGGCAACGTTGCATTTTTGCTAGTTTTTCTCGATTATTCCATAAAAATTGAATGAAAATTAAAAATTTTTTGAATACAAATTGTTCTAATATATATAAGTTAATGTGTCTACTGCAATAATAATTCCTGATTGATTCCTTTAAACGAACAAATTATTACCTAACGGTTTTTAAAGAAAATACAAGTCTTATCACGAATTATTATTGCAGTAGACACATTAACTTATATATTAGAACAATTTGTATTCAAAACATTTATAATTTTCATTCAATTTTTATGGAAAAATCTAGAAAAACTAACAAAAATGCAACGTTGCCAGCTCAGCAGGTAGGTATAAACCCTCTTAAGTTTGCTGACTCGCTAATTTTATGTCCACATGAGACAACTTTTGTTTCTTACGCAGTCTAGGACTCAGTCCAGTCAGCCCGTTGATTTCATGTCCGTGACCTAATAGGCAATTTTACCTTTTCATTTATTTTCATACTTTTGACGTGACTACGTCTAATAAATCGATGAACGCCGGCTGCATACACGAAAAAACATGACTCATTGTAACGTACATACATGTAACGTTACGTAACGTTACATTCTACAGAGCAGCGAAGCAGGTCAGTTGCAAGAGAGCGGCGAACGCCAGGATTACAATGTGGGGTGCGGAGGGGGGTTTGAATGTTTTGTTATGACGTTGTCACGTTAAACTATCGTCCGTAAACCGAATTTACAGACAATCGGTTTTAATTAATTAAAAGGATTCAATACATCTGATAAACTACTTGAATGCTTAGTATAAGTTTTACTATTTTTATGTTGTAGTTTTTAAATTTCTTTGACATTCACACATATGTGATTTAATATTTTATTGACATTTTTGTTTTATCTCACTTTTATTGTTTTTAATATTATTATCTTTGTGTCATTTTAAATGAATATATTATCCATTTATGTTTTTCAAATTCTGTTGACGATCTTTTTGTGAATTCTTTATATTTGTGACATTTCGAATGCTGAATATAATTGTAATTTTCAATCAGAAATAAATGAATCTATCTATCTATCTATCTATCAATCTACTTCACCAAATACTTCTCGATCGCGTTTATGTAAAAATTTCAATTACTATGGAATTTTTCCATATTACTATGGAAATTTTAACGTAAACACGATCGAGAAGTATTTGTTTTACTTCACCAAATACTTATACTTATACTAAGCATACTGATCAATTTTAGTGAAAATATACTCAAGTCTAAACAAGTTTAACTCGACATAGAACATGGAAGAAGGGCTACGTATTAGCCCGAAACATGTCGAGTTAAACTCGTTTTAAGACGTGAGTGATCCGTATATTTTCAATATGAGTGATTCTCACGGTAGTTGCATGTTTAAACCGATCATTTTTTTACAGAATCCCGGTTCCGATGCAGATATGTGTATAGGAGACCCAGACAGCGAGGACACGGAATTTCAAGAGTGTTATGTCGATTGTTACTGAGTTTTTCTGTTTAACTACCTACTTTTAGGTAGCTATCAATAGTAAAGTATTTTGAACTATAGTAGTTTTTTTTCAACTGTTAAATTCGCTTACTAAAAGTTCAACAGTCGTGGTAGATAGCCTAGTGGTTTGACATGTGGCCTCTCAAGCATTTGGTCGTGAGTTCGAACCTGTGATCGCGTCTCTTAAATTTTTCGGAATTTTTGAAGATTTTCGAAACTAACCATGAACGGTGTAATAATACATCGTGAGGAAACCTGCACACTTTTGCGAAGAAATTCAATGGCGCGTGTGAAGTTCCTAACCGGACTGGGCCCGCAAGGGAACTACGGCCCAAGCCCTCTTATTCTGAGTCGAGCCTCTGTCAAAGTCAAAGTCAAAGTCAAAATTCTTTATTCAATTTAGGCATCAATTGATGCTCCTATGAACGTCGAAAAATCTACCACCGGTTCGGAAAAAACCCTGTTGAGAAGAAACCGGCAAGAAACTCAACAAGGAAGGTGTCATAAGAATAAATAATAACAGAGTAGAAGGGAATCTCTTTTGACCGCGTCCAAAACGCCGCCATTTATATACCTACTTCCTCCCTCACGTCGATACACCCCTCTGTCGCCCAGGCGTGTTGCTAGGGTTGCTTACTGTTAAATATTACTTACGTCTAAAGATAATATCGCTAAAATATAAGCTTTTATTTACTTTGAAATCATTATTTTATTCTAGTTTTACAAAATATGAGATTTATAAATCATTAGGTACAGTCAACAGCATAAATAAGTGGTAATTTCTGTACCTTGTCGTTTTCAATCGTTTGACAATTTTGTATGACATTTCAAACATGACGTTAAAGTGACAAGGTACATAATGATCACTTATTTATGCTGTTGACTGTACAGTCAAGGATTTTAATTGTTAGGCCACTTGCCACTGTTCGTATCTTAGCCGTGTAATGCAAATCGGGTGAAGCCGCTTATACTTACTCGTATTTGCTGATTTGCATTACACGGCTAAAATACGAACAGTGGCAAGTGGCCTAACAATTAAAATCCTTGCCTGTACGTACACCTACATATTGTAGGTAGGTACTTCTAAGTAAGAAGTTATTACAAGTGCCATACCAAATGAAGCCATTTAAGGTGATTTGGCATCGTTTTTGAATTGTTTATACACCCAAATACACCACAATAACTTGACTTCATTGTTATTTTTGTTTCCAATAAAACGAACGCGCAAACAATTAACAGCCAAACGCGCGTGCGGCGACGCCGGCCGTGACACCCTGACTGAGTTCTCTCTTAGAGAGTAAATAAATAAATAAATATTAGGGGACAATCTTACACAAATCGACCTAGTCCCAAACTAAGCAAAGCTTGTACTATGGGTACTAGACGACGATAAACATACTTACATAGATAAATAAATACTTAAATACATAGAAAACATCCATAACTCAGGAACAAATATTCGTGCTCATCACACAAACAAATGCCCTTACCGGGATTTGAACCCAGGACCTCTTGCTTCGTAGGCAGGGTCACTACCAACTAGGCTAAAGCGGTCGTTAGTACTCTAATATCGTGACCTTGAGTCCGGCCGGAGCGGGAGTTTCCCTTCTACTCTGTTATTATTTATTCTTATGGCTCTGTGTCCTGTTGTGGGACGTATGTATTATGCTCGACTCCTCAACACTCAGTAGATGAAACCCATCCGTCACCACTGTTACTAAGACGTAAGATTGAAGGTGCCATGTAGGTGTATTGGGTCAGTGTCGAACACAGAGACGTTTACCTTAAATCGTTTCACTCACTTGATTAAGTTCTCTTTTTATGAATACGCAGACGATTTAATCGAGCGAATTATTTAGGCGGAGCTTTGGAATATTTTCACGTGCCACTTCAAATTTACTGCCTTCAAAAAAACAATTCTAACTTAGTACATCTAACTAACAAAAAGGAATTCGTTTATCGCTATTCCGCGGGAACTAAGCAATTAAAGGTAACGCCACCAGAGTTGAGGCCATGCACACAACCACATCTCATGTAATGACAGCGGGATTTTGACGTTGTGTTGTCGTTAAACGTCAACACAACGTCAAAATCCCGCTGTCATTACATGAGATGTGGTTGTGTGCGTGGCCTCAACTCTGGTGGCGTTACCTCTACCAATAACAATACCAGAGTATAAAATCCAACTTATGTCCTTCCCAGGGTCTCAAACTACCTCCATACCAAATTTCATCTAAATCAGTTCAGTCAGTTCAGTGCCAGCGCAGACTGGCAGCGTATCTGGGATGTGTGTGCGTGTCACGCATCAGTTCAGTTGTAATGAATGAAACTGAAAGAAAGATGGCACACTAAGTGCATGCATCTAGTGCACCATCTTTCTAACAGTTTCATTTATTACAACTAGAGTAAAATAAAAACAGACAGATAGTCTGAGTTACTTTCGCATATTTAATTATAAGTAAGATTGGAAGCAAGGATTGTATTACAAATTAAATTTTGTGTTTAGATACCTACCTACTTACTTAACATAGTAACATACCATATACTTACCGTAAAAACTTACAACTTTGTCTTTTCATTATAGCTTTGCCCACCGCGTCACATTTCAGTAAAAGCGAAATGTACCAAAAATAGTTACAAATACACTTACATTATAATCTGTGGCTTATAGCTAACCATATTGCTGGCAACACTGGCCTATCGGTTGACGCGTATCTATCTTCTGTCACGCGTGAGCTGGCTTGGAGTGCGGACGTGTTTTTTGGCGGGCCAATTAGGACGAAAAAACTTCGAGTGTATTTTAAGCCAGGAAAGTCCCACAAGTATTTAATTTTAACTGTAACTAATATTCAGTTTAAAAACGATGTAGACAAAATCTCAACACCTTATCTCTATTAATTTTGTAATTATGGTATTGGGCAATGTCATGAACGTTTTTTCGTATTACTTTCTTCAACTTTGCCCAGCAAAATTTTACCCTTAGGGTTGTCACTAGTATGTTATATAAAATCATCATCATCATCATCCCAGCCTATATACGTTCCACTGCAGGGCACAGGCCTCCTCTCAGAACGAGAGGGGTTGGGCCGTAGTTCCCACGCGGGATATTTTGAAATGGTATGCAATAATACGTATTTAATTTTCTTTTACTGAATATAAACAAGCATAATAAATTCTAAATATTTTTTTTCGGTATGCAACGTTCAACAAAAAAAAAAGGAAAAAATTAGGTGCCAGGGCCGTTACGACCAAATTAAAATATTAATATCATACTGGACCTTATTTAGTCGTAGTCGGGTAAAAGCAATAAGTAAAAATTGACAACCCTAGCATATCCAGGATTTTGTATGAAGGATTTCAAATTTTTTTTTACGACTTTGCCCACACGATTTTGGAGGTAAAATATATTACTTAAAGGACTAATAATACGACACAACGTTGCTATGCCTATTCTAGATTATTAGACTTTAAGAATCATGACCATAAAATTGATAATCCCGAAGTTATAAAAGTGTAAACAAATGTGGGCAATCTCGAAATTTTTTCAATATTTTGGCCCGCCTGTTTGAAGCCCGTTTTCTAGAGCACGGAAACTCATTTTAAATGTAGTGTTCTCATCGACACAAAGAAAAGTATGTCAATATGTGAGTGCCACAGATAAAGTTGCACAATATGGACCAATTGACTCTAAAAAAAGTAAAAAAAAAAAAAAGTAAAAAGAGTAAGATGTGTATTATTGGATGTTTTCAGTTGTTTTATTAAAATGTTTGTTTTTTTTTGTTATTATTTATTAAATTTTATATTGCACCACCTGCTGAAATGCATTCCTTGCTTTCTTTCTTCTTTTTTAAAGGTTGCCTGGAAGAGATCGCTTCGAAGCGATAAGGCCGCCCATTGCTTACCTTATTTCTTTTTTTTCATGTACTTGTTTTACTGTATTGTATTATTTGTGGTGTACAATAAAGAGTCATTGTATTGTATTGTATTGTAAGATCGCAAAAAGCGGGCAAAGTTGTACGTTTCTACGGTATGTGATATTAAAATTTGATGCCTATTGTATTGCAAGCTGAATACATTATTTAATAATAGGTTTTCCTCAACCAACTCGTAACGACAAGATATAATTATTAATCCTGGATCGATTAGATATAGACTGAACCCGTGTGACAACTCGCCTCGAGGATAGAAATCCCGTCTTGTTTTTTGCGCGAAAACAAACCGGTTGCGTTTCGCCGGTCGCCGCTCGTGAGTCGAGCCGGCTCGTCTTGAGTGTGTGCGTAGGCGTATGACGCCGTCTTAAACTACTAACACAGGCTCAAACAAACAGCATTGTTTGTCGTGGTCGAGTATGAATATAGACGCGGATCGCGCATGCTCTGAGCGCGGCTCAACGGCTGCATCGCGCGCGACCGCAACTTGTTGATTGTTCACTCACTTCGTGCCAGTCTGCCGCGAACGATGCGACGGGAGGTCGTGTCTCGCGTCGCGTCAGTTATCGCCCCCAACTTCGAACTTACTCGGAAATATGTGAAGTTTCTAAACTTAAAACCGAGCAGAACTCCCGAGCCGTTTGCATCTAATAATGTTTAGTTAACTTCGACCCTAGTTTGCGTCAAGTTTAAAGATATTGAAACTTAATAGGCTTCGTTCCACTTTACCTGCATGCTCGTCCCACGACCGTGCGAAGCGGTTACCTTATCGGATAAACGAACATTTTTCAAATGGATGTGCGTTTGAGTTTTGTGATAGTGTGCGTGATTTGTGTGATTACAAGACTCGGTGAGTGCGTGGCGTGTGACAAGTTGCTTTAGCGACGTGTTTAGAATAGTAATAATAAAGAATCTTGAAACATGTTGTGGCGTGGGGAGCGGCGGCGCTGGGCGGCAGTGCTCCTGATCGGCTCGCTGGCTATAGCAACGGCACAATTCAGTAAAGGTAAGATCCGAACTTGCCTACCTGTGCCCGCGCACCGCGTATTGTTCTACGACCTTTTGTTACTTTCTCGGAACGCGTTTTGTTATGAAATAGGACTAGTTGAACGTGATGTCTAGCGTATTTAGATCTATTGTTCGTCCGGTCTTTGACATAAATTTTGAGTTGACAGTGCATGTTTTTGTAAAAAAGCGGCAATGTTATACGAGTGTTAACAGTGACCTCGTGTGGCAAAGTTCGTTTACCTCGCGGTTTCGCACACGTTACCGGTTCGAAGCCGTCGAAGTTCGCATATCACACGTGGACAGATGTATACTTAATTAACGACTCCGGTTAAAGTCTGAATTACGCTACGGGTCCCTGTGTGCGACATGACAACGTTAAGTATAGATAAAACACTTAGGTACCTACCTATCTACTGAAAACTGGTACGGTTTAATCAAGTTCACGTTCTAAATTAGAAAAATGACTTAAGTTCCATATCCGTTCTGTACTCGTACTCTCTCTCTCAGATCATAGAAATAATTACTATTAGGTATGTAGGTATCTATGATTTGCGGCTTTTAGGTTTTTTGCTAATACGGGTAGAGACCCGTACGAACTACCGGGTAAAAAATAGCCACAAGAATCACCTACTAAAGGTTCTATTCTAGTAAAGTATCAAATGATAGTACATATGTACTTACTTAATAACAAAAACAATTACATGCCAAAACCGAAAGGACTGTCATCATATATAGGTATTATATACAAAACATTACAACAAGTGAAAAAGGTTTCTAGTAAATTCAGTGCTAAAAAGGGCGATTAATGAACATATTTTATATCTCTACCTATGTAGGATCACTGGTATTACAAATGAAGTTTCGAAATTACAACCCAACCTATAATACCTACTTAAGTTGAACCATTTGTCCAACATGTTGTACCTAATCAGCTTTTGAAAAATTCCAACACAGGCTAGTTTCGGCATGGGTCGAATACCTAGGAAATGGCGCATTTCCTGAGGTTGCATAAGTAGGTATAGCTGAAAAATTAAAGTAAAGGACCTGTTATATGTACTACGTGTCCATGTCCGTATAAACAAAGTTTCTCACCTATTTCTACCTATTCTAATAAATAAAACACACCTAATATCGCACGTTAATTACAACACCAGTACTTTAAGATGACAATCCTCTTGTTCCTTGTCTTAGATATTAGATTGACTAATCCTTCTGACTCGAGTATCAATGTTTTGTAATTGCAATAAAAAGCCTAGCAACTAGCGTCCTCTTTCTATCTTCCATTCCGGTCTATTATGTCAAGTCGTCACAAGTAGCTACATTTTCCCGACAAAATCTCCGACAGCCCCGACCATTTCCCTGTGTTGCTACTTGCTACTCCACAAAAAACACAAAGTAATAATCTATTTGAATGACTGGAATTAAAAAATAATAACGTAGGACACAATTTCATATTTTATGTAAACATCACCATAGCTTAGAGCTTACAAAAATAAGACGAGAGGGAATGTCTGTAACACAATTATAACTGTACGTAGCATTTATGTGCCTACAACAAAATTACTCTACTAATTTCTAATTATGGACATGTACACAATGCCCAGCGTTGCCAGATCTACGGAAAAATCCGTAGATCTACGGATTTTAGGCCTTGTGCCCAGACCTACGGAAATGTTGGGCTAATCTACAGAATTTCAGACTAGCCTCATTTTTCTTAAATTCACCAACTAGTTTCACTGATGACTAGCAAAAATAAACAAAACTGAACGGAATGAATGAACGGGAAACCGAAGCGTGTGAACAGAAAATTTTCTTTCTTGTCAGAATGGATTGCCAATTATTATTATTTTTTTATAATTTGTGCTGATTTTCTATTGCCAACTTACGTTAGCCAGACCATTTAAAGGTTTAGGTGTAGTCAAACATACCTAACTTAAAAAAAACCGTAGATCCACAGTTTTTTTTCTGGTGATTTACGGAATTCTACGGATTTTTTCGGCTGGACCTACGGATTTACATAAAATGGATATGGCAACACTGACAATGCCGCATGCATTAAATAAGTGCCATATTACAGTAGAGAAAAGGCACGTCGTGGTAGGTACCTATTATAAAATCGCCAGGTAAGTAATCCTACCCAGGTAGATAGAAAGGTTCTTGGAACCTTTCATTCAGTAATTAAAAAATCCTCTTTCTCTCTCTTTCTTCGTCTTTCTAGTCAAAGATAAAAGTATTTATTTTTATTTTTTTTAAATAGTGTACGCTTCCCAATAGAAACGTCTAAAGGGCGGATCACAGACTTGCAGAATTCTCTAAACGAATCACGTTGGCTATCTTGCTCGGCATTATTTGGTCCGTTCACTCGCAGGCATTATAATAAACTTAGGTATCTTGTCGTTGGTTAACAACGTCATTAGTGTAATTGATTAGGGACTTAACTGCAGTGTGAAAAGTGGCAATTAGCCATGGGTGTTAGAGAATGAATGAATGAATGAATGAATCCAACAAGATGGAGCGACGACCTGGTGAAGGTAGCGGGAACGCATTGGATGCGGATGGCGCAGGGCCGATCTTTTTGGCGAGCCTTGGAGGAGGCCTATGTTCAGCAGTGGACGTCTTTCGGCTGAAATGATGATGATGATGTTAGAGAACGGTATTAAGTAGTTACAAAGATCTGGGAAAACAAAGGAAACGAAATTTCACTTGACATGAATGTTCACACCACTTGAAAAGTGACAAGTTTTAGTAGATTTTTAGGGTGATTCTTCAAGGTCGTGATTTTTGTTTTATTCCTCTGTCGTATTTTTTTTTTCTGTACTAAGTAAAAAAAAAAATACGACAGAGGAATAAAACAAAAATCACGACCTTGAAGAATCACTCTTTACTTGCACTTAAAGTTACAGCAATACTAAGCACTTGCACAATAATTATGTTTACACACATCTGACAAGTGTAAGTGTAAGTTACAAAGCGAATTAACAGGAAAATAAGGCTCATCCCAAGCTCAGCCCATTCCTATCCTCTCCCAAACGACTGATTTACCGCTCGCAAACCGTGTTGGGCCGTTCCTGAATTTAGCCCCAGTATCCTGTTCTGTAATTTTATTTGCATAAGTTAATAATGTAAAAGATTATTAAAGGTAAAAGATTATCAAATCTGCGCTTCGCCGATGACATCGTTTTATTTTCCCAAACACCACAACAACTACAGCAAATGCTCCAAGATCTGAGCACGGCGAGCCTTGAGGTTGTGTTTTTAACATAAAATAAACCACATTTTGTAGCTTGAACGTGGGTTTATTGAATTGTAAATAATATTATTTTACAGAGCACTTGTAGATGGTAAGAGAAAAGATGGAAGAGAGTGAATGACACGAATGAACTACATACATCGAATGCACTGAATGAATGTTCGGTCTGAACAGGTTGGACTCACAATGAACAGAGCAAAGACACAGGTAACCAACAGCGTGAAACGTAGAGTTACTGTGGATGGGCAAGACATACAATACGTCGACGAGTATATTTACTTGGGCCAGATAGCATCCTTCGAGAACAGGCAGTCAAAAGAAATCGATAGGCGTATCGATAATGCCTGGAAGAGCTTCTGGTCCATGAAGACGCTAATGAAGGGCAACCTTCCTCTGTCACTTAAGCGCAAACTCGTCGACATGTGTATTCTTCCCATCTGAACCTACGGCGCCCAGACTTGGTCATTAACTGAAGCTCAAAAGTTCAGGCTTAAGGTTTGCCAACGAGCAATGGAGCGCAATATCCTGGGTGTTCGAAGAACTGATCGAATCAGAAACACGGCACTGCGCTCCAAAACTCGTATTACAGATGTGGGTGTCAAAACCGCCAAGCTGAAGTGGGACTGGGCCGGACATGTCTGCCGAATGCATCCGGACCGATGGGCGCGAATCGTTACCGAATGGGTTCCGAGGGATGGCCAAAGGAGCAGAGGCAGACCCAAGAGGAGATGGCGAGACGACCTGAGCGCTTTTCAGCTCGATTGGCAGGTGCATGCCCAGGATAGGGAAGAGTGGCGGAAGAAAGGGGAGGCCTTTGCCCAGCAGTGGGACATATTATAGGCTATATAAAAAAAAAAAAAAATAATGTTAGCTGCAATACTTGCATACATCTACGCATATTAAATTTCATGTACCGCTCATGTTTCCATTTCTAGGAGTTGCAAGTGCAACTTGCAAGACTTCTTTATCTCCGTAGAAGGCTTACTACTCAGTTTTAGCATTCACAGTTGGGTACTTGCATTCCTTGAAATACAGGGGTCTAGGCAGCGAATACGATTTTGTCCCATTCGGTGACGAGACCCAAGGGTCAAGGACCAAGGTCCGTGGGGTCCTAGCGCCTTAAAGCTCTTTAAGGAAATTTCTAAGAGGTTAGTCGACGTCACAAGTGACCGAAGAGCTAGCAGCTTCCTCAGACAAAGAATTAGCTTAGCTATTCAAAGAGAAACCGCTGCCAGCATCTTCGGCACCTTGCCTAAGGGGACTAGTTTCAGAATATGTTTTAGTTATAATTATCATTATTTTATATTTTTGTTTTCTTTTCTCTTGTTGTACATATTTTTTTTAGTCTAGGATAGTTGTACATATATAATATATAAGTATTGTGTTGTAAATAAACTATATTATGAAAAAAAGTCCCAATATTTTCCTTGGCTTGTCAACATATTATCCAGCCTGCTTACGGTTCATAGCGATATGTATTTTCCTTCATACATCTATGTGAAATATATAAGAATCTCGTGTCACAGTGTTTGTTATCGAACTCCTCCGAAGCGTCTTGACCAATTTTTATCAAATTTTTTCTCTATATTTGGAAGATCTGAGAATTGGTCGTACCTAAGCTATTTTTTATACCCCTATTCTTAGCAGACTGAGTCACGGGCAACAGCTAGTAATTATATTAATTCCTTTCAAGATAAACTTCAAGTAAAGAACGAGTCTTACCTAAAACTTACTCTATTATTAATTGCTTATTATTTTTCTTACAAATGTACGTTCCTAACAAGCTTCTATGCTGGCGAGAATTCTTGTCGACTGTTGTATTTATTAAATATTATCATCCAAACTACTTTTTTGATTGCCCTATTAGGCGTCTCATTGCTGGACAAAGTCGTCCCCTTTTTCTTTCTACTCACCTTTAGGCTGCGTGTCCACCGGAGCTGTGCGAGGATGCGTTGCGAGGGATGTGTTTATCATGAACCAATAGAAACACTTCATTTAAAAGGCCCTAAGTGAATGAAGTGTTTCTATTGGCTCATGACAAACACATCCCTCACAACGCATCCTCGCACAGCTCCATTGGAAACGCAGCCATATACCTCGCACGCAACATGTTGCCAAAATGGGTCAAATCGTCCCGCCATCTCCGTTTTATCCATTTACTTATGCATACAAATTTTAAGTAAATTCTGACCACCGAATGTGGGTGAAACTTAATTTGCAAGATTTGTCCTAAACGTATTGTTGTTTTAAACTGAAGTTTTAAGGTTGTAAAATCAAATACCTGGAGTTCCTTTTACCCCTATAAAGTATCGTGCATAGACGTCACTGTACTTACACGAACACAAAGGTACCTACGTTGTTTATAGAAAGAGTAAGTGCTCATTTCCTGTCTTCTCAGTATCAAAGTGACTGCATTTCCCCCACGGCCGATATCAGCGTCAATAGATACGTTATCTTCAGGTTCATACGTCGAGGTAATGTATGAAGAATAAGGTTGAATATGTGTGCAAAAACTTAGTCAAAAAATGTTACAAGCATGCGTTAATAGGTTCTTTTTACAAGCTTTCGTTTAACTCGTTATTGATAGCTTTTATTTCACTTTTAATGCTCGTATGTTTGTATGTTAATTAGAAGTTGTCCTCAAATCTTGCAAGTAGAATTTCACCCAGTTCAAATGTTCGGATTGACTTGTTTGGTACGGATACGTAGATACTCCATACAAACCAAACAGCTAAGCTTGTATTAAAAATGTTTTATGCTCGTTTATTTTTCAAATCATCCGTCATCTATAGTCATTTCTAACTGGGAATGTCCAGTTTACTGCACTACCTCTTCATCGACCGGTACCCTACCCAGTGATACATTATAAAATATATTCGAGCATCTTACAGACTGACCTAGTGACATACAAAAATTACAATTAAAAAAATATTAAAATCCATACAACCGATAAAGAGAGAATGCAGCTAAGTGCCCAGGCGTTTATGATATCAAGACTTAAGTAACGATATCTTGACTGGTTCAAAAATCTGGACACTTGCCAAGTTAAAAGATGCTGTTGGCTTAAAGGATGCTCTTTTCGTGACTACGAGGCGGTTGCTGCATCTAGCTGATACGATGTATTTGCTACAGCAATATTGTGTCATAACTATCTCTTCGTCTTCTTAAAAGTGAAAAAATGATACTGAGTAATTCTAGTTTGGTGTAAATAAGGTATTCAGTTACACGTAGACAGCAGAGTTGGTCAGCGTTCAAAAGCGTTGTTTGTCATGATTTAGCTTGTGTAAAAATCATATTGCATCGGTACTAGGTTTTGTTATAATTCGCGTTAGAAATCAAATCAAATTCTCTGGATCTAGTGATTTGCACTTGAATTATGAAAATAATCTTTTGTGTAAATTGTTATGACTCAACAACATAACAGTGAACGGTAAACGCTGGTAGTAGATATAATCTTATCATGAATGAACCTTATCTCTTTATCGTTAAAGGTGGAACTAATATTATCAGATTATAATACTTAATTTTTGTTTAGGAGTTCCTTATTCCAAGGAATCCTTGTTTATAACGAATTTATATTTAACCTCTCAATCAAAAATGACATGATAAACTGAATAAGCAGTACTAAGAACCGACATTTTATTTTTACACTCCGTTTGCATTTGCATTCCGATCACGACACTTTGGGTTTGCCACAGTTGTCACTGCATTGAAGATTGGATCGCGCTCTCATCGCGTTCTATCTTGGAAAATAATGGAAGTGTGTTAAGGTATGAATAATATTTTTTTTTAAGTCCTTCGTAATGGGTAATTCATTAAACCCCAGCTATTCAATCCTTGTGCTTAATTAAACTTAATCTAAAACCTCCTAATTTAATGCTTAAGCCAGTAAGTAAGCATACACAGGGAATAGCGGTGTATCCGCGAAACTCTTAGTGGACGTAAGGAGTAATTAGATTAAGGTGTAATTACAGTCCAGGTAGTCCAAAACTTTGGCAAGGTACAGTCTCGCAGTTCCAATAATCATGGTAACCAAAGGATTCAAATTGGACGCACTGAGTAGATATAGATTTGCCATAAAATAAGTGATCAGTTCGACAAAACTACAATGTCAATCCTTTGAAAAATTTTAATTGTGAAGTTTTTGAAGAATAAGGAGGCATAACACTTGTATTTGAATAATTCGCGGCAGATAATTTTATACTGAACTTATAATATAACTGATCCGATCACTGATTACTTATCAACTAAGCCTCAAACTAGTGATTCACATCAGAAAGTTCTGTACACAATACTTTCAAATACTATTAAGTTTATAACAAAGTATCTATATAATGTTGCATAAAGATCGTCGATAGTGATTTGCAAGACTGCGGTGAAAGGTGGTCGTGACTCGTTGCGAGAATGGTGGTAACCTTTATTGTTCGACCTGCACCGTCAACAGCAAAAGCCAGAGCTGGTAAGGTGCACAAAAGGACCAGGACACGACTCCACAAATTTACTATAGATAACTAAGCTATCTCATTATTTCAAAGAAACTCAACATTGTTCATCAAGAACACTAACTTAAATTTACACTATGACCTATTGTTATAAGACTGCCAAGATTTAGTTTCCGCAACAAAAACTAAGCTTAACACCGAAGAAGTATCCAGTACTTAAAGTAGGCTACTTATTATGGGCTAAGCTAGGACTTAGCCATATTGAGAACAATGCTTGCTCGGGATGAAGTTTTGCTGCAAAGAATCAGCAGAGCCGTCGTTGGAGTTACATTAGCGATACTTAAGTTATAAATAACTTACAATATAATAGTAAGTTAGCAACAGCGTGGAATAGTGTTTTCATTTAAATATATTAAGTCTTAGAGGCAATCTAGGCAATACTGAGACTCGAATGTTTCTGAAACTTTAATGCAACTAGACTAGGTGATTATGTACGAGTATGAATTAACGTCGGACTTAAAATGGTGCGTTAATTAGTTTAGATGGTTAATAAATAACATCTAATTCTACTCTTTATCTCTGGTCAAAGCACAGTGTAATAACTCGACTTCTGCGAATTGTCTGCCAGAGAGATAATTAATTTAGTGTCTACTACCTTGAGTTGATTTCTTGTAATTGTAACTACTTTAGTCTAGTCTAATACTTAATTACCTAGTTATTTTTTTGGATGGTAAAGTCCGACCGGATTGCATCTTCTACTTACACGCTAATCCTGTTGCCAACTAGCAGTGCCTACGCCGCTGCTGTATTCGGGCGTGTAGAATAAAACAGGCAGTGAAATTACTGGCATATCAGGTACTACTCTTCCCTGTAGGCTGACAATGAATCTGCAAGCCTCTAGTATTGCAATGCCCATGAGGCGTGGTGCTTACCATGAGAAACCTCGTTTTTTTTTATTTATTCTCAAAAAGGTACATAGTTTTAGTTACATCACTAATTTCGCCAAACTATGATGTTTATTTGCCATCCTATTTCATCAAAAAATGTTTCCTTGTGCCTGTCCTGCTTTTATTTAAACTTGTTTAACGTACCAAACGAGACCAACGACCTCCTATGTTACCTTTTCTAGTTCACCAAGCAGACCGTATCAAACGAAATCCTCAAAAGGTTTTTCAATTAACTTTTTTCCAACAGCAGGATCAACCTTTAACGTCTTTAATTAATTGGTCAGAAGATAAAATTCCCATGTCAATTAAACAAAAATTTTGAAATTAATTATTAAAGAGTAATTTTCCTTTGTTGAAATTACAATCCAAGGAAATACACTATGTGAAAATTGAGTAGTGTGAGGATTTCAATTAGCACGATTATGTAATTAAAAGTATACCACGCACGTGACATTTATTTACATTTCGCGTCGATACATACATACGTGTCTGCCGGAGACATCTGTGCTTCGTGTATTAGATCGTTTATAACATGCTGACTTCTGTCTCTGTCGTGCTGCCGTTTAAATTAATTATATTGTCCTACTTCTTGACAATCTTGGCAGGCTAATGCCTAGGCCACCGGACTCCGAGCTTTATCGCCAAGCTCGCATGCATTATTAACCCTCGTAACCCGACCCACCAATAATAATTTCCTGTCCCTCACACAATACGTCATTCATTAGCCTTAATTTATTCTTGTTGCACTCACCTTACCATTGACAATTATAATTTTAAACGAGGCTTCTGTTATGTTCGTCGTACAACGACGCGTGCGCTCGAGCGGCCTAGCTTTGGCGGTTATTGGGAAGCGGCAGTGTGATCTACGTTAGAAAGGCCATGTTCGCTTGGGTGTTGCGGCGTACTCGGTCATATAGTCATATGGCTTCTGTGGTGCGACCCGGCTGCCATTGCCATGACGTCACCCCGTAACCGGACCATCAACTAAGGTTGGTTGGTATTTTCGTAGCCATGCGGTATTGTAGGGATAACAGTAAAATTAATAATTTGAAGAAAAAACTACCATAAGAGGAAAGTTAGCTTTTATTCCCCAACTACTCGAGCACCTCGGTATAACGATCGCGTTCATTCCGGTGCTGCTTTCATGCAAAATTAATGACAAATTGAGACAAAGAGCTGTTTACGAGGGGCCACTTTAAATTCTGCTTGAGAGCTTTATTAGCTGACGGATTAATTCTGAAAGTTTGTCAGTAAAGTTCCTTAACGCGTCTCCTCTCTTGTTACCGTATTAAAGTATAAATAAAGTGACGGCCCTTAGTGAAATATGTACCTCGCCAGGCCGGGTGCGCGAGCGCTGGTTCTTATAAATATGCACATATATAATATAAATGTCATCATACGTACTCTTAAATTTCTTCTTATCTGCGTTCTCAGTCTGCGTCGCGTTGCACTTAACAGTTAACCTTGGCTTTATAGTATTTACCGTTATGAAATCCAAGTGTGTTATTCTAAGAAACACGGCCTGTCATTTATTATGATTCACAGGTCACACCGGTGGTATTTTATTATTACTAATACACGATAGATCTGCTAAAATCTGATAAAATTAAGTGTAATTTTTCTATTACGACTTGCTGATTGGAATTTGGATATGAAAAAAGGAATAACCTGCGAAGCATCTGCGATGTTATACATTAAAGGCAAATTTGATATGAGTAGACTAATAATAAGTGGTATCCAATGTCATGCGAGTATCTAGTAGGCAGGAAGGCGTGCTTTGGCAATGGTAACGTTGACTCTTCCTTTATAGTCCGACAAGCTCGTGCGGGATCCTCCGCGGAACCCTGTCGCAGTGAGTATTTGCCGCACTTATTAAAAACAATCTTGTTAAGGACAGCAGAGGCTCCCTGCGACTGGGTTCCGCCGAGCGCCGCGCACGAGCTTGTCAAGGTATAGTTATGACTTTTTTTACAACAAAAAAATAGGCCTGTGACAAAAGCCTGTTCTATTTTCAAACTCATGCTGCCAGGACGGTGAAACGAAATGAGAAACAAAAAAGGTCACTATCGATTACGTTTGCCGATGGTCCGTTATCGATGCATGATAACAGAACTGGTCCGACTCGATTGTGCATGCTACAACACCGCCGCGTTACGTGATTACGGTCACGCGAATAACTTCGCCTAATTGCGATGATTTTGGAATTCGGCGTGTTCCACATTCCACTACCGGGCAGTGAGTTTGATATTCTTATTAAAACGAGCGAGTTTAGGTTCAATAGTGGACGATTACTTTAGCCCACAGGTATTGCAAGAGACGATGGCAAGAGACCGGATTGTATGAGTCTGATTCCATGGAAAATGGGTTGGGTGCTGGTATGGGACATGGGACGCCACTTATTCAAATATGCTGGCTCTTTTCGATCTCCATGGAACTAGCAAAGCAACAGTTCTGAGACCGTATTGTCTGACGCGCGAGCGCTTGTCTTCGCTTTTGCCATCTCTCTCTGTCACCATCTTATATCGTTTGAAAGAACGAAATAGTGAATGCGAAAGCAAGCGTCAACGCGTTAGACAATAAGCCTACTGGTGTAGCAATATAAAGTCAATTGTTGTAAGTACAAAGCATATCAAAGTCAGTACAGAAGTAATCATGTTCTGATACGAATACATGTAAGTAGTTAGTTGTTTGTGTGATATTACGTTAAAGATTTCTTTCTCAAGTACCTACGCACCATTACGCTTGTGAAACGAACTGTGTTGTTATGTGAAATATCTAGAATTTTCTTGCAAACTCAGAATTCAATATCAAACATATTTGTCTCCAAATGCTACCTTAACACTATAGACTACAAGCTGTTGCCCGCGACTTCGTCTGCGAAGGATTTCTTTATTGCTATGCCGCGGGAACAAGAATTTTTACAAGATAAAAGTATACGTTAATCCATGTTATAAAGTGTGTGCGAAATTTCATTAGAATCCGTCAAACCATTTTAGCGTGAAAGATCAACAAACATCCACACATCCAACCAAACTTTCGAGTTTATAATTTAAAAAATACACTTCTGTCATTCTGTCGTTCCATTGACTCAACAACAATCGCTGCAGCATTGTGAAAGAAAGAAAAGTATGAGCGAATAAAAGTGGATACCCTACTCGCCAACCTCAAGTGGAAAACCGCAGTATTTCTAGCGTTTCGTGGCGCTCCCAGCCAACATCGAGGGCTCCCATTTGTGGCCAACTTGAGTTCAAACGCTATACCTGACCCATGTCACGCATTGTTACCAAACCACGTATCAAAACTTACTTTGGCCTTTCAGATGACTGAATGTTGACTAATTCCCTTTAGTAGACCTAGTTTGAACTTGTGCTTTACATTTGCGTAGGGCCTAGACCGCTTCAACTTTGTTTAGGAAAATTATTTACTACTTGTAATGTATGTAATTTCCAGAAATTTCGCTCAACATTTACGTACGTACACACCCGATAGGAGAATAAGACTCGTCTGAAACACTTTATTACTATGAGGTTCTAGTGTTGCCTATAGACAAAGGAAATAGATTAATCACTATGCTATACGTATATAATAGTGTGTAAACTAAAACCAGTCTGTAGTCTCAGTTGTAAATCTAATACCTTTAAACGAGCAATTGTTTTGTATGTATGTACAGTACCCGGCCATAAAGATTGCCACGGTCTTTGAAAAAGACTCTGCAAATGTCGGACATTTGCAGTCTTTTTCCAAAGACCGGATGTGTTTTTTGTGTGTGTGTGTGCGTAGCACACAAACAAAACACAAATAAAAACACATCGGTCTTTGGAAAAAGACTGCAAATGTCCGACATTTGCCGAGTCTTTTTCAAAGACCGTGGCAATCTTTATGGCCGGGTACTGTATATAAGTACTTATATATATATATATATATATAATCAGAATCTCAGAAACGGCTCCAACGATTTCGATGAAATTTGGTATGTGAGAGTTTTCGGGGATGAAAAATTAATCTAGCTTGGACTTATCTCTGGGAAAACGGTTTGACCTATGGTCTCTCAAGCAGAGGGTCGTGGGTTCAAAACCACTAGGCCACCGCGAAGAAAAATAACACAATTAAATTTGATATCACAAAATAATGTTACGATACGATAGATACCAATAATATCTAAGTAGGTACCTACTTACACTACAAGTAGTAATGATTGTGATGAAACACGAAACGCTGACTTGTTCTGATTTGTTCTAGTTTTACGAGCAAGAACAAAGTAACGTAAATTCGTCCCTGTCTGAAGGTAGTATCGATGGAGCGTAATTCGATCAGGCCTATATCTTAGTAGCTACTGTCAAGTTAAGTAGGCACCTAATGGAAATGCTATGTACCGCTGTAAGTATACGCTCGCGTTTATAACGCTAAACGTGTAACGTTTTTACGCGTTCAACGTCGGGTGATTTATCGGGACCGCACCTACGGGGGTAAGGTGCCGGTAGGAATTGAATTATTCCAGCGCTACCTTGTTTCGCTTAGTCTTTGGATGAAAAGGCGTGTTTATTAGGGAATACAGGACTATATCACATCGTAAAATGAGGTGTTTTGATGCTGCGCTTGAATATAGAAGGCTAATTTGATGATAACGTTAACGACTGGCTGGATATTGCTAATACGAGGAGTAGAAGAGAGCGGATATGAAGAAAAATGCCTTTAGGTTGGTACTGTGGAACCCTTTTAGAGACCGTTTGATAATGGGTGTATAGGCGCATGAGTATTGTAAGCTTGCTTCCGTACTGCCTTTTTTAGTCGATAAGAACACGATTTTTGCGCGGTCAATTTAGGCAATGGAACGCTTCTGTGCTCTTTTAAATTGCCTTAAACGAGTCTCTTAGTGGCATCGGCAACCACTTGCGCTCCCATTAGTGCTAAGTTTCCGAACAATAACAAGCTGTATGTAGTTCATTATTTCTAGTTCAACTGCGTCTGCAAAGATTGTAATCGCGTATAAAAATCGCTTCAAATTGTAATGTTTTCCCATTCACTGAATAGGCTATTCCATTTTACTGCCTTGGGATCGTTAAGAGAAAAAGTCTAGAGGGGAAACAAGGATATTATATCCAATTCGATAAAGTGGAACTACCTGAGGAGTTTACCTCTATTACTTAATTTAAAAGGCTTGCTGAGCACGCCGTTGTTAGAGAGAAGTTGTTTACTATTTTATTTGTAGAACAAGCCTAGTGTTTACGTGGAAGTATTACACGAATGGTTTCAAATAATAATATATTTTAAGTTAAAATTGAGGTTTCTTTGTTAAATAGAGGACGTAACATAAAATGTCCATGTCTTTTCTCGAATGCATGCCATGTTCTAGTAACTTCGGAACAACATTGAGGCTTGATACTAGAATAAAATAGCACTCTAGTACGTGAGCGAAGTCGCGAGCCAAAGTTTTTATGGAAATTGAAACTTAAAACGGCCCTCGGTTCGTACATTTGTGTGTGGTGTTCGAGTTTGTGTGAAAGTTTGCAGTGTGTTGTCACATTTCTCGGATTCACCCTTGTTACTAGTTGTGGTAGTAAGTTTTATTGCATTTTGTTTCATGGAAGAACTACTGAAGTTGGGAGCAAAGATTTGTTAGATTCGTGCTCGCAACCTACAATGGAATGGAATTGATATTTTGTTTGACTTAAAGTACAAACAGTGATATCTTTTTGTGTTTATTTATTTATATCATTAATTTCCAACGTGATATTAAAAAAACTACACAGATCTACATGGACCCCGGGTGTGGTATAGCAATAATATAAATATTATAAACAGTCCAATGATATTTCATGCACACGTTTAAAACCGACCATGCTTGGCCATCTAAAAGTTTCCTTCTAAGAACTCTGATACTGAGTAGTAGCATTTTCCTAATAGCATTTTACCAAGGAAGTGCATCGTGTCGTGTGTATACTATGCTATGTGGTACAAAAAGGTCAGATAACTTACAATACCGCACCTAACGTGCACGTCTGTGTAAGCACAAGAACATCAAACAACAATCGTGTAAACATTTTCCCAGTAGGCCGTTACCGAACGCAATTAGCAATTATAATTATCTACATAATATCAACAATTAACGTGCATTTAATCCAAGAAATTTACCGTAGCGACATGTTCACGATAATAGCGTAGTGGTAATTAACCCAAGTACAATAGATCTGTATTAAGGAGCAGGCCGATATATGCCCCGTGGGTGCCACTGGGGTGATAAACTGGAGTTGACCTAGCCCTTCCGATAGTATTGCTCGAATATATCTCGCTGAAGTAAAGTAAGGGACAGTTTTATTGCTTTCTGTTTGATTGAACTGCCCTATGATCGGGGTTTGGTTAGGTTAGTGCTGTTGTGTAATGTTTGGAAAGGAATGAACTTGATAGTGCCGTCTGGCGAGCATTAGGAGTATTTTCAGTTTATCGAATGCAATGATACGTTTTCATAGTCATGTACCGTCAGAGATAGCCTGAGACATTTCTAGTTGTAATAGCGGTTTGATCATGCGAAAGTGTTGTATTTTTGATTGAAATAGCTCACTGCACTTACGAAGAGCAATTGGAATAAGAGAGAGACTAGTGGTTCAGGGTCAGGTGGAAGGAAAGACACTTGCCGATCACCACCTCGCTGGATTGACATGATTGTCCTCGCAATGCATCTAATCGACAAAAATGAAAGCATATTACTAAGAGAGTAGTTACCGAAGATCTGTACGTCTTACTCATCTGCACAAATGCACATCCAAGACAACTTTGATTAGGAAGAGCAATCACTATGAGAAACTAACTGCTGCCCAAGACACCGTCTGCAAAAAAATCTGTTTATCGCAGCGAGAGCTATGCAACTTTCCCGGACAAAACTATCCTGTTCTCCTTCCCAGTGTCTTAAAATATCTCCATACCAAATTTCATCTCCATTGATTCTGCGGTTTTTAGCGTGAAAACGTAACAGGTAGACAGAGTCTTATTTGTATTAAATAAGGAAGTAAAGATTAGTTATTAGTACCTTCATTTTCTTAGTTGATAGTAGGAGAATTTGGTTAATGCATATTTCGCAAATATACTTGACAAAGTCCACTTTCTCAAGACCCTAGCTGCAATTCAAACTCGACTATCAGGAACGGGAAAAACAGGAGCCAATACGAAAGCTATTCCAGAGCATCCGTAATTAAGCTGCAGATAGCACAATAGATCCGTATTAAGCGGACGAAGAGCCCCCATGGGTGCGAAGAGCTGATACTGTTTTAAAAATACAGCGGTCCAGACACTGACGAATTTTAATTGATTTTGAAACTGAGCTGCAGTGTTGGACGTGTCCATTTTGAATTAAAGTTGATATCGTTCGGTGATTACAGTATAGGTATTATTTGTAGGTAATACAAATTATGAACGTTTTCAATGAGGTGAAGGTTAGTAATACTAATTTACTAAACTTACCGGTTCGTACAGAGTAATGGTGTCAATTCAATGATGTGTGTGGAGTTCCCAATCCGCGTTGGGTCCGCCTGGGAAAAAAAAGGGGAGAAAACATTTATTCGTGATATAAAATTGAAAGAAGACATCAATAGAACAAAAAAAAACAAAGCTTACATCATACATACACACATATTATAGTTAAGTTAAGCTATTACTTAATATATTTGTAATTTGAGATCAATGATCATGTGAATGCAGAAATAATACTGTGATTTCAACTATTTAGTATGGTAAAATTGTAAATATTTTATATAAAAAAATTATTAATATTAACATTAACATTAAAATTTATCGATTACACTGGATAGTTACCATTTTATTACGAATGTCCCTTAGCTAGGCGTTATTTACCCGCAATTTGATCTAAAGATTTATGAAACAAAAAGCAGAAACGTGTCCATGCACCGTTAGATGGCGCTAACGCGAGTACCGGCTCGTCGTCATGTTAGCTTCCGCTGACTCGGCTCCGATCACTTCCGATTGCTTTTGTTGCTACAATGCAGCCTTAATATCGCAACTGAACTGAACCCGAGTGGAGCCTTTCATAGCTTTTTACTTCAATAGAAACGAAAAAATATAGTCTTCATTTTTAACCGTATTTTTACTATTTGTTTTAATGTAAAGGCTATCAGTAGGCTATTAAGGTTCAAATATTAAATACAGTCCTGTGATACATGGACAGCGAGGCCTTAGTAGGGTCTTGACTTCATAATATTATCCTGACTGAAGGAGCAGTATTTCTTGTATGACTTGTGAAAAACAACAAATATGGAAATTAAATCAAAGCATTATATTTTGATTAAAACTTAGTTGGAAGGTTATACAGAGAGCTGTTGATTAATTTAAAAAAGGCAAGGTTAGGGGTCATGTCATCGTAAGAAACAAAAGTTGTCTCTCCTGTGGACATAACATTAGTGACTCCAAGTCATCAACTTAAAATTATTTAAATGGGCCAAAAGTTGGCCAGGCGTCATCATGCCGATTGAGACTTGACTAAAAATATTGGCTATAGACCCTCAACTTTTTCTATGTCCAAAGGAAAGACGCGAACTAAAAGATGTGTATGACCCTTATCATCATCATCATCATCTCAGCTTATATACGTTCCACTACAGGTCCTTATACCCATTTAAAATTAATGACATATTAATATTAATTAGCCTGGAGAAGTGTCCCACTGCTGGGCAAAGGCCTCCCCCCATTTTCGCCATTCATCCCGATATTGAGCGGTGTCCTTCCAGTCTTTGAGGTACACGTCTAGGTCGTCCCGCCAACGCCTCCTGGGCCTACCTCGTCACCGCCATCCATCCTGTGGTATCCAGTCCGTGGCTAACCTAGCCCACCGATTTGGATCCATGCGGCTGGCGTGGCCTGCCCAGTCCCACTTAAGCTTGAAAGCCTTGGCACCCACATCGGTAATGCGTGTTTGGGAGCGTAGTGTGGTGTTTCGGATCCGATCAATCCGCTTCACCCCGAGCATACTGCGCTCCATTGCTCTTTGATCAAAATTAATGATATCACATTATATTATACGTACTTATACTTAACTTACTTATACATGTGTATGACCACATGATATGACTAAGTTGGTTATTTGCCTATTTTAAGTACATACTTATGTAAAATAGGCAAATGGCTGACTTAGTCATCAACCCTTCCTCATTGTTCGTCACCACGCCGATAGAACCAATAAGAGCAGCGATGGCCGCTCAAGCGTTGACGATAAAATGAATCATCATCACCAAGTGCTCGTCAAGTAGGCGTCAGAACTAGCTCAATGATTGCTCATTGTTGGCACCACAATGCCCAATCAGCGTCCAATGCCGCGGCAAGAATTCCTGATGTTGGATTTGCCTAAAATAGGTTTTTGTCAGATACCGCCGAAGAGACAAGCGGTGCTGATTTGACACGTTTAGTTAAACGTTTTGGCAATGTCTGGCCGAACAATATTTGGAAAGTGAATTGTTGATTTGGAGCAAGGGAGCAATTGTTAAAGTTGCGCGGATTTTTCAGACAATACAGCTTAATAGGTAAAGATCAGCTAAAAAAATCATAGCGTTGGGATTGTGGTTACGTTCATCTTTTGTTAAATGCTTTATTGGCCGGGCGCGGCTCGATAGCTGTAAAAACATTTTTATATAACTAACATATAGTATAATGTTACATTCGATATAATCCGATTTACTCAAGAAGTAAAGTTTGTGGGATTATTAGGCTAGGTTATGTAAGGTTTTTTTAAAAAACGGTTGTAAAAATTTTACTTCACGAGTAAATCGAATTATATCAAATTAAATGGTGCGTTACACGAAATGTCACAGTTATATCAAATGTTATGTCTATAGCGATAGACACACCCTTATTGGCCAGACATTGCTCGTGATTTCGTTTTTATTAAAACTTAATTTGTTTACGGAAAAAAAACATGGTCTATGTTATACTCTAGCTCTACATACTGTAGTCACGTTAGTCTGTCTATTATGTAGTACAAGACGAAGCACTGTCTTAGATGCCTTAGTAATGCCTTAATAATAACCATCCAAGAATCGCCCCTTTAATTGCGTTTTACATTTAAAGGCACCTGAAAAGAAATGTGTTTTACGGCACACGAAAGCACTTTTCGCGTAAGATCCTTTGACACCCTACAATGAGATCTCATTTTATCTCTTTCTTATCATAATTAAGAAACCATAATTCCCTTTAATTTGATTAAAAGCCGCAGCAACCAATCAATTCAGCTCACGGCGCTACCATCTCGGATTCTCATCGTCCATCTTCCTTAATACGGATATTTTACCCCATTCCCATAAATGGCACCATTAAAAAGCTAAGACCGGAGCGGGTGGGCCACTTGAATATACATTGCACGAATGCGCAAATTGATATGAAAACCGGGCAAGTACATGGAGTTTATGTCGTCAGGGGTTCCGGATAACGTACGATTTTAGTTTCTTGAGTTTTTCCTCCCGCGTTTGTTAGTTGTGATTAAGTTCTTCTAGGTCAGATGTGCGGTCATTGTTTTGAAAGTAGAAAAATCACACGCCACACCACACCATTTAATTTCTTCGCAGGTTCATGGTAAATTTCTAGTGAAATTTTGTACGTAAATTCCGAAAAACTCACAGCTTTTTTGGCTATACGGTTTTTTTTATCATTCTACAATAGTACATTGCATACAGCCATAATTTCTAAGCATAACGAATACTTTCCGGTAAATATAATATCGTTACCAGCGGATCGGTATCATAAGGCAGTAAATGATTCTGGCTGGATACACCGTGCCTCCGTGACTGGAAAGCCAAACGCATTTACTCGTTTGGTCCTATTATATATTTTTTTCTTTTAATTGCGTTCGTAAAAACGAGGAGTATTCTTATTTCAACCGTACAGCTAAAGTCATCCTTTTAAAATCTACATATGTTATGTTCTCGTTTGGTCCGTCCACATTGTTTTCGTCTGATTCAATCCATTTGTGCTTTTATAAATGACGTAACCTGCACTACACGTCCCAAGTCTCATGATAACCATGAGGCAGATAATTGTCATAGAAATAACAAGTAAATTACTTAATAACACATTGTTTCTCATCATCCTCAAGTCTTATTTTATTATGTTCTCGACGCCCGAGGCTTGTAGTTGTGAATGTTGAGAACTTATTTCCACTCTGTGTTTCAGGTACGTTCAATATACTACAACATGTGCAGCAGAATAATGATTCGGATCACGCGACAGGAATTGGAAAATTTTAAGAGAAAGTAAGTGGGTAATTTTCAGAACAGTGCACAATTGTTTTTCTATAAAGTCGCCTATAGTATTGTAGGTTAGAAATCGGAAAGACCACGAGACTTATCTATCAAGAAGCGCCGAGAAAATCAAAAGCGCTTAAGGTCTGTTAAGAATCAGGATTTTTTTGGACCATAATAGAATATGTAATCCTACGCGGATTTCATGTATTATATTATATGTACCTTTAGATAAGAGGCGTGTGAAGTATTTAAGTTTTTCTACGAAGTTAAACGTCCTGACCATTTGAAAACACGCAAAGTCCGGACGGAAGGCTAGAAGTTCAAACATGCCCGGACAACAGGCTTTAGTTTTGGTGGATCTGTTATGGACACATCTTTAGGCAGTGGTGAAAAAGACAACCATATGATAAGATGTACTTACTAACCTAAAGAGGTTACTAGAGAGTCATGTCACTATGAGGTGGTTCAAAAGTGACTCGTATGGCGATAACGCTTGTACAGTCAATTGTTTTTCATCACACTTGCTCGTCAATAGTGTTATTCCATGCCTGTATACTAAATGACAATGGCCTAAATTGTTCTTAAGGGAGTTATGGATTTACGTACAGTTTTTCTACCCAAGGGAGTTCTAACTTTAGTTTTAAAATTTGCAAACAAGTCATATCAGACTAAGGAGGTTTCAAGTCAGCCAACGTTTTATTTATTATCTTTAAAACTTACCTATAACCCAAATTTTACAACACAAAACTTATCTAGCTTCATGAAAATTCGTTATTTTTATATTTTAAATTTATATCAAATAGTTTTGCAATAATTTTAGTAAAAATAATTTTTTAAACATGTTGGCAGAATCTGGCCGTATTACCTTTCGAATTCTAAACTAAACACAGTTTACATTATCTATGGTAGATGACTCGAAAAAAAGTGACAATCAGTACTGGCGGGTAGCCATTATTTTATTGAATTTAAGTGTTTAGAGACAAAATAATTTTATATTTGGATTTTTTTTCTCGCAATGTGATGAAAATCATTGTGTGTATCACGGGCAGTAAGAGGATTACAAACTCGAGTCATTAAAAGCCCTCCGCCTTCGGCGTCGGGCTTCTAATAGACTCTCGTTAGTAATCCCCTACTTACGGCCCTAGATGCACAATGTACTATTGTTTCCTATGCTACTATGACACTTTTGTTTATTACAATGCTTTCTAATATCAAATGGCTCAAAAGCCTAGATGCAGAGAGGAGAATAAACGCAAAATATAGTAACTCCTCTATCAGTTATACTGCGTCTTCCTCAGCCTACTTAACCGCTGCACGTAAAAAATAGTACATTATTGTAACCAACCAGACTCAAATTAATCCCAACACTTTCCATCCAATTACTCGCAGCTCTTGTCATCACGAAGACATATTAGCCCAATAGAAAACACGTGTCCCTAAATGTATATTCATTTATTAAGTTGCTCTGTTTTTTCCGTTTCACGCACGCTCGGGTGACACATGTTCAGTAACTATGACACGTTATGAAAGCGAAATATAGGGGTTTTCCGTTCACTACCCAGAGTTTTGTGTTTCCGTATTTTATGCGGATGTTTTGTATCGGTGTTGGGCCTTTTAGTCTGTCAAAAGTAGCTAATCAATTTTGCTCTTTATCGAATTGACAAACCTGCTAATATCGTACCCACCATGTCGCTTTACAGTCATATCTGTATAACTATAACTGTATCTATCACCAGATTCGCAGATAGTACCTAGGTAAATGAGTTTTCTTTTTGTGGAACGGAAAGATTTCCCAGATCCGTCGATTCTTAATGCTCCAGCAGTAACTTCAGTAACTCCGTTTAATATTTTCAGTTTAAGATTATAGATAACTGCAGCTCTCACTCGCAATCGCATACGCCATCTCGTTCTACCGCCAGTTCTTACCGTTTGATAAAAAAATACGCACGGGCTGTTACTAAATAAATCACAATCATTACCATCGTTATCGAGATATAGAACATGAATACTTTGAAATGAAAGCAAGTTATGCCAGTTTAAGCTATAATGATGAATTTAAGTCTGCACCAGACCGTGGTAGGATTTAGCAAAGACCATTAAAAAAATCCCTGCAGTCTGCTCACAAATAAGCTTAAATAGCACCAGCTGCCAAAAATCACCAAAACAGCCGTGGGCACTGGGTTTGTTCACAATTAGTCAAATCCCTTATGCAAATAAACTGCAAAACGGCTGAACTGAGAATCACCTGAATCACCCTCTAGTCCCGCAGGGTTGGTGCGCGACGAGCCGCCCCGCGTCGCGACAACTGCTCGCTGTGTTTGACAACCCTATTCAAAAACAATGTTATCGTTTTAGTTTGCGTATGATTGTAGTTCCAAAGTATTGCCGCTCTGTTATTAGGCACTTTGATGTCAAAAATAGGACGTATGGTAATTAAATACTAAGCTTTTAATTATTAGCGCGTAATCATGAGATATAGAGTTCCTATTCAAACGTAATTAATGAACTATTGGATATAACATGTATGTTATAGAGGCGTAATTATGAATCCATGTTAATGTTATCTGGAGTTTCCCTACGTGATCGAAACAAAAATGAGAAGATATATAGGTGAACCAAAGTTAGCTCGGAGAGCCGCCAAACTTAAGTGGCAATAGGCCGGGCATCGTAGAACCGACGGCCAATGGGGCAGAAAGGTTCTAGATTGGCAAGAAGATGGACTGATGATCTAGTAAAGCTCACAGGAACCACTTTAATGCAGGCAGCGCAGGACCGATCGATGTGAAACCCTTTGGGGAGGCTTTTGCCCAGCAGTGGACGTCTTTTGGCTGATATGATGATGATGATAAATGCGGAAGTAAATCTGTCTGTCTGCTACCTCTTCATGTAGTTTCCATTGCAGTTTCCGCGGGAGATCGATCTACATGTTTATGGTCGTTGATGTCTGCCTCTGAGTGGCCCTTACTATTAGTACGAATAAGAGTCTAAACGAAATCGCTGGCAAAAACTAACTCCAAGAAAAAAATCGACGTATAAAAAGGTAAAATATTTACTTCTCTCTTTTCTAAATTACTGGCTGTTGCAAATTCGAAAATTCAAATTCGTATATCGAACCGGATTGCGAGGTCAGAGGGAATGAGCGTTAATCATTGGTGCCCATTAATCGCTCACTTTATGTTGGACGGCGGTAATCAAATGCGACTGAGCTCGCTTGTAACCGCGCGGTTTGTACAACTCAGTCGATATACGCGTCCCGTTTTAACTTTATTAGCGTGACGGAGACACAATTAGCGAATGCGAATGAGCATTTTATGCTGGCCTTTAGACGCGCTCAGGATACGTTCCTTGAAATAAAGTTCTATTTTCAAAAGCCACAAAGATTACCACCTAATTATTAATCTAACTAATTAGCGTTCGGATCAAATCTAGCAATTCGTTTTTACACACTTCTCGTGATCAGATTTTATTGTCTAAAGTACTCGCTAACACAATCGTTTTTGTTTTTACCACTGTCTGTTTTTGCATATAAAAATTAAATATTTACAAAAACTTACGGTAATCACTGAAGAAAGGATATGCGAATATATCTCGTTATATTGAAAGAGATCACAATACAGATAAAATTACTTCTGTTCAAAAGAAAATAAGCAAATGGTGTTTACAATCGTACATTTGATTCGTTTCCCGGCAATTTTATACGAGACCCTGTGGACACAAACGAATGCTTTTTCAATATGCTCGAGTTTGTTAGCATTGGCACTCGGCTCTGTGTCAACATCTCGGTAACGTATTTATTTTGACGCACGTATAGACAAGTTACTTCTGTTTTCATACGAGAAATTTTGCAAGCTGATAGGTTATAGGGTCACCAAAATGTTTGGTTTTGTCCAGAAATAACCAGACCCCGGGTCTTTTGTGCAGATTCTTAAATTGTCCTAATTTACAACTCACTGGTGCTAGTGGCTTCAAAATTTGCAAACCATTTTTCGGCTACTTCCTGGTATCCATCATCATCATCATCATTTCAGCCGAAAGACGTCCACTGCTGAACATAGGCCTCCCCCAAGGCTCGCCAAACAGATCGGCCCTGCGCCATCCGCATCCAATGCGTTCCCGCTACCTTCACCAGGTCGTCGCTCCATCTTGTTGGAGGCCTACCTACACTGCGTCTTCCGGTCCGCGGACGCCACTCGAGAACCTTTCGGCCCCATCGGCCGTCAGTTCTACGGGCGATGTGCCCTGCCCACTGCCACTTATGTCTAGCGATTCTTCGAGCTATGTCCGTGACTTTAGTTCTTGCGCGGATTTCATCATTTCTAATGCGATCCCGCAGAGAAACTCCAAGCATAGCCCTCCTGGTATCCATCATTTCAGCCGAAACACGTCCACTGCTAAACGGCCTATGTTCCCCAAACAGACCGGTCCTGCAATCTTAACTAGAGGCCGTATTGTCTAAGGGCCGGCGCTCACTGCCGGCACGGCACGGCGTGGCATGGCAAAGAATTTTATTTATTTATTTTATAACCACACTTACAACTATCTTACCAGGATCTTAGCCTAAAACAATAACTGAATCTATATATTATACTAATCAAGTTATTTTGAATCTTATTTCAATGAGTTTAGAATTCATGTTACTTTATTTCGATACCACGATGCCGCGACGTGCCGAGGGATGCTGCGGTAAAATTCGTATGTATCCTGCCGTGCCATGCCATCAGTGAGCGCCGGCCCTAACGCGCGGGCGCTTGTCATCTCTTTCTGTTACCATCTTATACCGTTTGACAGAAAGAAATAGGTAGTGAATGCGATAGCAAGCGTACGGGCGTTAGACAATACGGCCTCAAGTCGTCACTCAAACTTGTTGGAGGCCTATCTACACCTTGTCTTCCGGTCCGTGGACGCCACTCGAGAACCTTTTGGCATCCTGGTATCCGTATTCCGCGTAGCCGCCATTAAATAATTACATTATAAGTAAATGACTCAAGCCGGATAGCTGGAAGTCAGTGCAAAGTGACTCGTTATCACATCACAGTGTAAATAATTCTCTTATCACTAGCTGATAAAACTAAGGGAGTGTCACGATCGAAGTGTACGGGTATGTGAAAATAAATATGTTGCTAATCCACGTTTGAAAATATGATTTGATAACGCCCAACTACAACGTGTAACCGTCTCTGAAAACCAGTGGCTTGTGGTGACCAATTTCGTCAGGAAACCCGGAGAATTGGGAATTAAATAGAAGAAGTGTTAGTTAACCTGAGTCAACAAGTCGATATCGTGTACCAGTATCGAATCAGCCATCAAATCTCTGATTACTTAAAGCACGGTCGTGAAGCACGAAGCATGTCGTACCAATGACCTGTCACTATGTGTCTTTGTCGCTCCTCATCAAGATCAAAAGAAGTTGCAAGATCGCAATTTTTCGCTGATTTAGGAGCATTTTGTGACACGTAAATAAATGTTTTCTTTCTTTCTTGTCTTTCTCATATTCACCGTCGCGCTCGCACACTTGAAGTACGAATGCGACGGCAAATATTTGCACTCGAGCAACAGAGACAAGTAATGAAGGCCATTGCACGAAATTCTTCGTGCTCCGCGACCGTACTTTAGTAAATTTTGGCTTGCTGAAATTTAATTAACCGGATATTTGTAACTTGGCGCTACTCATACTTAAAAGGTTGTAAGTAGTTATCTTGCAATAGGAATGACGATACCACTTATCAACTGACGTACTTTTTACGAGCTGTCAAAAAACTTTTCACCTACCTAGGTACCTAGGTAGATTAAGTATGGCAAATGCTAGTTACACTTAAGTTTTTGTATCCAATACCTTGCAGTTAGTCCCTCAGGGTATTTGCACAAGCTGTCAAATAAAAATTTAGGCAACTCAGTAAGAGTTGTTGCTGCTAATACTGCTCAAAACTTTAAAATCTACATCTAGATAGACTGTAGTCGACTCTGCGGTGGACTAGTTGAGCCTGATTTCCGTCGCTAGGCCTTGACGGTCGCTGCGGTTCTTGTGGCAACCCCTTTTTATGCTGAACAGCGAACAGAAAGTCGGAAACGTACTTGCGATAGTTGTATTCGCTGTAACTTATTTTAGCTTTACCACGACTGATCAAATAACGAAGAATTTCTTCTAAACGTGAAAGCTGAACATAGTTATTATAGAATACACAACAGAGAAAAGCGCGAGACTTCTATCTAGACTAAAAAACCAGACATTTATTTTTCCTGGTACTTAGTAAAGAGCGCTGAGCACACAGATAACACCTGCGAGCCAATTCAATTGTGTGTGAAGTTCTGAATCCGCACTGGGTCCTCGTGGGAGCTGCAGCCCAAGTCCTCTTATCCTGTCCAGCTGTGGGACATATAGGCCAGAATAAGGCGATTTAATTTTATTTATATCAAAAATGACGCCAAAGGCAAAACAGTTTTCGCGTACGTTAGTCCCCTGAGCAAGGAATTCTATTAACTCCTTACCGAACTTTGGAGGCATCTCGACAAGTTTGGAGGACTACTTGGCCGACTTAGCAGGCACGTCCAATGGGAGTCGAACACGTTCCGATATAGCTTATTGGCGTAGTCAAATGTCATTTTGAGATTTATCTCTGTTCTCATAAATTTTGAAAAATTCTTGGCTCATTTAAAACAAGGCTGTCTGCGTCTACACAATATATAGAGATGGTTTTTTTTCTTATTCTTTTCAGAAATAGTACAACTAGACCTCTTGCCTGGTTTCGGGTAATCGTTGAGTTTTGGGATATTCTGTATTAACGATGCGAAAGTTTGTTTAGTTGTACTTTCGCGCTTAAACCGCTGGACGGATTTAGATTAAATTTGGTATGTAGGTATAAATCTGTAGAATAAAACAGATCCTAATTTTTCTCCTGTTACTCCCACTGCAACAGCATGGAAGACATGTGAGACAGAGCGCGTAAAATCCCATAATTCGACCGGAAACTCTAGAGACTTATACATAAAATAAGTCCGCGATGTAATTTTTGATAATCCTCACGGGAACGCGAGCAAAGCCGCTGGTAAACGCTATAGTACCACTTAGTAAAATTCCTCGAGAATACTTCAAATGTTAAAGCCTTTTCGTCACTCTCACAGTCAGCCGTCCGGCAAACGTGATCGCAGGATGTGGGCCAACAAACCGTATCGTTTCTCAGAAACCTACAATACAAAGGTAATCGGGAAAGTTAGGTCCAAATATTTCGCAAGTTCGCGCTCGATTTCGCAGCGAGTGAGTCACGTATCGAAATGGGCGCACTCCACTTATTCTCCTTAGATCGTGTAAGTCAAAATACTTGGCGGAACTTAGTGACTTGAAATTATCTTGGTCTGAAAGCGCTTGCTTGTTCGTGGTTGCGGAGTTGCGAGGTAACTGTTTTTAATCTTTGAAATGGAGATACACGAATTTATAATATACACATACATACAAATACATATTAAACACCCAAGACCCGAGAACAAACATTCGTATTTTTCATACAAATATCTGCCCCGACACGGGAATCGAACCCGGGACCTCAAGCTTCATAGTCACGTTCTCTAACCACTAGGCCATCTGGTCGTCTGGTCAATACAATACAAATATTCTTTATTTAACACCAAAACCAGTAACAGCACGGCTACGAGTATGACCGAGTGTGAACTGGGTTAAAAATCCCGTCCCGAACCGCGGCCGGCCCAAAGTTCCCAAAGACGCTTTCCCCGTTGAATAGCTAAGGAAATCCTCTGCACTAGGTTTGAACCTGAACGGGGATTGTGTAAAAAACAGTGTGCGTGTCGTGAGAGTAAGATAAGAATGTTAGTTGGATTAAGACTTAGCAATGGATTGCTGGCAGTGCTATTCCAAGCACCATGGTGCTAGTCCATTCCCCGCGCTTTCGTGCAGCTAAAACAGCTCTCAATGTTGCCTTATAAGATCAGGCTCGACTCATTTATACTCAAAACGAACATATTGTCTGCAATTTATCCATTAACAGTTGGAGTGCGAGAATTCCACATTCTACTCTACCTATAACTAAAAGAACAGGATTATTGGCTCCCGCCATTTAGGAATGCCGCAATTTGTATTGTTTGGGAGCGATTCTCATTTCCACAACGCTTTTGGATACCTTGATTTGTTATTGTCCCATTGTAATAAAAGGTATTCATATTATACGGATGCTGGTCCCGTTAAAGAACCCCGATCTGTTGTCGAACTTGCGGTCCCGTCCCTTTTAGAGGGTGAAACTTTTTTTATTCGCCGAGTTTTAAGTGGAGTATACCCTGAATCGAAGTATTGAACCGTCAAGTTTCCTTTATTACCTTCAAGCGAGCTATGAAGCCTTAAGTGTACTTGTGGCTGTGTTACCTTACAGCCAACATCCCTTTGCGTACCAACTACATACATGTAATGCGGCAACAAATATCGATTTTCTCCTTCTTGGATATAAGATCTGAATGGTTTCTGCGCTTGTTTTAACCGTTATTGTGTGTTTTACCAGGCAGACTCATTATTCTAAGGTACCAAAGGCCTCTAGTGTCGCAATTTTGCGCTGACTCATTATTTTTAAACGAAACATCCCATCAAAAATGAAGAAACACCCTCAATTTTTTTGCTATGTCAACGTCGTTCGACCAAAAATGGCCAGTCCCCTGCAATTCACAACGCACGAAACCATCGAACCGTCGTATCATTATTAGTTATTTCACAAAGTTAGGGGTGGTGGGTCCTTGAGCGACTCGACCAATCAAGAACCCGTCTGCTGCCACCTGCCGCAGCAAAAACGACGTTTAAGGTCTAAAACTTGTTAAGTTGCTTGGATATTATTATTTTAGTATCGGTCTGCGTTTGCTTTTGGCTCTCATTCTCGCAAAACTGTACTTTATTGTTGGAATCATCGTGGTGATTTTTTTGGGAAAGTTTAATTCAACAGATATAGAACAGTGTGAAATAAATAAAGATCTTATTCTTTTTACATCACGGGTCAAATTTAAATCAATTGAAGCAGTCCCAAAGAAAGCAAAGTTGAATTATGTATACTAGACAACAGATTGCGTAATGTTTGTGAGTATTTGTTACTTGTTTTCGCTAATATGGCTGGAAGGATTTGGACTAAATTTGATGTGTAGATAGCTGGACGTCTGGAACAACACTTAGAATGTAGATTCCTAAAATCTTAACCGCCAAATCTAGAGACATAAAATGGGACCACGATGTAATTTAGTTAATTCTCGGAATTTCAATTTAACTCCCAGATCAAATGGTTTATGGAACCGAAACAGCGTGTAAAGACTAGTAATAAATACATGCTTAAATACATATTAAATTAGCCAAGACTCGAGAGCAAGCAGTCGTATTTTTCATACAATGTTGATGTTGCCATAAGGGTCCCGACTCAGCGTGACGCTGGTTAAAAAAAAAAACAGCACTGGTCTTCCGCCGCCGCGTATACGCCGGGATGATCTATCCAGAACTTCAAGCTTTGTAGTCAGATTCTGGAGCCACTAAGCTACCCGGTCGTGTTAATTTAAACATTCTTTTGGTACAAAAACCAGAATACATATTCTAATCGTTAATGTCTGTACTCTTCTTTTACTGCACACTTAAATTGTAGTATCCAGTAATTTATTAACCTTGGCGTACTTAAATGTCACGTACTTACGGTGTATGAATGAGAACATACAACAATTATGCTACGCACGCAAAGCATCACGCGCGGACCGACACTGACCAGTTAAATGCTGTATAAAAACAGTATTTTAAACAAATTACACATGTAATTTTACTCTCATAATCTCAACGGAATTTCCGGTTCCATTGGACAGATTTTATTTTATCATCAGCTTGGGATAATCCAATAAACATTTTTAAAAGACAGGCACGTTTTACTTGCGGCGTAATTTTTGGTTTACGGCAATCTTATTCTTTCCATCAAGTATTTAGCTTTGTTATTAAGTTACTTGCGAAAATTGTGTTAAAATAAGAAGGTTAACAGTTTACGGGGCTTGGCTTTATTTAGCGGATTTGTTTACTATACAAAAGACAAAAAAATAACAAATACTACTTAAACTTTTTATTTTATTATAACATAAACCCCGGCCGTAGCTCATTTTGTTTATTTTTATTTGTTCAAAATAAACAAATACGGGAACATAGATTTTAACACTTAAGATACATCAGAAACTTAACTGGGTGTGGGCTCTTGTAATAGAAAAGTGCAACATTAAAAAAAATACTCTTAAATCTTAATCTTGATTTTGATATGCTTAATATCTCTTCAGCTCAGTGGCCCCACAAGCCTGAAAAGAGTCATGTGCGACAAAGTGGCTCATAATGATAGCTATGTGGCTGGCAATGCTTTATTTTACAAGTTGCTACAAGCAACGTCGGCCGAAGCCCTCTCATTTTGGGAGGAGGCATGTGCCTTCAGTGGGACTTATATAGACTGGGATGATGATAATGTTGGGCATTTATACATGCGCCATTCACGGTATCCACAAGATAAGACCCATGAACATCCCGCGTTCTGACAGCTCATTGGAAAGTCGTGTACTACGGATGTTCCGTCGTACAGTTTCGGTGCCGCGGCAAGATCGACGACCTTAAATAATGGAGGTTTCGGAATAATGCTCCGATGATTCATTTAGAAAGTGTCTTGGCTTGTGACCACAGAAATGACCATAATGTTCCGTGCTGTTATTGTACCAAATCAGGTTATAGTGTTGCTTGTTTGTAATGAAAGGCTAATACTTCATACTAATATTATGTTTATTTCCTAATCTTTCACGCTATGGCAGGTGGCAGGGTGAATTTTAATGGAATTTGATATGTGAAGCTAGCTGGATCTGGGAAATGACAGAAAGGCTATTTTTTATCTGGATATTTCAACAGAATCGGGATGTAAAATTCCGAAATCTCATCAGCTTTGTTCAGAGGCCGAAGCTAAATCTGAGGGTGAAGCCATCTCCAATCCATACTAAGTATATTTAATTTTCATGTTTTATGTACAATAAAGAGTTTTACATACATACATACATATAGGTATTATAAATGTGAAAGTAACTCAAGTTTGTTACCAAATGACGTTTTAACCACTGAACCGATTTAAATTAAACTTGGTATGGAGATTGTTTGAGATTCTAGAAAGGACATAGGACTAGTTTTATCCCGGAAAATTGGATATAGTCAATGGTCGACATGAAGCAAATCCTGACACACCACAATTATGCAGCTTCTGAATATTAACATTGTCAACCACAGGAAAAAATGCTATAATTTGATTACTATTCTGTCATACGCAACAAGCACGTATTAGCATTTATTTTTCTATGGTTTACATTCATAGTAGTATTCATTCATGGTTGGAGCTGTGTATGTACATGTTTATTACTCCATTGTTTGTTATCTTTGTTTTTTTTTTGTGTGTACTTTCTTGTATATGTGTGTCTTGTAAAAGTGAATAAATGTCTTCTTTCTTTCTATAGTTGTGCTATGTGTCAGGACTAATTTCATACCAGCCGTTGACTGTAGTTCTCGTGTAGCGATAAACGAATTCTTCGCAGATATCTATAGTTGCGGGTAACAGCTAGTTTTTCATAAACCGTATCCAACTATCTTCAACAAATAAAGCTTATTAATTCATGGTTTTGTTCAATTATTGAGATCACGAGGTGTTTAGCTTTTACAACGCAACTTCTTCTGCCTAAATAACTTGCTCACATACGAATACACTTCTTACTTAACAGCGCTTAAAAAATGCACATCAGTTCCTAAGTCCCCAAACAAAACCGGGAACTTCGCGCTAAGCAGGATTAAGAACTATGCGGTGCCTTACAAAGTGTCAGGGCCCTTTTCGTTCCCCAGCAAGGGCTAGGCTTTGTCCTTGATGGCATTTTAATGGCAGTTAGGCCCTACTTAAGTAGAATCAAAGACGTGGGAAACTTTGCCGAGACAATCTGTTTGAGCGGACAATAACTCAAAAATTGTCATTTTATAACGGTCACACAATGAGTGTGACTTTACAGTTTTGCTACGTTTCTTACTTGTATTTCTGGTACTTGATTTTGGTAGTTTTGGGGGGATTCTTGTCGGTGCACTTTCCTCCAGTCAGTACTTTTTAGTGCGAGATTTCTCACTTTCTGATGCGATACAGTATTTCTTTCGTATTTATTTGATCTAAGTATTCTACCCTCAGTTTTCCCCTATCCCGGATGATATTGGGATAAGTACTTAAGTAGTACAACGAGTATAGAAAAATGCCACGGGAGAAATCAAAGGTTGACTCATCATCATTGAACGCAAAATTGAAGGCTTGTCGGTGATTTAGTTGCCACTTCTCTCAATGTATCGCCAAACTTTTGACTTCTCGATATGATCACGTGTAAATTTAAGCCAGGAGAGAAAAAGGAAGACCAATGTTAAATTATTTCAACCATATTAATTAGAACGCCAACGCCAGATCGAATCAAGAAGTTATAGAACGGCCATTGAGGAAAAGCTCAATTTCCTTTAATAATTTTCTCAAGCAAATCGTGTGAACATTATAGCCAACCGTTAAATAATTATACAGGTTGTTTCATAATAATTATGCATAATTGTTATGTTAATGTTCAGGCTGTATAAGAGTAATGAGAAACAGCTCTATGAGTCATATGTTTACATTTCAAATGTAGCACAGAGGTAACGGTTACTAAGCGAAAAGAGAACCAATGAATTGATTTTAGCACCTATTAACTCGGCCATTGGGTCTATTGCTCACTACGACGGCCACGTGGTTCGACGAAGCACTTGACATTGGTTAGCGTATTTTTATTATTCATAGAAACAGCTGAAGAGCGACATAACATTTAGGATTTATTTCAACGCCAAATTGAGACCTTATTGCGATTAGAAATAGAATCCTATTCTCAAACTTCGCCGTAATTTCGATAAGTCTCTTTGGAATGGCGTGTAAAAGTTCTCAATTATAAAACAAGGGGTGTATTTGTTTTAATATTGAAAGTTTATTATAGCGTGTTCATTTACAGTTTTATAATACAAGTTTCATTTTAGAAAATATACGTTGCCATGTTTGATTTAGTATCTTTACTTCACGTTTTAGCTATTACTTTAAAAATTAGGTCAGTTGATAAGAGATACTGAATAAATATTCTCCGATGGTTATTGAAATTTGCATGGTAACAAAAGTACCTAAGAGCGATGCTTCAAATGTCGACAATAACGAAATTATTAATAGGTCGTCGGCATTAAATTATTATTCATAAAATACAATTCCCATTATAATAATAAAAGTAGCAACACAGAATTGTAAAGAACGTTTCATAGTCGATTTCGCGCACCATTTGTTTCATGATTAATAGCCACTCGCTACGTTTAAAATCTGTAACCGAAAATTATTTTGTCTGACGGAAAGTTAAAATTCATAGGTTATTTACTCTTGGATGTGGTAATTTTGTTTGAAATAAAAATTACCTGGTCGCTATTAAACGCCGATTTCGAAAAAAAGATACTTAGTTTATTGAAACTCATTACATTATGGTTAAAGAAACTAGAACTGTTGGAATATACATAGTTTCAATGCTTGATACAACCGTTGCTTTGCGGAGGTAGGTACATACATATCAATGAACTTCTAGTTCATAGTTCAAATGAACAAACTTTTAAGTGATTAATCGAACTGGCCACTTATAATGTAAAATTTACTACGTATTTGAATTTGGAACAAATATGAGTAGTTAACAATTAGAATGCAGTGTTAAGCGATCGAGGAGTGCCAACAACTAGAACTGGTTTTGGTCAGAAAGTGGAGCGTTGCCCTCATTTCGATCCAAGAGTAACAAAGTTTCTGCTTGCTTTATTGACGGGCAATACGGGCATGGAACGCATTCGAAATTCGAACGTTAACTTTTTAATGACGTTTGATTTCTACCCTACTGCGGGAAGCTCAAAAGAAGTGTTATGTTTAATGCCTGCCTGTATGTGTAACCGTAACCATTGTGTAAGTTGTGTTATATAAATTATTTATTTTTATCTATTTATCAATCAAAAGAAAATTACAATGGTAATAACTAGATACTTATTAAATATTACTTACAAAATTTAAAACAACTAGATTTATTTTAAGTTTTTATGCGGTCACTTTTTTTAAAAATTTAATTATCTTTAGCATAGGACAGCGTGTCACTGTTTTATTCGGCCAGTATTAAGCATGATAGGCTTAAAAAAGTTGATTGTTTTAGTTGTCAGTTTTTTACTTCATTAATTTCCTGGAACAGGTAGGTTAGTTTTGAAAGAATTACCCCTGAGCTGCTTCATGAAAAGCATTGGTAATTTATAATATTTTTTTCCACGAAATATTTTAAGTATATGATACAAAAAATATTTTATGCTATTTAAATGCTTATTTCCATGGCTATTACACGTAGTCCCACAAATACAACTCATTTTCGATTTAAGTAGTGGCCACGGAAGCTTCTTAAAAGGCAAATTGCTAATTTAAACGGAGCCGTCCCATTCGCCAGATTTTTGCGGAGACCACCAAATCCGCAATCGAGGTTCCCCGTAATTTCCATCCAATTTCACCTGACTGTTTTCTTTTCATTTTAGATGTTTTTCTCTGGAGGCTCGAGGAAATAGCTGCGTTACAGATTACCTTAAAAAAATACGCATTATTTTTTTGAACGGCATAATTGGCAAGGGTGCGTGTTTTACTTTTAGGATCCATCACCAGGTTCTATTTTTAAGCCGCAAATCCTTTAATAATTCCTGCCGTTCATCGCTCCGTCAGTCGCTAGCGTTCGCCTTCTCCACCCAGTTACTGAGATGAAATTTTATCGCCGGATGCCGTAATAACCTCGTTGATAGACGGAGAAAGAAAATGACAAAAGTTATTGAATTATGCTTAAGCAGTATATTATTGGCATTGGATGGAATGGAGGGAAGAAAAATCGAGGATTATCCGAACTAAGATTTATGGTTGAATGATTAAAAATCTTTGATTTCACTAATCGTTCCGTTTTGAACGGTACTTTTTTGCAGCATGTTTTCATTGGGATATGCATTTACTAAGCAAGAGACAGTGCTAGCCGTCTCATCTTTGTTTACCGTCGGGCCTCATTGTGAGAATGAAACAAAAAACCAATGACCGGTGCCGCGTTCTTCTATGTTCCGTAGCAATCCTATTATCGGAATCTTGACCATTTTTCCTGTAAATCCGATCTCATGAGCACAATACATTATTTATCATTTGTTTGTCCCGATATCGCACAATGCTCGGCATTTCTGAATCAAGATCTCCTTTGTTGTTTATTCAATTTGTCTTACGAGTTATAGCGAATTAAGACATACTGGCGTAGGTTGGATGAAATAACAATTTCAGCGGGAGATATTGTTGTAGTGTAGAAGATTGTCTAATATATAAAAATCTCGTGTCACGGTGTTTGTTATCGAACTCCTCCGAAACGGCTCGACCGATTCTTATGAATCTTTTTTCTCTGTATTCGGTAGGTCTGAGAATAGGTCGTAGGCTATTTTGCTTCGCGGACGGAGTCGCGGGCAAAAGCTAGTTAACCTATAAATTAATATTACAAATTACCTACTGTAAGCTTAGATTTCTTTGGTAGTTTTACAGTCAAGCTTAAAAGTAGCTAAACCTTTCGTACATTGTTACCATGTAGCTACAACAGTCATCATCATCATATCAGCCAAAAACCTCCGCCAAAGAATTCGTCGGCAGCAATTCTTGTCGAATCTACATGTTTTGGCAAATTTCATTTTTAGGGTTCCGTACCCAAAGGGACCCTAAACGGGACCCTATTACTGAGACATCGCTGTCCGTCCTTCTGTCCGTTTGTCACCAGCCTGTATCTCACTAACTGTGATAGCTAGACAGTTGAAATTTTCACAGATGATGTATTTCGGTTGACGCTATAACAACAAAGACTAAAAAACAGAATAAAATAAATATTAATGTAAGGGGGCTCCCATACAACAAACGTGATTTTTTTTGCTCGTTTTTGCTCGATATTGATAACGGTAACAGCAACAATGTTAATTGCTGAAGTCGACTTCTACAACGATCGGTCCTGCGCTATCCGCATCCAAGTCCATCTTATCCATCCTACGCCACGTCTTCTGGTTCGCGGTTGTCACAACAACAACAACAACACAACACAACAACAACACAAAGAAAGAAGGAAAGAAATAATTATTTAGTTGTAACAACAAACGGTTAACATAGATAACATAAACAAAAAATATTAAAAAAAACAATAAAAGTAAAAATAACACAAACAACAACAACAGTATGTACAGGGTGTGTGTGTGGTATATAACAGTATTGGAATAATTAGAAAATGATTCAAATTAGTGACAGTGATAAAGTAGTAAAGAGTTAAGATGCTTTAAGCTCGACTGGACCTTAACCTTGGAAAATAACTACATATGTAATTTCAAAATTGTAACTATATAAAAACAAATTTCGTTTTTTGCCATCTCAGTCATCCAACCAACCAATCAAACATTCACTTTTATAATAGTGGGATCTTATTCTCATCTCGCTACTGCTTCGACTACTCCCTCCGCACTGTTGACTAATGAGAGTTACAACTTCGTATTAATTATAGCAACAATCTCGCAGACAATCTATGTAACCTAGATCCATGTTTACGTCTACAATTTACATATTATTTAATAACATTCTACTACATTTATTCATAAGGCGAAGATTCGCTAAAGAGGCCCATTATACATTCAAACGAGATAATATTTTGCTGTTGTATCTTTAAAGGTATTTGCGCTTTTATAGTCCAATAATGTTTCGTTTAAATTAAGTTACGTCATAATTAAATACATGAATATTATGCTGAAAGCAATTTAGTTTTTAATAGCACTAAAGCGAAATAATAAACTTGGGTCTTTGTTGTAGAAAATTAATAATGTCGATGGTGTAAAGATTTACCTGAACGATCAAAATGTGTCTTATGAAAGTGTATGTGTTCGTTATTCGCTGGGAAAAGTCGAAACTCATTTACTTTCGTTAAATAACATGTACTCACATGAATAAAAAAGCTCACGAATGCCGTAATCTTTACGAGTCTTTCATAACTCTAACTCCAGCCACAACGTTTTGTGGTCACACAACACAACATACTAAAAACTGTTTCTATACTCTGTTGTGGCTGAGGTCTCAAAACGTGTCTGACAAAAGTTTCCATTGTATTTTTTACGTTCTTTCTTAAAGCCCGTCGGGACCATGGTTTTAAAACTTCCCATGAGTGCTTACGCCGTAAGAAGCGTGTGGTATATTTATATTAGGTACCCAATTTTACGCCAACGTGTTGGCTCCCTGTAAGTATCAGTAAAAAGTCGGTCCGTCGCATAAGTTACGATTATTGATTATGTGTACTGCAAGTTTACGATGGTTAGCTTCTTGTGTGTTTCCAGTAGCCCATTCAATAACGTAACATATCTAAACAAAGCTGTGGTAAAATTAATTGACAACTTTTGTCTTATGATAAATGAGGGTACCATTTTTAGGCTAGTTGACGTCTCAGGTGACCAAAGAGCTGTCAGCTTCCCCGAACAAAGAATTAGCTTAGCTATTCAAGGAGGATATATGGCCGGTATCGTCGGAACTACATATGTCTTACGACATTTTTTAGTTTTTTTTTTTATGTACTTTAAGAATAAGAATTTATTTTATAAATAGCTTTATTATTTCAATACCGCAATAAACTTTTATTTGTACCTATTACGTTTTCTACCCTTATTGTCGTATAGTGTATTGGTGTGTGTGAAGGTAGACTTCAAATTGGCTGTGCAGCCAAAGACGTAAAACAAATTGAAATGTGTTTGTTCACAAACTCAAGCAACTCGCATAAAAGGGGTCACGGTGTCAGCATAACAAGGATTTCTGTAGAGATACGTCCATTCATATTTGGAACTTTTTATAGCTTAAATCCTGTTGTTCGTCGTGTTAATCAAAGTCAGTCCCGCTAGCAATTGGACTAAAGAAGACTGACAATTTAAAAAGGGCTACATTTCATTACCATCTGTTGCGTTTATAGCTCAGGTGTGCACTTAAAGAGTGTAAAAACATTAAAATCTAATTAACTAATCACTTTGTCAATGAAGTCATCGGCTTCTGTAAATTGAGTCATTAAATTATCATTTACTTTTACATATTTGTTTCCCTTTATCGCCGTAATGGCGGGTATGACGACACTGAGATATCGTGCCGGTTGATACTGTGGAATCGCGCTTCACGCACGTGGTTAAAAACCGAGGCGGGCTTATCTTCACTTTTATGGTGCATACTGCCTTAAGACCACGGTTATGGGTGGATGTACTCTATGGCAAATGTTAAGTATTTTATAGACCTATAGCAAGCTTGTCGTAATATTACCTATATTCTTTTTTTATGCTCTGGGCGTATAAAAATGTAATAGATTTACTTTTACAACATGGGTTTATGCCCACTTCTTTCCCACAGGGCGTGCTTCGATGTAAATTATGTTTTGGTTGCAAGTTTTTGTCAGGAAGCAAAGCGGGTTAGTTCGATTGCTAAATTTATAAAGAGAAAATTATATCTTTACGCTGTACTGGGAACGTTCTTATAATAGATCTATATTATTCAGTATTCTTGCACGTTGTTCACATTTTGTCTTCTTTTTTTTTTGTGTAATTAGGCTAATTTTATATTTTTTTTTACATCCGTTTTGCGTAAGTTGTATTTAGTAAATCTTACAGTCACTGCCAACTATTTCTTAAGCAAATATAGTATTTCCCAGCCCAAAGTACAAAAAATATAGTACTCTGAAAAAAAAAATAGTACAAAGTACTAAAAATAGCGAAAATTGATTCATTAAACATTAGTATAGTAAAAATAGCCTACCCAAACTGCACGCGTAAGGACTGACCGAAATATAGTATTTTTGCGTACTATATATTTCTTCAACAGTATATAGTACACAGAGTCAAAATATAGTACAATACTATATATTATAGTACGGTTGGCAACCCTAAGTCACAGTGACCATGTCGTGCGCACGGTCTTTTAGGTTATAAATGTCTGAGCTGAGCTTGTTCTGTTCGCCGCCAGACAGCGCTGCTCGTTGCAGTCGCAACGGCTGCGTTCAGCATACCGCTTAAGGCGAGGTACCTCTAAGAAACGTAATTTTTAATTTCATTTTATTTAGAAACGGTAATGACTAAACACGTGAAAAAAATATATGTTGCTTTTGAGACCTTTCTGTAAGTACGTCGGGCACTCGTTACATAATTGGACAAACTTCGCTCGATAGAAAAAAATTCCAAACATACCCCTATTTTGTACCTTTAAACTCATTTCATTTCAATATTATACTACTTGATGTATTGAAAGTCACATCAAAATAAACGTCTGTAATGATGTAATGTCCGTCGGGTTTAATTTTGTTAATTTTGTAAAACATATAATTTTTAACCCAATATTAACGAAGTTCACGGCACGATTTACTGGCGCCCCGCTGCCAGCCCGCCGCTCAGTCCCGACCGGAACGTGTTGGAGGGCGGACGCTTGCCAATTTTTGAAGCGCTCCACATTACGACTAAATATCCTTGATGTGGGTAGTAGTATCATCATTTATTTCTATTATTTACCACTATTCAATGTAACCGCCACACACAAAAAGAAACGCCCATCCACGCAACTATACACAGTACACAGTGTACAAAGAAAAACAGTACGGGCACAGAGTAAAAATGTAACCAGTTATTCAACTTCATACTAGAGCGCCCGAATCGACGCACACACACAGCCAAGCGTATTACACGGCCGCTAAGTAATCTTCGGAATACAAAACAATGCTGCAGTCCCACGCCACAAAATAAAAAGGTACAGAAGTCAATCAAGTGTATGTACTTCACTTTTCATACCTACGCTCGGCGGTCGCTCTAGGGTTGTCAATTATGGCATATGCACATAAAACTTATCGTGAAAGTGGCACTCGTTTCTAGTTGTTTGATTTATTGTTGATATTCAAACGGGAAGAATGGAAATATAAAATAATAATAATTAAAATACCTACCTACAAAATTTAGCGTTTGTCAATTTTCACTATCGAAAATCCCTAATAACTTCTAAACGGATTATCCTAGTTATACAATTTCCATTGTCCTATCGGTTTTAGACCTAAACCTATCTAATGACACTAAAAACAACACAATATCTATACAAACAAAAAAACATGTTTTCAACTTACGTAATATTAGTGGCATGAATTTACCTTACAAAAATGTAGTTAGGTATAAGTACCTAACCACATCTTTTGTAAGGTAACGTTTATTTATACTGATTCAAAATAGGAAACTATTATTACTTTGGGAGTCGGGGCGAGGTGCTTACCAATCTACCTAACTATTCTATGTAACTTTAAAATGAACCATCGAAATACAAGCAAATACCTACTAAACTTACCTCTCTGAAACCACTGGTAGCTTAAAAAACGACCATTCACCATTTAGGGTTGAATTTAAACAACCGTCCACTGAACAGTTACCTATAATAACCTTTTTTTGTTGCTCCATTATTGCACTCGAAAAATTCCACAGACGCGCGACACAAAATAAATAAGTACGCGCGACCACAGCGCGCGCCTTACGTGGATGGCAATCGCGCTCGGACTGATCCGAACTGATCCGAGATATCGTGTCTGTGAACAGTGTCTATGTGTGCGTTGCTCGAGCGCACTTTGTATGTAGATTTATTTCTGTACCTTTTTATTTTGTGCCCACGCGGTGCGCCGTCTATGTCGCTTGGCTGTGTGCGTGCGTCGATTCGGGCTCTCTAGTATGAAGTTGAATAACTGGTTACATTTTTACTCTGTGGTACGGGTCTATCAAATTTTTTACAAGTGCCTGAAATATAAATTCGCAATTATTGACAAAATTGCCACAGTACAAAGTTTACTAATGTTACCGCTGCAATCGCCGAAATGATAATTCTTATTATTTCAGCATGAAGGTGACAAAGATGACTGTTTCACACATCTAAATATACACGATGATTTTTAATCGGTGAGCAGGAGTTGAAAAATCTTGATCCCTAGACAAAATGGAATTTAATAGATGAGATCTTAAAGCAATGAGGTCTAATTATAAAAAAAAAAAATTAATTAGATTAATAAATAAAAAAAAAATGTTAAAACTTCTTCCATCCACCGAATGCATGGTCATCCTACATTTGTTTTAGTTAAGTAGTTCCGTCAAGTGCCATCGCTTTGGCGGGAAATTTGACAGGTCTCACGTCAATGTTTGTTAAAGAAACTGACTTGTCAAAGAGGTTTCAGGCTCATAGCATAGACTAAACCATGCGTAGGGTGACAATGATTTTAGTTAAAAAGTGATTTTCCAAATAATTATTGTTTAAAAAAATTGATGGATTTTTTCGTGTAACTGCGACTTAAACGTGGTCGCCATCGAATACTGATCTAGAAAAATTGGTTCCTGATCACCGATTAAAAATCATCGTGTATAAAAGAAGAAACTGACTGACTGACTGACTGACTGAAATATCAACGCACAGCCCAAGCGGCTGGGTCTAGAGATTCCAAATTGCCAAAAGGTTCCTTATAAGGTCTAGAGGTGCACTAAGAAAGAATTTTTCAAAATTCACAACTTAAGGGGGTGAGACGGGGGTCCGAAGTTTGTATGGGGAAACAAGATTAGTTAGACTATTTTATTCGAAATTTTTCAGGAGTAGGTACTAACGATAAATGAGTAAAGTAGTTTTTTGGGAATTCAACCCCTAAAAGAGGGAAATGGGGTGACAAGGTCTGGAAATCAACATGGGTATTGTTTCTATGGTTTAGGGACCTTATCGGGTCGCGCTGGTTACGAAAACAACAACAATTTTAAAATCCAACGTGGCGGACGTGAAATACCATCCCGGTGGGGTGCGATGGGGTTGAAATATCTAAATATCAATATGGGTGTCGTTTTTATGTTTTTTTTGGGACGTTAATTACGAAAATGACATCGATTTTGAAATTTAATATTGTGGACTCCTGACACCTATCATTTTCCTAAAGTTTATAATCTTAGTGACTTTTAGGTTATAAACAATATGGAAATGACAGGTGTCAGGATTTACTTCTTAACTGCCGACCACTCATTTCATACGCTCATTTTTTCATAAATCTCAAATTCGGTTTTTACAATATTGATTTAGACTGCTGACTACCGACAGAATGCCACTTTTAGCAATTGTTGTAGTGTGTGGGAGCGTGAGACGTATGGTTTACGAGGCTCCTGCGAGTGTTTTCATATTTTTGACCACTTGATCCGTGAAGAATGACCGACACCTACCGTTATTTGTATTTTAGCGCCATATGTATATAGTTTAGTTTTGTATCTAATTGAAATTCTAGAACTGTACAAGCTGCGGACAAAGAAGTATCCACTTCGAAAACGTTTCATATTTTACATTTATAACAATTCGCAACTAGAATTAGGCAAACTGCTTATGTTTTTTTGGAACTACGCAATATTGTTGATCAGGAAACGCTCGGATCTGTATATTATGCATTGACTCAGACAATTCTATTGTATGGAATTATAGCATGGGGTAGCTGCGGTTCGCAACTAATGAAAAAATTAGAAGTAACACAGAAATTGATATTAAAGATAATAAAAAGAAAATCGAGGCGTTATTCCACGGAATCAATTTATAGGATAACTCAGGTAATGACTCCACGACAACTTTATATCTGGCAATTAATAGTATTCTTTGGAAGACACATTAAAGATATACCTTTAAGGAAGAATCCCGAAAATCTCAGAAATACGAGAAGTAGATACAAGGTACCATTTAGAAATAGTAGGTCGGCTCGGAAGCACTTCTCATTCATTGGACCTAGACTCTATGATAAATTGTCCATTGAACTGCAGGAGCTGTTAAAAATGATGAATGATCACAGTGTATCAGATGACAATAATCCCTTAAATATTAATAATAGCTTAAACAATAAAAGTAAGAAGTTTATCCTAGGCTTCTCTTTTTCAGAATTTAATACCTTCTACCAGAATTTGTTTCTATGACTGTCTTGCTTTCCCGAAATTTCGTCGAAACTAACTTAGTCTTATGGCTTACAATACCTCAACATTTGGTGGATTGTGTATCCCTTTATTGGTTAATTTAGTGTTTTTATTTTCTTAATTTTTTGTTATTTTGCTTTATTTTTAATTTTTATTATTGTTTTTTTTTTTTTAATTTTTTAAACTAACCATATTTTATAGTGAACATCGATTGCTCTCTTCGAACCATGACGCTACTGTGTAACTAGCCCTAACACAGACTTCGGTCTTTTTGGGCTGTTACTGCACACTAGTCTTTAGGCGCTTATCTGGATCGGTAACTAATCTTAATACTAGTGGAATATTAGCTGTACGAGTGTTGTTAAATAAATAAATAAATAAAAATAAATAAATAACACAAAAGTAATCTAAGTAATTGCACCTAAACATTTAAATTACAGCGTAATCTTGGTCTCGGTCGCAACTTACAGTACTGTAAATTATATTACACTGTTGCTGCAAGCGTGACCTCCGTCGGCGAGTTCACGGCGCGCGCGGCGATCGTAGCTCTTGCGCGGGCGGGGTGCGGGGTGTAAATTAACGTGGCGCGCTTCAAGAACCTCGCCTTAAGGCCGTGTTGCACGACAGGGTTTCTGTGACTGATACAAAAGGGTCCCGCCGGAAGACCAGCGCTGGCTCCACCTCAGGAGTCCGCATTTATGCTGAGGCGGGACCTTTTTCACACACATTTTAATGTTTTTTTTCTTCTTTCTTTTGTAATTTTATGTGTTTTGTTTTGTGTGTGAAATAAACTTCTTTCATTTCATTTCATTTTCATTTCATTTCATTTCATTAGATCTCTTTTATTATTGTTGTTTACTTTATGATTGATGCTTATTACAATAGTTGTTGACAATAACGACATTAGTCGCCATTTATATTATAGGTTTCTGTGACAGGCTAGTTGGCGTTAGTATAGGTTGACAACTTTAACGTTAGTGTCACTTTTGGTATTATCGTAAGATCGCGGGTGAGCAAAGTAAATGTTTCAGAAATATATATTCGAAAAATGTCTATTATTTTTTTTCAGAGTTTTATAACTTGGCCTCTCGCCCTGTACCAGGTTATCGTTAAAGCTCCAAACGCACAGACAGCGGAAGCGGTTGTAATATTCTAACTTGTATGAATGAGTTCGCGGTACGGTACCGCACAACCGTTCATACAAGTTAGAATATTACAACCGCCACTGCACCGCCACGCCTCCGCTGTTTATGGGTTTGGAGCTTAAGTTTAGGGACATCCTGTATAGCACAGACTTAGCTATCTTGCACGTGTTGTCCCGGGTAGCAAGCAAAAGGTTTTACTTCAAGAAATCAAGTTATACGAGCAAGCATAAAGTTTTATCTACATCTGCAAAACAAATCATGAATTCCCTGTAGAAAACATCGTTTATCGGATATCGCAAGGCAATGGGACGTGTCGCCGCCGTTCGCTGCAGGATTAGTGCAGTTTGCAGCCTGCATTATTACACGTTTTATTAGAGCTCCGGCAATGTAAACAAAACCATCGAAATTTAATATTTGGCGCAGCGAGATTTTCCGATATTTGTTTGTCTTTGCGCTAGAATTTGGAGGCGTCTTCAAGTTTTCACTAGCCTAACGTATTTTCGACACTAGATAAGAAGTGGCCCTTATTTTGGCGAGAGAAATAACTTTATCGTCTAATATCTAACTGTATACTATTATTGACTAAAACTTTTGTCATTTTATTATGGTATGTAGACAATTAAAATCACTGTAGATTATTTTGTGTATAATTTAGACATAGAGGTTAAAATTTCGGGATTTTATTCCGATCCCGTAGGAATATCAGAATAATAAGAAGTTGGCTAGATGGCTGGCCTTTATATTGTACCAGCTGATGCCCGCGGCTTCGCCCCGGTTGTATTTTTTCTGAACTTTCTTTTTTAAGAGGCTTCTGACAGTAGCAAACGCAACAAAAATAGAATTAAGTAACTAATTTGGTGCAGTCGATCGGAAGTTATGTGCGTACATACATTTCGGTGATTTATTTTTATTTATATAGATGTAGATTTATGACTAACTCCTAATTGTAACCCATTAACCCATTCAATGCAAGTAAAGATATTCTATTCTATATGTGCGTTTTTAAGTATCTACATAAGTACACATAAATTTTTATTTAAATCCGCCCAGTGCCGTTTAAACGCGAAACAGAAACACGCACGTAAATACACTCAGAAACTTTAGCATTTGTAATATTACAATACAATACAATACAAATATTCTTTATTGATCACCAAAAGCAGTAAAGTGAAATTACAAAAATAAAAATTCAGGTAGACAATATATAAATATTATTAGGATTCTACGATATACCTTTTATGTCTAAGTTGATTCATCTCAGCCCTCCTCTCAGAGGGCTTGGGCCATAGTTCCCACGTTGGCTTAGTGCGGATTGCAAACTTAACACAGACCATTAAATTTCTTTACAGATATTTTCCATCATCATGCTTAATTCCGATTCGCAGTCCTTCGTGGTTATATTTTTATTTAAAGGCAGCCATCTCTGGACGTACCATTACACAACTTGACGCGTTTCGCATGCCAATTTGCCTATTGCAGGCCTTAAGGACCCAATGTGCATTGTTCCACGTATGTCCGACTAAACGGCGGACTGTTTAGGAATGTTGGAACTTGTATTGGGTATTTCCGCTGCTAACAATTGTTCAACCGTCGTTCTGTTGATGTGATGTGGTTACCAAGATGAGAACAGTCGAAAAAGTCGAATTTTGACACACTGAAGGACCTTTAAGTTATGGTTGGTTGAGATCATACTTAAATAATTTGACGATAATTGACACAGAATAAGGATTAAAACTGACTTGTTTGACTGTTTAATTTTTTTTTATTTACTCTTTGTCGGTCCCTTACTAAATGTTCCTTTTATCCACTCAAAAGTTGACTGGTAGAGATCCCTTAAAGAGATAAGTTCGCCATTGTATATGCATTTCAACGGTTTTCAATATTGATTTTTTCTTCTTTATTTTTGTATAATAAAGAGTTAACGTACACACATACATAAAACTGGGGTCTATAATGACTCCCATAAAATTTTAAGTCATAATGTATCATTAGTCATAATCAACGTTAGTCATACAGTGATTTATTTCTGAAACAATTTATTTTTCGGAATTGTTATAAAACAAACCTAACCTACTGCATTCTATAAGATGGCATTTAAAAAGTCCTGAAAAAATACTGTTTCAGAAATAAATCACTGTATGACGTTGATTATGACTAATAATAGGTACATTATGACTTGAAATTTTATGGGAGAAAAGGGGCACCGCATAAAACTGTCAAGCAAACTAAAAGCGCGAGACGGATAGCCGTCACATTCAGATGTGGCTAAAAAGCTATTTAATTTTGCCCTGCGCTTCGGTCTGTGGAAGCCCTGAATGTACAAACATGTTTAGTTTTTAGTATTATGTTGTTTTGTGTGTGGCCTTCCGTGAGTTTACTGCACTGTGGCCCGGCGGAAGACCAGCGCTGGTTTTAACTAGCAACATGCTGAGTCGGGTCCCTTTTGTGACAGCATTAATGTGTACATAGCTCTATCTATCTATCTGTCTATGTCTATTGTATTCTTATTTTTGCCTGTGTACGTGTTATTGTTGTTATAAATAAATGTTTTTCTTTCTTTTCTTTTCTTTTAATTTTCCAGGATAACAGTAATACGGTCCGGAGTTGTCATAAAACTATTTTGTATGGTAGTTTACGTAGATCAGAGAGAAATCGAATGGTAGAAATCGGATCTAGTGCGTAAACTACCATACAAATGGTTCTATGATAACGATAACTTCGGACCGTATTTTCACGGATTTGAATCGGACTTAGTGCGAAACTGCTCTAAGTCCCTCAAAAATGGGCTATTGTTAATGGATTAAGATTTTGCTTCATTTCTTTCATTTCATTCATCATTTCATATCATTTCTTCAAAAAGAGTTCCATTTCAATGGTGAGTACCGTAATTTAGTAAATTCTATGATAACGCAAAAGACTTGTACGCGTTACTAGTTAACGTAGCAGAAAAAGAAGTGTCATCTGTACACATCACACATACATAAGATGACATACCTCTGTATAGTTCTGTGCTATATAGAGGTACATACATGAGTAAGGCATGTAGCATGATACATATTTCCATAAGTTGCCACTTTCATTACTCACACGTTTAGATTCTATCTTCAACAATCAACTATACTACTTTCAATATTAGTAATGTAACAACAAATGACTGTTACATAGTTGATAAAACAAACACAATACGTCCACTCGACGCATAAAATACCATTTTTCATGTTTCCATTCCAACTTTCTTCCTTCCCTTCAAGCACATAATTATGCTTTCATTTCTTTGTCAAAGGAGTAACACACTGGCCTCATTTGCATCGCGAGACGTTGGATGTAAATGCGCAACGTTGGCCCAATGTTCCGAAAGACTGCATTTACGTTTGACATTCTGAACGGCAAATGTTGGAACAAATGAGTTGCTGATAGTAGTTGGCAGATGTGATTGGAAAAGCAATTATTGAATGCGTTCTGTGTGGAAGGTTTGGCTGTTTGACGGAATCTGGTCGAAAAACAATTGAACGACAGCCGATCAAACTTCGACATCGATCGATTGGTGTAAAGGTTTTGGTGTTAGAAACTGTCGATTGAAGTCGATCAATCCATTCCACCATCGATCGATGGCATCCATAACTATAATGTAGGTACGTTTAGGCCGATGCCTTCTGTCTGAATGTGAATGTCTGTTTATACTTATATCTACATAAAAGCAGGAGGAATGTAAACGTTATCGTTTGTATTTCACACGTTTGTTTGTGTTTTCATACATTTTCCTAAATTACGGCAACTACTCGCCCGCACTTCTCAGTGTTTTGTAATTCATGTGCGAAATTACATTTGAAATTTACCATGAGCCTGTACTACATACGACGTATTATATCGGCATATATCAATGTGAAATTTTGATCTGTCAAACCAAACCTAACATTAATGTTGTAAGAAAGCCTGTTGATGACTGAGCTGCCGAGAATGTAAATCCTTGTTAAGTCAATTCCATTTAGTTGTCTGTAAATCATTGACTACGGTAAAAACCACCGCGAACACACCTTCGCTTATTTTAACGAACATTTGCCCTAACTTATTGGCCATTTATCATGTTGGCCATCCAATCCCGCGTTAGGTAAGGCGCGTATTACTCCGGTGCCATTTTAATTACAGTCTTCGTTATAAATCTTCATTTTATACGGAAACAGTTGAGCGGTCACGAACGTCAATTTATGTTTCTTACGAGGAATCGGGAAACACGGCTATTCCCTTAGCTGTGAGTTACTTTATTTTGTTTCTTTTGTACTTTTTTGTTACGTTTTTTTTTAATGGAATTTCTCGTATATTTTGCTGGGTCCGCGAGACAGATGATCTTTTTTTAAGTAATTTAAAATTCCTTGTGCAAACTACAAAGTAACCAGCATTAGTTTCAAAAGTGCTTCTTGCTTCTACAGCTACATTTTAATTCAAATGACGTGCTTCTCTTTTCATATTTAATCCCACGACTAATTATTTAAACTTGTTACATTTTCACTCTGTGCCTTTGTCTCTGTGGGTGTGGTTAATACAATACAATAAAATACAAATATTCTTTATTGAACACCAAAATACAGTACAGTGACATTCATCATCATTTCAGCCGAAAGACGTCGACTGCTGAACATAGGCCTCCCCTAAGGCTCGCCAAACAGATCGGTTCCGTGTCATCCGCACCCAACGCGTGAAATTACAAAAATAAAAAAATCAGGCAGACAATAGGCGGTCTAAACGCTCAAAAGCGATCTCTTCCAGACAACCAATTAATTTAAGCATGTAATTAGTGTACGTACAGTAATCGACCCGGAACACACGATCTGATAATTCAAGCCCTCAAATTATCAGGTCGTGCATTATTGTCATACATTCCGAGTTGACAAAGACTCGGTCGTACATAGACCGTACCCCCATTAATTTAGCGCCATAATTACAACAGGACTCGAATTAATTTTTCCGCGAGCCCGTTTAATTGTACCAAAAACAAACTTGGCTGTAAATCCCATTGATTAAAGGCAGTTTGTCTTCATTTCAAAGCCGCTGCATCCCCTTCCCCGTTGAAACCAGACTGAAAAAGGGTTTAATTATGTGCCAAGTAGCTTCGTTAACACGGTATAAAACACACAATTGTTAAACGTAAAAATCTCGTCGTGACTGTCAGCGTGGAAGAAATCTTTTCATTTAACTGAATGAACGTGGATCTGCTCGCAAGGAATGATTTCATTATATAGTTGAGCTTTTATTTGACGGCATCCGTGGCGCATTTTTAGGACGGTGTCAATGCAGTCGTGCCACGTTGGTTGTATTTGATGAATTCAAGTAGTTAGATAAGGTTGCAGTAAATTAGTCCAATATTTTTACCGGATACCCCTTATCCAGTACAGTACAAGATTCAATGGGGCGTCAATGACGCCGCGACATTGACGTCACGACATTGTCGCCTCGATAGAGCGACCTAAACAATGTTATTAGGTTACCAGACTTGCTGGAATCCAGGACTACTTTTACAGGAAAACTTAAAGAAATATATTTTTTTGCAGCAGATTTAATTTTTAAGTCGTTGGGTTCTTCAAGTGGTTTTGAAAATACCATGCCAGACATATTAAAAATTAAGTCTTGCCGGAAGTTGTGAGTAAAAAATATCCGTGGACAGGCGGTTTAGTTTTTTTGTAAATAGTATTAATATTTATTTGTAATACATAATTATTTAAGAACCTGCTGAACGACCCGCCCACACCGACCACCGCGTCAACGTCAACGTCAATTTCGCGGCAACGTTACTGTCGAGGCGGCAGCCACTCTGCTTAAAAGTCCAGCTTTAAGCTAGATTAAAAATAAAGTAACTTAGCGCAACTGTTAGTAAGTAAGTGCAAGTGCGGTGTTTTCTCATTACTATGTCACGTAGGATTCGACCACATTTACCGACAACACTAAGGCTTATAACACGAAAGTGATGCGCTTAGCGGGAAGCGGTTGAATAGTAGCTTAGGTCTTTGTAATTTTGAGTGCTCAGCAGTCTAGATTTTGTGCGGGCAAGATATACTTTGCAAGGCCTTAGGGGCCATCTATAAATTACGTCACACATTTAGGGGGAGGGGGGGGGGGGGTCAAGCGATCTGTGACACTAGAACAAAATAATGGCGATTTTCATAGTAATAAGTGTGACAAGGGGGGGGGGAGGGGTCCAAATTGATCGAAATTGGTGTGACGTCATTTATGGATGACCCCTTATTATGGCCCACCACACATTACATGACAGATTTTTAATTAAGCAAAAAAACGAGCACTTTTCGAGGCGCCAGGCCTCTCGGACTGCGAAGCTGTGGGCGAGGGGCTTCTTTGCCCACGCCTACCTAAGACACTGTAGATAGAAATAACTCTGCCTTTGTCATTTGAAATTAGAGCAAACGATCGAGAACCGTTTTCTAGGCAGGGTGAGCTCTATGGCACCCAAACGAGCAAATCCGTCGCCATTAAAAGCGGCACAAAAATCTGCCCGCGCAAACATCCATTACTTAACTATGACGAAAGCGAGGAGCGGAGTGCGGTAATGCCCCTGTCAATTAGCCAAATTAAATATAGCGCTGGTCTGAAATTAATATCACTTTTTACACCGCCAATTTGCGCCTTCGTACGGCGAGAATATGCAGGCGCTCATTATCGCGGGGAAACAGCTTTTACGGTTTACGAGTGTCATTTTGTTTATGAAAGATTTTTATTGTGGGTGTTTTTGCTCAAGTGTTAATGTGGGTTGTTGAGCGTTATGGGGAGAGGGGGAGGCAGTGGAACGTATTTTGATTCGCAATAGACATTGAGTGGATTAAAAGAAACAACATACGAGTACATTAACGTCTGGAGGTATATAAGAAGAACATAACTATAGATGAAATGAAACGTTGGACGTTCGAAGTCTATGTATAGAGATGGATGAATGTCAATCTGAAAGTGTTTACTTACAAGCATCTCTATTTAAAACAGACATGATGGTAAGTATTTCGCGTTCGTTAACCCGTTTTTATTTTTGTTTAGTTGTTGTAATCAAATCGACCCGACACTGGCTTAATCAATCGTCATAGCCATGCAAAAAATAAAAATTAAAAAAAAAAAATAGACATGATCTCCCTGCACCGTCTTTAATTGTCAAGTAAAGTTTGGATTCAAAATTAGGAACATCTATCATTTTTTACGAAAATGTTACATCCCAAAAATATTGCAAATACGTCAAATTCTCCAATTTCTTCCTAGTTACCTTCGTCAAAAGTGTTTTTTTAACTTTTGTTTGAATTTCAGATACACGCTCAATTGAAATCACAGCAAAAAGTGACATTAAAAATATCACGCCAACAAATCTACTCGAATCTTTTCAACAGCCGCTTTAAATCCGTGCCGCAACATAAACAAAAAAAAAAAAACGTTCCCAGGAATGAAACTGAAGAGTCATTACTTTTTGGTAATTAAAACCTTTAATTTACCGAAAAATTAGTTTACCGCCCTATGGCCTCGTTAAGTAAAATGTACGCTTTTAACGGCTGTCAAAATTTCAGGGCGCGCCGTTGGAGAGCGGAATGGTGGCTTTATTGGCGTATTGGGTTTAACAGGGACACAAAACACGCCATACGCTCCAGATTGGGGTTTTAGACTGCTAAGTGCTATCTTGGTGACGTATGTAGGTATATACTAGTGTGTTGCTACAATGCTTATAAAATAAACTGTCTGACAAAACAGTTGTATGAAACTGTTATTGGTCTATACGTGGAAATTGAATGTCTAACACCGTATTATTCACCTGTATTATAATATAATCGTTGTTTTCTAGTAACCAATCAATCAATCAAATCAAAACGTTTTTCTGCAAGTAGGCCACAAAAGGGCTCTTTGACATGTCACTTTTTTAAAACTACCAGCGCTTTCGGAAGGACCATCATTGTCAAGAAGAATCCGCAAGAAACTTGGCAGAAAGTCATCTTTTCAAACTTATGATGAATACTTACAAACAAAAAAAAATATACAACATAAAACTAAAGAGAAATTATATACAGGGATGTATGGGACCCCTTACTTAAGAAACTAAAACTAAACATCTTAAATAACAATAACTATTACTACGTTCAGTGGAACGTTACATACAATTCAATTGATAACGAGTTGCAATTGACGGCCCATGTTGACAAAATTGTTCGCAAGGCTTATAGTATGCTCGGATTTATATTTCGGCAGAGCAGAGATTTTAAAGATCCTAACACAATGATTGTGTTATGTAATGCATATGTTAGATCTTACTTGGAATATGCCTCTACCGTATGGAATCCTCATTTTGCCGTCCATATTAATGCAATAGAAAAGATTCAAAATAAATTTATTAAGCGGATGAAGTATAAATTCAAAGATTTTAAAACAAACAATATTATATCTCTTCAACTTCGACGTGAAATTAGAGTTCAAACTGCAGTGTTTAAAATCCTAAATGGGTTGCTGGACTCGCCTGCCCTTCTCTCAAGCATATCTCTGCGCTGCCCCGAACGCCGCACCCGATCTTCCACCTTATTCGCACTACCTTTCCATCGAACTGCATATGCAAGGAACATATTTTTCATTCCATCAGTACAAAAATTTGTCTCTGTAATTAAAAGATAATAAAAATTATATAAATAAAAAATGTGAAAAAATAACATTGTTATCTAATTATAATTTAATTAATTTTATTTTATTCATGAGCATGATTACATATCAACTGTGATAAGTTGAGTCGTTTGAACTCGCCTTTTGTTGGCTGAATTTGTGCATGGTATTTTACTGCTTTTGCTTTTACTTATATACACATAGAATATTTCCTTAAATTATTTTAGTAATGTAATTAATCAATTGTAAAAAATAAGTCTTTCTGAGCAACCATAATGCTGCCCTGCAGACCCTAAAACGCAGTAAGAGCAAAAAAGCGATTTGACCATTATGTTCCTTACGCTGTACTTGTTAGTTCAATATTCAACAAACGTAAAAACCTATTACTGCGTTTTAGAGTCTGCAGGGCAGAATGTTATAATTCACTAGTGGAAACTACTTTGGCTTTTGTATTATCTAAATTTCAAATAATCACAAATGTTATTTTTCGCTGTTTGTTTCCCATTATCAATAAATAAATAAATAAATTTGGAATTATGTATTTATGGGCAGCTTTACCAGCGTTTCAACCACTAGGTATTAGTTTCTTGGCAAGTTAGTATAAAATTTAAAAAAAAAGTGCTGTAAGCACACCGTATCGTTGTGCAAAAACCTTCCGTTCTGTGCGGCTCATTTCTTCAACATATGCGACAGAATACTGTTAGCTGTTGAAATGCCAGTAGAACTACCCATATAACGAAAACTGGTTAATTAGATTCTTATTGGTTAGATTCTTGTAAGTACAGTCTCAACAAGGGATTACACACGGAATCTGGCAGTGTAATACTAATCGGCAGGCTTATTGTCTGACGCGCTAGCGCTTGCTTTCGCAATCACTATTTCCTTCTGTCAAACGGTATAAGGTGGTGACGGAAAGAGATGGTGATAGCGAAGGCAAGCGTCCGCGCATTAGACAATACGGCCTCGGGTTATGTATGTATTACTCAGCTAAATTATGAATAGTAGGGTGGCTTAGCATTCGCGTGTTGTGACTGTACGGCGCTTTTAAGTCAACTTTAGTCTGGTCTCATAAAGTTGTTTGAAACAACAGACTTGTACTTAGGTATTAGTTTGTAACAATTTCGATTTCTACGATACGGCTCGTATTCTGTGGCCTATTTTCCGTTTCATAGTAAATTAGGTAAGTATACTCATTTAATAATTCCAGTCACCAAAGTAAAGAAACTATGCCACAAAAACTTTCTACGCTATTCAATTTCGATGTATAACTGGGGAACTGCTTAAATTTACAAGCTTTATTTGTGTTTAAAAGGTAGTGCGCAGATTTTATCGCTGTCTTATAAAACATGTTTCTACAAAATTGACTAGCCATATCTAAGACGTGTTAAGGTTTTATGTAATAAGTTAATGAGATAGTATTATTTTATTTTATACGAAGAGGCGACGAAGTTAACGCGTCATCTTGAACGCTGACGTACTTACCGTTCTTAACGTTCTTGGATAGCCCCCTCTATTTAAAAAAAAGTTAAAATAATGTTAAAGTATTAGTTGGTTTTTAACAATGATATTTTAAGTGTAGATACTTTATATGTTCACATGATGCCCAAAAAAAATGCTCCGCACGCGGCAGCAGGCACACTCACATACAAGTTTCATTTTACTTACATTTTATTACATTGACAGACGGTTTAAGAGATATGACTTCATTAAGACGATATGAAGAAAAAAGACAAAGATAGTTTATCACTTGCGCGCAAGTGTAATGCCTGCTACACATTGTAACGATATATCGTAGCGATTAATCTGTGCAAACCAATTTGCGCAGATTTATCGATCGTGTGTATGACAATCATCTGCAACGATTTGAAGTCATACACACGATCGATAAATCTGCGAAAATTGGTTTGCACAGATTAATCGCAACGATATATCGTTACATGTGTAGCAGGCATAAGCAAACGTAAGGAGCAAACGCAACGTACGGAGTTCCGACTGATTCCAATAGTCACAATGAGGACCATTTCGCGGCACACGTTTTGGTGCGTTGGAGGCGTATCTACCTCTTTTTTGTTATATAATATCATTGGTTTTTAACTTAAAATATTACCACACAGAAACGCATTACCGGGATATTAAGTATCCTATGTCTCAATTCAGATTTTTCCTATTTTTACATCCGAACATATACGCTTTCTCACTTGTAATATTATTAGGATATTTTCTTCTACTACCGCAGGTATGTGTAAGCCATCAAGTACTAAATGCTTAGCAAGCAGTGCACATTAAACATCTTTAGTGTTACGGTAATATCCATTATCTGGTCTGGAGTGCTCTACAGTAAGCACTAGACTGAGTGCTCGGTCTACTAGATTGTTCTCGGTCTACTAGACTATGGAGCGCTAATTAATATTACTCTAGGTTAGTAGGGCATGAAGATTTAGTAAGGCCTGTGCTAATTTCTGACCGGTTTAGTAAACAGAAAATGTACTATGTGGCCTAGTGCTTTTACCTGTGGCCTTTCAAGCAGAAGGTTGTGGGTTCAAATCCCGGCTCGCACCTCCGAGTTTTCATCTCGTGATAATGGCTGCTGCAATGTGGCCGAAACGTCGAGGTAAATATTGTTTGCGTGATAAGTCCCGTTTAGTATAACAATTAAGAATGTAAATCACGAAAGTTTAAAACAGTATAATGTTTTTGGTGTTCCAGCCTACTCTTTGGTTCTGTTTCACACCGCAATGATAAAAAAAAAACAAATATGTAGGTAATTTAGATAATATATCCAACCCAACCGACATTCAAACTATTGACCACATCTATTTTAAGTTTAATTGAGAAACTAAAAAAAAAACTAACGCTACTTATTTACCAAGTAAAATAAATAGAATACCGAATGAAATAGCACAAATAAACTTGTCACGCTATCGTGAAACGTGTTATAGGAAATTCAAAATTAATCGACCCGTTATTAGAGGCAACCGAATAGCTTCAAGGCACAGATGTGTAGATAATCCTTGCCTCGAACAGCGCTATACAAGGTTTGTTCCGCTTTAGCGGGACCCCAATAAGTGTTGAGCGTTGTAACAGACTGGGACATCATGTACAAACGGGATAGGTAACAGGGTTATTGGATTTACGAGGTAAATAACATTTTTAGTTGCGAGTTTGATGGTCTAGAGCACACATACTCTTAAATTGTTTAGTTTTAAATAAATTACGTGTTCGAAATAAAATTAACACGTCAAATGCTGTGGAGAAATCTCACGTTACAATGCTTATGTCATTTAAGCTAGTTGCCCCTTCAATTTTTCTGTTTAGGTCTGTTCTCTATAGAAACAGTACGGAATTCATATAGATACAGATTACATTAATAATCTATATTATATTACCTTCCTATTTTATTTATTGTCACAAAAATTTAACATACTCTAGTGCAAGTCTAATTGAGCCATTATAGGTACACTCTAATATTTGCTTAGAGGTATTAAACTCAACTGCAGATTTCTTTTTTATACGAGCTCAATTACGTAAAATTGGTAATTGATCACTCAAAAGTTTTATGTACATGTATTGTATCGTATCAGATACATCATTTCCTACCAATACAATAATTGGAAGTGGAAATCTACAAAGAAATATTTTATGTCTATCCTATTTTTAGAATCAGAATCAGTATCAGAAATATTTATTTGTTAAACATAGGTAGAAAGAAGTCACAGGTGGAAAAAATATATAATTAGAAAATGTTTTTGAGTAAACTTACGGTTGTCAAAAGTAGGTGTCGATTCTAATGAATGTTATAAATACGATAGATTTCAAATACTCGGATTGTTCACTATCGTGTTTCATTATTAGAATGGATATTCGATACAATATATTGTGCGTACGGTGTCAAATTTAGTTTCGATACTTTCAAACCATCAGAATCACCGACCACCACTCTATTGACACTCAAAATTCACCGATAAAATTAGGGTTACTGCTCGGAATAAACCGATACCGATACCGGTGTAATGTTCGATAGCCATCTGCAAACAAGCGTAGATCGTTAAATGTAAATACGGCCCGACCCTGCACTCACACGGAATTTTCTATGGCGATTAATACCAATTTGAATTATGTTCGGAAACAATATCTGTTGTATAAATTGCTTGATCTTTGCCGCTTTGGGTTAGGACCGTTAGGCCTACGTACCTACATCTACCAGACGCCTTGTTTAACGCACCCGGAATCCATCGTTTTCTCCATTTCTTTCTGTCATACGCTCTATACTATGACCTATGATGACGGTAGAAAGAGTTAGTAAATGCGATCACAAGCGCCCACTAGTCGGACAATACAGCCACATGTGTCTTAAAATTAAGACGAAATATTTGTGCAGGTGCTTTGGCTTGGTAAATGTTTTTCATGATTTTTTTAATTATGGTTGACAAATGTTTCCAACATACATTGATTGATATTCAAAGACGTGATGACATTGTTGTCTAATATTTCATTCATAAAACGCCAACACAAATCTAATAAAGAAATGGTTATTTCTACCCATATCAATATTTCTACGACATAATACCAACGTGTCGTAAAAAATTAAAAAACTATACTTTCCGCGAAGCGACAGTAAAGAAATCGCTGAACAAGGCAACTAACGCCAATCCAATTTGTTCGCTATCCCCTCGCGTGCAAAGTGCGCAACGATTTATTTTGATTATAGCATTTTCTGGAGAAAACTAGCCATAAATTCGCGACGACGAGTTAATTAGTGTTCCCAATACCATTACCGGCTTTGACAGCCCTGCCGATCCGATGAGTTGATGTAATATTTTGGGCGTTGGCAAATTACGTGCCACTTTTACCGTGGGCGGTCGATAGGGTTAGCTAAAGAGAGTTATCACGTCTTGCGTGATTTTGATTTTACATAATTAAGGTATCTTTAAAACGATATATATATTGAAAATTATTAGGGAAGTGTTTGCAAGCAATTGAAGTTTTAATAGTTACAGTAACCATGCTTTCGAAAAAACTTGAAGTATGTTACTAAATTTTATTTCTGTAATTTATGTTGTACCTTCTAAAGGCGTAGTAAAATGTGGTTGTTACTTGCGCGAGTTGAAAACCCTAAATGTTTGTGCCTTTTGAAATGAGCCCCTAACAAGCCAGATTTAACTGACTGTTAACTTAATTACAGCTTTATGCCCTGAACTTCTGGACGCAGGCCATAGTAAATATACTCCCCGTGGACATTTTTGCACAAAACAGATCTTAATTTTATTACCACTTCCCTTAACTTTATGCATTAGTCCCTTTTGTTCATTAATCTACGTGACTTTAATTTGTATCATATTCTTAGGACAATAAGATACATATTGCAAAACAGTATCAGGGTAGAGTAAACAAATTGTTTTCAAACAAAAGTGTCATAATTATAATGACAGTCATAAACAGTTTTGTTATTCAGACAGTAGAAAACTATATGCTTGTGTCTTTGGGCGAGTAACTTTTATGCTAGCCAATGGGTTGTATGTTGAGTAAAGCAACCTGCTTGTGTGTTCTGACCTTATGATGTGAATTCTTTGATAGCCACAGACGTGATAAAGCTGACATCTCGCTCGTTTGTTGCAGGTATGACAGAGACCAATTGGCGCCTGATATTGGAGCTGTGTTGTGACGGCGTTGCAGCTTAGTCGTGTTAGTTAGTTTATGTAAGTACAATGCCGGTTCAGCTTTCAAGCCAGACATGGAGGATGCCTTATAGTGAATAGAAACATAAGACCAACCTTTGGTACTTTTATTCAAAGCTTATTGAGGCCTTTATTAAAAGAGCTGTCTATGCATTAATAACTTCACGAAGGTGCTGCTGTCTTAATTTGTTTTTTTTTTTTTCTAAAATGTGTATTTTTCCCCATACTTGTTATTCAAAAAAATCAAATCGGACATTATACCAATATTACTGATCAGTACCTATTTATGAACATTATTTTTATTGTTTTTATTTAACATGAACACTACTATTTATTTACTTTTACAACCTCGACACCTACAACCAATTGCAAATTGAAAAAGTCCGAAACTCTCTTAAAGCTGTGCCATTTTTACGAAATGCAAGCTTCCATTATCTGAACGCGTTAAGTGCCCCATCAGCATTTCAAGGGTTATCCTTTCAATCCCTTCATCACGAAACACCCTGTAAACTGCAACCATCTTAAGGGTGATTTCAAATCTGTGCAAGTATCCCGTAATTTTTTTGGGCCACAATTTACAATTTGTTTAAGTGCCCTTTGCAATTTGAATTTTAATTAAGAAGCGATAAGGGGCAATTTTACTTGCGCGGAGTTAATTAAGCAGTGTTGGTACCTAATAACACGCCATAAGGAATTAACACTGAGTTATGCTAATAAACATATTTTTTTGTCACGCAATATTTTTGTAGATTTTAGTGTAGATCGAGCCAGGACAACAAATCTATCTTGACGGGATACCTTTTAACGCATTCAGAGCCTTGAACGCATACCAGCCGTACACTGACTTTTAACGCTAGGTGAAAGCATTGGCTCTGCGTTCATATAACTATGAACCACTATGAACGCTTATATATGGGTTTAATGCACCGTGCGAAGTCAAATAAAGAAAAAAAAATACTACTGTGATCGCGTTAAGATTCGTGTGGAGACCGAGTAAGGGTATTAGATGCATTTTAAAAAGGCACCTACTCGCGCTAAAAAGTAAAAAAAATATTTTTTTTTTTTAGCCTGTTATGGTGTCCCACTGCTGGGCAAAGGCCTCCCCTCTTGACCTCCACAACTCCCGGTCCGGTGCAATGTCAGGCCAGTCCTTTGCGTACACGACCAAATCGTCCCTCCATCTCCTTCTAGGTCTGCCTCGTTGTCGCTGGCCGTTCTCCGGCACCCACCAAGTGACTGTATGAGCCCACCTTTGTGGGTGCATGCGACAGACATGTCCGGCCCAGTCCCACTTTAGCTTAGCAGTCTTTTTCCCAACGTCGGTTATGCGTGTTTTTGAGCGCAGCGTGGTGTTCCGGATTTTATCTAGCCTTTTCACACCTAATATGCTGCGCTCTATTGCTCTTTGGCAAACCTTAAGCTTGGACTTTTGACTTTCGGTCAGAGACCATGTTTGGGCACCGTAGGTTAGGACGGGCAGGATACACATGTCGACGAATTTTCGCTTAAGTGTTAACGGAAGGTTTCCCTTCATAAGCTCTTTCATGGACCAGGAGCTCTTCCAGGTGTTTTCGATGCATAAATTATATATTAAAGTTAAATATTTTTTTACTATGAAAGAGTCACCTTTTCGAACTAGTTTTTTATAACAAGTTTTCCATTTACCTTTTTAATTTTACTTTAGTAGATTCACTTAGTCAAGTGCTGCCTGTATGTTTGAAATAGTAAGAGTAAATTAAATTTCTAACCCATAATTGCTAAATTATACAAACCCACTCACATTTGAATAATATATACTCCCCTGTACCTGAAGTCGTGTTTTTCTGCGTGGAAATGGCACACGCAAAGTTTAGCATATGTATGTTGTTTAATTGCCAGGTTCTAAGTTACTTAATATTGAAAGAAATCGTAGAACCTCTAATGGCCGTAATAAACTTATTTTATACGGCCACAATATGCACCTGAAAATGTTTAATGGGCTGAAAAATTACCATTAAAATACTGGTTTCAGGAAATTGTGGTAAAAGAGTACTTAGAGAAAATTGTACTTAATTGCTATTAACTAAATTGTCACTTAAGGTTTGCCTGATTTTATCATATGTGGTTGAGACAACGGTCGGGCTCTAAAGTATCTTATGTTATGAGTTACGAAAATCGACTAATAATATGTCCGTTAAATTTAAAATCCCAATTACTAAGAACCACAACCGCCACGCGTGGTTTGGAATACGGTAGAAAAATAACAATTGATTTTTCATCACACTTGCTCGTCAATGGTGTTATTCCATGCCTGTATACTAAATGACAATGGCCTAAATTGTTCTTAAGGGAGTTATGGATTTACGTACAATTTTTCTACCCAAGGGAGTTCTAACTTTAGTTTTAAAATTTGCAAACAAGTAATTTCAGACTAAGGAGGTTTCAAGTCAGCCAGCGTTTTATTTATTATCTTTAAAACTTAGCTATAACCCAAATTTTACAACACAAAACTTATCTACGCTTCATGAAAATTCGTTATTTTTATATTTTAAATTTATAACAAATAGTTTTGCAATAATTTTAGTAATATTTTTTTAAAATGTTGGTAGAATCTGGCCGTATGACCTTTCGAATTCTAAACTAAACACAGTTTACATTATCTATGGTAGATGACTCGAAAAAGTGACACTCTGTATTGGCGGGTAGCCATTATTTTATTGAATTTAAGTGTTTAGCGACAAAATAATTTTATTTTTGGTTTTTATTTCTCGCAATGTGATGAAAATCATTGTGTGTATCACGGGCAGTAAGGGGATTACAAACTCGAGTCATTAAAAGCCCTCCGCCTTCGGCGTCGGGCTTCTAATAGACCCTCGTTAGCAATCCCCTACTTACGGCCCTAGATGCACAATGTACTATTAGTTTATAGTCATTAGTCATTAATAATGACTCATTATCGTTAGATTTTCGTAATACGCGGGAAACAGAGGTTGAAACTCAAAACACGTTTCATAATTATTATGATGGGAAATGCGTTAAAATTAATGTTTAATTTATATATGTCTCAACAAGCAACATACATCCAAACGGATTAGCTCGTTGAAATGGCAATAAGCAGACCGTTGGGGCCGAAAAGTTGTCAAATGGAGACCACGGACTGGCAAGCGCAGCGTGGGACGTTCACCAGCGAGATCGACTTATGATAGTGAAAATAAACTTATCACTCACGTCTTAAACTGAGTTTAACTCGACATCTTTCGGGCTAATCCGTAGCCCTTCTTCCCGGAGTCACACGTCACGGGGGGCTGCCAATCGCGCACTGCGCGCTACCGCCCAGTATGCTTAGTATAAGTTTTACTTCACCAAAATACTTCTCGATCGCGTTTACGTAAAAATTTCAATTCTATGGAAACATGGACGCGCGTGCGCGGAGGCGCTGTCCATGTTTCCATAGTAATTGATTTTTTTTACGTAAACGCGATCGAGAAGTATTTTGGTGAAGTAAAACTTATACTAAGCATACTGGTCGCGCGGCTTCTCGACCCAACTGACAGCGACACACAACTACCCCCGTTTTCATCATCACTTGTCATTGTCAAATGTAGGGTAGCACACAACACTAACAACATCACTCACTCTATGAGTGAGTCTCACGGTAGTTTCATGTTTAAAGTCGACTTATGATTTGGTAAAGGTTGCAGGTTTACGTTGGATGCAAGCCTGTATCAATGAGGGCGGCCATTGCCCAGCAATGGATGTCCTACTTCTGAAATGATGATGATTATGAACTCATAACAGTTTATCACAATCCAATGTTTTTGTTTGCGACCGTGTAATTCCCAATTCTGGGTTTAGCCTTTTGTTAATGCAACATGAATTTAACATCTTATGAATTTCAATTGAAATGTAAAGAAAATTTGAAAATCCTAAACTGGGCCACAGGAAAACCAACTGAGTTCATTTCCTCATAATATAAATACGAATAAACTTCTGTTTCTACTCATTTCAGAACTTATTCCGAAGAAATATCAGAGCAACCTTCACAACTTTGAAAAGGTCACCCAAATTTAATGTCCTAATTAATCCGAATAACAGAATTAGTTAATTAAATGAACTTTTTGTGATTGCCCACGATCAATTTAGATTTTGAGATAATCACCAACTGGGAAAGTGTCAAATACATAAAATTTAAAAAGAATAATGGACAGAATACACAATAGTCATTTCACATGAGTAATGTCATTTGCGGTGAAACTATTAATCATACGACCTTTTTTGATCGTCTAATCTACAGATTGCTGTAGGTTAGGTATGTTTATTTTATAGCAATCCTGTAACGTTAATGAGTTATAAAGGAGTCAAAAGGCTCAAAATGGTTCGTGTAATATTACACACGGCGCTGCTTCGCCAGTTCCTTTTGCTTAAACTTGCCTTGACACACTGCGGCGTGTCTAGATTTGTGAGCAAATTACATTAAACAAAATGACCATTACGTATTTTGTCCATTATTGTTTCCAAACTTGATGTAATTTGATGCATAAACGAGAGGGGCAACGCTATATTCACATCTCAGGTATGAAATTAAATGCAATACACGATTTCGAACGATCGGATATATTATATTGTGTTTGTGTCTAATGAAAATGAATGTGTCTGGTATATTCTTTGTGCCCCTGCTTCTTTGTGTACTATATTATGTAAGCAGTAAAAAAGCCGTCATTATTGGTGCGTCCCGTGCCGAAGTAACGAGGAAGGTGGACTTACCCTTCTTCGTCGCCGACCTCGCTGACTGGCCACGGGTGAATTTGTTGAAGGAGGCACTGCACAAGTCACCGCTAAGTATTGTTATTGAAAGTTTTTTTATGCTGCAGAAGCTCGGATAATTAATTATATTTTGCCACACGCAACACAATAACAGCATTCTTTATTTATTTTATAAAGATGAAGTGACAGTGAATGACGTGTACCGTGGCATCAGGGGCTTATGGCCAGGCTTGCCCACCTCCTTGCACACGGCAAAATGGCGCAACCATTTATTTTACTTCTGATCCTTTAATTGAAACTTGGAGTGAACAAACTGTTCTACGTAAATTTTGTTACTTAAATCTAGAATTATTAACTTAAAATACCATCGTATTACGATACGATGAAGTCAGAACTTGCGAGGGAATGTTATGTTGCGTTCGTTTAAAATTTTACGTTTGAATTTAGGTTATTAATATATTTATTGTTATGCTTTAATAGTTTATAACGGAGAATAGAGTACAGACATACGTTTAAATAAAAATCAAAACGCTAATGCAGTGATAGTGAAATAAACGGATAACTCACATATTTAATCGAGTTTAATTGGACATGTCTTGAACTAATTCGTAGCTCTTCCTCGCACATCTTACGGTAGCTGCTACAAAACGCGCACTTCGCTTTGTTCAAAATGATAATGCAGTGTTTGTTATCATTTTCGTAAGTATATATATGGCTAAAGACTATTGAAAGCGTTAGAACTTTTATTATCTTTTCCGATACACTCTTGCGTACTAAAAAACGTTTAACTTCAAACGCACCGCATAAGTTACGGCTTAAACACCCTATTTTTAACAATCCCCGCTCCAAAACAAAACCTCAGATTACCCGGCATCGAAATAAAAACTCCTGTAAATGTACAAGTTGCTAAGTCTGCTAGGAACTTTTAATGCGTCGGGAAATAAATCGGGCTATTCATCTTTATAACCTTTGGGTGCCGAATGCTCGACTAATGCTCTCGCGAAATAACCGAGTAATTCCACAGAAAAGGTTTTTAGATACGCGTGGATTGATGGCGTGCGAGCTGATACTGCTAACGGATGCTTGAGACGGGAGCTGAGTGCTAGTTCGGTCGGATATGGTTAATTTGACATTGTTTTATGAACTGATGAAAGCTCGATCATCGGGATATAGTCGGTATAGTATTATCCGTCAAACGTGTCCTTGATTTGAAGCAATCCTCTCTATGCCAACTTTGATAATCAATCCTGCAAGCAGCAATGTAAATCAAAATTGATTCGTGGCAAACCAACAAGACATTGTAGGACACCAGTTGCAATGATTATGCAATCTGTTTTCCAAACTGTGTCTGCGTTTGATGTACACTTTGGCGTGCGAACCTCGAACATTTGCTTAGTCTCCCAAACATTTGTATGACCAGGGCTCAATTGCATAACAAAGTACAAGTAATATTACAAGCTAGCTAGCTAATATTAACTAGAAAGGGAGTTCCGCTTGTAATATATAATATACTAGCTTTTGCCCGCGGCTTCGCTCGCGTGTACCATGAGAATTCCAAAGCACCAAGATATCAAGCAAGCAAGCATGCAAGCAAAGATTGCTTGCGTGACAATGGGACCATCTCAGGAGCATATTATATTCTTTCAAATACTAAAATAATTTTTAAAATCGGTCCACAATTGACCGAGAAATCGGTGAACATACCTACATAAAAAAATACATAAAATAAAATGCATAACCTCCTCCTTTTTTTGAAGTCGGTTAAAGAGCTCTTTGCGGCCTACTTACAGTATAAACTTATGAATTTTGAAATTTTAGCTTACAATCAGTAAAACGCAAAATCCCGTATTTTCCCGTTCCCGTAAGAATTTCGGGAAATTCTTTCTTAATACTCCCCTACACTCCCCAAGAAACCCACTTGCCAAATTTCAGCTTTCTACGGCCAGTAAAACGAAAAATCCCGTTTTTTCCCGTTACCGTAGGAATTTTGGAAAGTTCTTTCTCAATGCTCCTCTACACTCCCCAAGCAACCTCATGCCGAATTTCAGCTTTCTACGAACAGTAAAATGAAAAATCCCGTTTTTCTCGTTCCCGTGGGAATTTTGTATAGTCCTCCCTTAATGCTCTTCTACACTTCCCAAGCAACCTTCATGCCAAATTTAAGCTTTTTACGACCAGTAAAACGAAAAATCCCGTTTTTTACCGTTCCCGTGGGAATTTTGGAAAGTCCTCTCTTAATTCTCCTCTACACTCTCCAAGCAACCTAGATGCCGAATTTCAGCTTTCTACGACCAGTAAAACGATAAATCCCGTTTTTTCCCGTTCCCGTGGGAATTTTGGAAAATCCTTCAAACTGTTTTTTACTATTATAATTACCTACTTCTATGGCAAATTTCAAGAGTCTAGTAATTATAGTTCATAGGATCCCGTTGAACTGAATATATAAATCCCGTTTTTTCCTTATCCCGTGGGAATTTTGAAAAATCCTGAAATCAATGTTTTAACTAATGTAATACCTACTTGTGTATCAAGTTTGAAGAGTCTAGTTATTATAGTTAATGAGATAGGGTCACTCGGAATCGATTATATAAATCCCGTTTTTTCCCGTCCCCGTGGGAATTCCCAAAAATCCTGGATGCCTAAATTGTATAAGGTATCTATGTGCAAAATTTCAAGTCTCTAGGTCCAGTGGTTTGGGCTGTGCGTTGATATATCAACAGTCATTTAGTTTAATTAGACATTTCAACCCCATTCAGGGAGATGGTATTTTACGTCCGCCACATCGGATTTTAAAACCGTTGTTGTTTTCATAACCAGCGACCCGATAAACCATAGAAACAACACCCATGTTGATTTTCAGACTTTGTTACCCCTTTCCCCCCTTTTAGGGGTTGAATTCTCAAAAAACCTGAAACACGTGTTTACTCATTTACCATTAGGAGTACTTCTGTGAAGTTTCGAATAAAATAGTCGAACTAATCTTGTTTCCCCATACAAACTTTGGACCCCCTTTTCACCCCCTTAGGGAGTGAATTTTGAAAAATCCTTTCTTAGTGCACCCCTAGACCTTATAAGGAACCTACATGCCAAATTTGGAATCTCTAGGCCCAGTGGTTTGGGCTGTGCGTTGATATGTCAGTCAGTCAGTCAGTTTCTTCTTTTATATATTAAGACTAGCTTTTGCCCGCGGCTTCGCTCGCGTGTACCATGAGAATTCCAAAGAACCAAGATATCAAGCAAGCAAGCATGCAAGCAAAGATTGCTTGCGTGACAATGGGACCATCTCAGGAGCATATTATATTCTTTCAAATACTAAAATAATTTTTAAAATCGGTCCACAATTGACCGAGAAATCGGTGAACATACCTACATAAAAAAATACATAAAATAAAATGCATAACCTCCTCCTTTTTTTGAAGTCGGTTAAAGAGCCCTTTGCGGCCTACTTACAGTATAAACCTATGAATTTTGAAATTTTAGCTTACAACCAGTAAAACGCAAAATCCCGTTTTTTCCCGTTCCCGTAAGAATTTCGGAAAATACTTTCTTAATACTGGGAAAGTTCTCTCTCAATGCTCCTCTACACTCCCCAAGCAACTCATGCCGAATTTCAGCTTTCTACGACCAGTAAAACGAAAAATCCCGTTTTTTCCCGTTCCCGTGGGAATTTCGGAAAGTCCTCTCTCAATGCTCCTCTACACTCCCCAAGCAACCTCATGCCAAATTTCAGCTTTCTACGACCAGTATAACGAAAAATCCCGTTTTTTCCCGTTCCCGTGGGAATTTTGGAAAGTCTTCTCTCAATGCTCCTCTACACTCCCCAAGCAACCTCATGCCGAATTTCAGCTTTCTACAACCAGTAAAACGAAAAATCCCATTTTTTCCCTTTCCCGTGGGAATTTTGAAAAGTCCTCTCTTAATGCTCTTCTACACTTTCCAAGCAACCTACGTGCCGAATTTCAGCTTTCTACGACCAGTAAAACGATAAATCCCGTTTTTCCCGTTCCCGTGGGAATTTTGGATAGTCCTATCTTAATGCTCTTCTACACTCCCCAAGGAACCTACCTACTTGCCAAATTTCAGCTTTCTACGACCAGTAAAACGAAAAATCCCGTTTTTTCCCGTTCCCGTGGGAAATTTGGAAAGTCCTCTCTCAATGCTTCTCTACACTCCCCAAGCAACCTCATGTCGAATTTCAGCTTTCTACGACCAGAAAAACGAAAAATCCCGTTTTTCCCGTTCCAGTGGGTTTTTTGGATAGTCCTTTCTTAATGCTCTTTTACACTCCCCAAGGAACCCACTTGCCAAATTTCAGCTTTCTACGACCAGTAAAACGAAAAATCCCGTTTTTTCCCGTTCCCGTGGGAATTTTGGAAAGTCCTCTCTCAATGCTCCTCTACACTCCTGAAGCAACCTCATGCCGAATTTCAGCTTTCTACGACCAGTAAAACGAAAAATCCCGTTTTTTCCCGTTCCCGTGAGAATTTTGAATAGTCCTCTCTTATTGCTCTTCTACACTTCCCAAGCAACCTACATGCCGAATTTCAGCTTTCTACGACCAGTAAAACGAAAAATCCCGTTTTTTCCCGTTCCCGTGGGAAATTTGGAAAGTCCTCTCTCAATGCTCCTCTACACTCCCCAAGCAACCTCATACCGAATTTCAGCTTTCTACGACCAGAAAAACGAAAAATCCCGTTTTTCCCGTTCCAGTGGGAATTTTGGATAGTCCTTTCTTAATGCTCTTTTACACTCCCCAAGGAACTCACTTGCCAAATTTCAGCTTTCTACGACCAGTAAAACGAAAAATCCCGTTTTTTTCCGTTCCCGTGGGAATTTTGGAAAGTCCTCTCTTAATGCTCCTCTACACACCCCGAGCAACCTCATGCCGAATTTCAGCTTTCTACGACCAGTAAAACGAAAAATCCCGTTTTTTTACGTTCCCGTGGGAATTTTGGAAAGTCCTATCTCAATGCTTCTCTGAACTCCCCAAGCAACCGCCGAATTTCAGCTTTCTACGACCAGTAAAACGATTAATCCCGTTTTTTCTTTATCCCGTGGGAATTTCTGAAAATCCTTTTAACTGTTTTTCACTATTATGATTACCTACTTCTATGCCAAAATTGAAGAGTCTAGTAATTATGGTTCATAGGATTCCGTTGAACTGAATATATAAATCCGGTTTTTTTCTTATCCCGTGGGAATTTTGAAAAATCCTGAAATTAATATTTTAACTAATGTAATACCTATTTTTATATCAAATTTGAATAGTCTAGTTATTATAGTTATTGAGATAGGGTCACTCGGAATCGAATATATAAATCCCGTTTTTTCCCGTTCCCGTGGGAATTTTGAAAATTCCTCTCACAATGCTCCTCTACACTCTCCAAGCAACCTTCATGCCGAATTTCAGCTTTCTACGACCAGTAAAACGAAAAATGCCGTGTTTTCTTTTTCCCGTGGGAATTTCCGAAAATCCTTAAAACTGTTTTTCACTATTATAATTACCTACTTCTATGCCAAATTTGAAGAGTCTAGTAATTATAGGATTCCGTTAAACTGAATATATAAATCCCGTTTATTCCTTATCCCGTGAGAATTTTGAAAAATCCTGAAATTGATGTTTTCATTATTGTAATACCTACATGTGTATCAAATTTGAAGAGTCTAGTTATTATAGTTACTGAGATACGGTCACTCGGAATCGAATCTATAAATCCCGTTTTTTCCCGTTCCCGTGGGAATTCCCGAAAATCCTTCCTTAGTGGATGCCTACATTGTATAAGGTATCTATGTGCAAAATTTCAAGTCTCTAGGTCGAGTGGTTTGGGCTGTGCGTTGATATATCAACAGTCAGTCAGTCAGTCAGTTTAGAATTTTATATATATAGATTTGCTTATAGTAGTAGGTATACAGGGTTATTTGTAATTCACTAGCATCCTTTTAACCCTAAACTCCTACCATTTAAACAAATGTTTTTTGTTATACGACTTTTTAAAATGGAGTACATTTTTTTTCCATACACGGCACAGAGTATCGTAAAAATACAGGTAATCTCAAATTTTCAAAACGTTATTACACCAAAAATATAAAGTTATGACAAAAGTCGTAAAACAAAAAAGATTTGTTTAAGTGGTAGGAGTTTAGGGTTAAAAGGATGCTAGTGAATTACAAATAACCCTGTATAATATATTTGCTTATCATGAGCATAGACATGCGTTTCTTACGTTACGGCGTTTAATATCCGTGCAAACATTTGTACAGTGTAATGCTGGCACTTCACTTGGCGTATTTCACGAAATGTTGCGTGTGCGAGAGAGCAGCACTATACCGATTCTAGCGTGAAAGACGGAGATGGCAATAGCGCAACGCGAACACGCAACGCCAAGTGAAGTGCCACCATAACAATATGCGTCCATTTGAGTAATCCATGGGTGTCATATTTGTGACAGATATTTTTGTTACTGCATAACGTGTTGACAAAACAATATTTTTTTAATATACGTTGTATTGTGTTAATTTTTTTATGTCTGTACAATTTTTATTCCTACTAAAAACAAGTAACCAAGCATGCAAAGTAAGATAAGGTTGCCTAATGTAAATTCGGCCTTAAATGCGGGAAACAGCCTAGGTATTCCTTTGCGTGGGTGCAGCGTCTGCAAATACTATACACTGGTTTAAATAGAAAATTAAACAAGAACTCTATAAATACCACCCGTGGTGAATGAAACGACCTAAAACATTTAAGATGAATACGTCAATTCGACTCGGATTCGCTGTAAATATGACGTCATCGTTGCTCTTTGTGGCGGAACCGCCAAAAAGGAGACTATTAGAGCTTAGTTAATGGATCTATTTTGTGTTATACCGGTTAGAGTATTAAAATAAAACTTAGAATGGCTTTGACCTTATAAATAATATTAAAAAAAACTTCGAATGGCGTGAATCTTAGATTATGTATCAATGGTCCAGTCCTTGTCCAGCCGTGGACGTCCTACGGATGATGATGATGATGATATGCTACTAAGTAAACTGGTGAGTGGCAAACGATTGTCTGTCGCGGCGGTCGGGGAAATCTTTGTCAGGCAACGGCAAGGTCACGCGCCGCTTTTTTGATTAGAAGTAGCAAAAAATACACGCCATATCTCACTACGCTTTTCGCTCTCACTTGTGATATTTCGAGATTTATCCAAACCACATCCTGAGAGGGGTTCATCTAAAACCTCACCACATCGTATGTTTGAAATTCATCTGCACTGGGCCTGCGGTGGAACTGTCAGCCTAACAGCCCGTCAGGTCTTCGCGAGACCGGCGGCAGCGGCGAGTATTTTATCAGTTCATTGCGTGTCTCGCCAGATAAGCACTGAGCGACGAGCGTCTCGGCCGCGCAATGAACGGAGAAAACGCTCTTCGCTGCCCCGGTCGCGCGATGTCGTGTCCGAGCCATAAAACTGCTTAATGCAGTTGAGACCAACGGCACGAGAGCAGTCGTGTCGCGGTTGGAGTAGACTTCAACCCGAATGCTCTGAATTTTGTATTGAAACTGCAGATCACCCAACAGCGACCGCTTGAAGCTGTTGGCACTGACTGCTCTAGGCAGTCCGTCTATGGAGGCCCTAAGTACTCTATATATAGGCCAGAGATAATGATGTCGACGTGTGGTTTTTAATTCTATTGCGTATAAAGCATAAGCACACGCAACTCGACGTAATGTATATTTTCAATTTAATTTTTATTTCCTTTTCCCTAGCATTACTTTCGCACGGCTGGCCATAAGCTTCCCCTTTCGCGCAAACGTTTCGTTTATCCCTTTCAAACGCTGCGTAGCTGACTGTACCTAAGATTTTAATAGAGCATGTAGTGAAAGGGATTTAAAAAAGATTAGTGGAACCTTGAAAAAACGTGGAACGCTCTAGAACAGGCCTCGGGCAGTTCCATGGCAAAAGAAAAAATACAGTATATCCTTCCAAGTAGTCCGAATTCCTGCGTTTTCTTTTCATGATATTTAGTTTGTCGATGATAGAGCCGAGTATTATATAGGTAAATCATTCCAGAGAATTATTGTTAGTCGTGTAATATCCAAGTTTGAGGAGATGAATTTGATTGAACCAGGCGTACTTTGCGGAGGTGTCTTTGAACTAATTACTTACAACTCTGCGACCTTCTTACCAGCTTTTGTGATCGTCGAGTAGCGTCAGCGTCATTGGTTGAAAGTTCATGGATAGACATAGACCTGCACAAAGTAGCACCTGGGGGGCTACTATGAAATTCGACACAGCATCATGCCGTCCCTTTCACTATTCTTTTTAATACTATTAGTGAGAACGAAACGACACGATACGAAGTTCGGAAATCTAATTTCGTAGTATAAGGCCTGAAACAATAAGTTTCAATTATAACACAAAAATATCTTTTTAGCACTAAAATCGCAGTTACAAATAAGTCACTCGTTCCGGGTCACGTGACTTCGTAAAGAGCCGCGCGCGCTGGCATATCCCCTCTCAATCACTCGCCAAATTAGCACTGTCAAGTGAAGACGTTTACTTCTTTCTCTCGATTCGCACCTCTCACTTACTCACGCATACCGGCCGGTAAAGTGTCTTGTTATTATCGTAATGCAGTTACAATCAACCAGCTCAATCCTTGATGAAAGGAATCATCACCCTCATCAGCTCATCTCGTACGACGCCATCATCAGCTCACCTGTCTCATCGTCGAGTGTTACCTGCCCCCAGCGATAACATCGCATGTTATGTATGGAATAAGCGAGGATGAGGCGCAAGCGATGCGTCTGTTTCAGCTTGGGCAAAAATTCGTATGTCAGGCTTTTCGACTGTTATTTCCTCTACTGGTCGCATTTCTCAACCAATCCTCATGAAATTTTGTTAACAGTTTAGGCAGGAAATTTATGGACGATTCAGTTTTTAGTTTTCTTTAAATGGATTGAAAACGTAAAAGACTGACTCGCTAGGTTTGTAAGGCCACACACGACGATTAAGGAAACGATGGCTTCGGATATTTTCTTTTAAGTAAAAACATTCAAAGCAGCTTTATTCAGAATCCAGTTTTATTCTTAAGAATGGATCCTCTTTAGGTTCGTTAGTCAGCGCGGCAGCTCCAGAATCCTCTTCAAAGCTCTTTAATTCTGAGAATTTATCGTGTATCGCAAAAACTAAGGCCAAAACTTTAAGGGTTTTATACCTTGACTTGGCATGCCTCAGTGATTATCTTTACGAGGGGTTGAAAGCCTCACTTTTTTATTATTGCCTTTTATATTGTTGCGGGTGCTTAAACTGTTCAGGCGAGGCCACGTCCGAATGAAACAAAGGTTTTTAGTTTCCGAGTGAAAAGGTAGTTTATTCGGCGGTCTTAATTTCTGTTCGTACATTTCCGGCCTGATATTTATACCGAGGCTGTGGGCTTTGGCTTATGGTTATTTTTACACGTTAATTTTTAGAGTTACGAAAACTAAAAAGGGGGCTAAAACTACGTAGGCTTTGCTGTCCTAATTTTCTAGGGACCTATCTCTTGAACAGTGAAACATGATAATGTTTTATTCTTTTTTACAAGAAATTTTTTAAATTAGTTTCTTAGTTACGTCTCCGACTAAAAAAGCTCGGAAAAGCCAGGATCATAATTCTAGAACATTTTTTTCTCTAACAAGTTAGCTTTTGATTTGTGCTTTAGTGATAATATTTCTCGAATGTTTATCGTTATGTTAGAGATCATGAAATCGACGTGTAAACAATATCAATACATTTAAAGGAGTAACAGGACTGACTGATTGACAGACTTACGACGCACAGAACAGTCTTGACATTTGGGAGACATATTCCGTTAGGGTCGTAAAAGTGTATCAAGAAGGGATTGCTCGAATTATATTTTATGATATTTATTTTTAGTATCCATTTCAGGAAGCTACAAACCACAATTTTACAAATATTTAGTTTACTCCCTAAGCAAATACGTAACTCGTTACGTATCGTTCGTTGTTTTCGAACAAGTAATTGATGCAGCAATGCATTTTACATATTTATTTCATTGAACGTAGCTTTGTGCAGCGATACAAATAGGCCTTAGCGAGAACAAATACGGATTCGAAAAGAACAAGTCGTCCAAGCCAAAGGTGGGCTTCGATAAAATAACTGCGGCTTGAGTCGTATAGTCTTTTTACTATTACTTGACTTTGAACTTTCAAGGTTAGAAAAGAAACAGTAACGAGTGAACATAAAACATTTTTTGTATCCATCCCCGTAATAACAAAAAGGGGCCGAGTTCTCAACTCCCGTGAACTAAGATGAGTCATTATACAATTAATTCAACAAGGCACCTAATATTCCTCCAGGAACTTTGTTTTGTGAGGAATAAGAAACAACTCCCATTGTTTATTTGGTCTGTGAGAAAATTTCTTCGGCTTCCCGGCTGTTGTTGTTAAAAGTTGGGGGATTATTTAAAGCTTCGTATACGTAATTTGATTTTCAATTAGAATTGTGTTCTGAATGACGCCTGCTTCCGGCATTCGACAAGCTTTCGAGGCTTTGGTATCCAAGGTGCCAAATTTATAATTCCCGGTTAAATAATATCCCACAAAAACATATCATGTTAAATGTTGATATTATTATGTTTTTGTGGGATTTCATTTCTTTTTGGTAGGGGATGATTTCCTAAAAGTCCTGAAATACATATCTTATTATTTATAACAAGGATAACAAGGACCCTCTATATCAATTTTCAGACATCTAGCATCAAAATTTGCGGAAGTCTCATACAAGCTTTCACCCCCTAGTTTTTCGTTGTTTGTATACTACATACCAAATTTCAGTTTTCTAGGACTTCAGGAAGTACCTTTTGAATTTTGATGATCAGTGATCAGTGACGAAATCGGGGGTTTTTAGACATTGATAAAATCTAAAGTATAAGAGCTACGACATTCAAACTTTGTATGTTTCATGTTTGTACTAGTGTCATTATATCTTGAAATTTTCAACTATTTAACATCATCCAAAGCAAAGTTATAAGAGATCAAAAAAACGACGAAACGTTTCGAGAAAAGGTAGGTAGTGCCCTTGCGCTCCGCTTGGCTCGTCTTGGCGGGGGCACTCCCGTGCCCCCAGATCTGTGAACACCCCTGTGAAGATTTTTCATCGGACGTTTTGATTCAAGATGAACGCACCCTTTTGGCGCCGTAACTAAATTTTTAAAATCGTAAAATATATTGGACATTGGAATTCAATTGGAAAACTACAAGGGTGTTCATAATTCAACCATCTACTGAAATATTCCGATTACTATAAAATCACAGTATATAAAAATAGAGGTGGATACGTCATAAGTCCTCTCCCCGTGGCACTTTACATATAAAAAGTTTTTTTTTCCATGTATTGTGAACTGATGTCTCTAGTAAAATAACGTAGGCCGGCCCGGGCTTCACAGAAATCTAATCGTCATAAATGCTAACAAAAAATTTTCTATTTTATGACTATTGACTTGTCTTCAAAATATGAAGTATATTCCACAATACAATACAATACAAATATCCTTTATTGATCACCAAAAAAGTAAGAAAAAAATTAATAACAATAAAAAATCAGGCAGACAATAGGCGGTGTTATCGCTCAACAATGTCAATGACCTGCACAGTATCCACCAACTACAACAAATCTAATGTAACTTTTTAATGAGTTTCATCGATTTCTCACACGTAGCCGTATTTCTATACAAATAACAGGCAATACGAGTATCTCTAACATCTCTTGATTTGCATTAACTACCACGTACCGCGTAACTTCTTTATCTTCCGTCTCGTTCCCACACCTGCATTCCTACGCAATTGCACTCGATAAAGGTCACAAATACGGATATATTTATACCTACCTATTGATATTATAGCTATTGCAATGGCAAGTGGACCTATTTTGCGCGCCGAGATGACGTGACGTTCCGTACAGTAAGATTATACCTAGATTGATTCTAAGAACTAAATTATAGAACTTAATCTTAAAGAACCAAAATGCTCTGTTGAAAACCTTTATAGTACAAACAGTCACAATGGTTACCATTATAGGCCTACTATATCACTGTTTAGTGATAAAAAGGCCTTGGTTATAGAAGTTTTTGTTACTTGGGATAATAGCAATTTTGTACTTTGCAATCTGACGCTCCCATGTCGTACAGACTGTACAGACTGTACTGCGTATAAATGGCATTCGTCAAAAGAATTCGCATAATTTGCAAAATAACTGTTTCGAGAACACGTTGATAAGTTACGCCATCGCCAATTGCTCGTGTTCGTGTATAATATACACTGTATATGGTGAAGCACGGCAAAAATCAAGGAGTGACGAAGAACTAGGTGTTTCTCAGCTGTACTTTTGTGGTTTTGCAGTGTTTTAATTTCGTTATAATTCAGAAAATAAATATCCAGTTTGCTAATGCATTGTCTTTGATAAAAATATTAGTGAACACCGCTTTGGTATTTAACTGTACTAAAGCATAGCTCGCTAAAACTTAATGAATGTAAATTCATAAAAGACACGTCGACCGACGTCTAACGAGCTCGCACAGACGAGATTACGCCTTTTTTTTAGTTTCCATTAGTCGTTATTTTCTTATACACAGTTGAAGTTATTTGCATAGGGTGTTAGGGTTGCCAATCGTTGCTTCATCGTCTCAGCCTACATTAGTGTCTAAATATAATTAATAGGTACCTATTAGCATTGACTTAACCAAACCTTTGAAAAAGTTTAGATTTCAGATTCGTTACTTTTTGTGAATCGTTAAAAATGTTTTATTAAAAAAAGTTCGTTTATTTTATCCTCCTGAGGCCCACGAAAATATTGTTTCAATGAAGTTTAAACTTTATGTCATGTTCGATGTTACATTAGAATTAGTCCTTTATATAGGACTTACTTCTAATGTGATATCGAACTCACTCAAAAGTGACATAAAGTTTCAAGTTCATTGAAACAAAATTTTCGTGGGCCTCAGGAGGATACCTTTGCGAGTACATTGTTAAACTTATAAACAAAGAGAAAAAAAGACGCAATTTTTCTTACATTTTCAAGGCTTGATTAAGTGATGTTAAAAAGACGTAATTTTATTCTTTCACAAACTTGAAGTAAAATGCTCCAAAGTAGCACTTAAACATACGAATCCAGTAGAACTGACAACCCTATTTGTGAACGGTTTCGAGCACAAAGGGAAAGGCGGAAATATCCGATTGCAATTTATCGAGAATATCGAGACGTATTTAATTTATTGAAATACAATGAGTGCATTATTAGGAGTCCGTGTGCTGGCGTTAAAACTAAGAAAGAACTTTCCAATGGAACGGCGGCTGGTGAATGGAAGTGAGAAACTCATAAAATGACCGTTATTGATAGCAAAACTATTAAATTTGATTGTTTTATGCCTAAGGCCATTTGTTGCCCTTACGTAACAAATAATCTCAGGGTGCAATAAGAAATCGTTCGTACAGTTAGCTCCAGATAAAAGATGGCGGTAATCACACTGGGGGGTTACCTTTTGTCTGCAGCTGACCGTACCTGACAGCGGATGATTTAAAAAAGGTTATTTCATAATTTAACTAACTTAACATGTCCCGAAATTCAACCATAACTTAGATTCCGACATCGATAGCAGTCTGAGAGGACGCCTTTGCCCTGCAGTGGTGTATAGGCCAAGATGTAGCTAGAACCATAATTTGATTCCTGACCTAACGATGATGCTACATCATTACGAATTCTTTAGTCAACCAACGCTGTGACAATATGCCTTTTTCCGAGAAGAGGATACACAGTGGGTGATATTTCAGTTATTATTATTATTATTAGTTTAAATAATTTATTGAATCAGGCGTTACTTTGCGGAGGTCCATATAAGTGTAGCTTGGTGGTGGTGATAGTTGTGTTTATGTGATTTGTGTGTGTTCGTACAGTGTGGAGGTGGAGGAGCTGCATGAACGCACATTTCTTGCATAAACGTAACTATTGTAAGGTCGCGGGTGAGCAAAGTAATTGTTTTAGTTCATTATTATTATTAGCCTATTCTTTCACACTGCTGAGCAAAGGCTTCCCCCCAACATTTCCACTGCTCTCTGTCCGCTGCTTACGTGGGCCAGTCCTCCAAGAAGAAATCCAGTTCATACCGCCATCGCCGTCTGGGTCGCCTTTTCGAGTTGTTGGGTTTCCCATTCGGTGGTTATCTTGGTGATTGTGTTTCAGTTAGTTAGACAGTATACTAGGTAAGATCTAGATTTTACGAACTGTAAAACGGTAATTATTGTACGAATTACTCACTATCATGTTACTTTACGGCTCAATAAATTAATCCAACACCTGTAAATATACAGCCTATACAGGCTTTGTCAAACTAACGGCATTACCGGGCCATTTCGGACGTAATCCGGTTAGTGCCCCACAACACCCTAATAATGACATTAGGACATTTACGACAATTCGCAGACTTATGCTAACGTTGTTTGCTTTGGGAGTTGGGCGTTGGAGGAATGCTAGGTGTTGGAAGAGAAGGGCGAATAAACGCCCCGTATAAACTTTTATTAGGATTGCTGTCAATTAAATAGCGGGTTGATTTCGATTCACTAAATGAGGTTAGAATAAACATACTTAAGAAAGTTTATGTACTTAAGTTAAATTCAAATCTTGCTATTGCAATTTTACCCAGTTCTAGTGATCGGGTTCACTTTAAATACTAAGGGACGGCTAAAAATTTTGTATAAAAAGTTCATCATTATCATCATCATCACCCCAGCCTTTATAGGTCCCACTGTAGGGCACAGGTCTCTCAGAATGAGAGGGATTGGGCGTAGTTCCCACGCGGGCCCAGTGCGGATTGGGAACTTCACACACACCATTGAAAAAAAAAGATATTTAATTATTATTGTTTTCTTTCTGCGACTCGTGATTTTAATTCAAGCAAAGTTTTCAAGAAATGGTTTATACTTCCTTTAAAGGCCGGCAACAGATCAGTGACTCTCCTTGAGTTGTTGGTATTCATGGGCAATGGTGCTCATTCCTCATCAGATGACCCGCTTAATCGTTTGCCGGCCTCTAACAATAAGAAAAAAATTATTTAATTTCGTAAATGTATACACCAACTTGTTTATACCTTTCATACATATTATTCTAAAGTTCGTAACCTAAGAAGAAGAATATACTTAACCATAGAATCGCAAACAATCTAATTCAATAAGAAATTCTTAGAAATAGTACAAATCGTGCATCATCGACTTCAAATTAGATCAAATTAGATCTTAAATCTTAAATTAGATCTTTGATCTTAAAAAGAAGACTCGAGTACCTTATTAATGCAACGGAGGATCAGCTCTCCTTTTTCCTCCAGTTGACTTCATCGTTAGTATGACGGAGAGGTTAGATTATTAGTGTAGTTGTGAGTAATGCGTGCAGCTAACTGAGTCATATGAAAGATTGTGGCTATGCTATGTTTAACGAGGACCGGAGAGAACGGCCGAGAGCGTCCAATTTGAAGGTGAACTTGATTTTTGACGTGAATCATTCACGTCGAGTCATTGAATGGAATGGTGACCGTCATTATGAAAACTTCTTTTCTAAGTTGCTTCATAATATGAGCGAGTTTAAATATAAAAGGTGAGTTATCTGGCACACCTTAAAATATTATTGAACCTACCTACAATTAATTCTTTTAAAATCATTTTATTTTAGCGATAGATGTTATATATCAATAAGCTAAACAATTATACTTTCGTTACAAAATGTTTACTGTCGACTCCAATGTCTACAGGATGTCTCAAAACTCTATGATAACGTGGTACCGGACGAGAGGTAAAGTTAGAACAGTTCGAGAAAATAAGAAAAAAAAAACATGTCACTTAGTTAAGCGATAAGTAATAGAATTTTTTTCGAAAATATCCAATACCTACTAAAAGTGACATAGATTTTTTTCTTATTTTTACCATAACTTAACTTCTCGTCCGTTACCAGTTTATCGTCCGGCGCAGACCAGATGCGTGTGCCTTTCACGCACCGGTTGTAATGAATGAAACTGTAAGAAAGATGGCACACCATGTGCACGTTACTAGTGCGCCATCTTTCCCACAGTTTTATTTATTACAACTGGTATGTGTGCTTGGCGTGACGCACCACTGTTGGGCACATACCTTACAAATTACCATTTACGCACAAATGTTACTTAAAAACATTTAAAGACGTCAGACGTGAAAATATAGAATGTGATTTCAGTTATTCGTTCTTACAAGGTTCTCTTGTTTTTCTCTCTGGCGGTGGATGACAAGCGAGACCGTGTTCTTATTTTCTTTATTAGTCCGTGGTCTTAATAAGGATAAAAAGTAAAACGAGTCTAAATTGAATTACAGACGAACGTACATCCATTTGTGTTTGTTGTGTTTGATTCATTTGTGCCGCTTTAGGCTGCATCGCCGTTTTAAATTAGCTGCATTTTTGACAAAATTTTGTGTTTAGTTTCGGTCGGTCGGTTGTATGGCTTAAAACATCAAAGGCTTATTTATTTTCATTTAAAAGTCAATCTGACAGTCATCGAAAACGGTAAAGCACTTACTTGGTCCTATACATATAATAATACAGGGTGGTTAATCCAAATGGGTCAGTTGGGAGAAGTCAGTTCGTCTTAGAGTTTAAGAGATGGTGTAAATCTGTTCGTAAGAATCCTGGCGTCGAATGTAAATTTATTAAAAACTGCATTTTTTAAATTGTCATACATACTAAGTACTACTGGGAATCGAACCTGGACAAAATTCTCTTATTTAATCGCATGTCCTACTTGGTATTATAGTGCAGCGTTGCTATGAAATCTTGTGTAAACATTAGTCGTCATTAATTCACTAATATGAGTCATTTATCTAAAAAGAATGGTCTAGTGCATATCTTATTGCATCGATTATCGATCGCAGAGAACAGATTTCACTATCTCTCATAATTTCTGACTTCTCCATACTGACCCATTTGGATTGATCAACCTATTATATCTTATGTTAACAAAATATTCCCAAAAAACTAAAATTCAGTTACCGTTACCGTCAACAGTTAAAAGAAGCCAGGTTACCAAATCCGGTTAACGCTCGATCGGGGGCATAACCTCAGTAATTCAATTATCATACACAGATACGATTTCTGTTTGTCTGTCTTCAATACCATAGCTAATCTGACTCAGTTTAATTTCCGTTCTTATATTGCGAAACAATGCTTAGAGGGTTTCTTCCGCTTGCGATCCTTTACTTTATTAATAGTATGCATGAAATTATCCTTTGTAAGACTTGAGTTGAGACAGAAGAAGCCGTGTCGCGGTAGTGATTGGACCTATGACCTCTCAAGCAGAGGGTTATGGGTTCGAACCCGTTCTCGCACTTTAAGTTTTACGCTATTTGTGTGGATTCTTAAAAGCAGCATCTAGCGACTATTCCAGGACTGTTCGAGGTTAAGACGAGAGTATCTTAGTACCGTACCTTTTCTAATGTAATCGTCCATGAAGGTATATATTCTATGAAACTTTTGGGTATAAATAAGATTTTGTTAAATGTGTACTTACATGTTTTATTTGTACCTAATTGCATTGGCATCCATTCTTTACTTCTATCAAATATTAAGTCATTCCGACTATTTAAATTAGGTGAAAGATACACAAAAGTCAAAATATATTTATTTAATTTAGGATTATATGTAACATGTGAAAAACATACCACCGGCTAGAAAAACTTCTGTTGCGAAGAATGCGGCAAAAGACTCAACAAAATGTTTTTTTTTTTCAAAACAGGCTAGATGTTCAAGACCTGGCTCAAACACACAAATAAACAAACGTTGCAAATTAAAATAAGAGCTTGTAACAAAATCATAAAAATTTTCAAGTGTGGAATGAACCTTCTTGAATTTACATACATGTTCTCGGAAATTGAATTTCTGGGTTAACCATCGTTTGTTTGCTTTCAGGTATTTAATATGAGCTGGGACGTGTCATGGGGATGGGAACCCACTTCTGCAACTAGCAGGTTTCTTTTAAATTTTCGTGTCTAGTCGACAAAATTAATCGTAAATCACCTTTCGATGTTTCGACATTGACCAACGTCGAGTCACCTGACTCCGTGTAATGCAGTGATACCTAGGGTTGCCAACCGTCCCGCTGTACGCGGGACGTCTCATTTCTGGAGCGCTAGAGTACGCGTCCCGCAAAAGGCCCGCGCGGGACGCCGATTGTCCCGTTTTCAGGCTAGACTAGACTATAAGCACCGAAATTAACGTTAATTTGATTATACTGCGACTAACACGCGCGAACATCGAGCGCTCAATCGCTTGTTCGGCACTATCCTATCCCTCCTCTTTCCCGATCTATATTGCACTAGATTTTTAATGTTAATCTAGTGTAATTTTTCACGCTTTTCAATACGTTGACGGCCAATATACCTAACCAAGTTAGGCCGGGCGAAGGAATCCCGTATTTTATAGAAAAGTTCTGCAATTTGATCGCAAATGTGCCGCACATCTGTGCACAAAGGTTAGCAACCCTAGTGATACCCAAAGTGGTCTATATCGACCCCCAAGGGTCGACGAAGACCTGCGAGGTGTCTACGTACGCGAGAAAAACCACACTTGAAGTCGATTACTTTGCGATAAATTAATTTAAGTAAGCAGGTCTACCTAAAACTGAAAAATATGGCTAGTGGTTTACGAGACGCAAAAATTTGGTGATATCTGGTGTAATGCCTACGTGAAAGTAGTTCCCATCAACATCATCTCGTTGGATATTGCTCCTCCACTGCGTAGTTTAAGCCATCATTCTTGCTCCGTACGTATACATAAATGCAACGTTTGGAATGGACGGCAGCTGGAATATTTCCGACATGGGTAAAAAAGCCATGTTAGCCTAGTGGTTTGACCTTCAGCCTCTCAAGCAGTGGGTCGTGGGTTTGAGTCCGGGCTCCTCTGAGTTATTCGGCATTTATGTGCGAAATTACGTTTAAAATTTACGATGAGTACCATAAAATCGCGAGTAAACCAGCACACATATGCGAAGAAATTTAATGGTGTGTTTGAAGTTCGCAATCCGCGCTAGCTTTGCGTGCCGGAGCCATTCTGTGGGGAGCCCTGTGCCCTGCAGTTTGATTTAGTTAGGCTGGGATGGTAACGAACATGACGACATGGGTGGCTTTAAAAGGCAAGTGGTCGGCGAGGTTGACAACGCACCAGCAGTCTCAATGGTACTGCAGGCGTCACTTACCACCAGATAAACCACATACTCCTTTGTCGGCTGTAGTAGATATAAAAAAAACAGTATAAGCTGTCGCTGTCAGTAACGCGTCGCGTTGAGTATACGGACGAGGTTAGTTCAAAGAATACCCAAGGTGAAAATTGAGGGAATTCCGAGCAGTAAATATTAATCATGATTATACAGTTGTGGACCTGTCACAAGGAATTACACATTGTAGAGTTTATAACGGATGCAATCCCCATAAGGTTGTTTTTGTTTGACTTGTTTCGTTGGACATGCAAGCCAGGACGAACTGTAAATTTACTGTATGAAAGGCTAAACAACAGCCCCTTAAATATTCTTAGTCAGAATTTTAAAGTGCTTTTTATTAACCATTTGATCAATTAAATTTAAAAATAAGTTATCAATTTCTCAAAATTAGTAAAGTTTTTTTAATTAAAATTGTTTTAGGAATCCAAAACTTTTCACTGAGTCTTAAGACGGCTTAAAACTATTTTTTAAAGCGACCACGCTTTCATCTAGATGACTAAAACTCTACTAAAAATCTTTATTTATTATTATCGCAAGAATATTTTCGGCATCAGCAGTATTCACTTACTCGAAGATTTCGTTTGAAAGCGGTAAATAATTGCGATAAAAAAATGTGAGCACAGATGTTAAATCTTTTGAATGCTCTTTTCGAGGGATGTGATTTTGAGAATCGTTCCCTGGTACAATTCTTTTAGTTGCAACACGTCTTCATTGGAACTTCATCAAAGAAACAACTTAATGTAGGTCATTCCAGCCTGTCAGACTCGCTATTAATAAGTATTGACCTCCTACCAATGGTCTGCTGAAATAACTCGAGAGTGACAGTACAGTCAAGGGCAAAAATATGTATACACTTTAGTACCTTGTCTATTTTCGTCATATTTGAACTGCCATATATGAACTGTCACAGTGGTTAAAGTGACAAGGTACTAAAGTGTATACATATTTTTGCCCTTGACTGTACGATGTACGATATATGTAAGTCAAATCTGGTTACCACGACTAGTAAAAATATTAGCAGATAATAAACGATTGTTACTTGAAATATTGTTGTAACGGTGCATTTGTGAATTGTAAACTTGTATACAAATTTTTAACAAAGAAGCGAGTTACAGCAATCTTCATTAAGACTGATTCCGAAGCAGTTTTTTCCCGGAGCGTCTTAACAAAAAAAGGGTGAGACATCCCTCCCCATAAATTAATTTTGATCCCAGTTGAAAATGTTGAAATGTCAAAGAGTGCCATGAAATCATTTGCGTTTTCACAGTCTGAGCGGTTTAACACTCGGGTAATTAAAACTAAATGATAATTATGGTAATTGAACTGGACTTCTTTAAGATAATTAAGATTTATTAATTAATTAAAGGGGTTTACCAAGTTCTTATGAATCTAAGACGTTTCAATTAAGTTAATATTTCACAAAATCGCTGAACGGTTTTTTTTACGAATTTATTAGATTTATAATGAGTCTTTTCTATTGAGACAGTTCTTTTATTTCTTAACAATTTGCCTGTCCAATGAGTCGTAGGTATATGATTCATACAAATATTTTGGGATAAGCTCAAGTCAAAAGTCATAATAAAATGTGAGGTGAGTTATTTTTGAAGGACAGTTTGTACTTGGGGTCGTTCAGAGAAGCATTGTATGGGGACAGTGAAATTGTTAACTTACGATATTCCATAATACTTACTAAAAAAACGTTTATTGATCGATGTTGCATATGATTTTTTAGGTCAAAAATTATTTTTACTTATCTATAAATGTATATACTTAGTCGTCTAAACCAATTTCGATGATGGCGACTCTGACTACAATAAATGTACTTTAAAAATATAGTTACATACATACAAATATGTAACTTATTTCCTAGTTTGAGCCCTAATATGGCTCGCTAGACCAATAGTTTTAAAAACTCTATCGCAGGGTGCGTAATCGATAAACGAGAAACTGTATGAATCGTGCTTTGCTTGTCTAAAATCGTCAGTCGCATCGACCCATACTAGCCGTTAGCAAAAATTGCCAGCCGACATTAATTAACCATTGTGAACTACACATTTTCCGCTTTGTGTATAAATCCCATGACAATATTTATAGACACAATAGTGTGCCATATGTGACAATCGTATTGTCTACTAACAATACATCCACCATAGAACGTCGCGTGTCAAGGTTTCGGTTATGAAATGTGACCGAATATAAATGTGCCACAACTTTCTATGCATATCTGACATAGAATCAGAGGACGTAAAGTTTCAATTGCTTTCTGTACCACGAAGTATTGAATTTTATGATAGCTTGAATCTATTCTATGTTTAAAGAACAACCTTTGTCTGGGGAACTACTACTTATAGTATAGGTACAGTCAAGTGCAAAGATATGTATCGATTTAATCGTCCAATCATTATTGTACCGATAACTTAATTCGACGACATAAGAGCTATAGTTATATCTTAGTTTTGTCACCATAGCCACATAATACGTAGGGTCAACGTCATAAATAAGTGATCACTTTTGTACCTTCTCACTTTAAAGTCAAGTTTGAAAAGCCATACGGAATTATGTAACGACTGAAAGTGACAAGGTGCAAAATTGATGACGACTTGAAATTGATGATGAATTGATTTTTTATGACGTTGACTGTACCTAGAAGATCCGAGCGAGTAGGTACTGAATACTTTTTTAATAATTATTATTCTTAGTTAAATAATCCTAATAATTGGGATGCACCAAAAAAAATAACCTATAGTTTTTATATTTTTTTTGGAAAGAATAGGATATTTTAAGATACCATTTTCATCGATTTTGAATTTGGTTGAGTATTTAATTATTTATAATTTTTTTAAGAAATACGTTGGATGACGTCACAGTGAGAGAGCCACGTTCCATTGCCTACAAAAATTCAAGCCGTACATAACATAATCTGTGGCACTACTGATTTGTCTTGTCACTGTCAATAATACAAGCACGGTTTAGGGTCCTAAATGAACCATGACAAATAGTTTTATTTATTTCTCTTTTTTTTAGCTTCTATTATTCCTGTTTGTTTAATGGTGTGATAGTAAATAAATATTTTTTATTAAAATCTGATATTAAAATTCTTTCATATTTACTTGTAACATAGTAATTTAATAATTAAATTTCTAAAAATACATTGCGAGTATTGTATACATTTCGGACTTTATGATAAATGACAACTGTTTAAAGCCAGGTGCGCATCAAGTGATTAAAGTTCTGTCTTTGTCACTCTTTGCTATTATAAGCAGGACAGCAACATTTCAAACTGTCAATTTGCTTTAGAGTGTAGACCTGCTTTATGTCTGCCTATGTGACGATTCACTGCAGGGGTCAAATGAAGGTCATTACTTAAAATTTCTTTATTTAATTCAGTTTATCATATTTTTGGAATCTGATTTCTGAAAACGATTCACAAAGCCTATTTCTCCAAACGGTTTTCGATTTTTTATGCGTTGTCAAAAATTGGGACATCCTAATTGGCGACATCACGTATCTATTTTTCTCTGTGAAAAAATAAATTAAAGTAAAAGAAAGTAAACGGATATCCTCTTTGTTCAGGCAAGCGTTTCTTATTTTAAGTCTTTCTTACAAGGCTTCTCTTCCTAGAATTTCGGCAGACGGAACGATTAAAACTTGTAACCTCATAATTTGTGTATTTGTAACTCCGTGAACAATCTAAACGGCTATGTTTAGAAATGGCGATTTGCCGGCAAAGTGATTTCATCAGAGACAATATAGGTACGAGTCTTGCAAAACTGGCCACGATTGGAGCCGGTTTCAAAGCCATGGTAGCTTTTGCTGTGGAGATAACAGCCGATAAACAAAGTCACTTCGTCTTTACCTACAACTATCTTAAGTTGAGAGCAAATTTAAATCGTTAGACTTGAGATTTCTTTAGGTGCCAAATGACTGCCAAACTATGACAGTGGCATTAGATGAAAGTCACGAAAACACATATATGCGTTCCCGGCTGAGAATGCGTTAAGTAACATTTATACTTATATTTTATACTAAATACAAACTGAAACATGGAAGCACAGAAAAAAGACCAGCGCTGTGAATCGAACCCAGGTCCTCAGCATTCCGTGCCGCGTGCTATTCCCCTACACCACCACTGGTCAGGAGTCTAGACACAAATTTTTCCTATACCTACATCGCACAAAAAAAAAATACAAAAAGATACTTCATAACAAACTTGTTTTTTAAACTTATTAAAGCATACAATATTGTACATTTTTTGTCAAAATAGTGTACCTATTCAGAGATGGTTTTTTTTCAGTCATTACTTCCTGTATTAAAGCGTGATTTTCATAGTTTAGAATCATAGATTTAGAAAAATATACTACCGTTAGATTGGGTTTGTTTGAAGTAGGCAAGACCGAAAAATTACATCTGTTTACACATATGCAACGAAATAAGCCTTTATTCCTTTCTTTTACGAGTGTCGCTAGATCCATAACGTGTTAGGAAAAAAGTCTCGTCTAACTATCTCTATCTAATATACACGTTACTATTGCTGTCTCTCTCGCTATGCCGATCTAAGCAAATCCAAAATCAATGGTTTTATTTAGAATCCTGTTAAATTGGCCAATTATAAATTATAACTGACCAGATACGAGTGTATGATTGACTAATTATATTGTTCGGTAATAATTTAATTTAGCAACTTATTTATTACTGCCTGGAAATTAATGATACAATAAATTTTAATAAAATCCAATATTGTGATTAAATTAAAGCATTCGCCACGGTCCTGACACGCGATGTAGATTAGGTTTGTTTTCCCGTGATGCATGTAAGTAATGAATGAAATAAATGAAGCTTTATACCTACATAGGATATGGACATTCAGCCATTACAGCCATTACAACGTATTTGGGTTAGACCATGGATTGCAAGGCGATCAGAGTGAGGAGTCAATAACACATTATTAGAAGAACTTAGACTTGAAGATATAAAGTTATTATATACAGGTTTTTAGGTTTAGATTAAGTAAATTTAAGTTTTTTTTATTTTTGTGTTTTAAAATATCTTTATGTATATTTAATTGTTGAATAAATAGGCGATTAGACAGCTTTATACCTACCAGTTATATAAATACTCATTTTCCTCGTACAGATTTATTAATAATTTAGTCGTTTCGATATTCCACTCGAAATTCTTACTTCTTGACGATACCATCTTTGAGGTAGACCGCATAAGATCATAATTGTATGCTTGCTGTCAAATAGGATCAAACTTCTATGATCATAGACTATATGAATCATATGTTGTTATTACACTGTCATAGGTTTATCAAATTAATATAAGTCCTACGTCTATGATCATGTTTCTATGATAGTCTAATATCGGCCTATGACACTCTTTACTGAACATTACAGTCAGAGATAAACTGTTATTTTGGAAAGAGAGGGAGAGAGTGTGAGAAGATATCTCTCACTTCCGCCTTTAAGATTTCCGTCTCTGTTTTCGATCGTACAACTTCCAATATTATTGTTTTTGGTATTTATAAAAGTCTAATTTAATTATTACTTCATAATTCGTTCAGGTAATAAACTTATAATTGAAGATAGATTCAGCAATCGATATGATTTGATTAATATTTAATTGGAACTCTTGGTATTAGGTAACAGAACTATGTTTAGTGACTAAGAGTTTTCGATATAGACGTTTTAATACATACGATAAGCTTCCTTGACCTTAATAATATATCTACTAAGTATACATATCATTCGTACCTAAAACTTCTTGCATGTAGAAAAATATCACACAGATCGCTGGGCAGTGTTCCCATAAAGCTGGTGGTGTTTCATCGTTTTACGGCAATGCTAATACGTTGACCGAGGAAAGAACCAGTCCTATGGTCACCTGTGTATTAGCAAACTTTTTATTTTATTTTAAAAAGCTAAAGCATCGTGTTCCTACGGCCCAAAAGTCTTCACAGCAAAAGCTGCAAATCTGTAGCTGTCTGCTAAATTTGCATATTTGCGGCGTTTTGCTGTTTCAGCCATTGCAGCCACCGCGCCCGCCCTCAATGACGTACAACATAGTAGCAAAGTTCCTCACATAAGGCGTCCCAAAAAGTTTTTATGCTATACACTTGCAATCTTCTTCTCATCATCATCATCATCATCATTTCAGCCGAAAGACGTCCACTGCTGAACATAGGCCTCCCCCAAGGCTCGCCAAACAGATCGGCCCTGCGCCATCCGCATCCAATGCGTTCCCGCTACCTTCACCAGGACCAGGTCGTGTGTTATAAGGAAGCTCAAGGTCACTCAGAGGGCGATGGAGAGGGCTATGCTTGGAGTTTCTCTGCGGGATCGCATTAGAAATGATGAAATCCGCGCAAGAACTAAAGTCACGGACATAGCTCGAAGAATCGCTAGGCTTAAGTGGCAGTGGGCAGGGCACATCGCCCGTAGAACTAACGGCCGATGGGGCCGAAAGGTTCTCGAGTGGCGTCCACGGACCGGAAGACGCAGTGTAGGTAGGCCTCCAACAAGATGGAGCGACGACCTGGTGAATCTTCTTCTAATATATAAAAATCTCGTGTCACGGTGTTTGTTACCGAACTCCTCCGAAACGGCTTGGCCGATTTCTATGAAACTTTTTTCTCTATATTTGGTAGGTCTGAGAATAGGTCGTAGGCTATTTTTTATACCCCTAGGTGATATGGCAAAACAACGTTTGCGGGGTCAGCTAGTCTAATATATAAAAATCTCGTGTCACGGTGTTTGTTACCGAACTCCTCCGAAACGGCTTGGCCGATTTTTATGAAACTTTTTTCTCTATATTTGGTAGGTCTGAGAATAGGTCGTAGGCTATTTTTTATATCCCTAGGTGATATGGCAAAACAACGTTTGCGGGGTCAGCTAGTGTTTGTATATTTTATAGGGTCAAATCTACTGTCAACAAAAAATTTGTTTTAAAAATGACTTTTTAATAAAACCTTACATACTAAAAGAAACTCGAATGAAGTTGAAATGGCAGTTTCTGTACACATAAAATTTCAGCGGTTGAAAATCAGCTAACTCTATTATTTACAATACAGAGTTTAGGTTTATATATATTTACAAATAACAGACAATAAGGGCGTAAGCTTAAAGAAAAGCGAAATGGTCGCATTAGCCACGATGCCTTCGAATGGATCATGAAAAGAAAGGACCACACCAACCACACAGGTAGTGCAGCGTCACGCAATAGAAAAGAGGACTACTACTGCTTTCGTTGACAAGTGATTCTATTCTCATTGGCAGTTAAGTTGTCATTCGAAAATGTCTGGTAGGTGAATTGAATATAGCTCCAGTCAAACACATGTGTCGAATCTGTTACATACTAATTATTATTATATTACTTTGTGACACATTCCCGCTCATTATACATTTATTTTGTTAAAGTTAAATCGTTCATTAAAAATACTAAGAAATGAATACCGTACCTTTACATTCTTGCCAAGCGTTTATGATCAAGTGTCCTTCGCTGCGTCCAAATTCAAAGTTTTCTAACTTTTGAGGGAGGAAAATTGTTGAGCTCATCATGTACACCTCACTTCTGTCTTTTTAATGCCAAAAGGGTAGGTACCGATACCTCTAAATTCCGAAGAGTCATGCTAGTCAATAGGGCCCGTTAGCATTGTTCCTTGGCGGAAATCTCTACCTTCTTGGTTGACTAGAAATTGTATTACACTCATGCAAAACGTTGTAAAAAAAGGATTGGTATGCTAACACAATGGTTACATAGATCAGTGACAAATAGAACTAAATCGAATGGTGTACATAGTACTAGGTCTTTTTTGGTGACCATAATGGTCTACTGTAGACTCCATTGTGTACAGGGGGTCATGACACTTATCTGTGTACCCAATCCGCACTGGGCCCGCATGGGAACTGCAGTCCCAACCCATTGGAAGAGGGCCCTGCAGTGGGACATATATAGACTAGGATGACGTTTTGTAAACGTTGTAAATGCCTTAAAACCTTCTAAAGCTCGCGTACGGTGTACGTAGACCCGGCTCCGCGAATACGGTGCGCGGGCGCCGGTCAGCCGAGGTCAGCGCCCTCCACAACCTTTGTAGTCGCGACGGGTTGCCCGGTCGTGTCCATCGGTACAAATACGACCATTTTACTTAAATATACTTAACTTTTAGTCCTTATTTTAGTTATACAATATGCACACAAAGGTTGTTTTGGTCCTCATGGTCGCTAAAATGTAAATCCTAAGTGAAAATTTTGGTTTTTGGTTCCTTACGTACTACGTTAAGCGAACCGCCCGTCAAACAACGAAATAATAATATAGGGGTAGACAGAGAATATTAAAAACGTGTTCTTATTAAAAGAATCTCTTCCAGCTAACCTAATTTAAGTAAGAGAGTATCTTTTTGAACTTGAAATTCAAACGACAGCAATCATACGACCTAAGCATAATTTCATGAGTTGCCTTTTCAATTTTTTTTTTAAATTTAACTTCCTCGATAGTCGATGATTCTGCCAATGTCGAGGTTGAGAAAGTTGTCTTTAAACTAAGCAGTTTTTACAACAGTATGACTTATGTATATTGTGTAATATAACGTAACAACCAAATAAAATATGAGCTCAATGGCACAGTTTATACTAATTCAAATAAATTGCTTCTAAACTAATGAATTCAAATGAGGTTACTCAGCAATAACAGTTTTATTAATCTTTTATAGCTATAAAAGTGATATAAATACAATGGAGACCCGCATAGTTTCATGGTATACGATAAGCTCTGCATCTTATTTCTTGCTTTAAATGGTTAGAAAGCCGAGGAATATCATGCTGTTAGCCTGTTACTAACCTACACGTGGAAAAGCCCAGACCTGCAAATTGTCGTTAAGTTGCATTACATTGCGGCGCTGGATGGACCACTTTAAAATCGTTCGCTTTACGGCCTCGCAATGTAATGAAACATATAATGTGTTCAAGGTGTGTGCAGGTTTCCTCACGATGTTTTCCTTCACCGTAAAGCTCATGGTAAATTTGAAATGTAATTTTGCACATAAATTCCGAAAAACTAAGAGGTGCGAGCCAGGATTTGCACCCACGGCCTTCTGCTTGAGTGCCCATAGTTCAAACCACTAGGCCATCACAAATTTTTAGACAAATTCCAAAAAATGTTTAAGGACCCAGCAGTCTCCAGATCTATGTTCCGCAAACTTTTTAATAAAAAAACGTTCAAAAAAGCGTAGCCGCATTGACCAGTGTCGAGCTTTAAGCAGATAATGGTATCCACATCTGGCATTGTAAAATGAGTTTAGGGTCTGTTGTAATTCTCAGAAACCAAATAATAATAATAATAATTCTTTATTTCCATAAAAATGTACAGGTATCTTATACAAATATATGTGGAAACTAGATAAAATCATAAATAAAGTGGGCCACAGCTGCCAAACTAGGTGCAAAACCTGTATTTCAGCAGTCGGAGCATAAATGCAATACAATCAAAGCCCGCTTTCTCGTTACTCAAAAATTACAGTTTTTATGATCACTAAGATTTTAGTAAAAAATTTGGCACTTTATTTCCAAAACACACTTTATGAACCACTGTTCTAAACGAACCTGGTGTGCGGAGTCATCATTGCGTTTGGCAGACAGCTATAACCAGAGGCTGGATTAGAAATAAGGAGCTGTAGATTATGAAAAATATAGGTGACATCAACGATCAAAATCTCTATTCATCTATTCATTGCGGGGCCGACACGCTTGCCGTTAGTGACCGACCGAAACATGTTATTTTGCCGAAACCGAAACCGAAACCGAAGGTTCGGTTTCATTGTAGTTTCGGCCGAATCCGAAACCGAAACCGAACCTTTTATAAAAAAAAAAAGTCCTTAAAAAGTCGAAAAAATGTTAGTAAGCCCGTTTTTTTCTAAAATTAATATCTCGCCGACCTATAATTACAGGTTTCTACTTTCAAAGATTTATCACAATGAAATTTCAGCACAGTTACAGAGGTTCTGTTTGAAAATTTAACTACCCTATAAAGTGAAAAAAATGCATTATTTGTAACACAAAGTTAGCGATTTTTTAATGGTGGTATAAAATAAAACAAATTTATTATTAAAATATGATGCTCATATATTATGTTTATTTATTTTCTGTTACTTACATTTTAATTATACTCACAAATATCACAATCAGTTAGCCTCGAATGGCTAATTCAAATATAATTAGATAATCAAAATAATCAAATTGATCACCTTTGGTAATCATTTTAGCGAACCTTTTCTTTTATTATGTAAGGTGCATAACATAGGTTATGATAACAAATCAACAAGTATAATATAGTAACAAATCTATACTTATACTTTTTATTTTTTATAACTAATTATCTAATTAAAAATAAAAACAGTGTTTTTGACATACTTACTGAGATCAACAATTTCTTTTTTAGGATCAACTACTTATAGATTTAATCTCACTACTTACCATTATTCGCGGAACAAACACAACACGTATTGACACGTCTACAAGAGCAAAGCGCACTGATTTAGGTAGTTGCCGGCGGAGTCAGTACCTCTACCATGAGTAACACTAGTTTACAGTGACCGTACTCGCTAGCGACGGCGTAAAAGATTTGTATGGAGAATTGTGTAGAGCGCCTCTAGCGGTCACTTACGGAAGTACAATTCTCCATACAAATCATTTACGCCGTCGCTAGCGAGTACGGTCACTGTAAACTAGTGTAACTCATGGTAGAGGTGCAGGCGACCGACGCCATATTGCCAGCCGTGCCTGTGCGCGCCCGACGTTAGCCGAGCGCGACCCGAAGGTGCGATGTTGTAAGTTTCGGCGCGGCCGAAGGGTTCGGCCGATTTTGGCCGAAACCGAAACTCGGGCCGAAACTTGATTTTTTGGCCGAAACCGAAACCGAAACCGAAATTTCGGTCGGACACTACTTGCCGTACAGTAGTTACCACTCAGCACACGCAATGAACTGAAAAAAACGCTCGCAGCGCCGCCGATCGCGCGAAGTCCGGGCCGAACTGTTAGGGGATGCCCATTGCCCAAGTCCAGCAGTGAATGTCTTTGCTGAAGGTGAGGATCTTCCTTCCAATCGTATAACTAACAAACGCCCGTGTTTCATTATATCTTTAAACAGAAGTTCATATTCCGCTTCGCGTAGAATTTGTAACTCGACGCCCCCAGGGGTGGCCAACTAGCCAGGAAGCGGCCGCGAACCGTGACGTGTCGTCGACACTGTTTATTACTGTGACCGGTAACTGCTTATCTTTAACGTTCGAGTTTACTGAACTCAAAATTACGACGTTAAAACTCTGGGAAGGAACTATTAGGGAGCCAGTAGGAATTTACTCTGTTTTTAGGGTTTTGTACCTGTGTAGGAGCAACTGATCTTATAGATCACTTTGATGTCCGTTTGTCTGTCAAGACCCTTTTTGTCGGGAACGCGTGGCGGTATCAAGTTAGAATTAACATAAAAAAATTATGTCGGCGGTCCCTTAAATCTGTAAAAAAATAAAGCTTCTAAGTCAACGCAATCCATAGATTCGTCCATTTGAGCCTTATTTTCTAACATTTCGCAGGGAAATCCAAAGCTATATACTTCTTATAGACCTAGAAATTGAATAATGAAAAAAAGGAAGTACTTACAGCACAAGTAAAGGAAATATCCGAAAATAGTAAATTTGTTGATCCATCAAAAAAAAATTGCAACTAATCTTTACTGACGACCTATTTATATCTAAGGAACCGTCGGTCCGCGAGTCCGACTCGCACATGCATGGCTTTTTTTTTTAAATAATATGGCTCTGTCCAATGGAGAGCAATTTTGCCAGTGTCTAGTAGAAGACAGTTTTACATGTCGACCGTTGTTGGGTAAAATAATTCTACCCCAATACCCACACCCCATTCCCGTGTCGAGTTATTAGCCATCGGCCAATGAATACCTACTTTAATTGGCTTGAAAATCTTTTTATTTCTTTGCAACCAGTATCAAAGCTTGCCAAAAAGGTTAAGAACTTAATACCGTTAATACTAACCCAATCGCTAATATAGCTTCTATTTCGCGCGTTTTTTATTTCCTTTGCCCTGTTTGCTTGCAATAATTTTAAAAAATGTTCCCGAAATAAAGACAAGGCGAAAAAATTCCACTGCCTTATCAAAATCAGACAAACGAAACGCAAGAACGTTTCTTTACCGGAAACGCGAGTAATTTCGTTTTTCCGTTCGCCTTACAATGAGACAACATTAAGCACGTCGGTAATTTGCGTTTCTGCGAGTCACCACCGTTCCTTTTCGAATAAGGACGATACCAGCAAGCATGAGTATTGTCATGACAGAGCTACTCTTCTCTTTCTATATTGCACTTAAATGAGCAGGACAGTATCACCCAATCGAGCGGAGCGAATCGTTTGGCATAAACACGTTTTCAGCAAGCGTGGTGACTGGTGAGGAATGTGGAACGATAATATCAACGATATCTTTTACACTGCACTTATGCGAGTAGAACAGTATCACAATAAAATATCTATCATCTGTTTGTCATTGTTTTGAGAAACTAAACTACGTTTAGTTGGAGTAGGTAGATACTTCATAAAAGAAGTTTCATCTCCGAGTTTTGTGAATGAATACGGTCACAGTCCAGCAAATTAATTCAATCATTGTACTGTACCGTCTTGCTCAGTGTGTAAACGAGATATTGTACTAATCTGGATGCAAGTCTGTTTGATTCTTAGTGCCCCTTACGTGGGCACAGACCTGTGAAGCTAAGTCGCTGTGACCCTTATATGGGGCACTGGACTGTGAAAGTGTAGCTCTTTATTGAAATTAGGGTCTACTTACCTGTGCCTGCGGCTTCGCCTCTATGAAAGAATTAAAAATAGATAATTCCGTATTTCGTCAGAATTTCGCAAAATCTAAGTCACTGCTTTGTCTAACAAGTCAGCCACACTACTCTTTTATAGGTAGAGATTAATCAATACGACATAACGACGCTTACATCGATATATTGCTCTCAAAAGAGACTGCTAAATACGAACGAATGTAGTAAAATTACGTAAATTGCCAAGAATTTACTAAACCTCATCTTGCAAAGTATGCCGAATACTTAATTCAAATATTATAGGTCCGCCCAGTATCCTCCAGACCTTTTTTGATGGTCTGCATATTTTTCTCATAAGTCAGCTTTTTCTCGCTGGCGAACCGTAGATAATGCGAAATATGTGTTTTATGATGTAAATAAACCGTATAGAAAACTGAATGGCAAGCCATGAAAATGATTTATCAAAGAAACGCGATATTTATTCTGGCTTCGCTGCGGTAACTAAAAATCTGCGCTTAAAAATTCAACTGCTATTTATCAGGGTTTAACTTTAAACATATTTATTTTGTACGAGCGTTTCGGCTCATTTTCACTTTAATAAAAATAAAAGCTCGCCAGGTGTATTTCTACAGCTAAATAGCTACAGGTTTAAGAGGGTTTATACCTGCTGAGCTGGCAACGTTGCATTTTTGTTAGTTTTTCTCGATTATTCCATAAAAATTGAATGAAAATTAAAAATGTTTTGAATACAAATTGTTCTAATATATAAGTTAATGTGTCTACTGCAATAATAATTCGTGATAGACTTTTATTTTCTTTAAAAACGAAGAAATTGTTACCTAACGGTTTTTAAAGAAAATAAAAGTCTTATCACGAATTATTATTGCAGTAGACATATTAACTTATATATTAGAACAATTTGTATTCAAAACATTTTTAATTTTCATTCAATTTTTATGGAATAATCGAGAAAAACTAACAAAAATGCAACGTTGCCAGCTCAGCAGGTATAAACCCTCTTAATCTATGCATGAAAAAGAGTAACGTGACTGACTAGCAAACAACGCACAGCTTAAACCACTGGAACTACGAACTTGAAATTTAGAGACCTACTCATTCCTTGAGAAGCACCAAGAAGAGTTTTTTTTGAAGTTCCCACGGGATGCAGGGCTCTACATTATACAGACTGGCTAGCTTTTTTTAGTTTTCCGTGGAGCAAGGCTTTCGGTAAAAGCTTGTAATAATATACTTTTACTACAACTAGCATGTATTGGACTTGGACTAGACTTGTTTGGCTTTTTTTAAGGTTAGGATATTTAAAGTGTCCAAAACGAAACCCTTAAGCAGAATTTAGATCTGCAAGAAAACACGTGCAATTTGCATTATAATGCGGTGCTTGATTCACCACAATAAACTCGCTCGCTTTTCGGCAGCGCAATGTAATGCAACTTGCACGAGTTTTCTTGCAAATCTAAACTGGGCTTTATAGTTTCGCCATGTCTGTTTGTCCGCGGCGTAGCTCAGGCATTCTTAGTAGTCGACCAAGAGATTCCTTTACCACCCTAAAGTCCTATGTCAGTTCTACGGCTTAAAACATCAAAAGCTATATTTTTTCTGTTCTGCTACAGGAACATGTTAAGCACTTACTTGGTCCACTATACTAAAAAGACTGTGTGGCTAAGATTCAAGAATCCATTTGCGAAATATTAAGCTTCAAATTATTTTTTTTGCTACTGTCAATTTCTACCCCCTCCTCCCTACTAAAAGGTTATTTTTGGAAACGTGGAGAACATGTAACGAACTTAAAAGGAAAACCATCAAAGCTATGCAGAGATTACAAGTCAATTTGTGTAACCAATTGTCAGATTTGTATAAAGAAAATGTGAAAATCACCGGGAAATTCAGTTAGTGTTGTACTTTCGTATTGTCAACATTTCAAACAAATAAGACCCATTAACAAGCCTAAGAGACGTCTTTAGAGTGTAATTAATTTCAGTTTAGAGGATTTATAAAGTTAAGATTATTTTTGAGATGAAATCTATGGTAACTGTTGCTTAATTGCTTAATCTTATTTCGCTTTGCGGGATTAGGGTGGGATGTTGATTTGACGAGTTTGCGGGTGATAGATAAGGAAAATAAGTTTAAGTATTTTTTGTCCTTTCCATTCAAAGGTTATTAACGTTTAGTAAGATTTTAAGCACTGACAGATAAGGGTAAAGGTAAAAGAAGTAGAAGAAGGGAGAGAAAAAAAAAGGGAAAGAAGCAATAAAAGCATATTTTCGAATCTATTATGATTATGAACTTATGTTTATGATAATCTCAAAAGCAAAGAAAAGAGTGTATTGTTCCCTTAAAGGCCGGCAACGGACTAGTGACCCTTCTGGGGTTACTGGTTCTCATGGGTGGTGGTGATCGCTTACCAACAGGTGACCCACTTGCTGGTTTTCCTCCCTCTATCAATAAAAAAAAAAGCAGATTTCGATTGCATTGGGTTGTGATGTGATACTTGTTGCTTTACTTTTGTTATTGTTTACATCAATTTTAATCGAATAAGTACTATGTAATTTGTAATTATATACTTTATAGGCTTAAATGTGTTTTTTTTCCTCTTACAGGTAAGCATGGAACGTTGGCGCGATTGGATGCACTGAATCCGTGTGATGTGAGACAAGTGAATACTTACTTACTAAACTTACTTACTCAATTATCTAACTTTGCCCGCAGCTTTGCCCTCATTTCAAAAATTCCTGCCCTGCAGGTAGTTCATAAAATCAATATTTATTCTTGTTTAAAAATCTTAAAGAATCGACCTTTCGGTAAAGGGTTTGGTCTGGCCAATGAGCCAGTCACTCAGACAGGACTTTTTACATGTGCAGATCATTATGAAATATCGTATATTAGTACCGATCGTCCTCAAGCACCATAATTAACACAAACCTCAATTTTACAAAGGACATGAGTCTAAATAATCTCCCTTCCCGGGTAAGTAGCACTTTAAATGTAATGAAAAGATACGTTAACAGCAAATCCCGTCGTGTTGTATGATATCGACACCCGAAAGTGAAAAGAAAATCTCGATCCTAAAGTAACAAAGTCTCCTAAATCAGTAGTGGAAAGCTGAATGACTAATTTTCTGTTGGGCCGGCCTCCGTATTCAAATGCCGTCGCGAACGAAACAGGCTGAGACTGAGACGCCGTAAGCGCTAGGATCAAGGTGGACAGCCCTGACTTAGGGTTACCACGAGGCAAAAACACAAGACAGGGAGGAGAACATTTTTATTTTACTACAGCGGAAGATCACAAAAATGCGTGTTTCTTACTTTAAACTTTCGGGAATGATTTACCTGCTTTATTTGTTCTGTGACATTTTGTGTATCTATACTAATATTATTAAGAGGAAAATTTTGTATTTTTGTATGTAACGAATAAACTTAGAAACTACTGGACCTATTTCAAAAATTCTTTTGCCGTTAGAAAGCTACATTATCACTGAGTGACATAGCCTACTTTTTTCCGCGGGAAAATTAATTATTCGCGGGCGAAGCTGCGGACGGAAGGCTAGTGTCCGTCCAATATAGGGAACATAATTTTACTACGAGAATAACAGTGTCCGCGAGATCTCCCAATAGGCTCGCTAAATTGGTACCTATTCGTAGACACTTAATTTTTTATAAGCTTTTAATTAACTTGCAATGTTTGTACTCGTATGTACGTTCGGATTAAACCATGAAAGGTAAATTTGTGCGATAAATTGAATGACAATACAATAATCTGGTAGTGAAAGCCTGAGGTGGTCCGCCCAGGATCATCCCCGCTGGTAGGAACTCTTCAACGATTAAAGGAATCAACTTGAAATTTGGTTCGGATACGTAATCTAGATGACAAAGCAAGTACAGTCGACAAAAATAGAGTCAGCTTGTTGGTTTTTTTTTTAATAAAAACTAATTATTACAAACTTTTATTTGATTTGCAATGTTTGTAGGTTTGCTAAGGCCAAATCGTGTAAATCGAATTCCACCCACTTTTAGACATCTGGTTAATTTGAAAGATACGGATTTGTAGTTTTGATAACCATGCGAACATAAGTACATAAAAAAAGATAAGTCAACAAAAAGTACAATCAGCAAATGTGTATTAAAAATATTTTTTTTACAAATATTCGTGCATTTCTGAATGTCTCAGCACTTTTGTCTGCTCATCACTAGTAATATTTTTGCAGCAAGAAACATTTATTAAAAACATCTATTTCCCTCAGTGTAAAGTAATCAAAGAAAACAATGGACGCTTTTCTAATTAACCGTCGACAGTACAACATCGTTTCAATGGCCGTGACGCTTCAAAGGTTTTATACAATGTAACAACGCTTTTAATTTAGCTGAAACTGTTTAACTGGTTAGCTTAGTTTTTCCTTCATTACGGCAAAAAGAAACAGGTATCAAAATGAGATCGTTTAAATTTATTTAGTAAAATAATCAATTCTAATAATTCCTAGGTATGCGTAGTTCACGAACTGACGGCTTCTGAAATAGTCATTATAAGCTTACACTACACAATAGGGTGTTTGCAGCGCGACAGATCTTAAATCATCTATAACGAAAGAATAAAAGAGGCTTTAATCATCCTCCAGTTTCTCAACTACCATAATATATTCCATTTAATTTAATTTTAGTTCTTAACTTATTCTTTTAATTTGAGCTTTAAGGCACATTTTAACGTAGCAGGACTGCGCTGTACAAAACTTATATGCTTATCGCACAAATAACCTCAACACATTTAAATATTTTCATTGTCCTCTAATTTCGGTATAATACCGGACTCGTCCCACAAAATCCTAACGCATGGTTCATAAGCTTTGTGACGAAATAGGGTTGCCAGTACCATAAATAACTTCGTTTTAAAATAAGAAAGTAAATTAGCATTAGCACTAGTGACCGACCGAAACATGTTATTTTGCCGAAACCGAAACCGAAACCGAAGGTTCGGTTTCATTGTAGTTTCGGCCGAAACCGAACCTTTTATAAAAAAAAAAGTCCTTAAAAAGTCGAAAAAATGTTAGTAAGCCCGTTTTTTTCTAAAATTAATATCTCGCCGACCTATAATTACAGGTTTCTACTTTCAAAGATTTATCACAATGAAATTTCAGCACAGTTACAGAGGTTCTGTTTGAAAATTTAACTACCCTATAAAGTGAAAAAAATGCATTATTTGTAACACAAAGTTAGCGATTTTTTAATGGTGGTATAAAATAAAACAAATTTATTATTAAAATATGATGCTCATATATTATGTTTATTTATTTTCAGTTACTTACATTTTAATTATACTCACAAATATCACATTCAGTTAGCCTCGAATGGCTAATTCAAATATAATTAGATAATCAAAATAATCAAATTAATCACCTTTGGTAATCATTTTAGCGAACCTTTTCTTTTATTATGTAAGGTGCATAACATAGGTTATGATAACAAATCAACAAGTATAATATAGTAACAAATCTATACTTATACTTTTTATTTTTTATAACTAATTATCTAATTAAAAATAAAAACAGTGTTTTTGACATACTTACTGAGATCAACAATTTCTTTTTTAGGATCAACTACTTATAGATTTAATCTCACTACTTACCATTATTCGCGGAACAAACACAACACGTATTGACACGTCTACAAGAGCAAAGCGCACTGATTTAGGTAGTTGCCGGCGGAGTCAGGCGACCGACGCCATATTGCCAGCCGTGCCGAGCGCGCCCGACGTTAGCCGAGCGCGACCCGAAGGTGCGATGTTGTAAGTTTCGGCGCGGCCGAAGGGTTCGGCCGATTTTGGCCGAAACCGAAACCGAAACCGAAATTTCGGTCGGACACTAATTAGCACTATTTTAATATTGGTACTTAGGCGGTCCACTAGGGTTAAATTTAATAGACGCGTATTCGTTATTTTACGTTTGAAGTTTACTTGCAAGCGGCATCCTACGTACAAAATCGTACCTACGTCAAGCCTAACAAACAAATACGTATCTATGCAGCTAAGCTTCCCTAGACAGTAGACCTTTCTTTGCGTCTTTTTCGCATCTCTTCTACCGCCAAATGACTTTGGGCAGTGACGGTCTTTCCAAAAGCGCTGATACTAATACGAGTAAAAAAGAGACAGGTAAAAGAGTCTCGCGGCCTACTTACATATGAAACTTTTGATTTTGCGTAACATAATTATTTCGAGTCAGCGTTTCTTGTTACATTTTCACCACAACACGTCTTTTCCGTGTCAATATCGTTTCATAGTTTTCATACAAAACGTTGGTAATCGCCTCCTGCATTGCTTCATCTTTATTGCCCGTTGTATCTTTTTAAAATCTTGATTTTGGAGAATAAGTGAAAGATGGCAGCCCTACGAAAAGGATGGCTAATCGTAACACTTTGTCGAAAGTAGCTGACCCGGGCAGGCTGAGAGCTTAGGCTTGTTTATCCAGTACTTACGACAGTTTCCAAACTATTTTCGAAACTTATTCTCTTTTTAGTGGTAAAGCAAATACACGTTCCTTTTTGGAGGGAAGACCGAATTAGATTCGGATATTGTAGAAAAAGTCAACGCGGCATTGAAATGCAGCCGACAATAAAGTTCGCTTTGGAATATGTCTAATTCTAGCTATTTACAGTGCTGTTATTTTTTTGCGTAGCTATCTTCGGCCTTCGTGTCTGGAATCTATGATATTGAATCGCTCTCACCATTACAACAACTTACTTGAATTACATAGTTTACCTAAACTACTAATTCATATTATCATATCATTAGCATGATATACGACAAGTGATCATGACAATACGAAGTACATCGCTGCTTGACGAAAGGTAAATTAATGTGACATGAAAACAAATAATGTCAAACTAACAAACATAGACAGAAGCATGTTGTGACACAAAATAAGGGACTAAGTCTCAAGTCCAGAGATGAGGAAGAAAACAAAGGTTATGGACATATTTAATCGAATAGACGATCTGAACTGAGAAATACAGCTTGAAAATTACACACAGGTTTTATTTTACATATTTGAGGATATTCGTCTCGCAAGCCTAATGAGAATTGGCTAAGACATTTAAAAAAACACAATCTTGAAATGGAGAGCAAAAAAATACACTAATTGCTTAGTTCTGCGTAAGCAGTAAGTATCAACTTAATATCAAAGTAATGGCCCACGTTAACGCTTTGACGTTAAATATTTTTAATTCTGGTCCAACGTTACAATTTGTTGCTTTGATAGTATCAGCTTAAAAGGTTTTCAAATGCCTTCTAAAGCACTTTCTTGGAGCTTTTAAAACAATTGTTTACTAATTTGAGAAAGAAATTATTTCATGTCCGCATGATAAAATGTTCTCTACTTTAGGTTTTAACTTTGTAATATTAAAATTTCGTGACCGTTCTTCTTGATGTTGTTTTTTTCGTATCGACGGTATTTTCTAACAAAGTAAAATGTACGCTTTGCTGACTTGAATGTGCGCGTAGTTCGATTGAAGTGTAAGAATTAAATTAAAGAATGTTATCTATCGCATACAATATGTAGTGTACCGGGTAACAAATGCTGCTGGCCCGTAGAAGAAAATTATAAACGCGAACCCACTGGATGAGGCAACAATAATTTAAAACTAGAAAGCTAACTGTCTGAAAGACTTTACTGACCATAAACAACAACAAATTAAAAAAAAAACTAGAAAGTCGATACACGGAATGTAAGTACGGTATTTGAAATTGAACGTAAATTAAACTAAAACAAAACACGAGCTACTTGGCATTGTTCTTCGACAGCTCTACTAAATTTATTGTTGAAAAGTCACATTCTTCCAATCGAGTTAACGCTTTGGGGTAATAAATTCGATTTAAAATAAAGCTTTACAGAAACACATGCGGTTGACAACTTAACTAGCTAGTTGTACAAAAACAAAGTAGACCTGATTTGAAATGGAAATAACGGTTCAGGGCACAGCCACCCCTAATTTTAACAAAAATAGAAAACCAACTATAACACTAACGATGGAAGGATCAGACCAAATCAACCAAATGGGACGTCCGTTAAATTATAGAATGAGACATTCTACACCAGAATTTACCATATCTTTTAACCACGTCGCGTTACCACTAAACATAACTCCATGTCTCAAAATGCCCTGCGATCTGTATAGAAATAATTCCGCCATTCCGCGGCCCGTACCTACTTCTTGCCTGTTATAATTTGCCTCGGCGTTTTGCGAACAATTACCGCCTCGCCCCACACGTGGGACTTAGGGACGAGGTGTGTCGATAATTGTGTCGATTATTACCGGTAAATAGACAAGGTTAATTGAGAAAGGATGTGAATTTATTGGGTGGGAATCAAGGTACCTATTTAAGGTTTGTGTGTTGATATCAAAGTTTTTTCGAAGTTCACTTGTGATCTTACTTTACAAAATCAAAATGGTTGTTAGTAAGGATTGCCAAAAATTACTGCTGCCTTCCGGTTCCCTGGGACCGTCCAGGCGGGCTTGCATTTGTAGGCCGGGTTTGAATTTGTATAGATTTAAATTCTCAAAAGTATCTACTATTTCGAAAAGGTGGCTCAAACCTTTAAGAAGATTCCGTTTTGCCACTGACTTCGATGAAAATGACTAAATTTTGTTAAAAGTCTGTTTGAAAATACATAAACAACAATGAACAACTTTTATTATACTATACTGACTAAATTAAAAAATAAACTGTTGATGAGTCCAGGTTCTGAGCTCCAAAGTTACGGGGATTTTTCGGTTTTTGTTCTGGTTAACAAATTTTAGAAATCCTAACTTCACCAAAGTTTAAGCATAAAATAGCAATGGGCAACAAGAGCATACAAGAGTGAGTTGCACTGCAACAACTGATAACGATAATCCATGTCAAGCCGTCAGATCTCCAGTTAAGAGCGTTTATACCTGCTGAGCTGGCAACGTTGCATTTTTGTTAGTTTTTCTCGATTATTCCATAAAAATTGAATGAAAATTATAAATTTGGTGTATACGAATTTTTCTTATATATAAGTTAATGAGTCTACTGCAATAATTATTCGTGATAAGACTTTTATTTTCTTTAAAAACCGTTAGGTAATAATTTGTTCATTTTTAAAGAAAATAAAAGTCTTATCACAAATAATTATTGCAGTAGACACATTAACTTATATATTAGAACAATTCGTATACATCACATTTTTAATTTTTATTCAATTTTCGTGGAATAATCGAGATAATTTGTTCGTTTTTAAAGAAAATTAAAGTCTATCACGAATTATTATTGCAGTAGACACACACATTAACTTATAGATTAGAACAATTCGTATAAACCACATTTTTAATTTTCATTCAATTTTTATGGAATAATCGAGAAAAACTAACAAAAATGCAACGTTGCCAGCTCGGCAGGTATAAACGCTCTTAAGCAAATTTACCTAACCCGAGATTTAATGGCTGGTTTGACATTTGTTATCGTTTCAGCAACTTAAGTAGTTCATTCAAAATTCAAAACTTCACTGACTTGTTTCGTTAAAAAGCCATGATCAAGATTTCGTAAAGGTTAATGTCCAGGATTTAAAAAACTTTTTGACCCAAATACGATTTCCCTTACAAAGATTACACCCCGATAATCCGTATCTTTCGCAACTTAGTTTATAGTGTAAGTGATTTCGGAGCAAACTAGCCTGACCTTTATCAGTTAAGTTCGACGTCTGACAAAAACGTCGCAAGTTTTCGTGGAGTTTGAGGCTAGGGGTGCCTTATCGCCGCCCATGGCACATTTTATAGAAATTTATGTGGTTCTGAGTACCTTCCTAGTTCATTCACTTGTATTTTTAAAAAGCTTTTTTGTTGGAACCGTTTTGGGTTCTATTTGAGGAAAGAACACCCTTATCTTACTGTTTACTGATGCTTTTGTCTGCCGAGCGCAAACACCAAACAGGACCCCGCAGTTATTTTTACACTGACTTCATTAAAAGCGGCGCGAAAATAAAAACATTGTATGTAACCAGCAGGCTTATTTTCTAATGCTTCTGGCGCTTGCCTTCGCAATCATTATTTCTTTCTGTCAAACGGTATAAGATGATGACAGCAAGAGATGGTGAAAGCGAAGGCAAGCGTAAGACAATACAGCCTCAGGTTATAGTATTTTCAAGGATCTGTAACGAATTTCAGAAAGTAGTTTAGTAGTTTGCAGCGTGCATTGTAAGTGCTGAGTTTTGGTTTAAGGGTGCTATGTATCTTCATTGACGACCAAATGGCTTAGTGGTTAGGGAACCGACTACGAAGCTTGAGATAAATGTGAATAAATGCAAGACCTCAAGAATTTAATTGGTTTTACCTTTAACCACGTATTTTTTATGCATCTGTGTCAAATAGCTATGGCGTGAGCTCACTAATTTATGTCCTGTCCCTTTTCTTTAGCACGTAGTTCAATTTTTTGTGTGTATTTTTTCACACGAAACACATGGATGGATGCTTAAGTGGTTGTGCAGGAGTGTGAAACAAGTGATCTTATAACAGAAAATTATCTTGAGTTATATTATTACTGTACTGTCTAAATTTCCTAAAGTCTTGTATTAACAGCCCTGTGCTACCAACTAAATAGCAAATATACAGGGTTATTTGTAATTCACTAGCATCCTTTTAACCCTAAACTCCTACCACTTAAACAAATGTTTTTTGTTTTACGGCTTTTGTCATAACTTAATATTTTTGGTGTAATAACGTTTTGAAAATTTGATTCTGCCTCTTATTTTTAAGATACTCTGTGTATTTGTATGGGAAAAAAGTGCTTCATTTTAAAAAGTCGTAAAACAAAAAACATTTGTTTGAGTGATAGGAATTCAGGGTTAAGAGGATGTCAGTGAATTAAAAATAACCCTGTAGATCCTCCAGACTAAAATCTTCAATAGGCCAGTTTCGGGGGTTTTAAATGCAAATAGATCTAACTAGATAAAGACTAGTATCTAACTAGTGTCTTTCTTTGTTTTTGAGGGGGAGGAGGATGAACTAAATAAATTCCTCCCCATCAGTGCGCCTATGGATCTATCCACTTAAGTCTATTCTATTATGCCACCAAAACGATATAACACGCGCAAATATAAACGCGATAATTTATACTATTCTATTCATTAGCTGAAATCTTAGGAGCGGATTCGAGTAACATGTTTATTGACGCCAAGGCTTATGAATAGAAAACGTGTATTAGTAGGCAATGTACTAGTACACAATGGAACACTAGTTCCATGGAATAGGAATTACGAATACACCCCATCACTATACGGAACACGTAGACAGAGAATGTTAGCGATTTCTCTGATAACAATTAAAATTTGTACTGTGGCATTTGCGAGCCGAGAATGAGTCTTGTTACCTTTTAAATAAGGGTGATAATCTTTTTAAATTGCGAAGAAAGATCATAGAATTTGTTGTAATTATATGCGTAACATAAAAGCCTAAAAATAATTAAAATTGTGCTTCTCTTTCACGAGTGCTACAATTTTGAACCCACAACCCATGCTTGAAAGGCCATAGGAAAAACCACTAAAACTAAAAATAAATATGTAATTGTATACAATAATTAGATATGAAATTCGAAATTTAAGTAATTAATTTTATTAAGTATACACAAATCCAAACCAAAAGTGTCGAGTGTAACACATCAAAGGGGTTATAATATTAAACCTGTTACCATTCTTGTTAATTATTATTGCTTGTAATTAAGTTCTTGTTTCTTAATTACCGCAGTTTTCAGGTGTATACGTTTACGGGTTTAATTAATGAGTGTATGCGGTTGCAATTGTTTATTGTGCTTGTTAACAATGGGCGAAGTCGAGTTTGTGGTTTGGTTCTGAATTTCAACTGATGAGACCGCAGAACAAATAAAAAACGACAGGTTTACCTACGGACATGCGGTTGTCAACATTGGGACTATTTAATGTGGTTTACTTATGACGGTTGCCAAGCGGAATTTCAAAAAGCTGGGATAAAAACAGATGCCATACGCATACGCACCTTCGGTACAACAGTGTATCATCTCGAAATAATCATCATCATCATTTCAGCCGAAAGACGTCCACTGCTGAACATAGGCCTCCCCCAAGGCTCGCCAAACAGATCGGCCCTGCGCCATCCGCATCCAATGCGTTCCCGCTACCTTCACCAGGTCGTCGCTCCATCTTGTTGGAGGCCTACCTACAATGCGTCTTCCGGTCCGCGGACGCCACTCGAGAACCTTTCGGCCCCATCGGCCGTCAGTTCTACGGGCGATGTGCCCTGCCCACTGCCACTTAAGTCTAGCGATTCTTCGAGCTATGTCCGACACCATTTACACCATTTTAATTTAGACTTTACTTAATTTCCGGAAAAATCCTTAAAATCCTTAAAATTAGGATTAAGGACTCGTTTTGCATGTATGTATTTGAAATGTTCTTTGTTCTTTGATTGAAATAAACAGTTTAAATTTTTTTTTTTTAAATGGTGTTATATTTCGAGATGATACACTGTTGTACCGAAGGTGCGTATTGTCTAACGCGCGGGCGCTTGCTATAGCATTCACCATCTCTTTCTGTCACCGTCTTACTGTTTGATAGAAGGAAATACCATACCAAGAGCCCGCGCCGCGTTCGCCAATAAGGGTGCAGGACGCATTGACGGAGTACCTAGCAATATTTCAATTACTTTATTTAGATTGATCCGGGTGTCATGATCCGAAACAACCTTACACCCACAGTGATAATCCATTGTTCACCATCATAAAATATTTAAATTAAACAAACACGCTTTTTGAACTTCAAATAGTTGAAAGCTTAGATAGTTCTGTACAATAATGGTACCCTACACTACAACAGCTAATTGCTAAAGATAACTTGTTCGCTTGCTTACTTTGCTTTTTAATTGTTAACGACCGCTTTAGCCTAGTTGGTAGTGACCCTGCCTACGAAGCAAGAGGTCCTGGGTTCAAATCCCGGTAAGGGCATTTATTTGTGTGATGAGCACGAATATTTGTTCCTGAGTTATGGATGTTTTCTATGTATTTAAGTATTTATTTATCTATATAAGTATGTTTATCGTCGTTTAGTACCCATAGTACAAGCTTTGCTTAGTTTGGGACTAGGTCGATTTGTGTAAGATTGTCCCCTAATATTTATTTATTTTATTTTATTTATTTATATAACATTTGTTTTCTTTCATTATGATGAATTATTAAATGTCCTGGTGTTTGCCATCCTGGTACCACCCAATCATTGCCACTCTGGGACAGTGACCAGCATTAGAACGTCTACCTTATTATTAAAAAAAAACCGTTTTACTCGTTCCGTGTTCAAAAATAAGCTTTCACAATAATATTTAAACAAAAAGTTACCGGTGTCAACGTGGCATCGTTCCAGCGTGGAAACTCCCTTCCAAAATCAACACGACTTTACAGAGTTCAAAAGAATTAAGAATGAAAACATTCCCAATTGAACGCAGCGAAAAGAAATTCAAATATGGAACAAGGAATTAACCGGGTTCGGGTTGTTCGCGCCAACTTGAATCGATAGCTGGCTGTTCGATTATGTTGGATTCGCTTGCTCGATTGGTTTTGATCGGTGAATATCGTGTCGAGATGCAGTAACTCGATATGTGACGTGTATGCATTCGAATTGCGGACTAACGGAGTTGGTGCCTCTTACAATTCCTTTTCTACTGACGGGTTTCTTATGTAACCTGTGTTAACAGAGCGTAAATTAAAAAAAAAAATTGCACATTTGTAAGATAATCATTGACAAGCCGTCAACGGCCGTGGTCGTGGTTTCGGGCCCGGGCTCGCACATTGAGTTTTTCAGAATGTGTGCGAAATTGCATTTGAAACATACCTCGAGCTTTACGGTGAAGGAAAACATCGTGTGGGACCATGAACACATCTGAGACGAATTTCAGTGGTGTGTGTGAAGTTCCCAATTCGCACTGGGTCCGCGTGGGAACTATGGCCCAAGTCCTCTTATTCTGAGAACAGGCCTGTGCCCTGCAGTGCGACATATTTTATATAGGGTGGGTTGATGATTCAATATTCCGTAACTAGCATATTTTTTTTGCGATTCAGTGCTATTTGTTTTAAAAATGTAACTCGCTTTATTACAACTTGAGCTGTTCAGCCCATTACTAAAATCAAAAACTGTGTTATATTTTAAACTAGCTTTTGCCCGCGGCTTCGCTCGCGTGTACCATGAGTATTCCAAAGAACCAAGATATCAAGCAAGCAAGCATACAGGCAAGCAAGCAAGCATTCAAGCATGCAAGCAAGCATGCATGCAAGCAAGCAAGCATGCATGCACGCAAGCAAGCAAGCGTGCAAGAAAGCGTGCAAGTAAGCGAGCAAGCAAGCCCGACTAAACTTCAGGTAGATACGGTCCTTTACAGTATTTCTTTATATACAATGTTTTTCACTAAGTATTCGAAAGCGGGCACTAAAATAACCAGGTTTGTTAATAATATAAAACCTATTATTAATTTCCCCTGTCTTGCATTAGGTATAATTCAATGTTTTCTTACCTTCTACGGAAACTTGAGTAACTGGAAGCGCTGTGTACCTACTTAGCATTGATATTATACATATTGTAGTATTTTGTTATGGTGTTGTGTGACCTAACCGTTAAGGAGTTATACCTTCCATCATCAGCTCATCTGAATAACCAGAAGGAATACAACTAAAGGTCTATACGTGCATATGATATTTAAAGAAACTTCCTATAACTCCTAACCGTTAAGGAGTTTAACCTTCCATCATCAGCTCACCCGGATAAACTGAAAGAATACAACTATCGGTCTATACGTACCTATAATATTTGAAAAAATATCCTCAACTCCTAACCGTTAAGGAGTTTTACCTTCCATCATCAGCTCATCTACATGAGATGATGTCTACCAGACGCAAACACTTAAATAGCTTGAGAAAATATATGAAAAACGTAATGCGTGCCTACAAAATTTGAGGGTTGCCCTCGATTTCCCTAAGATCCCGACATCAGATCCTGATTTGGTGACAATGGAACCATCTCAGGAGTATATTGTATTCTTTCGAATAAAAAAATAATTTTTATAATCGGTCAACAATTGACCAAGAAATCGGCGAACATACCTACATAAAAAAATACATGAAGTGGAATGCATGTAATCTCCTCCTTTTTTTGAACTCGGTTAAAGAGCCCTTTGCGGCCTATTTACAGTGTGAACATATGAATTTTGAAATTTTAGCTTTCTAAAAACCAGTAAAACGCAAAATCCCGTTTTTTCCCGTTCCCGTAAGAATTTCGAGAAATGCTTTCTTAGTGCTTCCCTACACTCCCCAAGGAACCCACTTGCCAAATTTCGTCTTTCTACGACCTGTAAAACGAAAAATCCCGTTTTTTCCCGTTCCTGTGGGAATTTTTGAAAGTCCTCTCACATTGCTCCTCTACACTCCCCAAGCAACCTACATGCCAAATTCAGCTTTCTACAACCAGTAAAACGAAAAATCCCGTGTTTTCCTTATCCCGTGAGAATTTCCAAAAATCCTTAAAACAGTTTTTTACTATTATAATTACCTACTTCTATGTCAAACTTGAAGAGTCTAGTAATTATAGTTCATAGGATCCCGTTGAACTGAATATATAAATCCCGTTTTTTCCTTATCCCGTGGGAATTTTGAAAAATCCTGAAATTAATGTTTTAACTAATATAATACCTACTTGTGTATCAAATTTGAAGAGTCTAGTTATTATAGTTACTGAGATAGTGTCACTCGGAATCGAATTTATAAATCCCATTTTTTCCCGTTCCCGTGGGAATTCCCAAAAATCCTTCCTTAGTGGATGCCTACATTGTATAATGTATCTATGTGCAAAATTTTAAGTCTCTAGATCCAGTTGTTTGGGCTGTGCGTTGATATATCAACAGTCATTTAGTTTATTTAGACATTTCAACCCCATCCAGGGAGATAATATTTTACGTCCGCCACATCGGATTTTAAAACCGTTGTTGTTTTCATAACCAGCGACCCGATAAACCATAGAAACAACACCCATGTTTTAGGGGTTGAATTCTCAAAAAACCTGAAACACGTGTTTACTCATTTACCATTAGGAGTACTTTTGTGAAGTTTCGAATAAAATAGTCGAGCTAATCTTGTTTCCCCATACAAACTTTGGACCCCCTTTTCACCCCCTTAGGGAGTGAATTTTGAAAAATCCTTTCTTAGTGGACCCCTAGACCTTATAAGGAACCTACATGCCAAATTTGGAATCTCTAGGCCCAGTGGTTTGGGCTGTGCGTTGATATGTCAGTCAGTCAGTCAGTCAGTCAGTTTCTTCTTTTATATATATAGATTGAACTCAGCAAACAGTAAATAAGTCCTAACTCCGATTCCAGCTAAATCAAAAGTGGCGTTTTAAAAGTCGCCTCACTATACTAACTTCAGTTTTAACGTTGACTCGAACAGCGCCAGTATATCTGTCAGACGAGGTAATTCAACACGTGCTGTATGCATCTTGTCGACGTCGCTTTACGTCCCATGCATACGTAAAACAACGCGGTTACAATACAACACAAATATTCAACTTTTGAAAGATTTAACACTATCTCAAATAGCTCTGAATCGAATACGTGGTTTGTGAGCGTTATTTAGTTGCGTTGACACCGGTTTGATATAGATTTTTTAATTTATTAGATAATGCTCGCGAAGAATCGCTAACCCGCGGGATCTATGTAGTTTTCCGGGATGAAAGTATCCTTCCTATATTATGTTAATCTACATAGGTGTGCTAAATTTCATCAGAATCATTATTAAACATGAAACTACCGTGAGATTCACTCATAGTGAAAATAAACGGATCACTCACGTCTTAAAACGATGACAATAAAAGTGATGATGAAAACTGGTGTAGTTGTGGGTCGCTGTCAGTTGCGTCGGTAGCCCCGCGACCAGGGCGGTAGCGCGCAGTGCGCGTTTGGCAGCCGCCGTGACGTGCGACTCCGGGAAGAAGGGCAACGGATTAGCCCGAAACAGTCGAGTTAAACTCGTTTTAAGACGTGAGTGATCCGTTTATTTTCACTATGAGAATCATTATTTTATTGTAACAGGCGTAGCTCAGGATTAGTGTTCAGCAACTGTCTTTGTTCATTATTGTACAATTTATAGTCACCAACCAGCATGGTCAATACATGGTACATTGTTGTCTTAACCCTTACATGGGTAAGCTTATAGAGCAGCTTCTAGTACTAACTAAATGTAAAGGAAAGTCGATATTCTGCCTGCAGGGCTATGCCTGTTGCTGCCGAACCGGTTTCCGCAAGTACAGATTCGCTGCAGCGCAACGAGTGAGATTTGTATTCGATGTCCAGCCTGTATACGTCCCACTGCAAGGCACAGGTCTCCTCTCAGAAAGAGAAGGCTTGGGCCGTAGTACCCACGCGGGCCCAGTGCAGATTGGAAATTTCACACACACCTTTTAATTTCCTCACGAAGTTTTCCTTCACCAAAAAGCTCATGGTATATTTCAAATATAATGTAATGTAATTACACTAACTGCTATTATTCTCAAATTCACTCTACTTATATTTTAATTTTATTGAGAAAACTACTAAAATTGTACTGTTTAATCTAAAAAATTAAATGTTACAGCCTGAAATACGGGAGTTAATAACAGATTATTAGCGTTGTATTACGATGGGTTATTATTAAATGGTTTCAATTGCTGAAATGTACGTCGAGCCTTTATGTGTGATTATTTTAATTATCGACGTTAAAATGAGTGATCATATTGCGCTGTTAAGTTTTGAGTGTCATTGAAATTGGTTTCAGTGAGATAATGTATGATAATAGTTAAAATAGTGGCCTAGTGGTTAGAGAACCTGACTAATTGACTATGAAGCTTGAGGTCCCGGGTTCGACTCCCGTGTCGGGGCAGATATTTGTATGAAAAATACGAATGTTTGTTCTCGGGTCTTAGGTGTTCAATAAGTATTTGGGCCAATCAACTTTTAAACCGACGTTTTTGGCGTCTCCTGCGTTACCAAAATTGTCTCTGGCGTTACCAAAAAATCGTACTTCCAACAAGATATTTCACGGTTTAATAGGTTAAACTTACGTAGGATGGCATGTATTCATGCTATTCATCTATTAAATTACAGAAAAAACATGTTTACTTACAGAAATCTGCAATTGTTTGAAAAATGTCGCGGACAGATTAGTGTCGGTTTAAAAGTTGATTGGCCCATTTAAGTATGTATCTATTTATATAAGTGTAAGGTGGTGGTTAATTAAAAGCAGACATCTCTTCCGTCTTACTCTAACACAGTCATTTATCACTTACGCTATCTCTCTCTTGCCCTTAGAGTTAGGGCCCTTACATAAGTATGTTTATCCGTTGCCTAGTACTCATAACACAAGCTTTGCTTGTACCTTGACAAGCTCGTGCGCGGCGCTCGGCGGAACCCAGTCGCAGGGAGCCTCTGCTGTCCTTAAGAGGCTGACAACACCTAATTTTGTTGAAATTGATGTCATTTAAACAGTTTTTCAAGAAAAACTGCTTGTTCTAGCACATCAAAAAAATTATATGTTAATATTCATCATATTTCAAAGACCGTGGACGGACTCGATACATAATTGGACGAAATCGGCTCGATAGAAAATAATTGCAAAGATAGGTCTTAAAATCATCATTAAACGGTTCTAAGTCTTTATTTTTTTGGCGTATGCGTCTGCAATTAAAAACATGAAGTCAACATATTCATACCTAAACCGCTAACGAGTCATATTTCACAAATAATCCACAGTTTTTTTTTAATTAAATATTTGCCCGATAAATTTCAATATACCCGGCTGCCCAGTAATAGCGGCATCTCGTTTACTCCGATACAAATAGACAGTGTGCGCCGACGTTGGTGTTGACAGCGTCTTAACAATATTGTTTTTAGTAAATGCGGCAAATACTCACTGCGACAGGGTTCCGCGGAGGGTCGCGCATGAGCTTGTCGTACTATAGCTTACTTTGGGACTAGAACAATTGGGGATGTCTATTTTTTTGCAATATATAGTAAATCAAAAACCATTTCGAGATAAATGCATTTTAACTCGTTTTCTGTAGTTATTTAATATTAATATTATGTAATGAATTTATTACATAACAAATAAGCGATGGCCTTCATTTGACATTGGTGTAAATTGCGTGACCGGTCCAAGTCGTACTTTATTTTGTGCGGTTAGAATTCTTCACAATTTACGCGTGGATTATACTACGGAGTTTGATTTGGACCCGCTGCCTGACATCTAGCACTTTGTCAGCGCCAGTAAAGTGACACTAGTAACAGTGAACCATTACGCAAGAAATAATTAAAGGGGTTGCCTTATCGTACGCGTTTAGATAGATTTAGAAATTTAGCAAGTGTGGGAGCCCTCAAATTATAATCTGACGTCATCAACCAAAATAGTTTCAATAATTAATTTTGTAAAAAATAGTGAACTAAATGACAAAATATTGAAATTAGTTTATTATAATTGACTTTTCTATACAAAAAAAATATAAAAACAACTGGTAATTTTTTTTAGACATTCCCAATTGGTGTAATTGTCCCGTGCTATTTAACTCGGCGCTGGCTAGCCAGTTCCTTTGCTTGAACTTGGCTTGACACGCTGCCGCGTGTCTAGATTTATTTAAAGTAGTTAATAAGTTCTGGGTCATACACACCGTAAGAAACAAGTTGTCTCTCCTGTGGTCATAAAATTAGTGACTCCAAGTCAACAAACTTAAGATTTATTTGAATGGACCGAAAGATGGCCAGGCGGCAGACTTGACTACAAAGTATTGGCTATAAACCCTTAACTTTGTCATGCCCACAGGAGAGACGCGAATTAAAAAAAATGTATATGACCCATCTACACTTTTTGCCAATAAACTGCCATACAAACAGTAATTTAGAACTAAGTTTTTGTTCAAAATTTCATTTTCAATGCAAGCTTTTTCGCTGACTGTACTTTTTGTTGACTTTACTTGCATTGTCATTCAACCTGCATAAGTATACCAAATTTGAAGTAAATCCGACCACTGGAAGTGGGGAAAATTCAACTTCCAGTATTACCCGTACATACATACTTACATACATCGCAAATTAATAAAAAACTTTTAAAATTTAACAGTGTTTTATTCATTTAATGTTTTAAAGACATTTTTTTAGTGCTTCTCGCACATTTATCAATTTTGTATTATTTTTAAAAGCCTCGCCACAATCAAAAATAAAATGAAAATAAATGAGAACATTTTTTATGAAATTTATTGAAGCTCTATTTCTGTCTTTCCGCCACTTTGCATTCATTACCGAAAATATTTCTGTAAATGCTGAGATAGCGGAAACAGAAAGAAGATATGAAACAACTTAGTATGTGCTTAGCGTTATGCATTTTGATGTTGAAAACCGTATTTTGTTTGTACTTTAATTTTAATCAACAGTACAATGTGAAAAACTGTTTTAACAGTATAGTTGGGAACCCTAGTTGTAACCGCTGAAACATTCCAGATTAATATTTAATTTGTGTTCTTAAAATTGTAATTTATTGTTGGTATTTGTAATTGTATACGACCAGCGTTGCTCTAAATAGTTAATCGAATTATGCGTATCGACAATCCCATAGAGACGTATCCCAACAAAGCCTGACACCTCTAAACAAGCACCGCCAGAATACACAAATCTATGCCTATCTAATCGGAGCAGGCGTAACGCGCGTTTAAACCAGTTTATACTGTCTAATTAGAGTTAACAAACCCTGCCTGTTTGCATGTAACGTGTTCCCCGACCGTACGCGTCCCTGATAGAGTCCCAAGTTGCGTGACACCGGCTAATGAGGTCTAATGGACGAGCTTTAGGCCCCAGATATTCGACACTTCGTGTTAAAGCTCCGTCCAAAATAATGCAAAGCGTGTATGGTAACTGTTGTTTGGTGAAATTTCGTGTGTATTCTCAGTTATTGTTTTGTCAAATACCCCGGGCCCAATTTGGTTTGTAATTTTATATTACGCAGAAATTTGCGGAGGAAATCTTAGGCACTTATAAAACCTATTGGCGGGAAGAACAGATTGGAACATGGCATCGAAATCGGCCAAAATTAACTAGGTCTAACCTTTTACCTTGTTCCTCCGTTACTAACCTTGCTTCCTGTTTGCTGTTAGGGGGAAAATGATAATCTTTGCTTAATAAATACTACCAAACTTCACTAAATTAAGCATTCTTCTGTCCATGCTTGTACGGTATCGGGAAACTTCTTGATCCAATGATGATGACATTGAATGCTTCGAAAGGGCATCTTTGATTGTACAGTAATATACTGACTTTCAAATGTCATTATAAAAAATAATAAAACAGGATCAGACATGTACAGCAAACACCTCAGGTTTTGCGGACACTATGACCTCAGTTTCATACTGTATAAGTACATACATTTTTTTCATCTTAAAATCTTCGATCCTCATCCTAATTTGCGAGCTATCAGGTTCGCGGCTCACGTTCGCGCTCATCCACAGCATCGAAATGCATGCTTCCAATGAATACATTTGCCCAGGCGGAGGTAGCAATAAAATCAGTAACACCAAGAGTTAGTATTCATGTCGCCACTGCACCTGGTTGCCGATATGCTTTACGAATAAATAAAAGTACCTACTTGTTCTTAGCTCGTACAGTTACTAAGTTAACGTAATTAACTTAACCCTAGGGACTATACTCCTTGCACGCTCTAAGACGTACTCATAGTTCTCTAAACCAATAGGTTTACAATGTTTTTCTGCCTCGTTGGAGATTATTTTTGCTCCCGTTTTTAACTTACCAGGAAATACATCCTGATTCAGAGAGCCACTATTATTATTAGCCTATTCTGTCCCACTGCTGAACAAAGGCCTCCCCCCAACATTTCCACTGCTCTCTGTCCGCTGCATACGAGGATACGAGGCCAGTCCTCCAAGAAGAACTCCAGTTTATCCCGCCGTCGCCGTCTGGGTCTGCCAGGTCGCCTTTTCGAGTTGTTGGGTTTCCACTCGGTGGTTATCTCGGTGGGTACTGCCACTATCTCCCTGAAATCCTTCAACGCCCTCGAAGCTCGAGGCCTCTGGGTTGTCGCTGACGTTGAGAACCAATCCTCTAAAAGAACCCGTCTGCGAAGTTGTAGCTGCACTCGGCGAGTCATATCTTGACGTTGGCCAAGATCAAGACTACGTCACACCTATTTCTTTAGTTTCTAGATCCTCTTTTGTTACACTTCATCTCATTCATCTCATCATCTCGCCTATATGTGTCGTATATGTGACCCTCTTTTAGTTTTGTGATGCCCTCAACGACAAAACTGCTGACTCCGTTGCCTGCGATCGAGTTATGTTATGAATGTTTTCCGAGTGCAGCGATAACGTCAAGGACGAGTTTCGTCTAGAGCTGCGATTCCCCACCTTTTAAGAGAAGCGACCACTTTGATTTCATTATTATGAGCAAATACCACAAGCTTGAAATATCAAATATATCACAAAATAGAACACTCAAAATTTTTGTTCACAATTTATTAATGTGTCATAGTGAAAATAAACGGATCACTCACGGAACTCGTTTTAAGACGTGAGTGATCCGTTTATTTTCACTATGAGTGAGTCTCACGGTAGTTTCATGTTTATTAATGTGTCGTGTAGAAATTCTTTAATTCTATGATATCTACTGTTTCCTGACAAACTGTGTTCCTTATACAAGCTATCTCCTGACCTTTGCACCTCGTATCATTTTGATATACCAGCGCGGGCGAATACCGACATAAGTGATTAATTGTGATCATTATATTCATTATACTTACAGAATATTACCTACCTACTGATAACCTAAAAATTATTTTCAATTATTTTTAAGTGTTAGGTTAACCACAGATCACAGCTAAATGCAAATACAGTCGTTTTGATGTTAACGTTACCGTTGTTTAAAACTTTTCTGTTTTTGATTCCCGTGCTGGTCTTGATTAAAATTAATTAGTTGAAACAAAATTTTCGACCGAAACCGCATCTACGGCTTTACCTGCTTTCGATTACGACTTATAATTCTAGTGTATAGCTTGTCTAATTTAAAATGACGCGCCCTGCCACTGCATTTACGCACAGGATTTTTCATGTGATTTGTCGATCGTGATGTTACACACTGATTATAGTGCACGGAATAGTCGACGCTCCCAAACAGATGAATAATAATAATAATAAATTTGTTTATTAGCCAAAAAACAGATCAAAACAGGATCAGTAGTTACAGTAGGAGTGTGTCTTATATTTAATTAGGTACAAATTGCGTTAGGTACTATTTAACATGACATGACATAAGCGTGATCAGACAAAGTTCCTTACTCCCCGTACTAGTTTAAACTGTATCACGGTGGAGTAAGATCCGTCATCCTATTAACTTAAGTTAAATTGTGAATTGTGATGAAGAATCGTAATTAATATTTGCACGGACAAATCAAACAAAATCAACTGATTCAGTAGAGGTGCGCGCGTCGTTTTAGCTAAGAAAAGCTCTACCTAAGGTAAACGTACCAATGCTCGACACCTCAAAGCCCAGTAAATGACACTCATCTGTCACCTCTCTTACGCAGACGTCAGCGTCGAGCTCAGGGACGTTTACCTTACCTATCCTGAATGCTAGTGTATTTTTCACAGATATACAGACAGACATTTTTTAACCTACTTCTGTCTTCACAATTATATTTTAAAAAATAGGTTTGTAAAAATAAAGTTCTTTATTGACTTAAGTATGTGTAATGACTGTTAAATATACACCTTTTGTAACAATATTTCAAGCAATAAAAGACTTAAGTATGTTATGTTACCAATTATGCTTTATTAACGGGCGGTCAACTGCACACAAGCCACGAAGTTTTATAGATGCCCGACAGTTAACAAAGTGAGATTCGGTGCGTCCAAAGTTTCATCCGATTTATTCAGAACTGGCTGAAATCAATAGTAGGGTAAAAACACCTAACTGTACAGATAATTTAAGTACCTACTTGTATTTCTTCTTTGTACCTTATCTAAAGTCGTGACTTAAGTAGCAGTTACCAGTTGTTCTTTTATAGACAACATCCTTATTAGTACACACGCGATAATAATAATATTATTGTTATAACAAATGAGTGTGCCACATTATACGTTGACTAATATTGTAAGTATCTACGTTACAGAAACGACGATACTTAGGCCAACGAAAGAGGAATATTCCTAACCAAAATCTAAAGCTTGAAACTGGAAGCAGAATATAGTAACTAGGCGTATCCCAGTATCTGCCTGACTTCGTAATTTAGACTGAGAAAATAGCTTGCTGGATGCATATTACATAAACAAGCTATAAAAAATATTTATAATTAGCTTGAACAGCAAATACTCATTTAAAAGTTTGAATTTGCTTGAACAAACTTGCATATCTACTAAGTCTTTTGATTAAATATAACCACATATTTTGATGTCGATTAAACTGTTGGCCAGACTAGTCAAGACAGACTTAGCCAATGGGAAGACTGGTTTTCTTTGTTAGTATTTTAGAGGCCATACTGTGCAAATGCGGATTTAAATAAATAAAACATAAGTTAGGTATTTTAATACGAGTTCTGATATCCCGATTCCAATTTTTGCCAGTCCGCAGTGCAATTTGGCGTTCCGCCCCAATCCGATTCCATTAGAGCTTCGGATGCTCAATCCAAGTGTTCGTTTAAAACTTCAATAAAACAGTAATAATATTTACGCGGTTCCTGAAATTTGCTGGCGTTATCCGACCACTGACAGATATCACGAAAGTTCCCTCGTTCCGTATAAATGGACGGGCGGTTCGACATCACTAATTTATTCATATCAAACTTCAATTCGTGTTATTTTAAGGGCAGCGCGTTTTCTAAACCGGTTTTCTGGCCCCCAGTGCACCTGTTACTGGATGCTAGCCGAGTTAACTCTTCCGTGTGGCGTTTTGCATTTTGATTCATTATTTATTAGCCGGCTGCGAGGGTTGCTACTGATCGGAATATCAACACCAAGAATTAGGGGAGCACGAAAAGTAGATGCGATCCCCGTTTGATGAAATCCCGTTTCGAAATTCTAAGGTTTTCTAGGAACAATAAAGAAAAATATTTCACATCAAATACTCGTAAGTACCTATCATGGGCTATCGACACGAATTGACCTAGTCCCAAAGATAGTATAACTTGTTTTACGGGTATTAAGCACCGGATAATCATTCTTAAATTTATTATTAAAAACCCCAAATACATGAGAATTGGTATGTTTTATAAGTAATATCTGCCCTGACCAGGGCTCCAACCCGGAACCTCAAGTTAAACCTCAACAAAAAATCAAAAACAACGTACAAACGCCGTACATTTACACTTCCACTCCACCTTCCAGACCCGGTAGAAGTAAATATGACCTGTTCAAGAAGGTCGAGGAGAAAATTCATGACGGCGACCTCAAAGGAGCAACACGTCTCCTTTTCTCGAATGACACTCTAGCACCTGACACACCGGAGACCGCGGCCGCATTACACTCAAAACACCCCCCAGGCCCGTCCACTCCCATTTTTGTAGACCCTCCTTCTGATCCATCAGCTTGCATTCTTGCCACTGATCGAGATGTAATAGCAGCCCTTGCATCCTTCCCTAAGGGATCAGCTTCCGGCCTGGACGGCATCTCTCCACAGCACCTCGTAGACCTCACTAGTCACGGCACAGGGGCAACTGGTGAGCACTTGATCAAAAGCATAACAAAACTAACGAACCTTATGCTACTGGGAGATGTCTGTCAGGAAGTGACTCCAGTGATTTATGGAGCCAACCTCATTGCCCTCACCAAGAAGGATGCCGGCGTGCGCCCTATTGCCGTGGGGTCGACCTTTCGCCGTCTGGCTGCCAAAATTTGCGTCCGACTAATACGATCAAAATTACAAAATCTTTTTGAACCCATACAGGTCGGCTTTGGAACCCGCGGAGGCTGCGAGGCGGCGGTTCATGCTGTGCGCACCTTTGTGCAACGCGACCTGTGTGAGGTACTCTTAAAATTAGATGTCAAAAATGCTTTTAATTCAGTCAACAGGGACACCCTGCTAAACGAAATTAAAATTCATGTTCCGGAAATTTACAACTTTTTACTTCAGTGTTATCACTCTCCCTCTAAATTAATGCACAAAAACAGTGAGATCCTTTCGGCCGTGGGTTGCCAGCAGGGTGATCCCCTCGGTCCAGCCATTTTTAGTTTGGCCATTAATTCCATAATTCACAGTCTAAATTCCAAATTAAACGTGTGGTACCTCGATGATGGCACCCTAGGAGGTGACTCACAAACTGTTCTGGCAGACTTATCACTAATTAAAAACAAATTTACGGCTATTGGCCTAGATTTAAATTTCAAAAAATGCGAGTTGTATATTTCGGACAAAGTAGATTCTTCTTCGGCATCACAGATTATTCAAAATTTTAACGTCATCGCCCCAAACATTAAAATCTTGCATAAAGACAGTCTGCATCTCCTCGGGTCACCCATTTTCGATGAAGCCATCCCTCCCCTTCTGAGTAAATCAATGTCTACATTTAAGGATTATTCGGACCGCCTTACCAAAATTAGCAGTCACTCTGCTATTTTTGTTCTTAAGTGCTGTTTACTCGTTCCTAAATTTACTTACCTGCTCCGCTGCTGTCCCATTTGGAAATTCCCCCATCTGGTAGGACCTATCGATCTAGTTCTAAAATCCCAAATTGAATCTATCTTAAATATCCGTTTTAGCGAGCAGGCATGGACTCAAGCCTCCCTACCGATAAGGTACGGTGGTTTGGGAACCCGCAAAATTTCAAGTATTTCTCTGCCGGCATTCTTGGCTTCAATTCATAGCACCTCTGATCTCGCAGGTAAAATCCTTAAAGCCTCACCGGCTACAAACTGCGAGATTGCGTGCTTGATTGAAGCTTCAAATGCTTGGCTAGCTGGACCGAGCCCAAATCTTCCATCCAGACTCAAAATTCAAAGGGCCTGGGATACCATAGCTTCCGAGTCAACCCTAAATTCATTGATTAATACCGCCACAGGCAGAGACCGTGCCAGACTCTTGGCTGTTTCTAGACCTGAAGCAGGCCACTGGCTCCATGCCTATCCATCACCCAACATCGGTACATTTATAGACCCATGCACACTCCGAATAGCCGTCGGTCTCCGGCTTGGTGTTGAGGTTTGCGTGCACCACAGTTGTGCCTCCTGTGGAGCCCCCGTAGATTGCCTCGGCCACCACGGACTTGCTTGCTCCTCGGGTGCCGGCCGCCTGTCCCGCCATGCCGCCCTTAACGACATCCTCAGAAGAGCGCTCGTCAGTGCCAACGTTCCTGCTGCTCTGGAGCCCCAGATCGTGCGGAGTGATGGCAAGCGCCCTGACGGGATGTCGTTAATTCCATGGAGGATGGGCCGTGCACTGGTGTGGGACGCCACTTGCGCCGACACCTTGGCAGCGTCCTACCTCCCCACAACGAGCAGACGTGCCGGTGCAGCGGCCGACACCCGAGAACGGCTCAAGGCCATTAAATACGAGTGTCTCGGCGCCCAGTACGAGTTCGTCGCATTCGGTGTCGAGACACTCGGATCGTGGGGCAAGGGCGCACGAGGGCTCTACGGAGCTCTAAGCAAGCGCCTGAGAGAGGCAACAGGTGACCCTCGCGCAGGCAGCTTTCTCGCACAAAGACTTGCTATAGCAATTCAACGTGGGAATGCTGCCTGCGTGATGGGCACCCTACCTAAGGGTCCAAATTTAGATAATAGTTTTTAGTTTTTAATTTCTGTTTAGCTATTTTAAGTTAGTTTTAGTTATGTTAATTTTATACTTAGTCCCTGTTTTTATACCTTATTTTATAATTAAATTAGTACTTTCAAGTTTTGTAGTCAGGTAACTTGATATATAATATTATTGTTTCGCGTTTTTAAGTTAAATGTTGCTAATGTTGCTATTCTCCAAACAAAACTTCAATATACAATATGTATGTGTGTAAACTCTTTATTGTACCTACAAAAAAAAATAAGAAAAAGAACAAAACACTATTGACAACCGTTGAAATAAATGTACAAAGGTGAACAAAGGCAATATAATTCTCAATGAAAATAGCCGATTGCAATCTACCGGTACTACCTATTTAAAACAGTACCGAAACCAGTGCAACATCACTCCATGCGGAGTAGCTTGCCCACGAGTTTACCAGTTGTCATTTTGTCAATTGGAAGATCTGTAGTGTCGTGTCGTAGAGATACAGTAAGAGCGACTTCAAAAATTTTCACAAGTTTTTTTTAGTATTACACTTTTTTTATTCTTTTATAGCGTGGAAGCTAGTAAAATTATAATTCGAAGGGGACAACCAAACGCTGTCCTGACTCAAGAGAATGAAGCCAGAAAAGGCCATCTGTGGTTCGGCAAACTACATATGTCACTTAATCGTTTCGTTCACGGATTTTGTAAGCTGTTTAATGAACCGCGATTGTGCTCACCCTACCTCTAAATCTGATTTGTGGCGGCCCTTTATTTGTTAATTTATAGAGCAAGTGGATTAATCATTTCTATCAGTTTTTTCTGTACACGCTTAAAATGCTCTATGAATTTAAAGTGGCTCAATTGTTTGAATGAGTGCTATGCATATGCATTTAAACCATATGTGAGTTGAAAAATAAATGGGTCTGTTGACTAGATTCAGTTATCTAGAATGCATTTTTTTTTTTAATAATGTAGCTTCAAACAACATCTCGGTCATACATACCGTAAGAAAAGAAACAAAAGTTGTCTCGCCCGTGGACATCAAATTAGCGACTCCGAGGCAAGTAGGTAACTTATTAAGATTTATTTCATCATCATCATCATCATTTCAGCCGAAAGACGTCCACTGCTGAACATAGGCCTCCCCCAAGGCTCGCCAAACAGATCGGACCCGTGCCATCCGCATCCAACGCGATCCCGCAACCTTAACCAGGTCGTCGCTTCATCTTGTTGGAGGCCTACCTACACTACGTCTTCCGGTCCGTGGACGCCACTCTAGAACCTTTTTGCCCCATCGGCCATCAGTTCTACGAGCGATGTGCCCTGCCCACTGCCACTTGAGTCTGGCGATTCTTCGAGCTACGTCGGTGACTAGTTCTTGCGCCGATTTCATCATTTGTAATGCGATCCCGCAGAGAAACTCCGAGCATAGCCCTCTCCATTACCCTCTGAGTGACTTCGAGCTTCCTTATGAGGCCCATCGTTAGCGGCCACGTCTCAGTGCCATTAGTCATCACTGGCAACACACACTGCTCAAAGACTTTTGACTTGAGACATTGCGGTATATCGGATGACAAGATATTGCGGAGCTTCCCGAACGCTGGCCAGCCGAGTCGGATTCGTCGATTGACCTTCTTTCTCTTAGGACCATTTCTTTACAATAGATTAAACGCCAAGTGGGGCATATATCCTCTTACTTATAAAAATACTAAGAAAATTCTCCAAGATGAACTTCAAAAACTATCCTACGAAGATACAGAGAAACTATTGATTATTTAAAATTAAATTTAAATTTTAATCTGTTTATTGCAAATTAATTACAAAAAAAAAATATATTCTTAAACTTAGTTACAATCTTTAAATATTTAAGATTATTAACTAAAGAATGCGAACGGGACACCCCTACGTTTGTAAATGAACGAGGAGCAAGGCCAACACCAGATCAGTGACCAAGCTGAACGCCTCGGAATGTCACACCCCCCGCCAACCCCTAGCACCTCCACTCCCGCCTAGTCCATTCAAAATAGTCTAAATCTAAATGGACCAGTCGAGAGGAAGGCGCCAAAGCTAGCAGGAAGCATGCCACCCCTCAGCACTCCACTCCGCCACCAACCCGATGCCAGCCCCGCCCCCCGCTCATTCACAGACTCAATATAAAAAAGGAAATAAAAATAAAACTATTACTATTACTAGTACGGTCAGCGCCACAAACACGCGACCACCCCTGCACCCCGCCACCTTAATATCATGTTTAAATAGCCAAATAAAACCATGTAGTCAAACAACTGAAAGCGACAAGGTACCAAGGCACTCGCCCGTTCATGGCGCAGACCGTACATTTATGTACTTAGATCCAAGTAGCCATATGAAATATATCTTCATGACGCTGACCGTATTGTCAAGTTCACCAATACCCGCACCGCCAACACCCCACAAATATCTATACATAGACCCTATTATGGTAACATAAGGTCTACGTACAGACATCCATGAAAGGCCGGCGATACATATACCGGCGAACCAGACTGTACATTTATTTACCTAGATCTAAGTACATAATAAGTAAATACAACATATGACAGACATTACATTGTCTGTGTTTATACTTGGAAGGCCTAGGCAACTAACCAAATGCAAACAAAAACAATGCCAAATGATGTCCTAAATACTGTAATTCTTCCATTAAAACTATCCAAACATTTACATTACTGTATTCAAAAACGTTAGCCTAGTTTGTATTACAATGATAGATTAATAAAAATGTTTTGAACCCTTGAATGTGCCAAATTTGAAAACTGAAGTTTGTCTACATCCAACCAACCACCCAAACCCCTCAATCATAGTTGTTTTATTACATGTCATTCATATCATTACATACTGATATGTATATAATGCTCATCTGCTTTATCTAGATTTATACACAACAACATTATATTACTAGTATTCTATTTACCATTTTTCCTTAACTTATGCTATGCCAATATTTAGTGCTTTCTTAATTAAATTTTTAATACTTTTAGGTTTTTCTAATACTTTATCTATGACATGCCTGGGGAGGCTGTTCAGCGTGATAGGAAGACAGACAGTCCATGTCCGCTTGCCATACACATTTTTTGTTTTTGGTATTTTGAAGTAGGGCTCATTGGGCAAGCTTCTCAGATTGCAAGGTCTCCTATATCTATCCAGCCTCCCCATCATATCTTTGTATTCTAGTATCACAGCAAGCTTTATCTTATCATACACATCCATTACCCTACAATACTGAAACAATTTAGAGTAGTTATGTTTATATCGGTGCTTTATTTTCAGAGGGACTATTGCTTTTAGTAGCCTTATTTGAATATTATAAATCAGTTCCAGGTAAGTTTTATAAGTGCGGCCATAGCTAGACAAGCCATAACTGATAATAGAGTCTGCAAGCGCCATGTATAGCAGCCGGAGTGTGTTATATGGCATTTTGTGTTTAAGTATAGTAAGGTTGCTGAGAATTGCTCTTAATCTTTTACATACATGTTCAACATGAGGTTTCCAATTAAATTTATCATCAATTTTTAATCCTAGGTAAGTATGTTGTTTAACAACTTCCAATGACTCACAACTACAGTATGTCTGTCCGTCATGCATACATGCGTGACTATGGGCCACAATGTTAGGGATAGTGCTACTATTAATATATGGTGAGTGTATATGAACCACTTTAGTCTTATTATAGTTTAGAGAAAGTCCCAAGTCATGTGCCCATTTACACAAGGTATTAAATTCACTCTGCATTTGACATTCTGCCATCTTTACATTACTGTTAGCAGTTATCAAGCATGTATCATCAGCAAATTGGTATACAGAGGCATTTTGGAAAATGTTGCACATGTCATTTACATATATCAGATATTCAGTTGGACCGATTATTGAACCCTGCGCTGTGCCAAAGGTGGATTGTAGCAGTTCGCTTTTTTCTCCGGCTATGCTTACTGAGTTATATCTATTATAATGATAATTTTTGAACCAGTCTAGGGTTGGTCCCTGTATACCATTTTGCTGAAGCTTTTTATAAAGTATTTCATGATTTAGGGTATCAAATGCTTTACTGAAGTCTATGAACGTCACTATGACATGTTTCCTATCATTTAGGTGGGCATTTACCTCATCTGTAAATTTAGCTAATAGTTGTGAAGTATTTTTACCTCTTTGAAAACCAAATTGTCTTTCATGTATTATGCCGTTGCTTGCCAGAAAGTTGTTAATTTTTTCTCCTAGATATTTTTCAATTATTTTGTCTATTGTTGATAATAAAGTTATAGGTCTATAGTTATTAGTGTCTACATAGCTGCCTTTTTTGTGAATAGGACGGATGATTCCTATTTTCAATTTGTCAGGATATGAAGAGGTAGATAAGCATTGATTAGTTAAATGTGTAAGCACAGGTGTCATGGCTTCTGTTATATATTTTATGTCTCTTGCTCTCAAACCGTCAAAGCCTGCACTTTTGTTAATATTGATATTTTTAATTATTTTATTCATACTGTCAACTTTGATTTTATTGATTTTTATTGACACCTTGGGCGTGTTAGAATAGGTTTTTTCTTCAAGCAGCGGCACATCACATGAGGTGAGCACAGAAAGTACATTATTTTCAAATTCATGGGCAAACTTATCTGATAGTTCTCTAGCTTTCATTTTGAAAGACTTGAGCAGTAAGTCATCTATGGCTCTAGTGATTCTGCCAGTTAGTTTGTTGATTATTTCCCACATTTTTTTCGGATTTTTATAATTAGTACAAATTTCTCTTTTTGTGAAATTATTCCTAGCTTTGTTCATTTGCCTATTGGTTTTATTTCTATACCTTCTATACAACAGCTCATTTTCTTTATTATTTGTATCTTTTAGGTATATTTGTAATAATTTGTTTTTAGTGGTAGACATTTCTACAAGTTTATCTGTTATCCAGGTGCAATTATGTCTAGTGTTGTTTACAACTGGTTTTTGAGTTGTGCATAGTTCATAGACTTCAGTAAATCTATTGATTATGAAGTTATATATATCATTAGGGTGTTGAAGCTCAAATACTGGAGTCCAGTCAATTTTAACAAGCTCCTGCCTCACAAGGTGGTTGTCTATTTTCCTGTACATTTTATCATTGCCTACTACTTCTTTACCACAAAGAGAGATTCCAGTCATAAAATGATCAGCGGGAGAGTCTCTTATTACTGCAGCATTAACTGAATGTTGATAATCTCCCTGCTTGGCTATATCCCTTATGAATATGTGATCAATGCACGACCTGGATGTGCATCTCTCTGTGGTATCAATTCTAGTGTACTGTGTAATGCAGCAAGAAAAACCAAGTGACGCCATAGTGTTTTGATAGGAGCCTGTTACCCGACTGTTAATTTTTAGATCAAGGTTCATGTCACCACAGGTAATGAAGTTACAATTCAATGGATATCTAGACAACAGTTGAGTTAACTCACTATTAAAGTCACTTACATTTAGATGCGGCGGCCGGTATATAGCACACACAAAAGTCTTGTACCCACTGGGCAATATTACTTGCCCCAGCAGGCATTCAAAACTTGTTGTTATAGTTTTTTCACTTAGAAATGCTACACTTTTATGAGTATAAACAATAATGCCACCTCCTCTTTTATTTTCACGCAGTTGTGTGTTCATTGTGTAGTTGTCGATATTAAATAAGTTTTTAGTTTTGTCATTCACATTTACTTCGGAGACCACAATTACATGGATAATTAAAGGGCACTCACTTATTATTTGTTCTAGATAAGCATGATTCTTTATTAGCGATCTGATATTGACGTGGAGCAGAAGCAGTTTATTATGTTGAGGGGCTCGGTCCTGCACAAAATGATTCCAGGAGTTATGGCTGCTTTCTATTATCCCATTGTGTAGATGGTCCATTATTAGTAGAAAGGAGTTGAACTGAGATGGCAAGTTTGACAGGTTCAGGTGGCGTGAGCTTCGTTTTTATCACTTCAATGTCACTTTCAGCGCGTATATAGTGAATTTTTTTATCACCTTCCTCCGTGCGCGCCATTATGATGCCACCGCGACTCCACACAAACTTACAAATGGCTTTGTCCCTAAGTTCGGTCTTTGCCTTCCACAGGAGATAAGCTGTAGCTGGGGTTAGTGCCTCTCTCACATATATTTTCATGTTTCCGCCGTTGGTACCTCTTACACACAAAAAGTCAGTGGTAATGTTATGTTTCTTTGCAGCATCAAGCCAAGCGCCTCGGCGTCCTTCTTTTAATGTCACTCTAATTGGTGCGTCCTTGTCCATGCGGGCTTTTTGCGCCGCGCCTGTGCGGGCAGGTTTCCTTACCCTGAAGGCCTTGATGATGTCTTCAGACTTTTGCTCAAGCTTTTGTCCCAATTTTGAGGTTATTTCTTTGATGTCTTCGTCCTTTTCCTCGGCGATGCCACAAATCTCAATTTCATTAAAGATATGCGCCTGCTCGAACTTTTGGAACTTCTGTTCAAGAACCTCATTCTTGAGTTGGATGTTTTTACATATATTGCTGACATTTCTGACCTGGTTTTCCATAAGTTTCGCTTTCGTTTCATACTCATGAATCTTCTCTTCGTACTCATCGATTTTGTCCGAATAGAACTTAAGAGAGCTCTGTAGTTCGTCCCTGATTATGTCTCTGACTGTTATTCTCATTTCCCTCAGTTCGTTTCGTATTTCAAACAGCGTGACCTTGACCTGCGTCGAAGTCCCTGCCTCTGTGTCGTCGTCGTCTGGGTCCGGCAGGATTACCGAAATTCGTTTGGGTTTTCCCCCTATCGAACAGGATTTACATTTCCAATCTACAGACTCCATAGTCGACAGTGAAATGAGTTGTTCGGCGGTCATAGACGAACACGTTGCATGGAACCATTTATTACACTTGCCGCACAGAGCGCCGGGCGTTTTTTTCCCTACGGTCTTCGAGCACTTTTCGCATTTCACCATTTTAACTATTCGTTAGTTTACATAAAATGGTCGAGTTAGTGAAGTGCTACAACTAACATGAAAAGTCGACCAAGTAAGTGCGTAAGTATTTCGAAATGAGCATTGTTTTTATAGAGGCATATTTTGTTTTGATCTGTTTATTTATAGTGTTTTGTAATTTAGCTAAGTTATTAAGAACAACTGTTTTTTGCAAGTGATAATTTAAGATAGTTATTTAAGTCCTTTTCGCCTGAAACACAGGAACATCCTAGTTCAGGCATAAGTGCCTTACCTTTCCCTTTAGTACCTTTTGTATGTTTAGACTATAGATGTTATATTGTAAAAGTATTTTTGAATAAAGATTTATTTATTTTTTTATTTTTATACAAATTCCATTATTGTCGAGTCTCAAACTATTTAAAAAGTTAAAACGGCCATGTCAGTTGTTTTGTTGGAACTCCAGACTTTTTTAAACAGCTTGTGGTGTTTTCGGTAGAAAAATACAGCTGCAGTTTTTTTTTTAATGGAAAAAGGCGGGAAAGGTTTTAATGACATTTAATTTTAAGTGATTTGCATTTCTTTGTACCTATTTAAGTTAATAAAAGTTTATTCTATTTTTTTCCCTTCACCATTTTTGAGAAAAGCTTTATATTAGTCTCGGCTGGAATAGCAATTGCTGGCTTCGTATTAGTTAAACGGACTCGCAAGCTCGTCCGTTTAATACTCATACTCAGCCAGCAATTGCCTACTTTCAGGCCACGACAATAATGTACTATTATCTTTATCATGTCCACGGGAGAGACGCGAACAAAAAATCTACGAACTCTTCTGACTGTACTAAATATATTACCTAGTTTGTTTTTGACATTGATCAGTCACATTGGTAAACTCATTTTCTTAAGAAAAATTAAGCAGTCTCGTCTTGATTTGACAGAACAGTCGTTGTCCATTTTTAAAAAGGCATCAGAAGATTTTTTTTCAATATCAGTGAAAGCCCTGTCACATTAAATTCAGATAGTCTAGATAATTCAGATTTGATACGAAAGCTCTAAGAGTAGCTGAGCGTAAATTTTCTGGGGCTGTTTTATTAACAGAATTTTTATACCAAGCGGTTAGAAGGTGACAACGAAATTGCGTTCAGATTTATTACATCGTACACTCTCAATTATGTTATCATTATCAATTATGTTTATGTTTTACTGAAGTAAGAATTTTAGTTTTTCTTAATATTTGAATTGAGCTTGAGATAATTCTGGTTTGGATATTATATGCAATCGCTTACCGATACAATCATCTATAAAATATAAAATAAAATTGACAGTGGGCTCTACAGTGCAGATGACTTAGAGTGCATTTTGCATTTATTAATTAAAAAGGGTGGAAAACCAGCAAGTGGTTCACCTCATTGTGTGAAATAGTCATAAGTGAGTACCATTACCCATGGACGCCTACAATACTAGAGGCATTTTTATTTTTAATTTGTAAATGTGGTTAGAATCAAGGGTTTTTTTTTTTTTAATTATAGATACTTTTTAAGAATTAATTCAGTTTAATCTTATACAAAAATGTATGTATATATTGATATTTAATAGTTTTACTTTAATTATGATAGTCCATGCCATGACCTCGGAATAAATACAGAAGGAACCAAAAAATTAAAACGTAGCTATTTGCATATTCGTATTTACAAAAAGCGTTCAATAGACTTGCCCGATTCCTCCGAACTCCCCTAATTAAAAGAGTTTAAAAAAGTCATAACACGGAATAAAGGACCGGGTAATGTCTTCTGGCAAAACAAACGGCCGACCTACAGAATAATCCAACTGTTATGGAAAAGCAGTCATGCAAAAAAATAATTGGTTCCCCCACAAAGGCCGGTTCTGTTTCCGATGAGCGAAAATTTTAATTTTGATTTAGAACAAACTCTGTTTGCGTAAACGCCGCGTGGATTTGCTGTCCTCCATTATCCGTGGTTCAAACTGAGACCCAGTGCTACAATTGTGCTCTATCTCTATCAATTTGAAGTCCAAATAATCGACCAAAAGCGCACTCCAAACTATCTCGTCATCATCATTTCAGCCGAAAGACGTCCACTGCTGAACATAGGCTTTCCCAAGGTTCGACAAACATACCGATCCTGTGCCATCCGCATTTAACGCTTTCCCGCAACCTTAACCAGGTCGTCGTTCCATCAAGTCCTACCTACACTGCGTCTTCCGGTCCGTGGGCGCCACTCGACAACCTGTTAGCCCCAACGGCCATCAGCTCTACGAGCGATGTGTGCCTACTACCACTTAAATCTGGCGATCCTTCGAGCCATGTCAGTGACTTAGTTCTTGCGCGCATTTCATCATTTCTAATGTGACCTCCATCCAAACTATCGAGTTAGCATTTTCTTTATTCAAGGCCGAAGAATAGTAATTATACGTCTACGTTACTTGTTGATTTCTTTGTTTAATATTTAATCGACCGAGTAATGATATGAAAAAATAAACAATATGGTGGATTGTTACATTGACTTGTAAGTGAAAATGTTCTGTAATGCTTTAAGCCATTCCACTGCCGTGGAACCTATCTAATGATGTTTGGATCAACTACTTATACAGTAACCAAACTTTTAAATAAAGATTTACCAAAGTCAGAAATTTTGACAAGTAAACGCATGGCTTCGTAAAATACTCTGTCAATTGATCTGAGATAAGACCTTAAATCCATCAATTAATTCGACCCCAAAAGGAAATGAGATAAAGCCTGAAGAACAACATGATCCATCCAATTCGAGACTAATGACCAACCACACGGTTACTACTGTCAAAGTAGAGGTATAAATAGAGTACCTACAGACAGACAGAAGCAATACGAAAGTTTAAAGTGATACACGAAGTCTGGTGCAAAGACGTGACAGAATTAGATCTGTCGAGCAATACCATTTGCGGGTAGTTGCCGACTTGTTGCGCTTGTCTATTTTTACACAATCTCAACCGATTTCAATATTTGATGAAAGAATAAGTTTTTCAGTGTATATCTTTAGGTTTGAATTGCTGCTAGCGAGTGCGATAAAGTGTGTGTTAACCCTGAATAAGGCCCCAGCAGACAGACAGACTGTTGAAACTTCTTGATGCAGAAGTGTTAACACAATTTGTACACGGTTTTAAACAATAAACGTTTCTTTTTTCTTATTTCCCATTTACTGGAGCATACTAACACAGAATCAAAAGCAGCTATCGAATGCATACCTGGTAAAGTATATATTTTTAAAGCTAGTCGTATTTTCAATAATTACAATAGATATTGTGACTTATTACAAAAGTAATAAGGTTGAATTTCCAAAGCAATGCATGTGGTTTGTAAATCGCCTCTACCTTTTTAAGAGCTAAAATTATTAGACAAATGAAACTGTGACTTAACAACGCCCTGTATCAGTATCTGCTGAATTTAGTACTTACTTTAGTACTCTTAGTAATCTCCATGCCAAGTTTGTAGCCAAAACCGGAACTGTAACTTATACTTTTTGCGCGTATTTCCACATTTCCAAGAATAAACGCGATACAAACAATAATAACGGCGCAAACATTTCATGAAACGGCCTAGTACGAAACGGAATGTATGAACGTTTCTGTTTACAGCTATTTTGCATATAGATTGTTCCGACTGCCATGAATTCTAATACGGATAAATTACTGCCTAGTATCAAATTTCAACTTTTGACGGCGAATTGTCGTTTGCAAACATGAGACCCAGTGTAACCAATTCGGCGGCGTCAAACACACCAGCGTTTTCAATAAAGGACCCTCGGAAACTTTCGCCAAATTTCGTATTCCGCCATTTGCCTCGTATTATGCAGACTCCAGCCTCCATAGATGTAGCTTTCGTCCTTCACCAAGTTTCATTTACTTAGGTTGCACGCAAACACCGATTTGAATATATTTGCCTCTTACTCTAAATTCCCGTAAAATTGCCGCTGCGAAATTTAATGTAAAACATTTGCAAATTACGTTATGTAAACTATGTAGAACTGTGCTAAATATTCTTCTAAGAACAGCCTGACTTCTAAGCGTCTGTGGCCGCGCTGACAAATTAACTAAAATCCTCGCGAACTTCCCAACGCCAAGGCACTCTCAGAAAAACGGGTACGGTTCTTGTGAGTAACGACACCAATCACTTTTACAACCGACAAACTGGAAATTTTCCCACGCAAGTCCTTGCTTCGTTGTCGCGTGTTTAACGACTTAAAAATGTCTGAAATGCTGGGTACTTCTGAAGAGTTTCGTTGGAAGTACCTAACGCATAAATTGTGATCTTCTCGTAATTCCTTAAAAGCTTTACTGGTTCAACTGTTTTATGTACCTAAGCCGTCTAGAATGTTCTGCGATGTTCTTTGGTGGGCTTTAACTTTCCTAAAATATGACAGGCAAACGAGTTGTTGAGGGATTATTTTGCTTAGAAACGAGGCCTTTCGGATGTGTGCCTGTAAACGATGACCTTAATTTTGCTATAACACTCCCGAGCCATCCTCGGAAGGGACGTAAATTGCTCTAAGTCAAAAACGCGGTTTCATCGCAGGCCAACGTTTTGCGGAATTTACATTCTGGGTCGGCGAGGCTCGCCTGTGTAAATCATTGTAATTTCATTTCGCCCGAGTTACACTCCCGCCCTACGCACTACACTAGGAAGTTTCTAAAGCCGTATTTAGGTTGCAGCTATTTTTCCACGAACTGCTCGTAGATAATAATAGTTCAAGGGCCATGCGCATTATGGCGCTTGTAATTAATGAATTGCATGCGATATAAACCAGATACGTGACTGTGAGTGTTTATAACTGGCTCGATTCTTCGAACTGTAGGAAGCGGGGTTCATTGAATGATGTAACTTCCAGTGGTCGGAGCTAACCCACCCGGCTTCGGTTTCTGCATCTCAATGGCATCGAATGCGGGAATAATGTCGAAGCTTCCCACGATGTCGTTAAATTTTCTCTCGTCCATACATTGTCTTCACGCCTGTCGCCAATAAAATCACGCAGAGCTTGTGAACATTTGGTGCTCGCCAAGTAACGTTTATTAGTTGTTCCATACAAACGTTTGCACTGGTGTATGAGCAGTTTAAGCGTCGAACATGCGATGTTACCGCGCCAAGTCGCAATGAAGGGGATGATTCTTTACGCTGTTCCGTGAAACGAAACATACAATGGGGCATAAAAAATAAAGTGCGCGCTTATGATCTTGTATTATGTGAATGTTACACCGCGTTGTGGATGTTTTGTGTGTCAAAATCACTCTTTAAGACAAAAGCAAGATTATCATGCATGTCATGCACACAATCTCACACATTGATTGTTAACGTTCTTTATACTTTACCTATTGTAACACCTTAAAATTTGATGGTACGTTTTACTGACTCGGTTGTTGCAAAGTGTCTGTAAAACGACTTGAATAATATTTCCAGCGATTATGGTCATTACTTATAACCATATCTTTTTTTTTTTTAATCTTATTTATTTTATAAGCCATACATCTTATGATTAAGTCGGCTTAAAAATAGTAACAATGTTATTTAAAATTTAGGTGTAACTTTAAACGTTGTGATTATAACTCAAGGAGTAGTTTTATAGTATTCAAATCTTAAGTTCAGTGACTGTATAATGAAACTTATAATTGTACCACTGTATTCGGTAGTGAACCCTGAGCTTAAGATTTGATGGAAGAAGAAGAGGAGCTCCCCCGCGGAGCACCCAGTTTCTTTTAAGAGAGCCAACCTAACTTGTTCGTTGATTTTACACTCTAGGACTAAGTGGAGGAGGTCCTCTTCTCTCTCACATTGTGTACAGTTTGGATCGTCTCTTTTTTTCATGATGTAGTTAAATTTATTGAGTGGGATGTGATAAGTTCGGGTTCGGAAGCAAATAACTAATTCTTTTCTGTTGAGGTTTCGTGAGGCAAACCAAGGTAGGCGTGGTGGTTCGTCTACAATGGTCCTGTACCAGATGCCCTTGTTTTGAGAGCACTCATTGAAATAGGATTTAAATTTAATGTAATTGTCGGCTTTCACTTTTGGAAGATAGTCGGTATAGTGCGGTACCGTGTCGAGAGGTATGCCGTTCTGTAGAGCCTCGGAGGCGAGTGAGTCTGCTACCTCGTTACCCCTGATGCCCACATGTGAAGGGATCCATTGTAGACGAACTTCAACCCCGTTACGTATCAATCTATGGATACATTTAATAATGAGGTAAGCTTCGTATCTACCGACACTAGCGCCCTTAGCACTTCCCAACAAATGTTGTAGACTGCTCTGCGAGTCTGTAAAAATTACAATTTTATGGTAAGATGTTGATTCTAAATAATGTACTGCTTCATTAATTGCTGTCAATTCGACTCCCATTATGGGTATACATGAATTTTCAATGAGAAATTTCGCCCCAAAATCCGCAGCTTCATCGTAAAACGCGCAACTAGAACCGTGTTTTGTTTTGGACCCGTCAGTGTAAATTTGGATGTGGTCTAAGAACTGCACTTCTATCATATCTTCGCAACGTTGTTTTAGATAGTGAGAGGGCAGTTGAGCTTTAGGTTCATTAATAGTGTTTACTTTATGCATTATGATTTTATCCCAAGAGAGTGTTTTAGTGTCACAGGAAAGCGAAAATTGGGGCAAAATCTCAAATTGTGACATAGGTAGATTGGAATACTTTCTGAAACTCTCAAGCAAAAGTGGAAGTTGGTTTTTGCGCCAATATCTTGCGCCCGAATTTAATGTGTTGTCTAATGCTTCTAATTGTTTTCTCAAATAATCGGACGTTCTAGAAGAAAGTTTCAGGAAGTATTTGTCGCTTAAATAGTTTCTTCTAAAATTTAAGGGTAGAATACAGAGCTCACTTTCCATTGCAAAAATTGGGGTGTCGCGAATAAAGCTTCCACAAAGGCGAAGGCACTGGTTTTGAATTACGTCCAACCTTTGGAGGAGCCTAGAGTTGGCGTTACCGAAAATGATACATCCGTAATCAAGCCGAGATCGCACCAGTGCTATATAAAGTCTTCTCAAGTGAATTGGATGGACGCCCCACTTTGAACTACTTACGGAACTAAGGATATTAACGTAAGAAATACATTTTTGGGCAGTTTCTAAAACATGTCGAGTCCAGTTCAGGCGGCTGTCCACCCAAACACCCAAAAACTTCATACAATTTATAACCTCGATTTCAATGTTATTTATTCGTATACTAATAAAAGGCACTTTGTATTTTCTAGTGAGGATGCAGAGTTTAGTCTTTGTGAGAGAGATTTCTAATCCAATTTCCTCTAACATTGATATAAAGATGTTAAGACTTGATTGAATGGTACTAGCACAAGAATCAATACTTTGGTTAATACAGTACAAAGCGAAGTCGTCGGCATATTGTGAGACCTTAACTGTCTTAACGAGTGTGTTGCATAACTTAATTGTAACTATATTAAACAAAATAGGTGACATTGGGTCCCCTTGAGCTAAACCCTGTCTGCATATTCTTGTTATTTCCCTACCATCCCGCAGCCTATATATCAAAAATCTTTCCTTTAAAAATTCTCTAATATATCTACATAGAAGCGGATCCACATCAAATTTAACTAAAGTGGTTATGAGAGGTTCGATTGCCACATTGTTATAAGCGTTACTTATGTCTCCGTAAGCGCACAAAACATATTCTTTGTTTATAAACGCAGTTTCTGTGTCTATAATAAATCTACTAAGATTGTCCTGACATGAAAGTCCACGACGGAAGCCCAAAGTACTATCATTAAATAATTTGTTGCTTTCGAAGTGATATTCAAGGCGGCGAGTTATCATTAAATTAAAAATCTTACAAAGGCAGTTAATAAGTGAGATAGGACGATGTTTTAGAGTGTCAGTGTTTCTTTTTGGTATGGCAATAAGTTTGATTCTACGCCATTGCTCTGGAATCTCACCTTTCTTATAAATTATGTTGAATATATGCAGGAGGAATTCTTTCGCATTATCCGGTAAATGGTTAATCATGGAATAAGTAATAGTATCTAAACCTGCCGAAGTATCTACTCTTTTAAGAACAAGCTTTAGTTCTGAAAGTGTAAAAAAAGTTGAATTGGAACCATTAGTATTAAAATTTAGGGGCTGTAAGGAAACACTATCAGGTGTGAGTTCTGTTACAAAAGACACTGCGGCACTTTCTGGTAAATAGTCTTTAGGACTGCGGTAACCTTTAAGCCATCTAAGTTTCCTCCAAACCTCACTGCTAGGCGTATTGTAGTCTATGCTGTCACAAAACTGTTGCCAGGAATTCCTTTTTGTAAGTTTTATTAATTTTCGAGCAATAACTACTTTATCTCTGTAAATTAAATAATTCTCAACCGTGCGTAATTTTCTAAAGTGCTTAAGAGCAAGTCTTCGTTCCGCCACTGCCTTCGATAGATCAGGGTTCCACCAAGGTTTTGGTTTGAAATTGTTAGGGCTACAACTGGTTTTAATATAAGGAATGTTTTTGTTAGCACTTTCCTCAATTATCTCTATGAGTTTATCGTAGTTACTTTGTACATTGTCTCCGAAATGTAATCCCTCACACGCAGATTTTATGTGTTGTGTATATTCTGCCCAGTTGGCTTTTTTGATGTTTCTTTTCAACTCAGGGCTAATTTGAGTACTATCTAACGTTTTAATAGAAATAATAAGGTGATCACTGCCAAAAGATTCGTTAGTGACGTTCCAATCAAAGTCGAGTGAAAGATCTGCACTACAAAAAGAAATATCAGGTGATGTGCACACCACACTATCATTTAGCTTAGCGCAACGGGTAAAGTCTCCATTGTTAAGAAAAACGTAGTTATGTTTTAAGCTAGTGTCTGATAAAAGTCTACCCCGTGTGTCAGTTGTGTATGACCACGCCGCGTGATGAGCATTAAAGTCGCCGACTATTAGAGTTTTTTCAGAATAGTGGCTGAAAAGCTCTTGATAGTCCCTAACGCTTACTGTGACATTTGAGGGAGAATAGACACCTATGATATGTTGAAGTTTATTGCTGTTAAGGACTTCAAGGCACAAAAAATCAATATTATCGTTATTTCTTGGAAGAATTTTGAGAGTACAATTTATAGATTGGTGGACCAGGATCGCTAAACCTCCATATCCATCTGCTCGATCCTTTCTAAAGACAGAGTAACCTGCTGAATTAATATGGTTTTCGCATTTCAGCCAAGTTTCGGAAAGAAAGCATATGTGAATTTTTTCATTATGTAGATATGAATCCAAATCACTTAATTTTGGTATTAGGCTTTGACAGTTCCATTGAATAATATTAAGCTTGAAACTTTTAGCCAAATCCATTAAATACAAATAAATAAAAAAAAATAAAAAAAAAATATATATACCTATGTATATACCTACTCAAAAGTAACTTACTTGTTTTGTGAATTTTCCTTATGACATAAGATCTTTAGTTTACTTACAATGCGTGTGAGTCTGTTCTTAACACTACGACATGAGATGTTAGGTATCAAGTCTGTAAACATTTCAATCAGGGAATCAATTTTTTCTGTGTAACTGTAAGAAATTTCCGATATGTCCTTAACTCCGTAAGTGCGTTTAAGATATTCTTTAACTTGTGCTCCAGATAGTGGGTACATTTTACAGGAATCTGTTATAAAGTTTTCCAGGTGGTCCCAATTAATTGTATCCAGATCACTATGCCGCGTTCTCTTGAGTTTCTTTCCACTCTTGGCTTTGTAGACCTCATCTGAGCTAGACTGGGAGAAGTTATCAAAGTCGTCATCATTGTTTTCGTTGCCAGGTGTACAGTCTTCTTTTGTTGTTTCGGCCTCCATGACATCTGTAGTAATCGAAGGTTCAGTGGGTGGATGTGGACGCTTGGGTATTTGTGTCTCCGTAGACTCCTGTGTTTTTTGGTTCAAAAAATTAATGTCATTGCTGTTATCTGGGCATTTAGATGCTACGTGACCGTCTTTTTTGCATATGAAACAAGTCATTGTATCCGATGAGAAATAAATCCAATAGTTCGTTTCTTCAAAATCAATAGATATTTTTTCTGGAAGTCGGGTGAAATCCTCAGGAGTAACGTAAACTTGTCTTCGGAAACTTAGAATGTGATTGTAGCCCGTTTCATTGAGACCAGCACGCAGGAAAGAGATGGGTGACAGTGGCGTGATATGCATTTCTATCAGTTTCTTTTCTATTTCGGTGTGTGGTATAATGGGACACACGTTAGATATAATGATACGTTTGTTTCTGCTGATCAGCGGTCGGATGGGTAGTTTTTGATTTAGAATTGTGACGTATTTTTTATTGTCAATTATCTCATCAACGATTAACTTCGAGGAAACGTAGATACAAATTCTATTGTTTGATATTCTTGACAAAAAGCGGATTTGGGATGGGTCGATTACTCTTCCTAAAGCTTGAGCATAATCTTTGATTTGTACGTTTTCTAAAGCATCGATGACGATTGCTTGGTCCTTTTTAGGGAACGTGGTGATTTGTGCCACAGTAGCATAACTAGGATTATTATCTAACGTTTGGGAGTTCATTTTGTTCCTGTAGTCAGAAACGATTGTAAAGTTGCGATATAGTCACTTATTGAAGAATCACAAAGTCCGATTCCATCATTAGGCACTTTACACAATGAGGGTAGAAATTAAACTCGTAAAAATATAGTTCACTAGCGCGCGCAAGTAACGACCGGTCTCGGTGACAGCTTAACGCGGTATGTTATAACCATATCTTATCAGCCAAAAAATTTTCTCGGTGCATTTTTTGTCTCCAAATCGTCTTTTTTTACTTCCTGATTAAATCTCACAACATACTATTTGTGACACGTCCAATAAGCTTTCATATGATTGATTCGTTACATACCAGGCTAATAGGAAATCCGCTAAATAGCACATTATTCCGTGGAATTTGAAGGCTGCACGCGCAGGTATATTTTATTTCCATTCATAAAGGACCTTTGAGTCAAAAATCTGTCTGATCCAGCAGACTCAATTAGCTGGCAACACCGAGATTGACGATTAATTTCATTGCCCGGCCCGTCTGTCTTCATTGAATCATTTTATGCCATCGCTTGTTCAATTAAAATCAAATTTACATTCCCCTCGTATTTAATTGGCGACGGCCGCTTTACATATTATATTGCCTAAGCGAAGACGATGTTATGCTTTATAAATGTTTCACTTGTAAACTGAACCAAAGGTTGTCGACTTCTTGGTTTCGAACTACTGACAATAGTGCAGCCTGGAAGTGTGGATTGAATCAGAAGTTTTTATATTCACAATGCTAAGGAAAATTTATGTGTCTTATAAATATCTTGCAATATATACGTAACCGATCTTATGTAAGCGATTTGGTTCAGTGTCTGCAATTTAGGCTGCCTCGAATTTCTTACAGAATAAAAAACGGGCGCTATTTCTACCAAATTTATATTTTACGTGTAATATTTCCAAGGCACTAATGTGTATTCTCTTTGCAGGTAAATACGAAAATATGGCAGCTACGCTCAAAGGGAAAAACTTCAGGTTACTATTCTAGCTGGTTATTTATAACATTCGACTGTTTCATTGGCCACACATAAAAAGTTTACTACAACCATTCTCCATCACTGTCTATTACAAAGTAAGGTAGTTAGTAGTTAACGTAAGTTAAAAAGTAAGTCCCTATTTTGTTTAAGATGCGAAAGTTTTTGAGCGTGTCTGTTTGTTTGTTTCTCACTCTTGCACGTTAAAAAGTCGGGATGGAGTTTTGATAACAAAACAAAGATAAACATTTATTTATTACTAGCTGTTTCCCGCGACTCCATCATCATCATCCCAGCCTATATACGTCCCACTGCAGGGCACAGGCCTCCTCTCAGAATGAGATGGCTTGGGCCGTAGTTTCCACGCAGGCCTAGTGCGGATTGGGAACTTCACACACACTATTGAATTTCTTCTCAGGTGTGTGCAGGTTTCTTCACGATGCTTTCCTTCGCCGTAAAGCTCATGGTAAATATCAAATGCAACTTCGCATATGAATTCCGAAAAACTCAGGAGTGCGAGGCCCGGATTCGAACCCACGACCCTCTGCTTGAGAGGCCATAGGTACCACTAGACCACTACGGCCTCTGTCTGCGAATTTTTTTTTTTGTGGTGAAAACTGAAACTTATCCTATGTCCTTTTCAAGATCTCAAACTATGTCCATACCAATTTTCATCTTAATCGGTTCAGCGGTTCAAGCGTGAAGAGGTAATAGACAGACATACATCATTTCGCATTTATAATACCTATAACCCTAAACCTATATAACCTATACATTTCTATCATATCATTTTCATTTCTGTACTATACCTATAGTAGGATTTTTGCGGGTTGGTTCAAACACATTTTTATGATTTTTTTTTGTTTAAGCAATGACAGGAAAAATGTTATTTTTTCAAGATAGTTGACTAAATTGGTCCGCATGTAGGTACTGTATCGATTTGTATATCTACAATTACATCGTCGGTCAACCAATTGCCATCGACAGTCAGCCTATCAAAACATAACGAAAATCAAATAGAACAAAATCTATCGCGCAGTGCAAACATAGATCGGACGGGCGAGCGGCAAAATTCAAAAGCAAAATATTTATTGTCTACACTTCTCGGCTTAAAATAAACAATGTAACTCCGCGCAGAGGGTTGTCGATCTCTGTATTTTATGGTGACAAATATTTGTTCAGATTGCTGCTTTTTAATGACAAAATAAAAATACAAATAAGAAAAATTAATCACGTATTGGTAGGTCCTACAACTCGCAAACCTATATAAAATAATAGGGTTGGAAATTGTCAAGATAATTATGTTCGTTGATAATTATCGGATAACTATCCGTTTAGTATCCAACAACTTAGCATGTAATAAAAATGACTTTTAACGGTTATATTATTTCTCGTGTTCGGATCGGATACATACAAATGGTGTGAAGAAAATAAAATAGCGTACAATATTTTGATGGGATTTTGCGAAGGATAGAGACGGGTGGAAAAAAAGAGGGAAGGCCTTTGCTCAGCAGTGGGACGTCCAAATAAGCTATTTATGAAAAAAAAAACCTCGTATGGATGCACATAATAGACTTTACGCATAATTAAATATCATACGAAGCTATAAACGTTTTTATTATCATTTTTTGTAGTGAAAGATAATTATCCAGATTATCTTGATAATTTATCCTGTGCGGTTGCACAGGGTTCTGCAAAATGTTGAGAACCCTGCGCTAGCTCAGTAATGAAACTGCCACGAGATCGTTTGCTTCTTATCGCGTCGCTAACGTTACAGGCTCCTCTAAAAGTAAATAATTATCTAGTTTGATGTTCTATGGATGCAGTTTACAAGGGTAAGAATAAACAGTAGGAAAAATCAAAAATCTTTGATAAATTAGAATAAGAAAATTATGTAAGTAAGTAAAACTCTTTATTGTACATAAAACACGTGAAATTAACAGATAAAAAGAGGAATAGGCGTATAAATGCGAACTTATCCCTTAATGGGATCTCTTCCAGTATTTGCCCTTTTACCTTACTACTCCGCAATCAGCTAACAAACCAAACAGCTAAGTCTGTACAACACGTGTGTTATCAAGCACACCTCAAGACACGCACTTCTCCACATCCACATAAATAAATCAATGGTGTATGTATAAATCAAGTCATTCATGAGATGACGCGTGCCGTGGTTCTTATTGCAATGTCATTAATGTCTAATTTTGACAAATTCACGCGCCTTCGTAAATGGCACTAGTTATAACCTACCTACTAATACCTAAGGCACTAGTCCCACCAAGGGAGAGAACGCGACTAGCTATCGATTATTTTCTTGCCCAAGAAACTAACAAAAGATAAAGATCCCGTGTCGGTAAAAGAGAAAGATATCGCTGGCTGTTCACACTGCCGGCGAGGACTCTCTTCACTAGTTGATCGCAGCGATAAAAGCTATCAACGATAAAACTCGCTCAGCGGTACTCGGTCAGCTATGCTCGCTTGGCGGTCAAAACTCACGCTGAGAGACCAACCAGCCATCATTCTACTGTACAGCATGGAGCCCCGCCCGAGCGAGTGGTGCGAAAATCGCCCGTCGCACTCGAATACTCTCAAATAGCCGGGCGACAAAACTATCTGTACGCTTAGTATAAGTTTTACTTCACCAAAATACTTCTCGATCGCGTTTACGTAAAAAAATCAATTACTATGGAAACGTGGACAGCGTCTCCGCGCGCGCGCGCCCATGTTTCCATAGAATTGAAATTTTTACGTAAACGCGATCGAAAAGTATTTTGGTGAAGTAAAACTTATACTAAGCACTCAGTACGCTTAGTATAAGTTTTACTTCAACAAAATACTTCTCGATCGCGTTTACGTAAAAATTTCTATTCTATGGAAACTTAGACGCGCGCGCGCGGAGGCGCTGTCCATGTTTCTCTAGTAATTGATTTTTTTACGTAAACGCGATCGAGAAGTATTGAAGTGAAGTAAACTTATACTAAGCGTACTGTATGCTTAGTATAAGTTTTTACTTCACGAAATACTTCTCGATCGCGTTTTCGTAAAAAAATCAATTACTAGGGAAACATGGACAGCGCCTCCGCGCGCACGCGTCCATGTTTCCATAGAATTGAAGTAAAACTTATACTAAGCGTACTGAGTGCTTAGCGTACTGAGTGCTTAGCGTACTGAGTGCTTAGTATACGTTATTCCATGTTTTTTTTTCATATTTTATGTATTATTAATCATGTAACCAAATGTGAATTTGTCACCGAAGTTACATACTGTTTACTTATTTTCTCAATCACACTTTTATATGATTCCAGTTACACCGTACGAATTAATGGCGTAATATAAACCTAATGTAAAGCCGCGACACACTGTTTATAAGAAACTTCAAGCGACCGCGCAGCAGCCCACTGGAAATGCCGGAATAACGGGCTGCACGACCGGCAACCCGAGAACCGATTTCTCTGTTCATTGCATGGCCGAGAGTCCGAGACGTTTACTGCACAATTGCTGAATAGAAAAACACGCAATGCATGTAAACCGCTAGCTGTGTCTGCTAAGTCGTGGCCGGACCATAACGCGTGTGATTGCTAGTAGTCGTGTATCATAGCTTCATTGGTTATGACATTTATTTATCTGCTAACTTGGTATACCGTATAGGTAGAATATTTAATATTTAACGTGCGAATTGTATATAGGTACAGTTAGGTTGTTTTTAGAATAGTTTTTATTTCAATTGTACCCTCTTTAATATTTGCTGTTTAGCAAATGCTATGTACATAAATAAATGCATACAAATATCTATCAGGAAGAGAGAAAGTTACCTGAATACAAAGTGATGAAAAAATGTAGCCGTAACGGTAAACTCTCAACTTGTAATCAACATTGATTGCTCAAAAGACATCTAAATTTAACCATCCCCTGCGAATCAATAAAACCCGTGAAGATAGCGAACGATAAATTGAATATCAATAACGAATCTGTTTTCCGACACTTTACCTACTTACCTGGAATCTTCCGATGAGGCCTGTCAGCGGCAGATGAGTCAACAAAATTACAAGGGTTCCTTTATAAAGGGTTTGTTGTACGGTGATTTGCGACTGTCGTGCGTCAAAATCGTGAGTCGTGACCGGCGTTCGTGTATACTCGCCTTTGGAATTAATTATGACTGAAACATAATCTTTATGGATGTGTAGTAAATAGAATATATTGTGGTGTATATTTATGATTAGTTTTGGAACTTGGACTACCTTAGAAGGCAAAGGCTGGAAGATCAAGTTTCTTTTTTGAAGCTTTGGAATTGAAGGAAAAGAAATAAATTGGTTCGTTTTCCTGTAAATGAAAATGCAAGTCAATAATGGTCATTCATTATTTCTTATTTTGCATAGTACCTATATTAAATTTGACACTCCTTGTTCACTCGTCGCATTTATTGTTTCACTTTGATTTAACTTTGATCTATTTTATTACTTTGTTAAGTACCAAGAATTTCACAAGCTTTTATATAACTTGTCGCCCTTTTTTGTTCAGCCAAAACTTTCTATTCGAATTTCACCAACTTCTAGTGGTTGAATTGGCTTGAAATTTTGTACACATATTTAATAATATTGGTCGAATGTCCAGTCCACAAAAAGTAATATCAGCAAAAAAACTTTTTCTAAAAATGATTTATTAAGTTGCTTATTTATTTGTTGGGTTGTTCTATTTTCACTAGAATTTGGGGATCTAGTGAAGAAGGGGTTAAGTCTGCAGAAATTAAACAGCTATTTTCTATTTTATGTGTAAAGGGGGTTAAGTCGAAATCAGCTGAACAACTTTTGCAGAATTAACCCCTTTTTCTGTAGAGCCACAGTTATTTTCAATTTTCCCATTGAATATTTTTCTAAATTATTATGAAAATATGTATCTTGCCTTCAGCTCGTGTAGTTACAAGCTCAAGGCCGTAAAGTGGACTTATGTCCGTCGTAGGTTTGGATTTAGTAAGATTTGCTGGCCCCAAGAGCGTCCCGCAGCTTCCTAAAGTACCTTGGGACTGTTTGTTTAGGCCTTGCTAGATTTTAAATCTATTGCTTTATTATTTTTTATGTACCTACGTACCTACTAGACGTTGCTTGAGACTTCACCTGCGAAGAATTCGTTACTACTTATGTGCCTGCCAACTTTCAAGTCTTTAGAATACTGTGTCTTGAGAGAGCTGAGTGTGCAGAGCGACAATTCAAATGTATCAATCTCAGATTAAGTTAAGACCCTTCTTTACCACACTCAAGGCAAATAAACATTTCATTTCATTATACCCAGTAGTTAAGGCTCTGCGTTGTCATTATACAATAAATACAATGAAATGACTCTTTATTGTACAACACAAAGAAAAACAATACAGAAAAACAAGTAGGTACATGGAAAAAATATACAAGGGAAGCATAGGCCATTATATAGTTTTATAGCGATAGATTTTGCCCCAAATTTGCTTGTGCGTTTTCATTAATGGTCTTACCTCGTGTATAGCCCGCAATATTTATTTATTTATTTATTCATCAATAAAAATTACAGCACTACAGTATAATACAGCATTACAGGAACATCTGCTGGTGCTTGGCAGACACTTGGAGCCTAAATGAGCTGAAGTTGTTAGCCCTTTGAGACTCGAGCGGGTAGATGAACATATTCTTTGCTGGTAAAAACAAGGTTCTGTTTTGGATACGGATCTTATTATTCCGTCTGTCAGAGGACTATGCTTAAATTAAACATAATAGGTAGCTAGCAACCTGTCACTACGAGTATTGTACCACTTTTATCCAACTTGCTAAAAGAAGCCCCGAAACTTAAATGTGGCATTTCATGTGCTCTGTCTACCCCTTTTAGAATACAGGCGTGATGAGTGTATGTAAAAAACAAATCTGGTATTTATTCAAAGTGATTAGTTCACTACTAATTATTTTAATCAAAATTACTCAAACCGTCCACCACGATCATTTCCGATCGACGTATCGGTTAACGGTACGACTTAAAATTTACGACATGATTAAGTGATTAACTTACACAATTTCCGCACATCACGAGGACGGGAATCAATTAACAACTAATTAAAGCATGATCGACACCTCTTTAATTAGATCAGTGAACTTTTGTGCTTCATAGCAAAACAATTGGGGATTTTCATAAACAGGCGCTTTAATTATTTTTGGAATTTCGGAGGTGTCAGCAGTTTGCCACGGATTTACTCATTTCCGATTCCATTACGTAGACTATACAATTTTGAAGTATAGCTAGAAAAGGTCTGTTGGTAGGTATAAGAGATCATGCCATCAAGACACAGCTCTGTAGACAAACTATGGACCTTTTCAACGCCGCGCCTCGACAAAACGTAAACCTGCTTTGAATCTTATGTCATTGTGTCAAGATCACTTTGACGCTGAAAAGGTTAAAAGCATACCCAGCTTTTAATATAGAAGTTGCACTATAACAATTCGCCTGTTGCCCCCTACGACCTCTGAAGCAGAGGGTCCCGGTTTTGAGCCCGGGCCCGCACCTCTGAGTTATACGAAATTTACGTTCGAAATTACATTACATTTAAATGGTGTGTGTGAAGTACCCAATCCGCACTGAACCAGTGTGGGAACTATGACCCAAGTCCTCTCATACTGAGTGGAGGCCTGTGCCCCGCATATAGGCTGGGATGATGATGTTCTCGAAGCTATAGGAAGTAAAGCTGCGTCCTTGAAACTTGACATGATTATCGCATAGATTACTCTTCATAATAACGTCGCAAACGAGTAGCGGTTAAAGGGGTACTTTTATATTTTTCTTTATAAAATACTCGCCTCGCTCCACTGCGACGTTTCGCTTTAACGCAGGATATCTGCGGCTAACAGCTGAGTTAACTCATTTAGCCTTAGATTCTGAAATAACAGCGCACTTCGCTTAATAGCCCGCCATGGCATGTTAATGGGCATATTTTTAACGGCTGAATGCATTCGTCATTCGTCAGTAACGAGGTCATTGACACGGGACTCATTAAGTCATGGGACAGCTTTTCGCTTTGATGAGCTGAAGGACGCTTGTTGACAAATTTTGACACGACGCTGGGACATAAGAAAAAGCGGTCAAGTGCGAGTTGGACTTTTACATGAAGGATACCGTGTACCTCTGTGCACTGCTTTGAAAATATTTCAGTATCATCATCATCATTTCAGCCGAAAGACGTCCACTGCTGAAAATTGGCCTCCCCCAAGGCTCGCCAAACAGATCGGTCCCGTGCCATCCGTCCGTCCGCATCCAACGCGATCCCGCAACCTTAACCAGGTGCATTTTCCACACCAAAAAAAAAAAGATCGTCACTCCATCTTGTTGGAGGCCTACCTACACTGCGTCTTCCGGTCCGTGGACGCCACTCGAGAACCTTTTTGCCCCATCGGCCATCAGTCCTACGAGCGATGTGCTCTGCCCACTGCCACTTGAGTCTGGCTGGCTTGAGTATAAAAAATTATAAATATAGAGTTTAAAACGCTGAGAAAAAGCACGTTTTTTTGTACCACGGTATCGTTTTATTTACATCTTTATTTTATTTTCGTATTTGTTGCTATAGCGACCACAGTAATACATAGGTACTCGGTGAAAAATTCAACTGTCTAGCTATCACGGTTCATGAGATACAGCCTGGTGACAGACTGACGGACGGACAGACGGAAGGACAGCGGAGCCTCAGTAATAGGGTCCCGTTTTTACCCTTTGGGTACGGAACCAAATGTGTAATTTTATTGACATTAAAATAAATCCCATTATTGTAATATTTGAGAACTAAACGTCTTCTAGTAGCTTTATCCTGCGGCTTCGCACATGTTAAAAATCCACAAAAAAAGGTTACGGTTACATTTTTAAACTACAAATATACAAACATTTTCACAAACTTTCTCATTTATAAAATTAATGGGATTAAAACTATGTAAAGCTCAGAAGAACATTTAATTTTAAAATAAGTTAACAACAGCGCATTCCGCCGCATCTAGGGTTGCGCTCGCGCTAGATGGGCGATAAGGTCCAACCGAGCGCCGGCGAAGAATCCCGAAGAAAGCCGAGCCCGAGAACGAGGTCATTCAACGCTCCCTTTACCAGCCGTCCCTTACCCACTCACCCTATTCTCCTACAGCCATCCTCTTCCGTTTCTATGAGGGACAAAATGCGGTCTGGCAATGATTTAGAAGCTTGATGAGCATTTTACACTCGGGTTGGGAATCAAATTGAATTTTATATGGACGCAATTGGCTTTTGATTTATGGGGGGTCGATGCACTTTGTTAATTTAATTGGTAGATTTATTTTGTAATGTCACGGACTTGTTATTCGTTCAAGCCCGTTTGTTGCTTATGCGTGTATGTTACATATTTATACATGTAAATTACATATTTCAAAAACATGCATGTCAAAATGTCTGTTTATTTGTATAGGAATTTTCTCTTTTGTTACCATTTATCAAAGAATTTTGGTAACAAAAAGGAAGTTCACATAAAATTTAATTAGGAAATTTTGGGAGACTGACATGTTTTTTGAGCTCAGTTACACGCAATGCAAAAACAACATACAGCATTTTCGTATTTTTCGGGTGAATTTGGATAAATGACGTCAATATTGCGACGGTCTTCGACAAATAGTGCTTAAAAATATACGATTTTGCTAGTGCCTTTAGTATCCTTAAGAAATCCGAATGTGAGTTTATTTGTTTGTTACGCTTTAGCGCATAAAACTCTGAATTGGGTATTGAGATAGTTTGGGACCCTGGAAAGGACATTAAGATAGTTTTTATTCCGGAAAATTGAATGATTCCCGCGCGATTGTGTTAAACAAATAGTTCGCGAATGAAGTCGCGGGCGATAACTAGTAAAGAATATATCTTGATGATAGTTCTCATTGAGAAAGACAACCACTTTAATACAATTCTCATTAAAAACGTTGATGTTATTTAAATCACGTGCATAGAATAGAAGGTTAAAGAAAAAGGTTTCTAACTACTTTCTTTTCTCAACGGAATTCGCCAATGTTTGCTAAAGGATTTACCTGCACTTGTTGCTAGCTATTGTGTGCCATCGGCCCGGATCTAGAATGGAAACAAACATTTACCTCCATTTACTTTTGGCACACGACTTCGCACGCTTCACAGTTTTTCTACTTTTTAGGGACTGCGACGCCATGATATAAAAAAAAACCGGCCAAGAGCGTGTCGGACACGCCCTAGATAGGGTTCCGTAGCCATTACGAAAAAATCAAGTAATATTTTTCTAAGGATTTCGTATGTGTACGGAATCTTCCAAGTTAGGTATCGTCAATACTTTGAAAAAAGCTCGTATCTCAAAATCGTTAATCTGGCAAAGTGAACTTTATTACGCGCGTATCAAGGTTCAGTTTTGTTCACATGCTGATAAGAGATACGAGTTTTTCAAAGTAGTGACGGTATGTTTAATACCTTAGGCTACTATTTACTCTTAAACTACAAATAATTCCCAAGCAATCTTAGCCGCTATAATTTTCCTTGTAAATTTAATATATTTACTACCATTTTGAATTTTTTCAAATTTTTTCACCCAACAGTTTAGATTTTAGAGGGGGGGGGACGGGGGACGGTCGATTTTAATGAAATTTTTCACTTTAGAGTTGAATATTTCGCAAACAAATCACTGAATACAAAAATCATGTAAGCAACCCCCCAATGGTTTTAAAAGACCTATCCAACGATACCCCACACTATAGGGTTAGTCGAGAAAAACAAATCACCCCCACTTTACGTCTATGGGAGGTACCCTAAAAAAAAATTTTTCAGTTTTTTTTATTTAACCACTTTGTCGGCGTGACTAATATATATATTCATGCCAAATTACAGTTTTCTAGTACTAACAGTCTCTGAGCTTAGCCGCGGACAGACAGACGGACAGACATGGCGAAACTATAAGGGTTCCTAGTTGACTACGGAACCCTAAAAAACTGAACTGGGAAAAAAGATGTTAGCTGACGTAGGTGAGTTTACAGTCATGGCGCCCTATAGGTAAACGCGACGTACTCGCTGCGCGCTCGTGAAGAAAACGTTACACATACGCGGCGACAGTGTTGCCAGATCTCCGGTTTTTACAGGAGATCTCCTGACTTTAGGGTGTTACTCCTGTTCTACTGTATTTTTTTAACAATCTCCTGGATTTTAGAAGTTACAATTCCAAAAAGGATAAAAATAATTGGTGCTTAGTCTTTTGGTAAGCCAATTAGTCTATTCTAGCTTCCATATTCAGATACTTCTAATGGTTACTTAAGTATCACTGCAAATATGATTTATTTTAGTTCTAGAACAATTAACCTAAAACTAAAAACCTTAAAAAATATAATATAGTAAATAACTAAAATACATTATTAAAAGGAGTCCCTTTAGGCAAGGTTCCGAAGATACTGGCAGCGTTCCCCCGTTACTTAAGTTTTAATAGATATTTTATAAGAGCTGTCGGTGATAGGATTTAAGTACCTTTTAATCACTAAATTACTTTGAGTAATGTATATGTAGCTAGACAAATGGGATTGGTAGATTTTTATAGCTTGTTACTTTAAATAAATTACCTAAATGAAACCATGTTAATATTATATTTTTACTTTTAAGTAAATTTATGTAGTTGAAAAACAATATTCATCCTTTGTAGTCAATGAAAATGTTAAAAATAAATCATAAATTCAATAACCTAGGGAATATAATAAATAAAACAGGCTTCCATAAATGGTTTACGAGGTAATTTTTTTCTACTGTTTTTATTTCAAATATCCTGTTTTTTACGACATAATCTCCTGTGTTTTTCAAATTGGACCTGGCAACACTGCGCGGCGAAATCGTTGCGCGCTCGCGGCGTTCTCGCTGCGGATCGCCTCGCTTTTAATACATTCGCAAATAGCCAGTGTGATGATACGGCTCTTAGTATTTATGTAAAAGCACCCGCATACCGCATACGTTAATTAATGTATTGTGAACGAAATTGATACCGAACATTACACTAAAAGACGCATGATTTCACAAATTAAAGTATCATAGATGCATAAATAGGGCTGGATTTTAAGTGTTGCATTAAAATGAGGGTATAGTAACAAACAGAGAGAGGTGACTTTATTATGACTGCATCCGACGACTGGATGGCGAAAACCTTGTTGGAAAACCTGACTGAAGCTTAAGGTCCTGGCTTTAATCCGGTCGGAGCAGATATTTGTATGAATAATACGACTGTTTGTTTTCGAGTCTTGGAAGATAAGTATGTATTTGAGTATATATAATTTTTCTGTATACTTAAGTATGTTTATCCGATATCTAGTACCCATAGTTCAAGCAATTATTATTTATAATAATATAGTTAGTGCAACCTAAAATTAATGCGGTACGTACAGTTAAGTAAAACCATTATACGTATCAATTGTGACCTAAAACTTAGTCTGTGAAAAATTCGTTTTCTCGCTATGTCTACTGCACTACTGCATTTATTTAATTAATAATTTTGCGTTTAAGAAGTTACGTAATATGTTCACGTCACGTCCAAAATATCGCAGTGCCTCAAGACGAAAGTCTTTCACCTGTGTGACACACGTAACTGACTGAGACGTGGTCGCTTACAATGTGCTTCGTAAGAAAGGTCAAAGGGACTCAAAGAGCAATGGAGCGAGCTATGCTCAGAGTATTTCTACGTGATCAAATCAGGTATGAGGAGATCCGAGTTACTGACATAGCTCGGAGAATTCGCTAAACTGAAGTGACAGTGGGCAGGGCACATTGCTCGTAGAACTGACGGCCAATGGGGCAGTAAGGCTCTAGAATGGCGACTCCGAATTGGAAGATGTGGCGTATGGAGTCCCCCAACAAGATGGATCCAATTGTTTACGTGAAGCGCAGGAACGATCGTTGTGGAACTCTTTGAAGGAGGTTTTTTTCCGCAGTGGAGGTCTTTTAGCTGATATGAATAAACAACAACTTTGAAAATAAGAAATGCGGTCCCTATCATAACTTTTCCCACCTGCAGCGGCGATGTGCATTGCTAACTACTAAATTATCTGTATTCATAGCATGCTATGCAGTATCAAATTGCTACGAATATTCAGGGCGTGCATTAGTGAACTTTGGCATGAATTAAACTTGCCTGTTTGAAGTTAAAGCGATGCGGTTAAGTTCAGCAGATCATGTTGGTAACACAACGAAATATTGAACACAAACTTAGGTTATGCAATATTGTATATTGAACCTGGCTCGAGAAATGGACGAACTTGGTTAAAATTGCATAATTAATCATTTCTAACTGAGTCCGCGTACAAACAAAGCAACGAAGTGAGTCTTGAAGATATTTTTCAATGACAATAATCGATAGTATACTGTTGCCTTGTTCCGTTGTTAAAAAACCACCCAGCTAAAGTGTGGTTTTTGGATATGTAGTAGCAAGACAGGCCTCTCAGAATGCGAGGGCTTGAGCCGTAGTTCTCACGCGGGCCCAGTGAAAATTGGGAACTTCACGCGTATCATTGAATTTCTTCTTCTTGTGCAGGTTTCACGATGTTTTCTTTCATCGTAAAGATCATGGTCATTTCAATTCTGACAATACAATACATAGTCGTGTACAATACATACAATACTTTCACATCAATTCTGAACATCGTGTGAGTCCGGGATCGAGTCCATGAGCTTCAGCTTGAGGGAACCACTTCCACCACTGCGTTAAGTGCCTGTTACCTTTGTGACAGATATCTATGATGTCATCTTTGTTTATTTTCGTTAATTAAATTAAACAGAGACCGCGTCACAGATATGTCTCACATAAAATGACATTATAATTATAGCTTTATTTAATGAACAATATCTTTATAAAAGTATAAATACAAATTAAAAACTACATAAAATAAAACTAAAACTATAAACTAAAACTACATACAAACTAAACTTATAAATAAAAAAGTTGCCCAAAATCACTGCCAGGTGGTAAGGTGCCCAGAAGGCTGGCAGCATTGCCACGCTGTATGGCAATGCTTATTCTTTGTGCTAAGAAAAAGCCAGCCCTCTGGTCGCCTGAAGCTGCAATTAATTTTGACGACAGTGATTTAAAGATATTTGATGCACTCAAACCCCAAGGACCCATGGTTTCAATCCCAAACGGCTCAAAAATGTAGGCACTACTGATGCCTGCATATTTGCGCTTCTTGAGGCATTCCGCAGAGTCAGCAGCGGCACCGGCCCTGATGGCTGTAGATGGAAGGTGGGACGGCGCGAGTGTGTCCCAAACCAACGGTCGTCCCATTTTCCATGGCATGAGTGTCATGCCGTCGGGCCTTTTGCCGTCGTCGCGAACCAAGCCCGAAGGTTCCAAAACGGCTGGTGCACCGGCACTGACCAAGGCCCGGCGGATGACGTCGTTAAGGGCTGCATGCCGCGGGATGCGTCCCGTACTGCTGCGGCAGGAGAGTCCATGGTGGCCGAGGCAGTCGACCTGCACACCGCAGTTGGGACATTATAATTGATCAGAGAGTGAGCAGCAGGCCGTTACGTTATTCTTATACACGGCTAAATGACGGAGTGAGCCCAAAGCGCCTCTGTTTCAGATTGGACAAAAACGCTTTTGCTGTCCAGCTGTCTGTTTTCATCAGAAAATTTTGTGAACATGTTAACTACCTACCTTTTTGTCTTCTGTATTGCGGGGTGGGGTAATTATTTGAATGATGAATGTTGAACGAATTGGGTAGTTAATATTCTTGTAATTAAATTACACACGTATGTAACTTTATTTTACATGACAGTTTATATGAGGTATAAAGTAGGCGGGAGCCGAGGTGCGTTGTTAGGTACCTCTAGTTGCAGTAGTTCGGTTGATTTGTCCGGGACCGAACTGCTACAACACTTTTTGTCTCAGTAGTTCGGTTAACACGTCAAACCGAACTGTTGGGAAGACTTTAGTTGCAGTAGTTCTGTTGACTGTCCGGGATCGAACTACTGCCACAATTTTAGTCTTATTAGCTCGGTTATGACGTCAAACCGAACTACTGAGAATTGAAACGACTGAAAAGGACGTTTAAGGATTAGATTGTACAACGAGAGCATAAAACGAGCCATTTTACCCGAGACGTTTGGTTGACATTGACATTGGATTTAATGCTAGAGTTTTAGGTACACTCTTCTTTTCACTTCGATTGCAAGGAAATGAAATAAGTAGCAACATTGCAAATAAAATTAACTAGCTCTTATTTTTCATGGATTGTGTATTCAGCTATATTTTTAATCGCGCTTTTGAGTCGTTTCAATTTTCAGTAGTTCGGTTTGACGTCACAACCGAGCTAATGAGACTAAAAGTGTGGCAGTAGTTTGGTCCCGGACAATCAACCGAAGTACTGCAACTAAAGGTTTCCCAGCAGTTCGGTTTGACGTCTTTACCGAACTACTGAGACAAAAAGTGTTGCAGCAGTTCGGTCCCGGACAAATCAACCGAACTACCGCAACTAGAGGGTTAGGTACATGACACCAAAGGACCAACAGACGTCCGTTGGTCGCGGGCCTGCGCGGTTAACTCAAAACCGCTCGTGCAGTGAATATGGGTAGGAGTGCCGCCACAGCACTCCCCCTTTATTTTCGAAAATTACCTGTATGGATTTTTCTAATTTTTTTTTTCAAAATGGCGAAGCCGTGGTTGTTTAAAACGTTAAAGACAGACACGAGACGTCTACGCTTCACAGAGTCACTAGTGTAAGTGCTAACGATTTTGCCTCTCACTATCTCATTTTATGCTCTTGAAGTTAGATCGTGTATTGTCGTCGAAAGTTCGTAGAGAGCCGTAAGCTTGCGGAAATTGCTTGTTTCCCTTCATCTGTGGAGTCCTAATTTCCTTTATTTTAATTTGGGGAATCCTGTGCAAATGTATGTTTTGCAGAGCTTCTAAAAGGTCACACAATGGGATATTAACCGGGTTTAACGGCCGCGGAATATTTGTTTTTGCATGCTTGAGGCAAATTATTCCTTGTGTGTCTCTATAAAAATACTGTCTTTATTCTGCTGCATGCTTTTATCGGAAAATAAAAGATTGCCTAGCTATTTATCCCGTAGGAAATCTTCGTGATTTTTACTGTGCGTTGTGTATTAGTCCGACACATAGCTCTTTTATATTATTTTCATCATCATCATCCCAGCCTAAGCTACCTTACAGGCCTCTTCTCAGAATGAAACTGGACTGTAGTTCCCATGCGGAAACAGTGCGGTTTGTTTTTAAGAGTAATTTAAATGAAGAAGTTTACAAGGACAATTTATAGTAGGTGCTTCACGTGATTCCCATTTCCACGAACATCTCAGAGTCGTTCACGTTTCGGTTCGTTCATTTTCAAAAACAACTGAATCGTTCATTAATATATCAAGACCAAAGTTAATTAAAACGAAATCGAGCTCCAGTGCATTTGTTCTCCGCAACTAATTGCAACTAGCTGCACACTAACAGTTGGTAATGGTGAAATCGGAAACGGACGCAGTTGAATCTGTTGCAGCGCATCGTAACGTTCGACGAAAAATGCAACCAGCGTTTTTGTCATGTCGCGTTTAGTTTTAAAGCATCTTAACGAAGCTGTTGAAAAACTGGGCAAGAGCGAATTGCATTCACACTTAGGGTTCTGTACAACAGTCCCTCCTCCTAGGTTGGTCCCTCATGTCTAAGGACCGTAGTCAGTAAATATTAGAAAAAAACGTTTCTTGTGTGGCTTATATCCACTGAAATGATAATATGAAGAACAGAAATGTTGCACGAGATTAAAACACGAGGCGTTTATGTGGATAAAAAGCCATATATTTATTTGCCCAGCGTAGCCTGTACCGAAGTTAATTGTTTAAAAATAGGTATTACTTATTGTAGTGATTATAGTTCAAAAAGGATTACATTTCATATTTCATTGGTGAGCTTCACAGTCAACATAAAAAATAAAAATAAATACTCACAGGCGAAAAAGAGGATTTTGATTCTGGAGCACAATGATTTTTCTATTATTTTTATTAGTTCTGCGCTTTAGAAATACCCCTTTCAATTTTTTACTACTTTATTTTAATTGTTAATTAGGTACATCGGCAACTTTAAAAAACACATGTTTGCCAATTACGGTTCCAATGACAGAGTTCTGTGGCAGACGGATTGACAGCGGAACCTTAGTAATAGGGTCCCGTTGACACCCTTCATGTACGGAACCATTAAAATGGAGTAAAAACTAAAAAGCTAGTCCTGCATCGCGCTGGCCGTTTCGCCCGACGCCCGGAGCCGACAAAAAGTATGCGTCCGATTCGTTTTGTTTCTATTTGCTCGTACTCGTACAATTTAAATTCGGTATAAGAAAAAAAGAATCATTAAAGCCTCAACCTTGCACTGCTTGGCAAATACTCTCTGGCGCCGAAAACGTCTTTTTTGTCTTGGGAACAGTTTCAAGTAGGTTACTCACTATAAGTTCGCTGCATTGCCGTCGCAGTTAATAAATGTTGTGCTTGCTTTATGCACAGATAGTTCATTGACCTGAGACCGTTGGCTCGTAGATATCGTCGATCAATTACCGTCTGTCACAGTCATGTATCATGTGGCCGTCAACTCAACCGGAATGTGAGATCAAGATGGCGGATTACTAGCGGAGACAGAGTGCCCTAACTCTCTTAAAATCTCGTCCGCTCAAATTAGAAATGATAGCATCGATTGAGAAAACTGGGGCAGTTGAAACAAAAGACGATTAAAATAAATAGATGCACGCTGATAATGCAGCCTGGTTGTTGCAGGAATTTTGACCAAATGTCTTTCTCTATTGTTTTAGGTCACATTGTTGATATGAGTAATAAGTAGAATGCATTATCGAAGTCGTTAAAATCGCCCTCCCACATCGATGCGTGCAATGCATAACTTAATCGGTGCATGTGATATAGGTACTAGAATTATTTTACTTGCCACTACCGTAAAATAGACATAATGCTTAAAAGTTTTTGATGACTTAATTTTATTATGTATAATTACTTACTTTAACCCCCTTTAACCCGCCGCTTTTCTTTCGTTACAAATGCCTGTACGAGGAACATTTACAATCTCAAAGCTCGGGCTGAGAAAAGGGTACGTTAAAATTTTGAAAGCGCGTCGTTCGTTCGGAAAACGCTATCTACCGATTGCAGACGAACTTGACACGTCACCTTGACAGCCGAGGTACTTCAACGTTCTTGGACAGCGCCCTCTATACTTGGTTAAAGTTAAAATATTACCCCACGGGAACGCATTACCAGCAGGCTAATTGTCTAACTCCCTCGCAATCGCCATCGCGTTCATTTTGACTGTTCTTGTATGGGCTGACAATTGGTATCGGAAACAGCCAGCTGTCACAGCCATACAAAAACTGTCATTTCAATCCGATGCAGGCAGAGTGTCAAAAAATTTACAGAATTATCCTGCAGGACAATAAATAAGTATTCTGTCTCAATCCAGATCTTTGTATATCTGTACGCCAAGTATCTATGTAAATTCGTTCAGCTGTTAGGTATATTATGGTATGACTGAATAACAGATATCCAAAAATCTTTAAAAACTTTCTCATTTATAATACTTGCTGTTGCCCGCGACTACGTCTGCAAAGAATTCGCTTATCTCTATACCCCGGGAACTATATGTTAATCCCGTAACTACCTAAGTGCCAAATTTCATCCGAATTCGTGAAACCGTTTTACCGTGAAAGAGTAACAAACATCCAGACATCCATTCATACAAACTTCGCATTTATAATATTAGTATGAGTAATTATAATTTTAAGTCGTTCCGACCTCCGGAGTAGGTCAAAATGCAGATGTAAGATTTAAATCAAACACAGAAAACGAGTGGATGTTAGTAAAATGCTTGTATACAAACAAAGAACTATTGTTTTTCGCGCCCCACTCCTCGGCATATTAATAATCTCTTTCATGTCCCCGTTATACGTTCTAAATATGTCAGAAATTCTTTTGTTAATATAGTTTGCAAAATGTATAATTCCAGTTTTTGTGCAGTTGATATATTTAACACATGTCCCCAAGAGTTCACGGCCCTAGTTAGGGAGCAAACTGATACTTAGTTATTAAATTTCACGTGACACATTTTCATGTTCATGTTAGTTTTCTGCTTTTATAGGTATCCATGCTCTTCATAAAGTAATGTCACAATTCGTAGTCAGGTACTCTGACCACTGGTCCATCAGGTCCGGTCGGTATATGTAATAGTATCATAGGTCACTTTACTGGTTGAGTTCGTGTATAACCTGAGATTTTTTGTACCCAAATAAACATTAAAACGTTTAACTACTGGAGTATCCTGATTTACATAATCAAAATCCTTATTGCTTGTTGCCTTCGATGTAACCTAGCCTTGGGCGTCGAACCAATAATTCCAAACAAGAGTTTATTGTTTCAAATAACAGATATAAACTAAAACTAAGTTGCCGATAATGTTACCGAAAACCATAATATTGATTTACAACTATCTCTTGTTATTGTCCACAAATATTTAGTTTCCCTAACACAGCCAATCAATTTGGGCCCTTATAAATCATTTGGACAACACATCGTGGCATTTCTTTGAGAGAGGAAGGAATATATGAATTACTTAGTGGTAATAATTCAGCAATAAGCGTGGAAAAAGAAAGCTGACAATAAATATTACTTATGGTGTGTCTGGCTTCTAATTCAAAACGGTTTCCATATCACACATCATTTGTTTACTTCTGTTAGTAAAGAATCTTGATGATTTGTCTTGTCACCACTGGATTATCATAGCATCTATTACTGTGACTTTTCATATCCTATTCTCTCCTGCTAATATTATAAATGAAGAAGTTTGTGAAGATGTTTGGATATTTGGATGTTGCGGTTTTTGTATGTTTGTTAGTCAATCACGCAATAACGTCTGAACAGTATTAGATAAAACTTGACGTACAGATCGACAAAGATTTGGATTGAGATATAGGATACTTAATATTTCGGTAATAAGTTCCCGTAGGATAATATTTTAACTTTAAAAAAGAAGGCGCTGTCCGTCCAAAAATGTTGAAGTACCTCGATGTTCAAAATGACGTGCCAACTTCACATGAAATCAATAGATGGCGTTGTACGAGCGAACGCTCAAAACTATTACCTTAACCTTTTTTTCATGTATTAAAGCCTCGGATTAATGCTAGTATTAAATAAAGCATACATGTCTACCAAATGCAAATCAGTAAAAATTTTGATCATTACAGTAAAATACCAAAGCGCTCCGGCTCATATTATGAATCAATGTAAATCTTATGTGCTGATTTAAAAACCTCTCTTTAATGTCAAACATGAAATAGAAATATATCGATATAGCATAAATTCAACGTGCGCTCTCAAGATCCTTCGTTTCCTCAGTACAAAAGACGTTTAGGTATTTCGAACGAACGTTCCCGTAATCCAACTAGAGGAGTTTTCCGAGGCAAACGAGCGTGTTCCTGGCGACAGTACAATCGCCAATCAATTACTGGGTGCTGCCATAAATCATCCGTAGACGCGGGCCGATAGTGGTTCCGTAGCGTTTGGAGTTCCGCGCAACAGGACCATTGGGTTTGAAAAGTTTATTGATAGAAAAGTGTCGAGGAAGCGGATGAGCTGGCGTGATAGCGGTGAAAGGCTTGGTCAAAAGAACAATGTGGTTGATGGATAAGGATATTGGAGCGTCAATCTTCACAGTTTTTTGTGTTAGAGACAGATCTATTAAAGAACTCCAAATGTGAGCAAGAAGGCTAATTTACCTCTATTGTCATAATTTTAGTCGAAAGACATCTGCTGCTGAACATATTTCGACCAACAGACCGGTCCGTAAGTTCCGCAACCTTAACCAGGTCGTCGCTCTATCTTACTTGACCATGTGTTTATATTATATTTGAATTGGATCTGTATAATACTACTAAAATACATTTTGTATGTAGCAAACCAACTATAGGTACATTTAATTACGTAACCAACACAGACGCGCGGAAAGCACTCCAACTAAGTCCTATCAAATGCTTGACATTTAGCTCTCCTCCGAATGGTTTTTACGACTTCGTCGGCAATATCGTGATGATATCAGGACACTAGTTACGTTTTACTATTTCATCCCGACGGGGCCGTCACGACCGTCGCACGATTCCCATGTGTCACTGGGCCCAATATTAATTTCTTAATGCGGCCTCCTACGGCTATGTTTGTCCTTTCCTTCAATTTGCTTGATGAGAAATGTCGTCATTATTGATGAGCCTTTCACGTTTTTACAAGTGCTGTTTATCATCGGAAATTGTTCTAATGTTAGTGAGTGTGATACTTTAGTCATATTCTTGATGGTTTATTACGTCGTAAGTCTGCATAGAAAAGTCAGGAATGATCCTACGAGATCGTTGTTTCCAAAGAACTTAGTATTAACTGAATAATTCGTGAAAATATGACTGTGGCTTTCTTGAGCTCGTAAAGTCCTTTAGTAAGAAAAAATAAAAAAATATCTTAAGTCTACTTAGTTTATTTTACCTCTCTTATTTATGTCTATGAAAACACACTTCCCTTTGTTATATTTCGTCTCACATGTTTACATTTTGACAAAGCCCGCGGCAACGTCCGTGGATTTGTAGGGTTCAGAGAGGATTTCGCACTACTAGCGGAGGTCCAGTGAAAAATAGATGTAAAAGAAAACTCGCTCAAGAGTTTTTTACTCGGAGGCCTTGGATAATGACAGCGCTTGACCCTTAGTGGACTCGAGTGGGGTCCAATAGTGCTCTACGCATTTAAGATGTTATCAAATATGCACCTTATTTGTATTAGGGGAAAGGCTTAAAAGGATTAAGATTGTGTCGGCCCCTGCTGCTTGGCATGGAGATTTTATGAGGTCGATTCGCATCATATTTTCAAGCTACGCCTTTTTATGGGCTATAGGTATTTGGAAGCGATTTCTGCGGAGACCAGGCTAAATAAACGGGCTTCGACGCAGCGAGGAGTTTTACGCGTCTTTTATTTATGATTTTACCATTTATTCTAAGTTAAGTAAGTGCTGGCGTTGCGTTTCGATGTCGCGTTATTTTAAAGCTGTGCAAAATGCTAAAGTTTTCTTATTATGAACTGCCAAAACAAAACGCTACGCGGTTATTTATGGCTCCCAGAGTTTTCCGAGTGCACTCAAGCGCCTCATCTTCAAGTAATTAAAGCGCTAATGTCTATTTAAACACCATGTAAAGTCGCGTAGCCGTTTGCGAATAGCTGTGGTACAGGTGTTGCTCTAACTGCCGCCCTGGTGATAAAGGTAAGCGAAAAAAGTTGACTAAAGTAATAAGAAAATGAGTTCTCGCCGCTTTTAAAGCTGACATCAAAAAGTCGGGGAGAGGTGAACATGACAATGCAATGTTTTGTTTTACGGCAGAAATAAAACAGGGTGAAATAAAAGTTGAAACTCGTACAGATGTCGGACTCTGACATTGACTCTGGCATGAAAAGTTTCCTACAATCGGTGCGAAGAAACGACGGGGTCGAGATAGGGTTGGCAATTTTTCAAAATAAATTTTCCGATACAGCGGACTGCGGTTCCGAATACGATTTATGGCTTTTATTCTTCAGTTGACGCATCATAAACTTAAATTACTGCTATTTTATATTACAGTGCATTTTACGTTTGATTACATATTTGATTAAATTACATATCAGAGTCCAATTTTGAGTTAGGTCTATAAAATGTTGTTTCCTAACACAATTTCAGTTGTGATCATATTAATCATATCATATCAATGCTTTGCGGATATCTATATCAATAAACTATAATATTATTAGTTTGTTTCTCTGCTACCAATTATAATTTTTCTGACAGAACAATATTTTTGAAATAAATCCTAACCTCAACTCACTTCACAGAGTCCTCACTTTTTTCAATTCAACCTAAGAGTCATAAGTTTCGTAATTTTGTAAATTATTGAAGCATATTTAAAATTCTTTATTTATTGAATAATTTGTACTTTACATAGTACATTCGGCAGTTGTTCTTTTAATTGATTTGTTCTTTATAATGTGCGCTACGAGTCACGAGGATCGTTCCAGCCTATGCAGGGTACAGGCCTCCTCTCAGTATGAAAGGGCTACGAGGATAATGGACAATAATTAATTATACAGTGGAACAAGGCAACCCTGTTCAGCAGATTATTTAAAGGGTATTGCTTACACTTATAACGGGCAAATAGCCGTCTCTAAGTAATAAAGCTGTGCTGTCTTGTTTGCAATTTTCTCCATCTTTTGAGGTCGCGGACGCAGCTTCAATTTGCATTTTAGATATAAACGCAATAAATCCTTAACGTTATAAGCACCTAAGCACCATTAACTCTTTATGACTTCTTGTTTTATTTGCGCAAAAATTCAACTATATATTTTTTGGATTTCGCCATTAACATTTCAATAATGTAAGTCAGTATTTTGTAGTGATTTTATCAAATTAATTTTGTCTTTACGAGTATCTTTAGTCTTTGGGTAAAAGCTAAAGTATCGAACCGTGGTTTGTAGTTACGCATGAGTTCTCGAACTTACCTCTAAATACAGCTTTATTTATTTATTTATCATGACATGACATTTACTTGGCATTACACATATACCGTAAATTCACCGTAAAACTAAACTTACAAATCTACAAGTAAGTAAGTAAGTAGTAGTAAGTACCGCTCGATTTCCTTGTATCCATCTCCTCGCAAAACCTCAAGAATTCCGTGCAAACTGCAGACAATCTTCCAGCGCAGCTAGCAGGTCACAATTCGGCGCGGATGCCAAGAGCGCATTAGGATCACCAGCGTCCGGGGCAGCGGCGATCCCTATTATGCAGAGAAGACATTCCTCCAGTCCTAACATTATAAAAATGCCTGTGACAATTTTAAACCCATGTCATATTTCGCCTTCTTAAAATTAATACGTGATGTGGACGTATTTGTGTGTATAGAGCGTGGGCACGACTGGATAACCTAGTTGTTAGAGAACCTGACTACGAAGCTTGAGGTCCCGGGTTCGATTCCCGGTCGGGGCAGATATTTGTGTGAAAAATACGAATATTTGTGCTCGAGTCTTGGATGTTTAATATGTATTTAAGTATGTATTTGTCTATATAAGTATGTTTATCCGCTGTCTAGTACCCATAATACAAGCTTTACTTAGTTCGGGACTAGGTCAATTGGTATCATTTGTCCCATGATTCATTTATTTAGTTCCGAACATAGTCCAAAGAAATGCCCCGTTCCAGTATTTACGTTCTGATTACACCGTATACAGTTAGCATCATCCGTTTCCCATGCTTTGTAATCAAAGCGTGTGAGCTAATGTCACTTTTTGTCGACATTCAGTAATCTATGTCAGCGAACAGACGTTTCTTTGATTCGTTAACTGTTGGAATGATTCAATCGGCCATCGCGGTAGACGTGACGGGATTTAAACAGACGTATGGGATGAACAGTTAACACTGAGAAACGAGTAAAGGTATACTAAAGCACGGAATTCAATGGGTAACCCTCAACTCTCGGAAAGATACTGGAAAGAATCTTTTTATCGATGGCTTTCAAAATTGGAATGTAACAATCGAATAACGTTTTGGTTTGGAATAGACTTTGTAAAGGTTCATAGGAGAAACGAGTAAAGGTATACTAAAGCACGGAATTCAATGGGTAACCCTCAACTCTCGGAAAGATACTGGAAAGAATCTTTTTATCGATGGCTTTCAAAATTGGAATGTAACAATCGAATAACGTTTTGGTTTGGAATAGACTTTGTAAAGGTTCATAGTGTACCGACGTCGTTTTGAAAGAGACCAATTGGACGTAGTCAAGCAATAAGGATCATCAAAACCAAGTACAAACATATCAATTTTGATTGTGGGTTTGATTTTCGAGCAGTAAAATCTAAATGTCTCGGTGAATTAGACCTTTTTGCTAAAATACGGGTAATCAGGCATCCACAACCAACCAACCAACCAATAATTCTAAGATGAAATTGTAATAAAAACGCTTATATTAAGTTACTTTGAAATAATTAAGCACTTAGTCGACGGAGTTGATAAATAAGTCACGTCACACTCGCCGTTGCTATAGGAAATCTACGTGGAAATTGCATTTTGAAAGCTCATAAAAAGTATGCCAATAATGATGATATCCTGTGATCCCACAGTAAGGACTTATCAGTCACGGATTGGTGAGACGTCTCCAATATCCCGACAGGGTCTGACGTACTGGCTTATTTATAGAACACTATTCCAAATTCACTCAGGAGGAACTATAACATCCTTTATGTATAGCAAATAAATCCCTAAACATATGCGCTAATGCCCGTGCCCCTTATTCTTCCGCGTCGCAGTTCGGAATGGCTGCAGCTTCAATAAAACCTATCTCTGCAAGACGCATCGCCGCGACGAACCGTTAAATCATATAGTTATGGCGCCGTGTGATGCGAACTGATATTAATGTGATCACGTTTAATACCGTAACTGTAGCGGGAACGAGACTTTATAGAGATTTGAAACTGTCGACGGTTAATGATTCTGATACGAGAATACTTGTCGCTCCCTTGCTCTTGCGAAAGGGTATCTTTGGGTCATACTCATACATAGCGTAAGAAACAAATGTGTCTTATCTCATCCCAGCCTATACCTATACGTCCCACTGCAGAGCACAGGCCTCCTCTCAGAATGAGAGGGTATGGGCCGTAGTTCCCACGCGGGCCCAGTGCGGATTGGAAACTTGTCACACACCATTGAATTTCTTCGCAGGTGTATGCAGGATTCCTCAAATTGTTTTCCTTCACCGTAAAGCTCATGGTAAATTTTAAATGTAATTTCGCACATAAATTCCGAAAAACTCAGAGGTGCGAGCCAGGATTTGAACCCACGAACCTCTGCTTGAGAGGCCATAGGTCAAACCACCAGGCCATCACGGCTCACTGTATCTCCTGTGGACATAAAATTAGCGACTCCGAGTCAGCGAACTTAAGATTTATTAATGGACCGAAAGTTGGTCAAGAAGATATCTTGTTGCAAGACCTATACAATGGATATCCAAATAGAAATAATGTAAGTTTTATTTTTCAAAACGACCGAGTTTGATTCCCGAACTGAGTACAAGTTTTTTTTAAATCTATGTATGCAGTTTTTCTTGTCCCTTAAATTGATGGCATGGTTCATAAGAATAGATCTTTGTATGTCTTATAGTTACAGACTTGCCCATACTGACCGGTCTAAATTTACCATAGGCACAGAATATAATAATAGTACTAACGTACAGAATGGCCACGCACCGCCCCGCACCGATTCGAGTTATCCCTCCCCCCAAGGCGCCATTGCTTGTCGCCGCTGTTCACCAGTATGGTGCGCGCGCGATGTATGTAGGCGTACGCGTGTACAGACCTCGTGCTTATGTAGATTCAAGAACGCGTATTTTGTGCGTCGTGTCCGCCGTGTGCCATAAGCTGAGATGATAACGAGGACTTCGTTTTTGTGCATCGAACACATAATTATTAAAAGCAAAAGTAGGTAGGTAGGTATTATTTTGTTTGTATCACAAAAACTAAGTTGTTTATGAATTTAATTATGTATTTGATATCCAACAAAACTTATCTCATTTCTTAATAAATGGAATTGGCTGGCTAAAAGCCAAACCAGTATGCGCGCTGACGAACCGACTCACCTAATAAGTAATTTGTTGTGTTCCACAATAAAGTTTTTAGATAATTCTTAGGTATGTTATTTTACTTAAGCAATATATTGTTCTCACTTAAATTTCAATACGACATGAAAATTAATCTCATTTCCTTTTGTTTTTATTATTATAATTCATTAAGGAACTTGAATCTTAACAGATGAACATGCCAGCTAGTTCTAACAGGCCTTTAATGATCTATATCATTATGATATATGGGCAATACAATACACGTCTTACTGCTTTGATTAGGTCTCAGTTCGATAGGGCTTGAGCTGCAGCTACTACGCCGGCCCAATGCGGAATGGAGACTTCACACGCACACCATTGAATTACTACATACATAAAATTTCGTAACCTTTAGGCTAACTTAGTCTAAACCTAAAAATTTACAGCTATTTACAAATATCACCCAAATCTCTGCTAATGGTCAGGGTTTCCATAAGGCTGGCTACGTTTCCTTTATTGAATTACTTCTCAGGTTTATCCTCTCGATATTTTCCTTATTAGGAATCCTATTTTCTAATTTTAACAATGTCGCGCTGTCATGTATTTAGAACTTACTCTCCGTGACAGTAGCACTAATTTTCAAACGACGATTGTTGAAAGAAAAAGCCGTGCGAAATATTCAAAAGGCTTTGCACTTAGCACAAGCATAAATGCACATTATACATTCACAAGCCGGGTAAAGATAAAGACGTCCACGTGACTCCAACTATTCCAAATAATTTATTGAATCAGGCGTTACTTTGCAGAGGTCCATATCAACGATTGTTTTAGTTAGTTTTTCCAACTATTTCACTCATTTGAATCTTCCAACAACTAAAATTAATTCGTTTAGTCATCCTCTACGCCGCACTTCGGGTCTCAAGCTTTTATTCGGTTGCAATTTTGAAAATGGAACCTCTTCCCATCCCCCGGGAACTCTGTGATTGTAAGAGGGAGGTTATAGCTCCGTTAGCCCGCTTCCTCGAGAACGGACGGTACCGCGTTTATTTACTAGCTACAGGTTTAAGGTTTTAGTTTTATTTAATTTTGTAAGACGATTTGGAGAGCGAGTTTTGGTCTGGTAGTGCGTGCGACTACTTAGTTTTGTTGTGTGTTTGTTTTTTCTTAATGGAATCTAGTCGAAAAAGTAATTGCTTTACCATTTATAGGAAGAAAAAAAATAAGGCTGATTTTCACATTGACTTTAAGGTGAACATAGCCTTTGATGCTTAAAGCCGCAAAACTGTCATTGATCCTTTGGGTGGTAAAGGAAATTCTAGGTCGACTATACCTGGCGTCGACTTGAAGGAAAATTACATAATATGCTATGAAAACAATCAAATAAGTAGGTAACTACAAAATTTATAGACATTTGAAATGGGTAAAAGTCGATGTTCATGATTTTTGTGAACATTGCTAGTAAGTTTTATGTAAGTAAGCGGAGGCAATATAAAAAAGTTTTAATAAAAAAAAATATATAGCGGCAAAACTTATAAAAGCATCTAAATTGATGTAACCGAATATTTGAATAAACAAAGCTGGCGTAGATTTCTCTGGTTCTAAATCTATACGATTCATAATCATGTAAAAAAATAATTGGATATTAGGAACTATACAAAAAACTTACATCACCCGGCAGGTAGGCTCACCACATGTTGGATTAAAAGAAAAATGGATCGTTAAGTTCTCAGCTCAAGGCGCCGGACTTTAGACTGATGTTGATACATCACGCGTGTGTTGCTTGAATCTCATGATGAAATTTTACACACGCTACCTTTTTAGGGTTCCATATCGTAAAAGTTCCGGGTGGGATCATATTACTAAGGCTCCGCTATAGTGTCCGTCTGTCGCAGAGCTGTACTTTTGAAACGTAATAAGGAGACACTTGAAGTAATCAAAAAGTAAGAAAGAAAGTAAGAAAAATATTTTATTTACGGTTTCAAAAGTACCACCACCAAAAATGGTTTTACTACAGCTACTAAACAGAAATATTACATGTCTTTTTCGGAGTTTTATGCTCGATCTTTAGAATTCGACGACGACTCGCTCTTGTCCAATTTTTGCAATCCTGTCGTCTCACACAACTGACGGCATGTCTTACTCGTGGCGTTACTCCAAATGAAGTCTTCAGAAGCATACATATTTACCGACAGTATGTCTTATGTTGGTAAACAACTCCGTATTTATGGGTAACAGACATCCGCGCTTTATTCGACCACTTCTGAACGCAAACAGCTCTATAAATCCTTTGAAAGATATCATGTTGCCTGGCGGGAGGTTTATTGTCCCTATACCGTTAGCCACCGGATCCTAAACGATTCCGACAATCAGTGCAGAACAAAAACAAAACGATTCGTTCCGGCAAGAAGTGTTGTGACGATCCGAGAATCCGTTTTGGTTCCAGCGATGCCTGCATTGGATTTATTGCTTTTACTGTCACGAGAAGTTTAAGAAGTGACCGGTTTTGAAGGAACAACAGTTTGCTCTTAGAGCAGTTAGTTAAATTTAGTACCTAGTTATTTTTATTTTAAAAAGAAGCGAAAACTAGTAATATGACTCCACATAATAGTCACCATACACAACATGGCCATCCTACATAAATTCTAATAAGCTCTGTAATTGTCAATGTAAACTTTTTCAATGATCTAATTATAGGTATCTAGACAGCAATTCGCATAAGTTTCAATCTCAATGAGTCTAAAATTTGCCTCTATTGTCTTATAATATCTTAATAGGTCGAATTAACGTTATTATTTAGCAGACACTGTGTTTTCCTTATTTGTATTGGGTTAAAAAACATTATTTGATGCTACTCCTTCGTGTTTTACAAAGTGCAATGCATTGAAACCGTAGCTGGTAATTGACAAAACTGTTTCACTGCCCGTTTTACCCTGCGTACTTCAAAGTGATTGAGCCACTCTCCATCGTAACGTGTTAATTTTTATTTGCACCAACACTCTTTTTAAGTGCACGTTTTAGTGTAATGACCCAGTACTTTCTGCTTTCTTCATTTAACAGAGCTGTAAAAGTGAGCGAAAAGTTCAATTATCACGTTACGTTTTCATAAAAAGTTTCACAAATACAAAGGCTGTACTGATTGGCAGCGACGTAACAATACCTCGTTTAGAATTACTTGAGTTTCAGTTGATTATGAAAGTGTACTATATGTGTATATCAACGTATTCTGTATGATCAATTCTCTGTTATAGGATAGGGAAGAATGGCGGCCTTTGCCCAGCAGTGGGACATATAAGCTATATAAAAGAAAACTGTAAAAGTTTGGATGTTTGTTACTCTATCAAGCAAAAATGGCTTAACGGATTGGGACGAGATTGGGCTCATGAATAGTATAAAACCTGGATTACACATGCATAGGATACTTTTTATCTCAGAAAATTGCATTATTCCTCAGGATAGCGATAAAGGAATTCTTCTCAGACGAAGTTGGGGGGGGGGGGGGAAGAGCTAGTTACTAATAAGAAATAATAAATATGAGAGCATAATGTAAGGTAAACATACCGATGATCGACACCTCAACGCCCAATAGATGACACTCATCTGTCACCTCTCTTACTATGACATTAGATTTAAGGTGCCGTGTATTGGCATTGTCAATTACCAGCTTCAGTATATAAGGTATATTATACACTAGCTTTTGCCCGCGACTCCGTCCGCGTGGAATTAGTAATTTGGGCAGCTTATTTTTTTGATCCAATTTGCTTTTTCATCAATTATGTAATTGAGTAAGAAACACTCATTTTGTATCACCATTTTGATTTCATTCTGTATAGTCATAGGGTCTCACTCTAAATCCCTAACGTCGTTTTTCCTAATGTAATGTTTGTCCTAATGATCGTTTGTCCTAACACTTTTTTTCTCGGAAACCGTGAATTTTTCAGGAACTTTTTTGTGATTATCCTGTAGAACTCTATAGGTTAGGTTAGGTTTGTTTTATAAAAATCCAGAACAATTAATAGATTTTAAATAAAAAGAATTAGGACAAACATTACATTAGGACAAATAATCATTAGGGATTTAGATATAGAGCCATAGTCATAACTCTGTATGTAGAAACTCCTCCTTTTTTGAAGTTGGTTAGAAAGAAGCTGTCCCTATACGATATCATTGGTCCTGCCAGTTTTCGAGAACCCGATTACAGCGCCACGTACCGTGTCCAATTGTGAAACTAATTATTCTGGGATTCAACTACACAAAAACATCAAAATCTGTCAAGCTATTTCCGTGTTGTACCAAACTAATGGATACTTTTTTTTACATAAAACCACGGCTGCCACAACATAAACAGAAAATAAAATAGATAGAAGACAATATCTAAGTTTTATAATCTACTAATTGTTGCACCCAACTCCGTCTGCGAAGAATTATGAAATTTTCCGGTATAAAAGTATTATACATATATTAATCCGGGTTATAAACAATCCGTGTGCCAAATTTCATCTGAATCCGTCAAACCGTTTTAGTGTGATAGGGTAAGAAACATCGTCATTTATAATTATCAGTAAAATAACAGAAGTGTGGATTTAAAAATCACTGATATTGCTAATCGCACTTCTCTCGCCTTTCGATAGTTTTTACGAGTAAAGCAGTGAACTTTATCAATTGTAACTTCACTAATTCCGCTGTTCTCGCCGAAGTGATACTGAAAATTAATTGTCCGATGAAACTTCGTAAATTAGCAGCCAATAAAGCAGCCTTGTCTTGGAGTATTGTCCGACCAAAACTGGCAACTTTTTTGGCAAGCTATCAAAATCCCGTTAGGGTTTCCACATTTATACAGAATATTTTTTTGCGAGCTATTATATAATAGCTGGGTTAGAGAAAATTGGCTCTCCTGTAGGGGTACGTATCAAAATATATAAAGTTTAAAACAAATAATGGACGAAATGGGTATGTATTACAATACCGAAGTACGAAAGACCGAATGTATTAAAACATCGAATGGGTCAAAAGACCGACACGATTTTTTTCTGAAACCGTTAACTTTTTAAAATTGTTATAAAACAAACCTAACCTAACCTAATGGGTTCTGTATGATGCCGTTTTAATAAATTCTGAAAAGTTTACGGTTTCAGAAAAAAAACGTGTCGGTCTTTTGACCCATTCGATGTTTTAATACATTCGGTCTTTCGTACTTCGGTATTGTAAAACACACCCGGACGAAATACATAATGGTCATAATACATACTAAAATTTTCTATGAAACTATTGATTAAACGAATTTTTTTAATCGTGTTATATACCTATACAGATTGGTTTAGGTTAGGTTAGGTTTAATTCATAATTCATAATTCATTTATTGCTCGAAATAATAATAATACAAGAGGATCTGAAATATAAACATTAGGCACAATTATATCACCTTAAAGGCATGCAATAGTTCTAAATACAGACAGATATTTCCTTAAATTATATTTATTAAATTACATTATTCTAATTCATCAAAATTATTATTATAAGTATTGTTATTTATTTATTTTTATAAATTTGCATATCGCGATTCTAATGTCAACTGCTTACATTTAACATAAAACTCACTCAATGGATAAAAACATTATAAAAAATTTATTTTATGAAAATCCTGTAAAGTTGCGAATTTTTTTTTTTTTTATGTTAGTGAAGCCAGACAAACGAACTAGTGGGTCACCTGATGTTAAATGAACACATGTTTCGCAAATTACGTTTCCCAAACTGATTCATTTGGCAAATGTTTAATTTCCCAAATGTTTATTTTTTCTGAAACTGTAAACTTTTCAGGATTGTTATAAAACAAACCTTACCTAACCTAACCTACCCTACCGAATAGTCCTGAAATATATCCTGAATAGTTTACAGTTTCAGAAAAAATAAACATTTGGGAAATGAAACATTTGGCAAATGAATCAGTTTGGGAAACGTAATTTGCCAAACGAAAGTACACCCTTAGGCCCCAGTAATTAACCCTGAGCGACACCCCTCGCATTTTAGGTGTCCCAGGTTATAGTAAAAAGGCAAACAGTTTTTCTATCCCTGAGTCGGCAACAGACTCTGGCTCAGTTCCAGCAATTTTATAGAATTAAATCGTTATTCATGTAGATAGTAAAGAACTCGGTTCGTTTCATATGCTTAAAGGATATCAAAATTTCAATATTTGAGCTACATTTCAAATAGCAGAGGAAATTGTATTAAAACATTTATTTGGTGAAGACAGGGCGATGAATATTTAAGCCTTTCAGTTCCTAGAAAGTTTTCAACAGTGTCTATTTATCGGAATTTTTGGCTTGCTAGCTGAAATTCATCATCATCATTTAGCCAAAACCAAAACTTTTGACGTGGTGAGGTACTCTGGTCTGACCCCGTATAGCCCCTTGGGGTCTGTCCGCCATACATCCGAGTCCAGGCCCCATGGTCCTTCATCTTCTTCTTCCCTTTTCCTGTAAGTTTTTACTATGATACACATTGACGTAGTGATTTATTTGCACAAGTTAGTCGCCATAGTACGGATCGGCCGCGGTTTTTGTAGTTCGATTATTAAATCTAGATGGCGCTTAAATATAGCCAGAGGCTTATCTGTAGTCTTATTGTTTTGCCTTCAAAGCCTTAACGGTTTCAGAAAAAAATCGTGTCGTTCTTTTGACCCATTCGATGTTTTAATACATTCGGTCTTTCGTACTTCGGTATTGTAATACATACCCACTGGTGAACATAGGCTTCCCACAAGGCTCGCCAAACAGACCGGTCTTGCGCTACCCGCATCCAATGCGTTCCCGCAACCCTCATCAGGTCGTGCCTCTATCTTGTTAGAGGCCTAACTACACTGCGTCTTCCGGTCCTTGAACGCCATTCGGAAACATTTTGGCTCATCGGCCATCAGTTCTACGAGCGCTGTGCCTCGCCCACTGCCAATTGAGTCTGGCGAATCTTCTACCTTAGTCCGTGACTTTAGTTCAGGCGCGGATTTTATCATTTATAATATTCTGATCCCGCAGCCAAAAATTGCTTATCAAAAAATTCTTCACGGCTAACGCTTTCCACTAACATTACTTCACCGTGAAGACCACGTTATTTTTTGCTAAACAAACTAAATAAAACAGATTCAGCGCTTTGGAAAGCGAAATTAAATGGTACTGTTCATTCGCCCACATTATCGTTAGTTAAAATATGTAGTTACACACCAACGTTTCTTCTATGTTCATGTTTAAACTGTAGAATATCTTGCTACTTGGAATTAACGGTGGCATTACCCTTTTAAAATTAACACTTGCTTCTGATATCATAGATTAAAATAAAGTCTAATCTAAAAGCATTTACTTTGATGTTCTCAGTTTAATGGTGCGTATCTGTTTTTCGTTTGCGGGTTCAGCGAACCTTTAAGGAAGGCGATTTAAACGATTACTTATTACGAATGTTTTTACGTTAACAAATATTGATACTGTTTCTTTTAAATTACAGGTACGACGAACTCTGGTGAATTCGGGATCAGGTATTTTCGCAAACGATCTTTCAGATGTTCCACATGCCGTACGCGTCTGAAACATTGAGCAGGTATTTATTATTTTATTGGTTCATTTTGCTACGCAACGTTTAATATCCGACGTTCTAGAGCTGATTCGAATTACGTGTACTGTATAGAAATTTATGTTTTCTTTCTAAACCACACAAAACGACTAACTGGAAAAAGAAAGAAAGAAAGAGAAATATTTATTCATAACAACAAACACAGGCTAAAAGTGCAAACATAAAACAGCATTTATGTCCCGGCTCAGCATATCGCTAAAAAAAAAAGGTGAAAAAGTTCTTGGAAAAGTCATACAATTGTGTGGTTGGTTTTCGTGTCACAATGGAAAACTTTCATGCTAATTTTAACTACCAGCGTTAAGGTTTCCAACTTCTCCGTCCATTTCAAATTTATGATGAGCTTCTTAATGGACCAAAGCATCGTAAGAAAACCTTGCATGCACCTGCGAAGTAGTTCAACGCTGTGTCTAGTTCCCAATCCGTATTGGGCCCGCGTGGTAACTGCAGCCTTTCTTCTCTTATTATGAGAGGAGGTTTGTACCCAGCAATGGGACTTAATACGTCTAGGCGGAATAGATAGCATAAAATGCTCCCTCGTTTTAGCAAATAGCATCGTCCTTCAAATTAATTATTTGAGTTTACTCTATGATTTAGGAATCAGGCAACTAGACAAAGGATTAGGACATAATCATCTCGAAATGATTCGAGGGTACTACATCTTGATCCAACCGACCAAAACTTAATCGTTATTCATGATGATATTCATGCTCTGTAGACTAGAACCCGAAAACAAATCCCACCCTAGCTCCGCCTATCACCAATGAACACAAATTCAAACTCAACTCTAAATTTTTATTGCGTTAAACGTTGTGATGAAAATCTTAAAAAGTATGTCCAACTTCAACATTTACTCTGGAAGAGCATAGCCATATACATAATGGTAATAGCAACTACATAATAAGGTAAACGACTCTGGGTTCAACACTGACCCGATACATGACATCTTCAATCTTATGTCATAGTAAGAGGGGTGACAGATGAGTTTCATCTACTGGGCGTTGAGGTATCGAGAATTGGTACGTTTACCTTTTTCCCTTAAATTAAGTTCTTAAATATTAATAAAATGACACTTTTTCAAATTTGCCCAGGAACAATTTAAATTGCAAAAGCGTGAAGATAATTTGTATTGAAAGAGATATAGCTTGCCTAATTTAAAATGACGCGCCCAACAACCGCATTCACGCACAGGATTTGAAACTCAATTTAAGCTACTATAGAGAAATATTTCTCTTGGCAGATGTGCGTGAATGCGGTTGTTGGGCGCGAGTCATTTTAAATTAGACAAGCTCTATATATAATAAAGTTGACATTAAACAATTCGTACTATTTCGTACCTATGCGGCGTCTACGATAACAACAAGCCCTAAACTTGCCCTAAAGTATAAAATGATTCATAACAAGTAAACTATTGTTTTGTTCTACATGTTATCATGCGATCAGTTGAATGACTATGAGCATATGAGTTGCGTGATCTGTGGCGTTAGAGTTCGGTCCCCAGAAAACAACATCAATCAGTCCTGCGCTGTCTGCATCCAAATGGTTCCTCGACCTTTCTCAGATCGTCGGTTTATCTTGTTGGGGGGCCTCCTACGCCATGTCTTCTTCCGATTCGCGATCGTCACTCTAGAACTTTGCTGCCTCATCGTCGTCTCAGTTCTACGAGCAATGTACCCTGGCTACTGCTACATAAATTCGGCAAGTCCCGGTATGTCATTAAAAATCGAATGCCTCGTCTTAACCTACGGCAAAGCTAAATAGGAATAGCCACGGTAACTCCAAAATTCCCGCCCGAGGTCTTAATCACGACCACTATTTGAACCCTTGTCTATCAAATACGTTTTACAATTTAAATCAGTATTGAATAGTTCGTACAATAGGTTTGCCCGGGGACATATTTATAAATGCAATTACGAACTGTTGCCAATTTGATATTACCTCATTGTAGAGTCCCCAGGGGTCATTCACGCCCCTCGATCGCTGAATTAGGGGTGCTCCTGTTAAAGGAACATATTTTACGATATCCGACAGTTTACTGCGTAATTACATGGGCTGCGCTTTATTAAATGATAGACTTACTAGACGGTGTTAGTTTTACTAGGTACGTGTGTACTTACGAATATATACCTTGTTGTTTAAGATTCCGTACCTCGAATGGAAACTTAAAGGATTACTTCGTGCTCAGTCCGCATGTCTGGCATGTCAATCGGTCTGTCACTACCACTATTTTTGCAGGAACGGATATAACGGGTGTCACTTTTAAAGGTGGCGACTGACGTGAGCGTTTGCCCGATGTGAATATTCGCATCGAGCATTTGTTCTGCTCCCTTTGTTCTCGAGCAGCTGCTCCGCTTGCTGTACTGAAGTGCCGAATATTCGACTTGTAACCTGTTCACATCAAGCAAATGCTCAAGTTAGTTTCCACCTTAATACGTTCGCAAATCCCCAGCGTGTTAACTCTTAGCTATACCGTCTATTGTCTTTTGAAAATTCTTGTAGTAAGGAGAGTGAATCCTGGATAGCGAGAAACAAATTCTTTGCAATCTAAATCGCGGGCAACAGCTCCTAATAAACTGCCAGCTTATGAATTTATTAATGCGATTTTTCCGCCCTCATCGGAACAACCCTAAACAGCCGTGAGCAAGCGCACATATGCCGTTTAATGACGTCACACCCTCAATTCCCGCTCTTGGCGATACCGGGGGCGGCAAATTAGCTATTGTGAGAAAACAGGGAAAATATTAGTTGCTCTCGTTTCGAGTGACAAGGGTGCGTGCAAAAAGGCGTATGTGCCGTTTAAGTTATTGACGCTTACGACGTTTTTAGAATGAAGTGGCGGCCATTGTGTAAGGATCTTTTAAAGAGGGTAGTCTTATAGCGTCTGGAGATTCGTTACGCATTGTGTTCCACGGTCAGTTTTATTATTTGGAAATTAATTTATTTATATTTGTTGTTATGTTAATTAATACGGTGTTATTATGACGAATCTTTTTAGTTAGTGTTTTCTAACTGGCTCAAAAGTTCAGTTGCGTTTTTCAATTCGTGATGTAGCAACCTTTTTGGTGCAGCCCGGACACGAATCTATGACCCTCTGCTTCGCCCCTCTAGGCCTCATGTAATTTCTAAAAAGCCTTAAATTTTTAATTTTTAATTTGTAATATTGTTTTGAAGTACCCGTCCCATCAATTTGGTGCCTTTGCCTACCCCAATGCTTCAAGCCCGCTGCACGTCACTGGGTGAATGATGACCACGCGTTTGTCATAATACGCGTCACGCTTAACAGGGACGGAAAAGTGTCGATAGTTTCTGATATCGATTACTGTTGTTTCGATATTTTTCTAATATGTAGATATCCTCGCAGAATGAGACTGAGAGGATTGTGATGATTGCGAGGAGAAAGTTTTTTCTCCTCATTGTATCATCATCATCATAGCCTATATAGGTACACCCACTGCAGGGCACAGGCCTCTTCTCAGAATAAGAGGACTTGGGCCTTAGTTCCCACGCAGGCCCAGTGCGGATTGGGAACTTCACACACACCATTGAATTTCTTCGCAGATGTATGCAGGTTTCCTCACGACGTTTTCGTTCACCGTAAAGCTCATGGTAAATTACAAATGTAATTTCGCACATAAATTCCGAAAAACTCAGAGGTGCGAGCCAGGATTTGTACCCACCACCACGGCTCATCATTGTATAATTGATCCAAATATAAAGACAATTTTTCTATAAATTAACGTTAAACAGTAGCTCAAATAAAAAATACAATAATAGTTATCTAAAACAATCACATTTACTTATATTTATTATACACTCACATAAGGTCGTATTATCAAATGCGCGGGCGCTCGTGACCGCATTAACCATCTCTCTCTAGCCTCTACTACCCTCATTTTAGTGTGACATAAGGAAGTGTATTGGTGCATTTGCAAGACAAATGCACTGGAAAATAAAACCTCTCGACTGAAATAAGAAATTGTTATTTTGCGTTAGACCTCAAATGTAACATAAAATAAAACATCAAACGTTTTCTATGCTAATTTACAAACATTCTCATGTCAGTGTCGTTGCTATTTATTCGCAAATACTTACCTACCGACTATATAATATTTACTTACAATTAAATTACGAGAATCTCCAAGGTCGTGTTCCTGTCTGTTGTCTATAGAAGTCATTCTGGAGGAAGGGTCTGAGCAGTTGTGCAGCGCGTGCGTACCGGTTACAGTGCCCCGTATTTGTTGTACGGTTTGCACTGTTTGAGGGCGCGCGCAACTGCCCTCTTTCTGTTTGTTCCCCTAAATTCAAGTCTAAGGTGAATGAGCATTTATTAGGCAAGCGTGCTCTATCGTAGGCCTCATCTTCGCTTTCCATCAGGCGTGATTGTAGTCAAACCCAAGTCTATATTGTATAAAAAAACCGCTTGTCTGTAAAGTCGGTTTACGGACGATAGTTTAACGTGACAACGTCATAACAAAACATTCAAAACAAAAATGAAACCAGGCGGTCACCCAACCAAGTACTGACCGCGCCCGACGTTGCTTAACCTCGGTGATCGGACGAGAACCGGTGTTTTGTCAAATATCTTGAAAACGGTGTATCCTACGGTAAAATCAATGGAATTTTCATGCCCCTTTAATGCCCCCGCCCCTCCACCCTCCCTTTCGCACCCTTCCATTAAAAATTACCCGAGCGCTATACTAAGATTGTACATCCTGGCGCGCGCTGCTCTCTTGTATTGTACATCCTCGCGTTCACTGCTCTCTCTTATACGGGGCATGTACGTACATGTACGTTACATTGCGTCATCCTTTTTCGTGCGTGCAGCCGGCGTTCATCGAATTATTAGACGTTGTCACGTCAAAAAATATTGGCTGTATTTCACTTATACTTTTGCCTCTGTAGTAAAAAAGAATATAAAAAATTCACCTTGAATTGACGTTTGCAGTTTCAGTGTATTTATTTCTCACATATACGAATATAACTTGTTGTATCCTTGTATTTTTCAATACTTTAATACCTGTTATGCTTTTAAGTTGTTACGATATAAGTTTTTTATCGATATTTTTTACGATATCCTGTCCCTATCACGATTATGTGCGTGGGTTGAAGGGAGAGGACAATCTGTCATATTACTCATATTTTTGTTTCTACCGCACCATTTGTTGACGATAGTAAGTTTGTACGAATACAAAGTGGGTTTACTTTATTGTTACAATGGGATATAAACACCAACTTTAATAAAACAGGTCTAAATCAAAATAAGAAAAACTGTGTGCAAACTCCAAATGCTCCATTTGGGGGAGCTCCTACGTCTGAATAGAATCAAACTACATATCTTAGTTTTTGAAAAAAGAATATGGCTCTGTCCATTTTCTGAGTTTTTCGGAATACCTGAGATGAAATTCAATGGTGTGTGTGAAGTTCCCAATCCGCATTGGGCCCGCGTGGGAACTACTACCCAAGCCCTTTCATTCTGAGAGGAGGACTGTGCCCTGCAGTGGGACCTATTCAGGCTGGGATGATGGTGATGACTAAGCTTAGTAATTGCCTGAAAGGTGGAAGCTAGCAGTTACACTCTGCTATTCACCTAAGACTAACTTGAAACAGTGTTTAGTTTAATACTGATCTCCTGAAAAGCCGAAATGCGGGCTTTGAAAAATGATGCACCATATATCCTTATGTCTGCCATCACCAGAGCATTTATTTAAGTCAACAGGCATACGGAACCTGCAGTGATAAAAATTACGTAATACGTCAAGGCTGACTATGCGGGCGAGGGTTCTGATTAATGCCTCCGCGAAACCGCGGGGGCAGCGCCGCGGGACCCCAAAATTCGCTTTTGTATTTATTGCTTATCCATTTTATTACGATCAACCTTTTTCGTGTTTACTGGCGCAGATCTTCGTGGTGTGAGAGCTGGCGACGCCATTTTCTAATGTTAAAAAAAATAGTCAAAATTGGCAGCTTTTTATGACTTCTTTACAAACTTTAAACTAACTGGGATTGTACGTGTCTATAGTGTGTAAATTGTCTTCAAATCTTACAAGATTATTTTCGCCAAATTACGAGTGATCGGATTGACTAGAAATTTAGGAAGATAGTGCAAGTAAAGTGTTTGCCTCCAATAGGCACAATATTACAATAATTAGTCTCAAGTTACTAAATCTAAAATTTGAGAAAATCACGAAGAAAAGTTTGATTTTGATTTCCTGTACCAGGAGACTAAAGGAATACGCGACCACACTTAGAGAACTTATTCTAAGTTTGTATGCAATCCTAACTCGTCCGCAACTAAAACAATGACTTAGAATTTATAAACCGACCCTAAAATTCAAATTTGAAATTCAAGATCCTCATTTAAAAATGGTCGCGTTCACAAAATGCACTTACCGCGAGTGGGTATGAAGTGGTCGCGTCGTACGGAATTTCTGAATGCATTCGTTGCAGCAATCTCAGACTAGCTAGACTTAGGGCTGCCAAGAAGCTGGAGTTTAGATGCCAAGGCACGTGTGACTAAACATTATATGTGTACCTACACATAGACTTGAAGTATCATAAACTATTACGGCTTTGGAACTTTAAGCAAGAATTTCAACATCGAAAAATTTTCATTCCGATTTTAATGTTACGATATTTTCGTTAGATATTTTTTAAATCAAAAGGGGTACTGAGCCTGTCCCACGTGGGACATAGGGCCAAAAATTGGGACTTTTGGCAACGCTGTTGGAAAAATAATACTGGGGCTGAGGATTGAACCCAGATCTATGCTCGTCAACAATTTTCTTTGTAACAGTTTTAATAGATTCACAGTTAATAATAACATCAGGGCCGCTTGCACGGTCTACGCTTAAAAAATAAATCTTTAACCCTGGGTTAGAGAGGACAGTTACTTATTTTGGACACTTCTCAACCCTGGGTTAGCAGTTAACTCGGAGTTATATAATTAACTGTGGTTCGCGCAAGCCCGCCTTAGACATATTTTCGACGAGACATAGATCACGTTTTTTACTTCGTGATGTAGTTAAGACGGTCTTTAAATTCTGGTTACGGTCAAACAGCAGACAAAACGTGAGAACGTCGCGCTCAACACCATCGCAATTGGATCCACAACTCTGCGAAACCATATTTTTAATTTGTCTGTACGTAATATCGGAGGTGTTTCACATAAACTCCTTTGGATCTGTGTGTACCTATGTAAGCACATTCTGTCACCGCACGCTAAACTCACTTCACTCGCAGTTCGACAAAGCCAAGTTTGCTACGTTGCTGTAAACTTGGAACAATCAACAATTTAGACATTTGGCAGCCCTGTCCGCCGGTTTTACGGAGTTTGCTTTTCGAGTCGACCGACGTTACGAACGAACGTGATCGCACTCCGGCATCAGATTAGAAACAATGTTGTTAATGTTCTTAAATGTCTCTAACTTTGAAGGTTTCGATGGGGATTTTGGCGGACGCAATCGCTCGGTAGTTGATCAGCTTTAACGTAAATAACAATTAATATATTTTCGACTGTAGAGACATGGGGATTTTATATTTTATTTAGGTTCCAGATATTTATTCGTATTGAACGGAAATTAACATGCATGCAAATTTTCAGCTCAATCGGAAATCGAGAAGTGAGTGAAATACAAGTTGCAAGTTTGACCAGTACATACGACATACATACTTTTTAAATAAAAACTTGTAAAAATAACCTTTCTAGTAGGTATCATTTCGATGGTATCCAGTTAAAATTAATAAGTTAATTAATTAATTAGTTCGGATCCCGGTAAGGGCATTCATTTGTGTGATGAGCACGACTATTTTTTCCTGAGTCATGGATGTTTTCTATGTATTTAAGTATTTATTTATCTATATAAGTGGTATGCTTATCGTCGTCTAGTACTCATAGTACATACAAGCTTTGCTTAGTTTGGGACTAGGCCGATTTGTGTAAGATTGTCCCCTAATAATATTTATTTATTTATATCAAATATTAAAATGTATCAATATATGTATGTATGTGCAGCTCAAGAGCTGCGAGAAAAAAGTTTACGCGATCAAAAAATGCAAAAAACATAAATAAATAAATAAATAAATAAATATCACGGGACAATTCACACCAATTGACCCAGTCCCAAAGTAAGCTCAGCAAAGCTTGTGTTATGGGTACTAGGCAACGGATAAACATACTTATATAGATAGATACATACTTAAATACATATTAAACACCCAAGACCCGAGAACAAACATTCGTATTTTTCATACAAATATCTGCCCCGACACGGGAATCGAACCCGGGACCTCAAGCTTCGTAGTCAGGTTCTCTAACCACTAGGCCATCTGGTCGTCAAAAACATGAAGTATATTTTCATATAAATATTGTTGGAATCTATACATATAATAGGTACCTACGCTTAGCGAAACACGCAAATGAATTCCAAAGTACCGCAGATTTGTCAAGAATATTAAACAGGAACAGTACACTACGTTAAACATTTAAACATCGAGATATTTGAAACTTCCATTATCCAATCAGATTTTATGTGTACCTATCAAATCAAAAAACGCCGTGTAGAATTTTAATTTGTAGAAGCGTGGATGATGTGCTAATTATACAATTTGGCAATTCTAAGCTCAATATTTTGGCAATCCTTAATGTGAAAGTAACTTTTGTTTTTTACCTCTTCATGTTTAAATCGCTGAACCAATTTACATGAAATTTGGTATATAGGTAGTTTGAGAACCTGCCAAGGACACAGGATAATTTTCATCCCGAAAAATCGTATAGTTCCCGCGTTATAGCGGTAAACGTATTTTTTGCAATTTCTACTTTCTACGCTTCCTAACTCTGTATCTTATAAAATTCTTATTAGCCCTATCTAAGGTAGGGAGTGACCCTCAGTGACTGGGGTGCAAAGTGCTATACTTTAACATTATATAGTAAATAATAGCCGCTATTTGATTACGGCTTATCGGGGGCTCACACGGCCCCTTATTTGGGGTACAAATGCGTTTCGTAATGAGATTTCTGACGAAATAAATGAAAATATCGTCCGAATTCTCAATAAAACGTAAACCAATTTAAAATTGCAATAAAGGAATTATTTTTAAGAGATTGACAGTGGTAATCATTTCCATAAATATTAATATTTTGGACAATTTTATTTATCAGTTTTAATTAAAATTTATTTAAACAGATAATGGAATGTATTGCTTTCGCGATATCAGATTACGAATATAATATTCAATGGTGTACGTGAAGTTCCCTAAACGCGCGGGGCCCGCGTGGTAACTACAGCCTAAGCCTTATCATTCTGAGAGGCCCGTGCGTGTTGGAATCCGAGTGAAAATTAAGAGGCGTTTAAGTTTATATTCAGCTGAGATTCCCAAGTAATGCTCGCTGAATATGCGAGAGTGCCGTGGCTCCCAATTAAATGAGTCTGCAGAGCGCTACGAACCAAATTAAAATCGCACCCAGATTTTTGTGGCTTCCTTTACACCTGTAATTTGTTGAGATAAAATATAGCGAAGAATCTTGACGATATTATGTTGTGTGAACTACTATGTCTGGGTGTTCTGTATAGTTAAATGTATTCTTGCAATAGTTCCCCGCGATTCCATCTGCGAAGAAATCGGATAAAAACTATCCCATATCCTTTTCAGGGTCTTAAATATCTCCGTACTAAATTTCATTTTTAAATCGGTTTAAGTGGTTTAAGCGTGGAGAGGTAACAGCAACCGACGGATTAGTAAGGATAAATAGATGCCTGTAATGCCGAAATATTTAATACCTGCTGGACGATATTGAAGGAAGTAGAATTAGGAGAAGCTGGAAAGAAGCAGAAGACCCAAAAGAAGACTTAACTAACTTAACTACCACATGGTTCAAAAATCTCAAAACTAAGTCTCATTACTAAGTCTCTAATCCGGGCAGCAGATCTCAGTTTCGGATATCCCTTATGAGAACCGACTTCTGGTAGGAGACGTCACCGTAAGTAGAAGTAGAAGGATGATATGGAATGATGTACCTCTTCACATACCTACATAAGCTAAATAAGTAAATACAAACCATACCCAAAATCAAAAATAGTAGCGGAAATTATGCCCGCTATCATTTCACGCACCCCCTTTATTTTATCAGCAGCCATTGCAGTAATAATCCGCTACTAAAGTATAAATAATATTATTTTATTGCACGCATTGTGAGTACAGCTGACCCTCTTAACAAACAAGGTACACAGAACAAGCATCCTAAATTTATATTTCCGATATTTTTTTCTATATCAATCCCCTTGTATATAGCGTAGAAGAGTGGTCTCAATACTTGTGCTGAAACGAGGATTGAAACTGTATTGTTCAAAGCGATCTGTGACACTAGAACAAAATAATGGCGATTTTCATAGTAATAAGTGTGACAAGGGGGGGGGGAGTCCAAATTGATCGAAATTGGTGTGACGTAATTTATGGATGTCCCCAAAGAAACAATTTCGAAGCAGCCTTTCCGATATTAATATGATTTAATTTTGCCTTCAAAAGCCATGATGGCCTAGTGGTTTGGAGCTATGGCCTCTCAAGCAGAGGGTCGTGGGTTCGAGCCCGGGCTCGCACCTCTTGAGTTTTCGGAATTTACGTGCGAAATTTCATTTGAAATTTACGGCGAAGTCGTGAGGAAATTTGCAAATCGCCTCATTTTGAAAAGATGCTTGTGTCCTGAAGTGTGACGTATATACGTATGTATTGATGATGATGATGTATTTAGCTACTGTGAAACTCAAACGTATCCAGTACGATCTAATCGCTAAATTGATGATACATACATTTAATTCTTGAGAGATGTGTTAAATAAAACATGCGTTTTATAGTTCCGCTTCTTCACTATTTTACTGGATTTAAACGGCAGGGATCCATCACATTTGTTTATCTCTAGTCTACTTTTATCGTAAACCCTACCTACTTTATTACAGTTATGGAGGGTAGATATAGTCCCCCGCATTTTACAGAATTTATGCCTCTCATTACGTATCGGGGAGGTGATAATGGGAAACGCGTGTTATGTGAACTCGGCTTATCTGGCCATCGCGTGAATTTGCGCAAAAAGAGCGCTGCACGCGATGAATTTATAGGATTACTAGCGTTAACCTGCGACTTCGCCCGATTTTTAAACATATACAATCCTAGATTTAGGCCTGAAAAAGGTTACCGTAACATACAAAAGAGATGAGCTCTGGTTGAGTTCGAAACGCGTCAGTGTAGTTTGGTGGTGGTGATAGTTGGGTTTGTGTGATTTGTGTGTGTTCGTACAGTGTGGAGTTGAAGGAACTGCATGAACACGCATTTCTTACATAAACGTAACTATCGTAAGGTCGCGAGTGAGCAAAGCCATTGTTTCATTAATACAAAAGTATGTCACATTTTTACGCTTAAAACTTTGAATCGATTTAAATGAAGTAGAGATAGAGGTAGAGATAGTTTAAGTCCCGGGAAGGGACATAGGATAGTATGCCTAGTTCCCACGGGATGACGATAAACGAATTCTTCTCAGACAAAGATGCAGGCAATATCTAGTTTACGATAAAAATTAACCTGAGATAAACAAGTGTGAATAATCCGTGAGATTCAAATCCAACTGTACTAGTAAAAACCAAAATGGTGAACAACAGAACGATAAAACACATGTTCTATTTAAGACATGTTTCACGAATTAAAAGTATCAACAACGTTTTTTTAGTTAGCAAATATTGCAAACTTATTGAAAAAACAAGTTTGCTATGAAGTATCTTTTTGTATTTTTTTTTCAACTTAATTTTTTTACCACCAGTCAGTGGTGGTGCAGGGGTTTGGCACGCGACATGGAATGTTGAGGGCCTAGGTTCGATTCCCAGCGCTGGTCTTTTTTCTGGGGTTTTTTCTATGCATTCTTGTTTCAGTTTGTATTTAGTATGAAATTTATTGAAAAAAAGCCAAGCATATCAAATACCAAGTACGAGTACGTTAAATTGCCTACCTAAAGTATCCGTTCTGATTTGTTTCCTTTCAGGGTCATTGTTATTGCCAAATTCTAGCTTAACGTGTTCAATATATCAAGTCAGACGTGCACGCGTCTCTTCCTTTAACACGTTATTGCTCGCTCCTAACGTCCTCTCTATAAATAAGGAAAGCAGGTACGTAAATATGTAATGTGTGTACGTACGAGGTGTTGATGTGGCAAACTAAGTTTTTAATTCGGTCTTTTTCTGAGTTTCTACACTCTTGTTTAAGTCGTGGTCGTGTCGAGGAGGTATCTTATTCTGAACGTTTATGACAACTTTCTTGGGAAAATAGTATTTTGTTCTTCAGGTGGCATCTTCTACTGGAGGTCGACTATCATTTAGTGCTATCCTTATCTCTGACACAGCAGCTCGTAACAAGGATCTTGTCCTAAGGTTGAAACTCGTTGATTCTTAAACCACGAAATACGCCTTCTTCTTCCGGGTGGTCGCTTTCCCAGGATTATGCCTTGCAATACTTTGCCTTTTGTTCTGCATTTGGAAAAAAAAAACGGAAAATGATTCCAAATTCAAAATCAAACTGAAATGACGAATTGATTTTGCTAATAGGCTACAGAGGACTCTGTTACATCTTTTTTTTAACGTACGGGCGCTGCCGATAAGACCATCATTTCCAAGAAAAATGCTTTCAAAACCACATTGCGCTGGCTGTTGAGTGGGCAGCTGCAGGAGACCTGATGTGATGTGAGAGTTGCCTCAGTTGCCCTTTGCGGCACCCACGAAAAGAGGACTTGCCTGTCCTATATTAAAACTGTAGGTTCATTAATAAACTTGAGTGATTTTCTGTACCTATAATTAGGAATTCATGCTAATGCTAAAAATAGCACCAATTTCACGTAAATTTCCTTGCCATGATCCAAGTTTTACTCGGGTGTTTCGTTTCAATTTTGCTGTAATTTAAGATGATGATTTAATTTCAATTAAGTATGAACATCCTAAATTTTATGAGACTAACCCCCTGTTTCACCATCCATTGATCAAATTTATTTGACGGATAAATGTGATGCCGTCTCTGTTTGTTTTGTTCGAATAGACGGAGACGGCACCACATTTATTCGTCGGCACGCGGCGGACACGACGTACAAATACGCGTTCTTGAATCTACATAAGCACGACGACGTCTGTACACGCGTACGCCTACATACATCGCGCGCGCACTCTTCTGGTTTCTGGCGGTTTCCGGCTATCTGCGCCTTGAGGGGTGGGGTAATTCGAATCGGTGCGGGGCGGACCGTTTCCATTCTGTACGTCAGTACTATTATATATTCTGTGCCGTCGGTTAAAATGGTGATTAGCCCCTTATTTTAAAAATTGAGTTAATGCATTATGTTGTCCAACATTAACTGAGTAAGAAACAATAATTTTGTGTCACCTGTTTACCTAGGTTGGGATGATGAAATCAACATTAGAACGTACATTACCTACAGTTTGTTGTGAGTCTCGATTTAACCTTCTATCTTAGTGGACGTGTACCTAAATTCGATTCAATTTTCATCTGTCAACGCCAAAATCGGAATTCTGTGCGAACACTGCAATCCTAGCAATAAGGGGCGTGAAATCGGCATTGGATCAGTAATCTATTATTATCCCTCTAACCCATAACATGCGAAGTTCTCGGCATTGTCTGTCCGTGTGTCAGTTAAAGCAATCAATCGAAAAGGCCGCTTAGGCGTAAGTGCTTGCCGTACGAAACGCGTTATTAGTTGTAGGGTTTGTTCTGGCTTAGCGCGGTCCATTTGACACGGGAATAATTGCTTCTGTTGCAGATATAATTGATTGATGTTGTTTCATTGGATCAAGATTGTACCTAATCTATAGGTTTCTGGAAATGTGCCAATGTTGAATGTTGTAAGGTTTGAGTGGTCGCTAAAGGCGGACTTTCCAAGTCAAAGTCTAAATATCTTTATTCAATTTACAAACAGTAACAGCGTCAGTGACGCCGCGACACAGAAATATTTATGTACTATTAAACATGTACAAGTTTGCTCGTGTGAGAATTACTGTCCAAGCACTCTCTTGCGGTGACGAGGCCTGTACCCATCAGTGGCATGTATACATGTGTTTTGGAAAAAATAAGACAAAAATCTGTGTCACTTACAATTAGTTAAGCGTTAATAGACATTTTTCGAAATTATGTAACATTAAAAGTGATATTGATATGTTATGTGACGTGAATATTTATTTTATTTGAACTCAACTCAACCTGAATGACGCAGAAATGATGATGCCGATAAACAATAACATGGAATACCTTTACAGCGCAGCGGCTAACAAGCTCTATGGCTATCACTGACACCACTGAATGATGCCAAAAGCCCACCTTTACGTTACATTATTTACTATAATTTGCGCTTTCAAATTGAGAAACAACTAAAGACACATATTCATCCGAACATCGCCTTTCTAAAAACAGAAGCAGTACACAATTGGTGAAAACACCGTTTCCCCAAATCAATGAGAGCCCATAAAAATGAGGCATTATACGAAGACACGTATAATTTTGCTACCATTACAAGAACAGGCAATCGCGCCGTATCTCCCGATCTGAAGGCTCCCCATTACGGGACCCGTTATGTAGATTAACTGTTCCAGCCGAAAAACCGCGCGAAACAACCCGCGTAGATAGTTCCAGATAAAACTGGAGATTTACAGCCCATCCTGTGCATAGCCCTCTCAATACAGTAGTTGCAGTGCGTTACTGGACGAAACTTCTAGAAGTTCCTTTATGCATATTATAAAAAGAATAAGCAAGGACGACCTGCAGGCTTACTGTCTAACGCTTCTGACGCTTGCTGTCAAGCGGTATAAAGTGATGACAGAAAGAGATGGTGAAAGAGAAGGCAAGCGTCAGAAGCGTTAGACAATACGGCCTCTGGTTTAGGTTGCGGGGACGCGTTGGTTCGGGATGTCGCAGGACCGGTCTGGTTGGTGAACCTTGGGCGAAGGGGCTGTTCCGCAGTGGATGTCTTTCGGCTGAAATGATAATGATGAAGCAGGGTACCGATTTCTGCAATGAGATCACTTGAAAATACCATTACTTTCAAGGGAAGGAATCTGCAGAGAATTTTAGCTCACATGTAGCGTAGTTTCCAATCCGCGCTGGGCCCGCGTGGGAACTACGGCCTAAGCCCTTTCATTCTGAGCCCTGCGGTGGGACATAATTTAGGCTGGGATGAGGATTTCGTGGCTATCCCACCTAAGTACAACTTAGATAGGAAGCGAGGAGACTAACTTGTAAAGTACCTACTCGTTTTTAGGGTTCTGTAGTCGACTAGGAACCCTTATTAATAATAAAGATAGTGCTTTTTTACGACTAGACAGTGCTTTTTAAAGACTAAATCACGCGTGTACACGCTTACGCGTTTACGTTCGTAAGACATGCAAAATCAAGAGTGTTATTAATCGTTCCTTTGTGATTTTAGATACGGTCTGAGACACGCATAGTTTTTCTGCGGTCGACAGACATGCAAAATGGTGGTAGTTATCACTCTTTCTATTGTGCCTTCCTTAAATTCTAAAAACTATACAGAATAATGCATGCCAGGAAACTAAACTAACAAGATTTTCTTGCTTACTCCACTTGAAAAATGTTGCATTGTGATCCAAACTTCTCATGTTTACCCGAGTCGAGTCAATCCGACCATTAGAAGTGTTAAGAAGTGTGTCGATTTTTACTTGTGACATTTGAAACTAAACATACACCTGAATTAAGGAAAAAGTTTATAAACAAAGAGCAAACGTTTGAAAACCATTGATAATGATTACATATCACCTAAGCATACCACGAATAAATGTTTTCTTTCTTTCTTACATGTAAATGTAAAGAATTCTTCAATGAACGTGCCGTTTTTTTGCTACTGTAACACGCTTAGAGTGTTTTCGACCGCTTATATTTATAGCTATATACAAACAAGAAAAATACCAGTTTCTCTAATTGACTATCTGGTATTCCAATTTTATTCATTGTTACATACATACATACACACAATCACGCCTCCTTTACATCTAAGGGATAGGCAGAGACTATTTGTTTCCACGTTCTACGATCTTGACATACATCTTTCGCTTCCAACACACTCATTAATCTTTTCATACATGCTCGCCGGTTTCGGGTACTCTTGACCTGACCCTTCTTCTTCCCAATTCGATCATGGAAGGTCCTTCTTGGTCTCCCTCTTCCAACATTTCCACCTACACTCACTTTATATATTGTTGTCACTCATTTGTATACCTTTGAAAGGGAATAGTACATTATTGTCGTGGCCTGGAATTAGGCAATTGTTGGCTGAGTATGAGTATTAAACGGACGAGCTTGCGAGTCCGTTTAACTAATACGAAGCCAGCAATTGCTATTCCAGCCGAGACTAATATAAAGATTTTCTCAAAAATGGTGAAGGAAAAAAAAATAGAATAAACTTTTATTAACTTAAATAGGTACAAAGAATTGCAAATCACTTAAAATTAAATGTCATTTAACCCTTTCCCGCCTTTTTTCATTAAAAAAAACTGCAGGTGTATTTTTCCACCGAAATCACCACAAGCTGTTTCAAACACAATAAAAAAAGTCCGGAGTTCCAACAAAACAACTAATACCGGTCATCCAATACATTTATTGCAAGTTAAATAAAAGCTTGTAAATTAAAAAAAAAAAACATAATTATAATAACCACTCCAGTTCCTAGCAATTTGTTTTCCTGAAATTCTTAAAAAGCTCGCTTGCACTCGAACCCCCCGCTTAAGCTCTTTACACCAAAATGACCAACGAAAACTTTTCATTCGCTCCATTCAGACAATATAACTGGTGTGTACCACCCTTTTCACTTACCACCTTCTGGCTCCCGTCAATCCACGGGAAAGGCTCTTAAAACCCGTCCCATTGTGGCGTCCGTACGTGTATAAACGTCCTTAGTGATTGATGACAGTGTCGTGTGTGCCCGGCTTTACGTGGGCGGCTAAATGCTATACGGATGTTTTTTTATTTAAATTTGTTGCGCACTTTCATGATATCTTTATACGTAGATTTGTTTGTTTTTATTGCGTTTTTTTTTCGAGCGCTTTTAGAGTTAGGGATTTTGATGGTTACGAGTTGAACAAGATAACACTGGGGTTTGACTTTTCATTTGTGTCTGTAACTGGAAGCTTATTTAAAAAAAAAGGTTTTAATCGCAATTCGTCTATTCAGCTTTTTTTTGAAATGAAACATTAGCTATAGAGGCCGTATTGTCTAACGAGGCGAGGCGATGCTGTTCCGATGCCAAAGGAACAAAGAATACTGGACAGCTCGAGCTGAGGCGGCGCCGATCCGATGCCGCGCGGTTACGTCTGCGACAACCTTAAGAGAAAGAAATAGTGGATGCGAAAGCAGCGTCAGCGCGTTAGGCAATAAGCGTATTTGTCTTGGTTATCTTTAATCAGCTACCGATATTTCGACGCATCTAACAGCATCATGATTATGAACATCTGCCGCAAAAAGGAAACGCTGCCTGTATCTTCGGAACATTGCCTAAGGGGACCATTTTTCATAATAATTATGTTTTAGTTATATTTTTTTTAATTATTAGTTTTTATTATTATTAATGTACTTAAAAGATAATTTGTCGCAATCATGTGTAATGGTGACTAAGTAATACGAAAAATTTTGTTCTAAATTTAATTTTATGAAATTAGATATTCTATCGAATCTTCCCAGTTCGGTTTATAGGTTGATGCATGCTTGTGCGCTCACCCACAGCCTTTAAAGAATTTATGAATAATAAAAATAATGTTATAAGGTTTTCGACAAAGGGTCGTCAGGTCGTTACTTCGCTTCAATCTGATATAAATATTTTTATGATACCAAACAGTACAAGGGTGGCAACACTGCCAACACTGGCAATGGCAACCCTAGAATTAATATCGAAATTTGAACATAAATTCGTGTGCGTGTCAGACCTTTTTCAATGAACGAAATGCATCCGAAAATATACTATTATTAAGTCCATTACCAAATTATTCATGTCATATATCATTGTTAAAAATGTGAGGGTACCGCGACGAATCGGACAGAGTTTTTTTAATTTAAAATAATCTTCTAAAGCCATTAGGCTTGCGTAATGAATGATTCTTACTAATTAATGCTTGCCTGCGACGTTACGTGCCTCTAAATCATAGTACGTCACTTGATGTCATTTTGATATGATCAAACATCATAAAGCTCTCCTTTATGTGTGACTTACTGGAAATTGGTTTGTTTGAACTAAGTATGATATAATTGGTAATGTAAATATGTGTGTATGAAAACCGTTTATTGTACAAAAATAAGAAAAAAAAAAACACTATTGACAACAGTTGAGATATATGTACAAAGGCGAATTTATCCCTTTAAGGGATCTCTACCAGTCAACATTTGATTGGATGTAATGTTTTTCTTGGATTAATTTATTGAAAATATATTTTTTTCTGATCTTAATTTAATTATGAATTCTTATTACGCGTACTGTCATAAGACAAAGATAAGATCCAAAAATAATTTACTGAAATAAATACACCGTGGCCGTGGAGAGACCCGACATATTTAAAACAGATTCCTCAAACTATTTTAATTCAAAAATGTAGTATAAAATCAAGTAAGTTTGGGAGTTTTTTTAATAATTAAGAAAAATTTTGCTGTGAAACCTACCCTAATGATAGGTACGTTGCCACTCTTCAACCCTAAAAAGGCTTTTTATAACAGATAACGTCATAGCAATTTAAAATGCGTTGCCAGCTCGGTCTATCTTAAAGTATTATACTTTTTAAATAAATAATATCTTAATTATTAATATTATTTACTTTAAAGGGAAAAATTAAAATTGCTGATTAAACCCCAGGTTATAACGTTTATTCTTCTGAGAGAAAAATATGTCTTATGACTCTGATGCATTTGCCGTGCCCAGTTGCCCACGGTGTAGGTATAAGGTGCTTTAAAGAAGTTTGATTATAAGTCTAGTTGTATTATAGGTATGAAACATTAATTTTCTAAACTGAAAAATGACTTTGTGTATCGAATTAAAAACTTTCACAGTGGAATTAGGTTGATGGATGTAAAAAGCGGACTCCGATACAAGTTACAATTTTTCCCGTAATTTCTCTCTTTTTAATTTTCCACCGTGCATTAATTGCATTTTTTTCACATTAGCTGGCAATCCATTACAACCCGCCACAGAATCAATTAAGTTACTGCCGCCATTACCGACCGAGTAAAAACAACAAATTTGACTCCAGTGCAATATTGTTAAGTGCATCATTTACCACACTGCACGGTTGACGTCACATGCGTCACTTTGCTGCACACAAATTTACATAGCACACATCAGTACTACCTATTTTCGAGGCAGCAAAACTTGGAGTCGCTTGGCTTCGCTTCTGTAGCCGTATATGTCATCAATCATTTGCGAAAGTGTCCGTGAACAAGCAAAACTATTTATGTGAGTGCTTTAGTAAAATTAATTACTGTTGTCTAAACAAATATAGTGGAAGAGGGTGTTAAGTTTTGCGCGTAGTGAAGGAAGTTATAGCATCGAAATAGTATTACAAGTTGTCTTCAACTCGTCGAGGCGATATTTGCGAGAAACTCAATCGTTCACGATATTGCTACTAGTACGTCTGATCTTGATACCTTATTTATAAAAAACTAGCTGATGCCCACGGCTTCGCCCCCGCTGTAGATTAAAACGTGTTTTTCCGTGGGAATGGAAACTTCCCGTAATAAAAAGTAGCGTATGTCACTCTCCAGCCATTTAGCTATGTCTATACAAAAAAACACGGCAATCCGTCGCTCAGTTTCGACGTGAAAGAAGGACAAACAAATAAACAAAAACCGGCCAAGAGCGTGTCGGACACGCCCAAGATAGGGTTCCGTAGCCATTACGAAAAAATCAAGTAATATTTTTCTAAGGATTTCGTATGTGTACGGAATTTTCCAAGTTAGGTATCGTCAATACTTTGAAAAAAGCTCGTATCTCAAAATCGTTAATCTGACAAAGTGAACTTTATTACGCGCGTATCAAGGTTCAGTTTTGTTTACATGCTAATTTGAGATACGAGTTTTTCAAAGTAGTGACGGTATGTTTAATACCTTAGGCTACTTTAAACATGAAACTACTACTACTACTTTAAGGCTACTATTTACTCTTAAACTACAAATAATTCCCAAGCAATCTTAGCCGCTATAATTTTCTTTGTAAATTTAATATATTTACTACCATTTTGAATTTTTTCAAATTTTTCCACCCAACAGTTTAGATTTTAGAGGGGGGGGACAGTCGATTTTAATGAAAATTTTCACTTTAAAGTTGAATATTTCGCAAACAAATCACTAAATACAAAAATCATCTAAGCAACCCCCCAATGGTTTTAAAAGACCTATCCAACGATACCCCACACTATAGGGTTAGTCGAGAAAAAAAAAATCACCCCCACTTTACGTCTATGGGAGGTACCCTAAAAAACAATTTTTTAGTTTTTTTTATTTAACCACTTTGTCGGCGTGACTAATATATATATTCATGCCAAATTACAGTTTTCACCTGGGAAGATTTATACTATAAATGCATCGTCTCGCCCTATACCTATACGTCCCACAGTTGGGATGTCTCTTCTCAGGATAAGAGGGCTTGTGCTGTAGTTCCCATGCGGACCCAGTGCGGATTGGAAACTTCATACACATCATTGATTTTTTTCGCAAAGTTGTGCAGGTTTCCTTAAGGTGTTTTCCTTATTTTCCTTTACCATAAAAGTCATGGTCATCATTTTAATTGTAATTTGGCACATTAATTCCGAAAAACTCAGAGGTGCAAGACCAGGCTTGAACCCACGACCACAGATTACTTAATAGTTACTTCGTAACAGATACTGCATCCCGTACAAAATCTTGGTACTTACCGCGATTGTAGCCACAGATTATATTACTCCGTCTCCTTAAGAATGTGTGCGTGCCGACAGTGACAAGGGCTGGCAGTTTGGATTAAAAAAAAATTCTACATGTTATTTTACCATTTTGTCGGGATAATTGCTATAATTATATTCATGCAAACTTTCTAGCACTAATATTTTTTAAGCTAAGCCACGGACGGACAAAGAGACAGACGGTCATGGCGAAACTATAAGGGTTCCGTTTTTGCCATTTTAGCTCTGGAATCCTAACAAAAAAGGATATTTATTGTAATGCGCAGAACACATTGCCATGCTCACAGTACCCTAGCGTAGCGTTATACTAAATACGAAGGTCAACTTTCGAACTTCGCATCGTGCCATCCCGCTCACGCTTATAGCTTTTTATAGAAGAGTAAGAGGGACAGCACGATACGAACTTCCAAATTGTTATATTAGCTATTAATTCTAGCATAGTCATATTAAAATTTGCCCCCTGTTTCACCATTCACTTATAAAAGTCCAGGCGGCATATTTTTTCCGTGGAACACGAATGAACGTGCGTCGGCGCGCGCTTGTGACAACCTACTGGAATTTCGATCTTAGCAGATCGTCCCCGCGGTAGGTAAATATCGCGCGTAAGTACATGGCATGCATGAGGCCTGCCACGACGCTCTGCTTAGGCAGCCATATTTCAAATCAGTTGGCTACCACGACTCAATATATCTATACACATAATATAGCAATTAAATTATGATTCGTCGAACTCTGGTGAAGACAAAATAAATGTCAAAGAGGCGAATGAGCGTTAAATTGACAAAAGATTAACAATGTTTTAATTATGAAAGATTCGATGATGCTAGTTTAAATATTGTATCAAAATATGTGAGCGTTCTTGGTTACGGTATATCGCTACCATTAGACAACAGAAACACATTATATTGATTCTATTGCGTGCACAGAATTGCTAAGTCATAGGAAAAATACCATGGGGGCGTGCGTAAAAATATACTTAGTTCACTACGATACTAATAAGTGATTAATTACGGAGGCCACTTTTAGAAATATTTATTTTATTTTATAACCACACTTACAACTATCTTTACAGGATTATCGTAGCCTAAAACAATAGTGTAACTTGATCTACAATTTAAGTAAAATTATCTTTACAGGATCGTAGCTAAAAACAATAGTGTAACTGAGTCTACAATTTAAATAAAATTAAATTATACCATTTAAATAACAACAAAAAATAAAAATAAAAAAACTGAATCGCCTTCAAAAACACTAAAAAAAATATGAAAGTTAAAAATATGTATTATCTGCCACCTTTTTCTTCTTATTTTTACTTATTTGTGGTTTGGATCCCCTTCTGGCCTTATACTTACTTCGTATCTTGCCGTTCGTTGTGGGCGTGTTTGACAAGTCGTAAGTCACTTTGGCTCTTAGCGTATCCATCCAATACAGCTGGATCGGATAACTCGAGTACCTACTATGGAACAAATTGAAGCGCATTCCATCGTAGAACTTTCTCACTGTAAATGTCTTGGAGAATTTCCTTGTTCGGCAATACGATTCAATAGTAAGTAGTAGTAGTAGTTTAACTGTCGGAGTGTAAAATGGTTCCGACGGAAGACCAGCGTCGGCTGCAAGGCCGGCATCATGCTGAGTCGGGACCATTTTGTGACAATATTAAGGCTTGATTTCCTCCTACGCTGACATCGGTCGCTGACGTCGGTCGCGCGTACGGATATACACAATACTGTATGGGCCACCGCACAGCGACGCCGACGTCCGCGGCAGATTTATTGCTACGCGCCGCTGATGGCGCGCGTCGGTCGCGCTCGTCCGCGCCGCGCGCGTCAGTGCGCTGACGGCGCTGACGCGCTATACGCCACTGTCGCGCGCTCAGTGCGAAGCTGACCGCTGACGTCGGTCGCGCGTACGAATAAACACAATATTCTATGGGGCACCGCACAGCGACGCTGATGGCCGCGCGTTTGTCATACGCGACCGACGGTACGCTCGACCGACGTCAGCGACCGACGTCAGCGTAGGAGGAAATCAAGCCTAAATAAGTCTGTTTCCGTTTTTTCTCTTTGTTTTTTTTTTGTCACGAATAAATGTTTTTCTTTCTTTCTTTTAGTAAGTACATGGCAACTAAAGTAATATTCTGTGTTAATACAAGAAGAAAATTTCAATTTAATTACAAGACAACTTCCCTAATAACACTTGAAACTCGTGATGGCGTACGGTCAGCGTCCAAGGGTGTCCCGTTTATTATCTGGTTTCACATAGCAATGCCAAGAGAAACCTTTGCCGCTAGCTGCACGTAGTTGGATTTACAGTACCACTGGCACTTCTAGGAAATTTATTTAATGAGTTTCGAGCTGAATCCCGAGTAGTTATTTAATGAAGCGCTCGTTGATTACGTTTTGTATTATCTCCATTGCTATATAGTTGTTAATCTACTGGTAATTAAAAAAAACGAACAGATTTAATAAAATTTCAGCTTTTTTGCTCAGTTTTGCGTATAAATATTTAAAGTATTTACGGAAATATTTTACCTAAAGTTGCAGGCAAGTTTCCAAAACAAGTGACAGATGAGGCAAAAATATCCATTAATTATGTTTATGAATAGCCATTCGACAGCTCGACTGTAGTTTTCTAATGTGACAAGATGACAAAATATGCACAGCAAAATTTGTTTTGATTCATAGGCATTTGACATCAAAATACATTGGTATCTCATAAAATTTCCCAAGAAGTTTAATTTCCATTGTTAGAAGAGGACACAGGATATATTTATAAATATTAATTACATACATTTAATAAAGACAAGAAAAATAAAAACATTTTATCATCCATCGACAATTCTCTTCAGTCTACATTATCCAAAATTTTAAATATTCATTTCGACAGTATCTCATGGACCCAAGCGGTTCTTCCGATAAGATTTGGGGGGCTGGGTGTTCGCTCCTCGTCTAGTGTGGCATTACCGGCTTTCCTGTCCTCTGTTTATGGTTCGCTACCTCTCGTCAGTTCCATTTTAAACGTTCAACAGTTACTCGACGATGAGTTAGCGTGCCTGAAGGAGGCCAGAGAAGCTTGGTGTGTTTCATGTCCTGGAGCGGACATCCCAGTCCTACGACATATTCAGAAGGATTGGGACTCCCCTCGGCTAAAAGCAACCCATGCTACTCTTTTGGAAAATAGCCCGGACGACCCCGAACGTGCCCGTCTCCTGGCGGTATCAGCCCCGGAGTCAGGCCATTGGCTCAACGCGCTCCCTTCCCGTCAGATAGGTACTGTTCTGGATCCAAGCACCTTGAGGATAGCAATATCCTTAAGGCTTGGTTGCAGAATATGTATCTCCCACACTTGTACCTGTGGTAAGGACGTAGATCAGCTGGGTCGTCACGGCCTCTCGTGCTCCAAAAGCGCTGGTCGCTTTTTCCGCCATGGCACTATTAATGACCTAGTCCGCCGCTCGCTTGCCACCGCCTCTGTGCCCGCAATCCTTGAACCCGTGGGCATGGCCAGAGACGATGGTAAGCGCCCTGACGGGGCTACTCTGGTGCCATGGAAGCTGGGTAGAGCTCTGGTGTGGGACGCAACGTGTGTCGACACTTTCGCGCAGTCCCACATCCAAGCAACCCGCTCACAAGCCGGGGCTGCAGCTGACCAGGCCCAAGTTCTCAAGCGCCGCAAATACTCTTCTCTTTTAAAGGACTATGAGTTTGCGGCGCTCGCAGTGGAGACAATGGGTCCCTGGTCGGCTGACATGAAGGCCTTCATGGGGGCCTTGTCGTCCCGGCTGATAGAGACCTCAGGAGACCCCAGAGCCGGCGCTTACCTCTCCCAGCGAATTTCTCTGGCTGTACAGAGAGGTAATGCCGCCAGTGTGTTGGGGTCTATGCCGCAGGAGGGCCTTCTTGATGGTGTTTTCTTTTTATAGTTAGGTATATTTGTGTAGTTTTTATTTATTTTGTTTCCTCTTTTTTTCTATTCCTTGTCAATGTAGTTATAATATTTAAATTTAGAGTTACGTAAGTTAAACTTAATAAAAAATTTCTTTAAAAGATCAAATTATTCAAATGAAAAAAAAAAAAAAAAAGAAAAATAAAAACTAAACCTAAAATTAAAAGTTCGTAAATAAAAAATATATCTTTTAAAATACCAGCCGTCCGACATAGTTCCCAGAAGGCACGCAGAGTTTCCACGTTGAGTAGGCTAAGAAGGCTCAATCTTCGGCAGAAATAGCTTACCTTCTGGTCACAAACCGTTTTTACCAGTCGCGAAGAAATCACTTTTCAGAATTCCTTCGCATCTAAACACCCATACATTTCATAGCATGGTAAAGTTTGGATAGAGTGGAATTAGATAAATTCTATGTTCAATACTTGACGTTACTGTCTTCGTGATCGTCAACAATTGAGAGGTATGTACTGAAAAACCTCTACAAAAATGTAGCAAACCATTTTGCCCTCTTACATATTATCTTGTCAAGCTAACGCGCAGCTAGGACAAGTTTGTAATTGACGCTCTGGTTGTCCTCGCATTTGGTTGACGAAGTCAAATTTGAACTAACGTCCAAAGTGTCACAATCAAAAGCAGCCAATTAGCGTTTGAATGCATAAAGAGACAACGTAGTATAGCCAGCTAACCATTGGACAACAGTAAACAATGAAAAAAGTCAGACTGTACGACAATAAAAACTACAACTGGTTGAACACAATGCGAAGTCACGAATTTTAATTTTCTGCTACGTAATTTATCAAGCGGGTGCCAGCACACAAAAGGATTACTAGAACAATCTTAGTCCAGTTAGAAACGCTGAACTCTGGAAGGAGCACTATTAATTTGAAGTTTTTCAGAAAAAAACCCGATGTAGTGTGATTAAATATTAAAAACTAAAGTTGCGCTGTAAAAAAATAGTTTTATTGCGATATTGTACATACGTGAAATATTTCGATATGTGGGATAACTCAATTCAAGTTTATGCAGTAACTCAATTCTCATTATGTTGTGTTATAAATTGAAAATACATCATGGGAACGTTGCGAAATTACGCTAAACTTACTCATATTTATTATTTTTGTATTCGTACAAAGAGCCGAAGCATTATTTGTTCGTCGAATGGTATAAAATAAAATACAAAATATTCAATTTGTAAGTGAAAAATGTGCTGATAAATTAATAACTCCACAATTGTCTGTAATGCAACTAATACGGAGTCAAAGCGGCAACTGGTGCCTGTTAATTTGCAATTTCTCGTATCACGAGCTCGCCTCTTTATTAAATTTCCGTCGTATCTACTTATTTTTCACGACGAAATTGAAAACACCTTACACAGTTGCTTTCAAAAGGAAAGCGTTCGCACAATATAAAGATTGGGTTTATAGGCGAGATCGAGCGATGGGCAGGTACTCGGGCCAGGGAACGAGACGCACTCATAAATTCCTTTACGACAAATAAAAATACGCCCTTCCAATATCGTCGTACGTCGGGAATAAATCATTCAATCTTGCAAAGCCCTTCCAACGGCAGGTAGTTCCCTTTACCCGAAATGAAACTGATATAATATGTCTAAGTTTTAAGGTGCCCTATTCTGCTTTTATACGACCTACACGTGGAAGTGGTTCTGGTTTTTAAGAAGCTTTAAGAAACTCTTAGTCAAAATATTGGTTACCTTTTTTAGTTCATTTATTTATCGGTTTATAACGATGGATTGCACTTTGCCGTAGATTTTTGAGATCACTAATATAACTAACGAACATCTTTTACTATTAGGTATCCTAGTCCGATAATTTTTTTTTCGTAAAATACTTATTTAATCAGTATTTTCATAGGTATGTAATGAAATTTTACTAAGGGCCGATTTTTCAATCCCCAGATAAAAGTATCTGTCAGATAAATGTAAGCTCTGTCCTTTGTCTCCTATGACTCGAGAAAAGGAAAGCGATAGTTTTAACTGACGGATACTTTTATCTGGGGATTGAAAAATTGGCCCTAAGAGATATCAACACTGACTTGTAAAACTACATGTATTAACATACGGAAAAAGCATTCTGTCAATGAAATGTGAAAAGGAAATTACTTGGTCCGTACTTGTAGCTTCAAACGATCGTTTTGCCGGCGACCCGACAATTTGACATTAGCCCCACGAAAACATAAATCTCCGAACCCTCCCAAATGTTCGCGACTTTGATTTTCAAAATGATGCTAAGAGATTCTTTTAAATAGCATAATCTCCACATAAAATACCTTTTTATGGACTTCATGCCTTCACTAATTTTCTGCTTAGCCGCATTTCTCTCGATTATCCTAATGGGATTTTGGGGTTTGAACTGAGATTTGCTTTGCACATAATTGTGGTTTTTAATCCTTTATAATTAAAATACACAATTAAAACTTTTATAGTATTAAAATGGAATTCTGTTAATGTTTCTTTATTATTACAGACTATGCACTGGTCGAAGTCACGGGCAAAAACTGCTATTAATAGCATAATTACTAATTAAATTTCCGCTAAAATATAATATAGTGATTTAATTTAAAACATAAATACATATTAAGAAAATACAAACCATATCCACAACAGGCTTAATGTTAGAACGATGAAATCAGCAACAGGTACTGAGGTTAACGTCCCTGCGCTCGACACTGACCCAATACATGGCACCTTCAATCTTATGTCATAGTAAGAGAGGTGACAGTTGGGCATCATCTACAGTATACTTAGTATAAGTTTTACTTCACCAAATACTTCTCGATCGAGTTTACGTAAAAATTTCAATTCTATGGAAACATGGACGCGCGCGCGCGGAGGCGCTGTCCATGTTTCCATAGTACCTAATTGATTTTTTTACGTAAACGCGATCGAGAAGTATTTGGTGAAGTAAAACTTATACTATACATACTGGGAGTTGAGGAGTCGAACATTGTAACGTTTACCTTACTAGGTGTATGTTTAACTTACACCATCACGCTCTTGGAAACTAAAGCCAATGTTTTCACGAAACATTTCTGCTTTTAGCTACAACATCTTGGCAAGACTTTTTTTTTTTCATAAAACTGACCCATGATCATAAGAATAAATAATAATAGAGTAGAAGGGAATCTCTTTTGACTGCGTCCAAAACGCCGCCATTTATATACCTACTTCCCCCCTCACGTCGTTACACCCCTCTGACGTCCAGGCGTGTTGCTAGGGTTGCTTACTGTTAAATATTACTTACTCTAAAGATAATATCGCTAAAATATTAAGTTATTATTTACTTTGAAATAATTATTTTATTCTAGTTTTACAAAATATGAGATTTATAAATCATTAGGTACAGTCAAGGATTTTAATTGTTAGGCCACTTGCCACTGTTAGTATTTTAGCCGTGTAATGCAAATCAGCATATACCAGTATAAGCGGCTTCACCCGATTTGCATTACACGGCTAAAATGCGAACAGTGGCAACTGGCCTAAGGTAAGGTAAGGTAAGGTAAGGTAGGTACTTCTAAGTAAGAATTTATTACAAGTGCCATACCAAAAGAAGCCATTTAAGGTGATTTGGCATCGTGTTTGAATTGTTTATACACCCAAATACACCACAATAACTTGACGTCATTAAATGTTATTTGTTTCCAATAAAACGAACGCACAAACAGTTAACAGCCATACGCGCGTGCGGCGACGCCGGCAGTGACACCCTGACTGAGTTCTCTCTTAGGGAGTACTCTAATATCGTGACCTTGAGTCCGGCCGGAGCGGGAGTTTCCCTTCTACTCTGTTATTATTTATTCTTATGCCGTGATTGACCCTATCGCACGTGATGGAAAGTGCAGGGGCTAAATTCAGGAACGGGCCTTCACGGGATTGGTAGCGGTAATTCAATCGTTTGGGTTGGGTTTGGTTTGAACTGCTATTCAGGAACGCCAAATATCACTGGTTTGCGAAAGGTTTGGACTGAGTTTGGTTTGGGATAAGCCTTATTTATTTGTTTATTTATTTATTTATTTATTTACAAAGCGAAACAGGAAAATAAGGCTCATCCCAAGCTCAACCCATTCCTATCCTCTCCCAAACGATTGAATTACCGCTCGCAAACCGTGTTGGGCCGTTCCTGAATTTAGCCCCAGATGAGACCTAAGGATCGTAAGGTGTATGTCATCGGTTCAGCCTAGTCACTCTACTCTAGAAGAACCTTAAGTTGTATTTTTCTGGATATACAAAAGAACACATGAAGACATGAACCTCAATTGTGCTCCTTTCCAATCCATCATAATCTTTATGCCCTTCACCTTAAGAGTAATAAGCAGTATATGCACGATCCAGCTGTCACGTCTTGAATCATCACTGGATCTACTTAAAGGTCAAAAAAGCACTCGGAAGAGTGTCGCCGAAACTCGTGAATTATAGATTTGGAGACAAAAAGTTTGATTTACGAATGCCTTTCTAGATTTATGCGCTGTTCGTTTCGCGAATTGAATATATAATGGGGATTTTGTAAGAGTACGCTCAGGTCATGAGATGTTTGGGGTGTCTTGTAACAGAGTGCCCGAATTTAAATCTACACTTAGAGATTAATGTACGCGTTATTTCTTGTACACGGAATACGTTCTACACCGTTATAAAAAGAAGTGTATTGACTGCGTTCTTAACCAATCAAAGCATTACTTAGTACTATAATAATAATAATAATAAATTCTTTATTTCGGAATACACAGGACTCCATAGATGATTAGTACATAGGCTGCACTGAAAGTTTCGGGAATCTAATATTTAGGAACTTAATTTTGGCGCATATTATACCTTTTTATAATCTCTAAAGTTTCATTATCTTAACATACTGGCCACATAGAAAAAAAAGTAATGGTTCGGTTTCAGTTGTTTTATGAAGTCGTCGAGTCGCTGATGAAAATGGAATTGTCCCGTGAAAACTTAAGAGCCATGATTTATTACGACTTTAGAAGTGGATTAACACAAAAACAATCTGGAGACCGGATGATTGCTGCTTTTAGTAATGAAGCACCTTCAAAGACTACAATATACAGGTGGTATTCAGAATTTAAATACGACCGTGTATCCTTCACGGACGACGTACGTGAAGGTCGACCAAAATCGGCCGTCACTCAAGAAAACTTCGGTGTTGTGCGTCAAATGATAAAAGAAGACCGGTATGTGACATACCGGGAAATTCAAGAGTGCTTGGGTATTGGAATGAGTCAAATACAAATTATTTTACGGGAAGAATTAGGCGTGCGAAAGTTGTTTTCCCGCTGGATCCCTCATTTATTATCTGATGAGCAGAAAGCGACTCGTGTCAATTGGTGCCGCAAAACTCTGGATAAATTCCACGGAGGAAGCTCAAATGCAGTTTTTAGTATCGTATCAGGTGACGAGTCGTGGATATATGCATATGAGCCTGAATCTAAAAACCAGTCTCGAGTATGGGTCTAAGAAGATGAGCTCAAGCCGACAAAAGTTATTCGCTCTCGCAGCACGGCCAAGAAGATGGTGGCCACGTTTGTCTCCAAATCGGGTCATGTGGGTACTATTCCTCTTGAAGATCGTAGAACGGTCAATGCCGATTGGTACACAACCATTTGTTTGCCGAGTATCTTTGCTGAACTCAGAAAAAATAATCCTAATCGCCGCATCATCCTTCACCACGACAATGCCAGCTCTCACACCGCTCGGAAAACAATTGAGTATTTGGACAGTGAAAACGTCGAACTCCTGGACCATCCTCCATATAGCCCTGACTTAAGCCCGTTCAACGACTTTTTCACATTCCCCAAAATCAAAGAAAAGTTGCGTGGTCAGCGGTTTCAGACGCCGGAAGAAGCAGCGGAGGCCTTTAAAATGGCCATTTTGTCGACCCCCACTTCAGCGTTCAATAAGTGTTTTAAAAACTGGTTTGAACGCATGGAAAAGTGCATAAAATATAAAGGAGAATACTTTGAAAAATAATAAAAATACTTTTATTCAATTTAACTGCATATTTTTATCTATTCCCGAAACTTTAACAAAGCTTATTCCTAATGTTAGTACTTAAAATTAATTAATTAAAATTATACATCAAACATTCATTTAGCTGCACATGCCACCCCTTTAATCTGCCCAACCCAGTGTGCAAGTATTGGGCAGTCGTACCTTACAGCAAGCACACTCAGAATGCTGTTGGAGGTCAGTCTTATACGGTCCAGCAGTGAGACTATTTTCTTGCGCATGATCGCCGCAAACCCGTCCGTACGGGCCTCGCAGAACATGCCAGACGCGCTACACCTGCTAGGCAGCCCCAACAGCATTCTGAAAATGTTGTTGTATTGAACTTTCAGGGCGTTGTAGGCCCGCTTAGTATGCCGAACCCATAGGCTGCTCGAGTAAAAACTCTGACAGTATGCTTTGAAAAGCGTTATTTTGACTTCAGTGGAGCATCGAGCAAACCTACGGGCTAGCATGTTTCCACGAACCGCCAACGCCCTGCGTTCTCTTTCAATATCTTGGTCATCACTAAGATCGCAGGTAATAATGTGACCAAGATACTTAAAGCTCTGTACAACTTTGAGAGGCACCCTATTCAGTACGATAGGAGGTACATGATATGGCCTTAATCGTCCAGCCGTAAAAACCATAACCTCACTTTTCCGTAAATTGTACTCCAGGCCATGAGATTGGGCATACCCTGCACAACGGTCTAGCATCTGTTGAAGCGCACCGACAGCCGGCGCCAGCAGCACCATGTCATCAGCATGTCATCAGCATGTTATTGACACTGGTACCGTCTATATAACACCCCGCATGCATGCTGCTGAGGCCGACTATCAACTCGTCAATGTACAAATTGAACAGTTTTGGAGATGTTATCCCGCCCTGCCTCACACCACACTCTAGCTTATACTCGGTCGACAACGCATCCGCCCACCTCACCTGGTTCGTTTGGTTCAAGTACCAGTACTGCAGTATACTAACACACTCAGTAGGTATGCCTGTTTCCCTTAGTTTTTGCCATAGTATATTGTAATCGACTCGATCAAAGGCCTTAGATAAGTCTAGGAAACAGGCATAAACAGGTGTTTTTCGTGCTGTATAATACCCGACAGTATGCTTTAAGCAGAATATAGCGCTTTCCGTTGACAACCCAGCCCTAAAACCAAACTGGGTGTCGTTCAGATTCAGTTGCTTTTCAAGAATTAAATTCAGCATACCGTCGAGCACCTTGGCCGCCGTTGTCGCAAGTGAAATGGGCCGATAATTGCTTTTATCCGAGAGGTCGCCGGTTCTGTTCTTCACTATGGGAAGAACAATAGTCTTCATTAGTGCTTCAGGTAAATATGAATGTCACAAGCACAGATTTAGGAACATTGCAAATACCCTAGACAAATGAACTCCAGCATACCTAAAGTGCTCAATACTGAGACCGTCGTGACCAGGAGACTTTCCTCTCTGCATTTTCTTAATCACCATCTCAACTTCTTTGGCAGTGAAACTGAAACTCCTCCTGTCCCCAACGGTCCCAGCATCAGCAGCTAGTATAGCAGTAGGCGAGGGCCCAAATGAGGACTTGACAGTGAAATGTCCCCTAAAAAGGTCGGCTATATCCCTATGCTCAGTCCTATTCTCAACGCTCACAGGCAGTCCCGGCCTTACATCCAGATTTTTAGTGCCCTTCCAAAACTGTTTAAAATTTTTGTCATTATGTGACATCACCAGCTTATCCATTCTAGGCTGGTCTTGTTTGTTTTGACACCACTTAATTTTAGCTTTAAAAGTTTTTTTGGCACTAGACATAAGGTCATACGATCTACCCCTAGACGGTTTTCCCGCAAGATCCCATAACTGAAAATAAAGCCGAGCCTCCCTGTGAGCCTCTGCAACATGTTTATTCCACCCCGCTATATATCCTTCTTTTCGGCGTTTTTCAATCGTATGCGTCTTTATAATATTGTCGTATAATGGAATAGACGTCAAGTAAACAGCGTGAAGTTCCCGATTCTCATTGGGCCCGCGTGGGATATACAGCCAATCCTGCAAAGAGGCAAATAAACCAATCATTTATAAGACAAAATTTCTGAACCCAACAGAAGGATAAAAAGTTATGTGAAACGGCATTTTTAACTTTCCTTTTTTTCCAAAATAAAAAATATAATTAATTTCGAAATTCAAGATAACAAAGCTTTAAAACGAGCTGGTAATGCATTCTACATTGGCATACATAACGTAATAAAACAATAGTTGTCTCTCCTGAGGACATAAAATTAGCCGCTTCCGAGTCCGCAAACTTAAGATTAGCATGAGATTAAGATTCATCATCATCATCATCATCATCATCATCATCATCATCATCATCATCATCATCGTCGTCATCGTCATCGTCATCGTCATCGTCATCGTCATCGTCATCGTCATCATCATCATCATCCCATCCTATAAATACGTCCCACTGCAGGGCACAGGCCTCCTCTCAGAACGGCCTAGTGGTTTGACCTATGGCCTCTCAAGCAGAGGATCGTGGGCTCAAATCCCGGCTCGCACCTCCGAGTTTATCGGAATTTATGTGCGAAATTAATTTGAAATTTACCACGATCTTTACGGTGAAGGAAAACATTTTGAGGAAACCTGCATACTCCTGCGAAGAAATTCAATGGTGTGTGTGAAGTTCCCAATACGCACTGGGCCCGCGTGGGAACTATGGCCCAATCACTCTCATTCTGAGAGGAGGCCTGTGCCAAGATTAAGATTGGCATAAAAATAAATATCTGTCAAACTAAACCAAATCTACCTGGCATTAACGTGAGAAATCTGTTTTAAATACTCGTATGTAGGATTATTTACTCGTCCACCACGGTCTACAGGCCGCAAATAATGGTGATGTAGATTTTACAAGGTAAGCCTTGCTTTTATTAAGACTTTTGATTCCTTTTCATAAGAGTTTTAGATATGCACCCGCCTCTATCCAATCGAGAATGTCGTGAATATTTTATTTTTCACTTTATAAAGTTACCGTGTTGACGGGGCAGCACCGTAATATGCATATTAAAAACCTTAGGAGGTCAGCGTTACGGTTTTATGAATATTTTTATATCGCATTTTGATGAAATGAGGGTTTTCTGACAGGTGGAATATTGCTAGATGGCGTTAGTATCGTAAGGTCTATTTGACGTTACACCCATACAACAAATGTCAAAGTTGTCAAACGGACCTGACGATACTAGCGCCGAATAGCCTCTCATTGAAAACCCTCATTTAAGTGAGTTGTCTGTTTATTCCATCGTCGTCAGGTTTATTAGGTACTTCAAATGTTTTTAAAACTCTTAAACGTTGCTTTTTTTTGGAAATTCCTTTCACAACAATGATTTCATTATTATAATGATTGCTTTAGGTACTCTTTTCTTTTTTGTACTCGCCTTTACTTTGGACAATAGACAATATAACTTTCAACCTTTAACTTACAAAACAAAACGCATGCAAAACAACTACTATACCTGTACGACAAATATCTTATTCTATCTTACTTATAATAATAAATATCTCATTCTTATTCTTAAATATGTGTTTTCATGCAAGTAATCGCCTTCCTGCTTTACCACATAAATAAACTCTTATTTAATTTTAACTTAATCAATTAAGTTCCAACGATAAATTTACAGGGGATGTAGACGGTCTACTACATATAATAACTACTACTGTTTTACAAAACCCTCCACTGTAGCAATTGATATTGAAGTCATGTTTTGCTGAAGAACAGACCAATGCACTAAAAGCATAGAATAACTAATAGTACCAGCGTACTAAAAGATAAGTATCATGCTTAGAGGTTTGATTAATTTCAAGATAAAGTGATCAAGATATATCTGTTTAGCGACAAAAACGTCGTCAAAACCCCAAGTAAAATTTTTAGTAGTCCCCGTCGTTCCTGCTATAGGTAACGCCACCAGAGTTGACATGACAGCGGCATTTTGACGTTGTGTTGACGTTTAACGACAACACAACGTCAAAATCCCGCTGTCATTACATGAGATGTGGTTGTGTGCGTGGCCTCAACTCTGGTGGCGTTACCTATACAGCAACGAACTCATTTAAATTTAAAGGACAATACCTTAATTAATTTCATAACAAAACGTTCCAAATTATGCGGTTTATCGGCGTATGCGCTAATTTGCAAAGTTAAATTACTCGTTGCGATTAAATTTAGTTATGTTAATAAAGAGTTTGTTTACCTGGATCGACGTACCACTTGAATCCTTTGATTTATTAATTAGTAAAGTTGAGGGCTGTGGGAACGAAGCTTAACGTTTTGTACAAATATTATGTTTACTTGGTCTGCAACTCAAATACGGTCTGACCTCGCGAGCCGTGGCTTGTTACAGTCAAGTGCAAAAATATACGTCTATTCGACCCACTCAAAAAATATGTAGGTACCATTATTTTAATTAAGCTGTGGTGACCTAGTGCTTTGGTCTATGGCCTCTCAAGCAGAGGACAGTGGATTCGAGCCCATGGTGTGTGTGAAGTTCCCAATCTGCACTGGGCCCGCGTGGGATCTACGGCCCTCTCATTCTGACCGAAGACTTGTGCCCTGCGGCGGGATGTATATGGGCAGGGATGATGATGATTATGATAGTGGAATGGTTTTTAATTTTTTGGGCACAACTTTTTATTGCATTGTCATCGGATTGCTGATTTTATTTACAACTGAACAGCGATTAACCTCATCATTGATTGATTTTATCTGATGATAAGTGCAGATGAGGTCAAAGATGTTGGCTCACCTGTTCTTTTTACCAGTACTCCGGTACAGGTATAGGTTCCTGTAGGCTTATTGTCTAACGCGTGGACGCATGCTTTCGCATTCACTATTTCTTTCTATCAAATGGTATAGATGGTGACAGAAAGAGATGGTGAATGCGAAGGCCTCTGGTGTAAGGCCGGAAAATACCGGTACTTCAAGCCCTGATAGCAGCCTATTTTTTTTTGGCATTTTTGTGTAAACTTCGTAGATATACACCATAAGCCTGACCTTCAACATTCTGTGACACAGTGTATCTATGTTAAGAGGATACGATGCGCACCATTTCTCCATATAAACGTAGTCCCCTGTTTCTTCCCTGGATAATGGCTTTAGAGCCAAATTTTTTTTACTGTGTAATCTGTATCTACTACAGCTATGCCCCTATGTTTCGTTTTCTTCCATATTTCAATTAACATAAGAAATATGAGCTTTCAAAAGCCGAAAAAAATTGCCCAATTTCAACGTCATTTTCAGACACTCATCAGAAAAGAATCCCTCATATAAACAAAAAAAGGAAAACATAGGGGCATAGCTAAATCTGTCCAATAATAATTTTTGAAAAAAAAAATTTTATTGGTCCAGTTTTCGAGAAGAAAACAGGGGACTACGAAATGCTGGTTTGATCAATTTTACGCGCCTATTAACGGTCTGAGCTGCAGTTGTCCCGCTCTCGCTGTACTGACACGGAGGGGTTCGGGCGAGACAGCGACATTTCATTTCTCAAAAGTATCTCAGCCAACTTATCCTCTTAAGTATAAGTACCTGGGCGACCGAGCTCTGCTCGGGCAGAAACTCGGTACCAAGCGTTTTCCCAGAGATAAGACCAAGCTAGATCAATTTTTCATCCCCGAAAACCCCCAAATACCAAATTTCATCGAAATCGTTGGAACCGTTTCCGAGATCCTGATTATATACACCGGAGGGGTGGGGGTGGGGGGGGTGAGAGGGGGGGAGGGGATGCGGGGGAGGGAGCGTGGGGGTATTAAAGGGGGGATGAAAATTTCATTGATTTTGCCGTAGGATGCACCGTTTTCAAGATATTTGACAAAAACACCGGAGGGGGTGGGGGGGGGGGGGGGGTGAGTCAAGTTAAACTATCGTCAGTAAACTGACTTTACAGACAACCGGCAACCGGCAACTGGTGCCATAAGGGTGCCATCAATTTGAATGTTTTACCTTGATAAGTTTGTTTTACTGTCCGCATAGTGTCTCTTCTGTCGCATTAGTGCTGCCGCCTATAGTTACTGCACGTTCCCTATAATACTTTTTCTAACAAAAAAGTAACTTTTTCTCACAAAAAAGTAACTTTTCTCACAAAAGAAGAAACTTGACGTTTGCTCATAAAAAATAAACTTTAAAAAAAAACTAAAAATCTTGAAAAAAAACGTGGAATCGAACCGAGGTCGGCTGGATGCGCGACCACCCGATTTCTAATGTGCCATTATGATCTGCTCGAAGTCGGCGAAATTTAGCTTTATATTCTAATGCAAACAAAAATAGCCGGAAAACACGAGTAAAAGCGATTTTCTGAAAATGAAACATAGCTAGATCAGTTTTTCATCCCCGAAAACCCCCACATACCAAATTTCATCGAAATCGTTGGAGCCGTTTCCGAGATCCTGATTATATATATATATATATATACATATATACAAGAATTGCTCGTTTAAAGGTATTAGATAACCTCGACCTACGTCAAGTGTCCCATATGTTAAGATACCTTGAGGTCAGCTAGCGTAGTCAGCGGGTTGGCACAATGCATCCGTTATAATTGTGTGATCTGGTTCCAATCTACAAGCGCAGGCGCAGTCCGTATAATGATATCTTTGTCTAGACTGCGTCAAGTTTATTACCTACCTAGACTTATTAGGTAACTGTACTTTGTTGTTGTAGTTTCAGCTTGGGAAACAATTTTTTCGAATGTCCGGCTATCTTTTCTCCTCTACAGGTCGCATTTTTCAACAGATTCTAGTGAAATTTTGTCGGCAGGTTTGTTAACTACATTTTTCTCTTTTTCTTTTTTTCTTTTTCTCTGGTTGAGTTCGAAACGCGTCAGTGTAGTTTGATAGTGGTGATAGTTGTGTTTGTGTGATTTGTGTGCGTTCGTACAGTGTGGAGGTGGAGGAACTGCATGAACACACATTTCTTGCATAAACGTAGCTATCATAAGGCCGCGGGTGAGCAAAGTAATTGTTTCAGTTCATTGATTTGGACCTCCGCAAAGTAATGCCTGATTTAGTAAATTATTTAAATAAGAACACACATTCAATCGCTATATAATAATCCTATTTTAGTGCACAATTATGCCGTAATTATTCATTACTGACCGCAAAAATATACCTGCTATTAAACATTACTATTCGAAGTCTTGCGGAGTATATTAACATTTATATTTACTGTTTGTTATTTATAAATATAATGCGGTTAGCCGCAGTAGAATTCACGGCCGTGATTAATAACAACTAAAAGTACTTAGGTCCTGAGACCACTCAAGATATCGTTAAGGCTTTGCGTGTGAAACGATCCTTAGGTTTTGTTGCCGAAATAAAATAAGAGAACGTTGACCTATAAAATAATACGATACTGTTATTTAATCATAAATATTTTAATAATATTGTTAGTAAACAGATTATAATTTCACGAGACACAGTCTTAATATCAGATACGAATGGAGAAAGTACATGACGAGATATTCCATGGAATGTACGACATTGTCAAAAAATTCGACGCACACTACTAATACATCCTATTATATCTATCCTATTTTCGGTGAATAAAATGGACATTACTATTGGCTATTGCGAGAAAATACTAAAGTGTTCAGCTACTTCTGAGGATGACTTGTAAATGCGCTTGTGGTTTATCCTAGACCAAATTCATTTATATTTCAAAGTAGGCTCTTTAGATCAGTGTTCCATCATTTTGCCGGTTCATTGCTAGCCATAAAATCAAGTGATATTCCTAATCTTTGCGTACACTTCGAACTATCAGTAATATTCGAAACCACTCCAAAGCGTAGCTTTACATTTATCGGTTTTGTTGTCACTTTTATCTTTTATTTGCTGTTACTGGTTGCCGGTTATTTGCATAATACGATACTGTCTATCAGAGGTTATTGAATCTTTATCGGTGAGGTCCCTGAACTCTAGCTGGGGCACGGCATCTCGGTGGAATAAATTCAACACTGCACGTGGAACTGTTTCTGATTTTTGACATAGCTTATTAACAAGGGATGGAAAACGCCCGTCAGTGCATAATGACGACAATTTAGTACCCATTTATTAGTCGAAGAAGTTCGTTCACAGTCTACGGATGTCATTGGAGCGTATCGTAACATTGTAAGGAAGTCTTTACTGCATGAAACAGGGTTAGGTTTTTAGAATGACGGGCGTTTTTCCGCCCCTTGCTTATTATTAAAATAACAGTATATTATTTTTTATTACGTAATGTCCCCATATAAACTACAACAATGATTGGTATATTAAATAAGCAAAGTAAATTTACACATTCAATTACATTGCAATGCATACTTCATGGGAGTTGCACCAAGTACTTTAACTATAGCCAATGTCAAACCAGTCGTTAAATCTGTAATGAAGTAAATATTTAAAAGAAATTTACTTTTCGGGTGATTAGACGCAACGCTCACAAATGATGAGCTTGCATACATCACATAATATAATTAGTATGCTATTGTGAGTATATTTAATTCGTGTCATAGACAAGTCATGCCTTTTACGCATGCATGACAGAAATAAAAATCATTATGTCAATTGGTAAAATATTAATATTGTTCACCATGAAGTAGCTGATGCGGAATAAGGAAGTATCGGACAATTATAGTCAAAATATCTTTTTATTTAACAAATGAACACACCCTACATAAAAGGTGGCATTGACTCTACTGAAATTCATGCACTGTTTTCGTCGATAGCGAAATATCATTAACTTCAGAAAAGCCGTCGTCAAATAATATTATGTCTTACCGCAAACCATTAAAGTCCAATTCCATTTCTTCATTAACGCCCACTTCAGCGAGAACATTCGTAGTTTTATTTACATTCCACATTTACACCGGCGGAATTTAATTGATATCGCTGGTGGTCGTTTATTTTTTCTAAGGGGTGATTCAGACTCCGTTCGCATCAGACCGGTAAATCGTCGGCGAATTTCGAAAAAAGTCCGTAGCTCTTTCGATAGAAATTTTTAGGATTCCACTGCTTCAAGAACGAAATTGTACACATTTAAACTGTGTCTCAGCTTTAACTCCGAAAAAGAGTTACACTTAAAATAATTCTCTCTTACTCTCACAGTTTGAAGCCTAGATCATCATTATTACATCGAGGTACAAAATAGATATAAAGCATCGTTTAGCTTGGGCTAACGTGACGTAACAATAAAACCTTTTTGTGCCTCGATCCGTCTGATGCATGGCCGTAAAAAGTGCCCCACATGTTTATAGTGCTGACTCATTGGACAGACTTGACTTATGACCTCGTATTAACCACTGATACGGAGCAGCCTGGCTCTTATGCTCTACGTATACGGTAGAGATTCGATTGCTTAGTATTAACAGAACAGGATGCGATAATACGCGAAGTTATGCCTGGATTCCCGGGATATGGATGAAGTGTAACGCTGTATAAGGAGTATATAAGACTCGAGGCAATTAGGCTCGGTTGATGCTTTGAACTTCTGAGGTGTACCTGGATAGGCGGAGATTTCGCGAAATATCTATTTGCCTTCAAGTTTTTCAACGATTCCGTGAACTACGTGACTTGTTGACTGACTTTAAGTCGCTCTACTGAATTAAGTATGTACCTATATACATATCTTTGTAGAAAATAATGTTATTATATCTGTATATCTGATTGTGTTATTATATGTATATCTGATTGTTGATGGAACTTGTATTAGACTTCTGAGGGATAGCATGTTGGATTAAAATTAAATGTTTTTATTTTTAACAAAACTGGCCCGTGATTGACCTGCATCTCACCTGATGAACAGAACAGTCCAGATGAGGCCAAAGGTGTAAGTCACCAGTAACAGCCTATTCACTCTATCTTTGAAGACGTTGTATCTATCTGGAAATACAGACGATGGGAGCGAATACCATTCTTTAGCAGTCCGCATTAGGAATGATGAACCGGATCGCTTCGTGCGGGCCAATATTCATTAGAAAAGAAACTATTAAAACGATATTGAAATTATTTTTAAATCCACTCCAAACATAAATATACTCTGCGTTCCCAGTCTACTACGAAATACGAAACAAAAGTTGTTCAATATTATTAAAGAAAACATGCAACCATCTGCTCGTTTCGGGATTGGATGTGTACCTGTATTTATAGGGATTTTGGAGTACACCTGGCGTGTTCGGTCAGGTGTTGCGTTTTTTGCTTCATTTTGTTATCCGGCTTCGAAGCTGTCGACGCTTTAGGATGCATTTAATGATTTTTATTTTGATAGTAATTACATTAAAATTTTGTTGCTTTTTTATAGAGGCCCAAAACTCAATGATAGCCTGGTACCGGAAGAAGTCAAGTCAAGTTATATATAGTTAAATTTGACTTGGTTTATTGATATCGTGTCTTTACCCTTTTTCTCCTATTGTGCATTCTTGTTTTTTTTTATTAGTAATTTTTAATTTTAACCTTTTGCGTCCCTATTTAACTTAGTTAAAAGGTTATTGTTAGTTCTTTTATAACATTTTCTTGTATTTTATATTGTTTTATTTTGCTATTTTAAGTGTTAAAATTAGTTAAGCCACGTTCCTCACTGTCATCGATTGTATTAATATGCTTGCTGTGTTTGCCTGTTATTGGGTTATCACTCTTTTATTATTAGAAATGCATTGTTCTTTTGTTAGTTTTATAGTGGCGAACCATAATTAATAAATAATAAATAATAATAATATCAGTTCTGGAAAAAAATAGAAAAGATAATGGTCACATAAAATCACTTTTAATATCCGATATTTTCAAAAAATGTCTATTATCGTTTTACTTTGTGAGTGACGTGGTCTTTTTTTGCCCCTGAATTGTTATAATTGCCTGTTGTCCGGTACGGCAATTCCAAGATGGAGTCGCGGACAACAACTAGTTTTAAATATAGGTAGGTTGGTTTTATACTTACTGCCTTTAATTTTATTAAAAGTGCCAGTTTCCATTTGGTTCAATAATATTGGAATGTAAGTTAATAAATTACTTTAATGGTATTCGAATTTCTGAAGTAAAATTCTCGGTATCGAGAGAGCGTGTAAATGAATTAGGCTATACTTACCTAGATGTTGCCTAGCAGCTTTTGACAAATTTTATTTTGTCCCTTCAATTTATTGCGTATTTTGTGGCTTTGTAAATGATTTTGGTCAACATTAAACGTCTTGTTGAATTGGTTCAGAAAAATGGTTATACCAGGTACCAAAGGTTAAACGCAGATTCAAAATCTTGAGGTTGGTGATAAAACAAATATAATGGAACGGATCGCTTTGTTTTCCACAATTTCTTTAAAATAACGTGCTGTTTTTAGGATATTTTGAAATGTCATGTTACAGAATACAGTAGGTTAGGCTAATTTAATAACAATTCTGAAGAAAATATTGTTTCAGAAATAAATTACTTTATGACAAATAAAAATTATGGAAAACGATACACTATGGTATATAATCCGTCCAAATGGATCTGAAACACACACAATTTGATCAAATACATTTTTTATAGCTCCCAAAATTCAATAAAAGCGCATTTTTTTATACTTGGAAACTTTAAGTAAAGCTGATAAAACTGTTACAGTTAACAATAATAGTAGATTGTTCAACAGGGGACTAAAACAAGTCATACATAATGACACAAGATATTTAGCCACCCGAGCAGAGCGAGGGTGGCTATAATTCGCGTGTCATTATGGCAGTTTAGTCTCGCGTTAAACACTCTACTTTTCACTTTGAATGCGAGGAAAAAAACGATGTTTTAGGTATACTAATCTACAATATTACTTTTATGAAACGTACGCTCAATACGAGCAATGGACGTCTGTTCAGAATTCAAATAGCAATTTAAATTTGTTCCGCGGTTTTTTTTTGTTGAGTGACGCTTTAAATGTTTGCATATTTAGCCAACAGATTCAAACTTGAAAATTATTTCATAGCTAATTGGACTAAGTATGCATAATAAAATGAGTTCATCTTTAATATAATTAAATAGATTAATATTCGTAATTATTCATGGTGTTTCACGAAATTATTATTTTTTAAAATATTTTTATACAGTTGTCATTTTGAGGTTAGGTATTTCCACGCACTAAAGGCTTCCACAGACCGAAGCGCAGGGCGCTATGGAGCGCTTCAGAGCGTCCGCAGCGCGTTGCGGTCTGTGGAAAGCTTTAATATTGTCTATGCCCAGTCATTGAAAATGGCAATAATCCTCCATCCACAAACACCGTGATTGGCAGTTTAGGGGTTTCCAAAGTAAATTAAAAAAAAATTACTTTAATCCCTAGAGATCAAAAAAGAGCTTTAGTCCCGATATGCAGAGACTAAAGTAACATTTTAAGAGCATGAGAAGTGAAAAATATTTTTATACAGTTGTCATTTTGAGGTTAGGTATTTCCTCGCACTAAAGGCTTCCACAGACCGAAGCGCAGGGCGCTACGGAGTGCTACGGAGCGGGCGCTACGGAGCGCTTCGGAGCGTCTGCAGCGCGCTGCGGTCTGTGGAAAGCTTTTAAATTGTCTATGCCCAGTCACTGAAAATGGAAATAATCCTTCATCCACAAACACCGTGATTGGCAGTTTAGGGGGTTCCAAAGTAAATTAAAAAAAATTACTTTAATCCCTAGAGATCAAAAAAGAGCTTTAGTCCCGATATGCAGAGACTAAAGTAACATTTTAAGAGCATGAGAAGTGAAAATGTGTTTTAAGTTGTTTTGTGTCATATTTGGAGATAACTTATTTTGCGTTAAAAAATAAATTTAGAATGCAAATGCGAAGAGATTCACGTTACACTGGAGTGCAAATTATAAAAGAGAATGCAGCACGAATGGCACGGAATGCCTCGGTGTGTTCCGGTCAGTGTAATTGCAGTGCATAGCGAATAACAGGAAGCTTTTGGTAGCACAAACGCATATAACACCGTCAAATGCTGAAAAGCTAATTTTATGACACCGAAGGTACATTTTTATGTTTTATTCTTGGACGGAAATTGCTTGCTTCTTTTTTTGTCGCGATTGAAGGGAGGAGTTGTAATTGTTTATTAAATGCGATTCACGTGAAATGTATTAGGAATTACGAGTAGGAATTCACTCCTGTCGTCTGTATTTCCATATAGATACCTGGGGCATTCTACTTTTCGTTGACCAGTAATTTTTTAATAATAATAATAATTTCATTTATTTCAGATATTCTCCATAGGTTATTAGTATTAAAAAATAAAATAAAAATAGATTAGTACTTATAAAACTAGAAACAATACAATACATTTATCATCCACTAAGTAACATCTTGGTGAAGTTTAATCCACCTCTCTAACAGTGGCGAGTCCCACCTGTCAACTGTGTACTCTTCAAATATTTTTTTTACAAAAACGGTAAAGTGCTCGGTTTAAATCATTTAAGATTTAAATAGGCACATAATTAAGCTTACATTTAAAATTATCGCTACGTATAAAAAGTAATCATTATTATCTATAAAGTAGGTAACGCAGTGGACATGCATGTCCCTGCCATTTGTATGGAAATTGATGTATTTTCCGCTGAGTTACCAATTTTCTCCACAAACTTTCTTTGAATTTAAAGTTTTATTGCTTTAAAACATTAAATTTAGGTGTTTCAGTTTGTATATAAGTTATTTACACTTGAAAAAATCACTAGGTATGCCTTATATTCCACAAAAGATTAATGGTTACTTAAAAGTAGAATGGCCCACCTACAACTTAGGACTCTTCGAGGCTTAAGTAGAATAGGTTGATAGTTGTTACTGAACTTGTGAGATACACCTTTGGCATCATCTGCACTTTTCATCAAGTGAGTGAGGATTCAATTCAATTCAAATTCAATTCAATTCAATTCAAATGATTTATTGCATAATATGTTGTCAAATTAGGTGTTACAAAAATATTAAAAGTCCAAAACATAAACCCCGATAGGGCACAGCAATATTACAATTAACAATAGTAAGATCAAATAATCCATTTTAAATAATTTAACATAATCAAAGCATAATAATAAAATAATAATAATAATAGTAAAATGATAACAATAATAATAATCAAAGCATTAAAATTTATATTAACATAGTCACAAAATTTACAAATATTCCATTCAAATTACGTAAATCAACATTATTAAAGCACAAAGTAGAACAATTATAAAATAATAATAATAATTATAGCATTTAAATCCTCAAAGAATACAAAATAAATCGCTGACATTAACACTTGTGATTGAAAAACTCTTGTAAGCTATAAAAGCTATTTTTTAATAAAAAATCTTTTAATTTATTATAGAACAACGAGTCTTTCTCTATTTCTTTAATACTATTAGGAACCCCGTTGTATACTTTCACAGCCATATGGTGCGTGCCGGAACCTACCATTTTTAGTTTCAATCACGGGTCAGTTTTAAATTTAAAGAAATTAAACCTGGATGGGTGCAGCATTTTTGAGACAGAGGTTTTGGTTAAAAACGCTAGCTGAGATGCAATTCTGTCGTCAATTCGGATAAGGCCCGAAGACTTAGTACAATATGATAATATATTCCAAAGCTTTAAGTACTTAATTTATATTAATATCAGAACAAAAGGAGCTTATTTCAATTCAAATTTTCGTCACCCGCCTTTGTTAAGGCCCTTCAAGGACAGATTTGTAAGAACAACATTGATTCCCGCACAAAGTTTTGTAGGCGTATTCTGTTGGTGCAAAACTTTGATCACAACTTCGAAGTGATTATCCCTGTAGCCACTTGAAGTTGTCTGTTAATTATATTTTTGATGCGATTAAAGCTTCATCAAGATGGACCGACGATATCTGGTAAAGGTCGGAGGAATACTTAAATAACCACAACCATAACCACTCTGTCAGGAGTAATCCCTTAGAACAAAAACTCGCTAGTACTAGAATTTTTTTTTATTTAAAACTATCCAGCGATTGATCCTCTACCTCAAATCCATTTCCATTTGAGGGGCCATCCACAAATTCATCATCATCATCATCATCATCATCATCATCCCAGCCTATATACGTCCCACTGCAGGGCACAGGCTTCCTCTCGGAATAAGAGGGATTGGGCCGTAGACCCCACGCGGGCCCAGTGCTGATTGAGAACTTTCATACACCATTGAATTTTTTCTCAGGTGTATGCAGGTTTCCTCACGATGTTTTCCTTCACCGTAAAACTCATGGTAAATTACCACAAATTACGTCACACGTTTAGAGGGGGGAGGGTCTGTGGATTGATGATACAAGACCATAATTCCGATTTCCATAGTTATAAGTGTGACAGGGGAGGTTCTAAAAATGATCGAAATTGGTGCGACGTAAGTTATGGGGGCTCTAACGACAACTCGCGTCTCCTGCCAACCTGTATCCACCAGTTGCCGGCAACTCGCAATGGCGTCAGACCGCTGATTGGACGGCAAGTCCTCGCCTTCCGTTTCGTAGCTGCCACTCGAAAACCTTTCTCCCCCGAAGTATATCTGTTCTCCAATATCTAATGCAATAAAATTCATCGTCAGCAGGTCTACCGCAGTGATACCGATTGGTAGCAAATAGAGAAGTGATATGGTCTCATAAGCGGCGTTTTTTCTAGAGTATTCATTAGAATCGTCGAAGTTCTTTGTAATAAAGGCTGTATTAATTGAAATTATGCTAACGAGAACGGCGCCCGCCAGCTATTCTGATTGTGAATGACGTTCCAATTTTCTTTGACGGAAAAACTATTATGTTGTGGAAAAAGTTATTCTAGTGATTAGTAAAGTTTGACCCAAATTTGGGAGTGTGCCACGAACATTTTAATTTTTTATTGTTCCGTGACACCGTTACGAAAATATTAAAGGTGTGGCTGCTTAGTTTTGCATAGTTTGACCGCTATGTCTGTGACTGTCTGGGGTATCAGAGCTCTTAAACGGGTGAATCGATTTGGATGCGGTTTTTTTTTTATTTCAAAGCAGGCTTCTTGGCGATGGTTCTTAGACATGTTTTACCAAAATTGGTTAAGCCGTTTCAAAGTTATCAGCTCTTTTGTTAGCTTCGGAAGGTATTCTAGACGCATAAGGGTGAGAATAGAATAGAATGGAATAGAATAGAATAATTTTATTTCAGGCTGCATAGGCCCATATAAAAATACCTTAAAGACTATAACACACATATTTATATTACACTTAATTAACAACCTAATTACAAGCACGTGAAGTCTGTGACGTGGGCACTTTTGCAGTGTCACTTAAGAGGGTTTATACCTGCTGAGCTGGCAACGTTGCATTTTTGTTAGTTTTTCTCGATTATTCCATAAAAATTGAATGAAAATTAAAAATGTTTTGAATACAAATTGTTCTAATATATAAGTTAATGTGTCTACTGCAATAATAATTCGTGATCGACTTTTATTTTCTTTAAAAACGAAGAAATTGTTACCTAACGGTTTTTAAAGAAAATAAAAGTCTTATCACGAATTATTATTGCAGTAGACACATTAACTTATATATTAGAACAATTTGTATTCAAAACATTTTTAATTTTCATTCAATTTTTATGGAATAATCGAGAAAAACTAACAAAAATGCAACGTTGCCAGCTCAGCAGGTATAAACCCTCTTAACCGACCACGAAACCGCCGGTAAGCGACACCTTTCGGCCAAAACTCCTCTCTTGTGAAGGTCGACAGTTGATCAGTCGGAACCCTCACCACAAATGAATTGAAATTCACATCATGGCGGGACTCCAACCGCTCAACCCTCAGAGTGAGCTTGGTCTTCACACGCACATATTCCACGATGTCCGTGACCTTCGTGGAGTGATGCAGGCGGGAGACGTACAGCTGCGTCGTCGGTGTCGCGGGACGCAGCAGATGGTTTGGTCCGGTCAGGGCGGTGCCGCACTGATTGCGACAAGCGGGCTTCTTCTTCCTAGAGAACCACACGAGCGTAATTTTGCGAGTTGTGAGCGGCAGAATTTCGGTTGCGCCATACATTGTGTCACGTGAGTGTCACGTGATGGCTGATGGCGCGCATATTGTGTGCCTCGTGTGGCCTCACCCTAATGGGAATTTACTTTATTTTCAAACATAAGTGTGTGTTACGTTGGGGGTTTATAAAATTTTTAATTTATAGTTAACAGAATAACTTTGTTGTTGTCCTGTTTTGTTTATTCAAGTACCTACCTTACCTACTGGCTGATGTCCGCGTTTACTATTTACCTTACATTACATGTTACCATACGGTATAGGATAAGGATAAAAAGAGATGAAGAATGCGATTGCCAAGTTCCGCGCTTCAGACAATACGGCCTCAGTTCGTCACTCCATCTTGTTGGTAGCCTTCTTAACTGCGTCTTCCGGTCCATGGACGCCTTTCGAGAATTTATACCCCATCGGCCATCATCGATATTTATTGACATTCCTACTAATAAATAATGTAATAATGCGTAAAACTGTACAAACTATATGTATGTATGTATATGTGACTCTTGCTCCCACAAATAGCTAATAAGAGAATTCTTTGTTGCAGGTAAGGCTACGCATGCGTCATCGGTGAGCCAGCGATACGGAATGCAGCCAACAATGGCCGGTTTGACCAACTTATTTTATTAAGTCTTATACTTGCATTTTATGCAGTAGGCCGCTTATATTATGAACAATTTGCAAGCTTAGTGTGGGTACCAAGTTACTATTATTTGACGAAGGGTTTGACATTGGTTATTGTTATAACCAGTGACTTGAAACACATTTAGCGGGAAGGCTTGTCGTTTACGTAGCTAGACTAATCATTCAATATAAACTTACATCCTTATTTACTAAAATGTTCAATTAATGGGAGTTAAGTTGAAATTGACAAAAGGCTAAGTAATTAAATCTAAAAACAAACGACGAAAATGAATACAAAATTAACAATTTCAATCGTATTTAATCAATTGTATCGTATCGTATTGGTTCAAAACTAAAGTACAATTAAAAACGAATCCACTAAAGTTTCAATTTTGAAGGAGCTTAACCTCGAAAGACGTAACCGACTCTCGACCATCTGAGGGGCCTATCGAATGGTTAAAATATCAATAAGTTTTTTTTTTCTGAAACTGTAAACTTTTTAAGATTGCTATAAAACTAACGTTACTTAACCTAATGGCTTCGAACTATAAGATGATGTTTTAATAAATCCTGATAAGTTTACAAAAAAAAAAAAACAATATTTTAACCATTCGATATTTTAATACGTTAGATATATTTTATTTTCGATATTTAGAACCGTGCCCGTTGCAATACGTTGTTCGTTACATTACGTACTTGGAAAAATTCCTATAATCTGGAAAAATGGATGATGATGGTGACGCAAAGTGGAGGGCACAAGACCTAGAGGGCGTAGCCCGAAGAGATGGTGTGATAAGATCTCCGAAAATATGCAAATTAATGTCTATTGGTGCGGCGATCCGAAAAAGAATCGAATTGGTGTTCACGATCCCCAACATCGGTGAAACGGCTGAGGAGGACGGATTATAATAATAAATAGAACTTTTAATTGGCAAAATCATTTTAATGATGGCTTTTGCGTTTTCTTCGTCGTACACCAACCAAAATTTATCTTTATATCATTATTTTTTAATGTCTTACAAAGTGACAAGAGCTAATGGACGCGCCGGTAACCCTTTTAGTTTAAAAATAAATGTGGAAGGACTTGACGATTATTATAATGGAAATGAGCCTGTCACTCCGAATCTTACGAACTAAGCACTCAGGTGCTTACTGCTTATCAACTAAAATTATTGTTCCCAAATTCTGGCTGGTTTTGCAAATAAGTGTCGGTTTTTTATAGTCTAAGATCCGAGTATACAACGACCTTCACCGAACTGGTTAATGGATGAAAAGTATTTTATATTAAATTAAATATGTTAAGAAATATATTGCAAATGGGTTGACTAAAAAATTTGAGTCCAGTATAATTTTTTTTTTACTTTTCGACGTTTCGGTTAATAGACAAATGAAATGCCTAACAATCAAAAGTATGAAGCCTATAGAATATGCAAACGTTAGGTTGACTATTTTTTTCCGGTCATAACTTTTGGGAAGACAGTTATACCTAAACAGGTAAAAACAGGTAAATCGATATTAGCACTGGAGGCTTATTGTCTAACGTTTTTGACGCTTGCCTTCGCAATCGCTATCTCTTTCTGTCAAACGGTATAAAACGTTGGCAGAAAGAGATAGTGAAAGCGAAGGCAAGCGCCAAAAGCGTTAGACAATACGGCCTCTGGAGGCTTATTGTCTAACGTTTCCGACGCTTGCCTTCACAATCACTGTCTCTTTCTATCAAACGGTATAAAAGGATGACAGAAAGAGACGGTGAAAGCGAAGGCAAGCGACAGAAGCGTTAGGCAATACGGCCTCTGGTCTGGTTAGTCAACCTAACGTTTGCATATTCTACAGGGCTATTTTTAATTCACTGACATCCTCTTAACCCTGAATTCCTATCACTCAAACAAATGTTTTTTGTTTTACGACTTTTTAAAATGAAGAACTTTTTTTCCCATACAAATACACAGAGTATCGTAAAAATAAGAGGCAGAAACAAATTTTCAAAACGTTATTACACCAAAAATATTAAGTTATGACAAAAGCCGTAAAACAAAAAACATTTGTTTAAGTGGTAGGAGTTTAGGGTTAAAAGGATGCTAGTGAATTACAAATAACCCTGTATAGGCTTTATACTTTTGATTGGTATGTCATTTTGTCTATTAACCGAAACGGTAAAATGTAAAAAAAAAACATATTCATGACTGAAATTTTTAATCAACCCACTTGCAATATATTTATTAAAATATTTAATCTAACATATAAAATCTCGTGTCACGGTGTTTGTTACCAAACTCCTCCTGTTAACGGCTTGGCCGATTTTTGTGAAACTTTTTTCTCTATATTCGGGAGGTCTGAGAATAGGTCGTAGGCTATTTTTTATACCCCTAGGTGATATGGCAAAACAACGTTTGCGGGGTCAGCTAGTTTAATATAAAATACTTTTCATCCAACTAACCAGATCCGTTAAAGTCGTTGTATACTCGGATACTAGGTTCTTACGTAAAACTGGCAAGCAGCTCAGCATATAGCTCATAGGCTCTTGCCTGTTTATTCTGTCCTTGAATATCCCTAAATCGTACTTATCCGGAAAAAAAGATGGCGGTAGCGAATTCCATTTCTTAGTAGTCCGCATTATAAAAGATGAAGCGATGCGAATGACTGGAATATTAACGATATAATTGTGGGACCGCTCCCGGGACGCCTGGTAAATTACGATGGTTTTTTTTCTTGTAAGTTTAATAATGGTTAAGGTTGTGAGAACGCGTTGGATGCGGATGGCGCAGGACGCCTGTTTGGCGAGCCTTGGGGGAGGCCTATGTTCAGCAGTGGATGTCTTTCGGCTGAAATGATGATGATGATCCAATTCTGCAACACAGTACTGATTTTTGACTAACACCGTCGTTACTAAGGACTAGTTTTTCATGACAGCCTTTCCTATATTCCCTACATTGAACTGCTCTTTAGTTATTGCCTTTTACTTCTTTTATAACTAATACTTAGATATGTTAAATCAATGTCGCACGGAACACCCGATATTTTGTTCAAAAACTTCCTCATATCAAATCTCCGCCACAAAAACATCAAGCAGATCGATAGGATCGTGACGAATAGCAGAAAACGTTTGCTTGTTTAATGTAACGAAAGACCCGATGGGACAGAGGGAAGGTCAGATCTTATCAACGGCTGGATTTCGCTGAGAAATGCCCGCAAATATGAGATCCGCTAGGAAAAGGACGAATGACAAATTAGTCGGAAGACGAGGAATGAATAAACAAGTATTATTAAATCAGCTTAATGTCTATACGCTTTTATCTCCGGGATAATACGGGGAACAATATAGCGTAATTGTTTCTGCTAATAGACTTATTTCTGATGTTATTAATTGTATCTTCCTAAAAATGTAATCGGGTCAAAGAAATGTAATAACAATTTTCTGTTTAAGTGTAAGCTAAGGTGTCGGTAATGTTTCAAGATTTACTTAGCAATATGTACAGTCAACCAATTTGATTCCTAGGCCACCACAGCACTTTGTCGTTGTGACATCATACGTCATTCGATAAGCATTGTTATTGACAATAAAATTATTCATTACGATAAGGTCCTGTAGTGGCCTAAATAGGAATCAAATTGATTGACTGTATTAAGTACGCGTAATTTTGTATGGATGGATGTATGGATTTTGTTACTCTTTCTCGTTAAAACGGTTTGAAGAATTCTAATGAATTAGACACACAGATTGTCACATGGATTTATATAAAAATTGAGGATACCTGTACCTGTGTGTGTCTGTTGTTGTTTGTGTGGGATAGCGATAAATGAATTCTTTTCAGAACGAGTCGCAGGCAAACGACAACAGCTAGTAAGTAAAATTTGAAACTTCAGTTTCTGTTCATAGAGCGTTTTCGCCGTAATTTTTTACCTAATCACATCGCCGAGATTTCTCAAAACCCTTTTAATCTATTTTTTCATCAAACACTCCACCATATGCCGTGGACAGGTGAGCTTATGAAAGACCCATAAATAACGCTGTATAAGATTGCAGCCACCTGCTATTGTTTTTTTAGAAAATCTCGAGTGCGCCGAGCGGGATGCAGCCATCTGGCAATGGCGTCTTTATGCTCCTTCAGATATTGCGAGACAAAGCGGGTTGTGGAGTGAAATCTAAAGTAATCACTGGTTTATTGTTATTGCTGAGGGAATATCAGAGTAAAGCTTAGCGGAATCTAGTTGACGTTGAACCTCATGAACGCGCGCAGCCTTTAGCGCATTGCTTTAGTTATGGGTTAGTCCTAATGCTCAATCGATGTTTAGCGTGTATTCTATTGAAAGGATTAGTCGTGACGAGTGACTTAACGAACGCGTTACGCTTCGACAGGTGTTCAACACCACATAGAGGGCTTCGAAAAAAAAACGCGAATACACTCGGGCGAATGTTGTACTCTGATTTCCCGGCCCAACGTCGAGCAAACAAGTATATTTGGACAAGCAGATTATAATTTATGTTCGCTATCGATCTAGTAAATGTTTAGTGCGTGGTGTATTGAATAAAACTTCCTTGTTTTTTGAGGTCAAGAAAACTTCGAGCCAGTTGCGACGTCACAAATTGCCTTTTATTTGGTGCTAGAAGCCACTCAATAAGTGGTAAGATAAATAATTCTCAAGCAACCGGAATAGGTAACGCTAGAGACCGCATGTCAGTAACACATTATCCCCTGTTTATAAACACAAGCCACATCCCATTTAGCTCTCAGCGCCCTTCCATCATTAACGACCCTTTAACTAACGTCTTGAAACTTGAGGATGAGTATTTTTGTAACTAATCTCCTTTGGACGGGTTTGACAAGGACCTATAGAAACTCATGTATTATACACGTAAAGCTTAGAGCTTAGAGCTTATAGCTTAGATAGAAGCACACACATTGTTTGTAGTAAAAGGGGTTCGTATCAAATCGCATAAAGTTTGCAAAGAAGTACCGTCAAGCAGCAGTGCTTGCACTGCAGTCTTCCGGCGAGAAGAGAAAGACAGTTGTTGGAATTACCAGTAAATAAGACCTGTACTTAGGTTGGCAACGTAACGGGTATCCTCTGGAGTTGCGAGCGTCAAAGTCAAAATTGTTTATTTAATTTAGGCATCAACTGAAGCTCCTATGAACGTCGAAGAATCTACCACCAATACCACCATGTTCATGGTTGGTAGTGTAGTGACACACTTGCTTGTTTGCCAACCTATTTCATAAAATAGAAACAAAAACTCTTTGTATAACATGCCGCGTCCTGCACTGACATCGATTAATACATTACGTGAAATAAAATTTTACAGATTTAATTTGTGAGTCCCAACTGCCATAAAACGCGTTAAGATTATTTTACAGTCGTTGTGTTGCAGTACTGTTGCTAATAAAACAATGATTGACTCTGTACGGGGAGACAGGGACGTGACTAGAATTTTACGCCCAATTTTATATCCGAGCATAAAAACAGGGGCCCTACACAACGTGAAAGATTCATGATATGGTTCCGTTGTGCTCGTTCATACTACGTACATGTGCAATGCAAATCAAGTATTTAATGACAACCCTGACGCATCGTAACACGTACTCGCAATAGCTATTGGTTGAAAATAGCAGTTATTTTTGAACTTTAGGGTTGTCAACAAACTGTGTTTAAAAGTTGACGATAGTAGCGTAATATGGAGTAGCATATTCGAAGACCGACATGTTCAAGCATACAGTCGATGTTTATTTTATTCTCCATTATTTAGGTCATATGCTGAGTCGGTTATTTATACGTGCCTGCAGAGTTTGGCGATGTGACATCCCTGACATATCACGTTCTTTGTTCAAAATGTATTTGGCTGATGTGTAACGGGATTAAATTAAAATAGATCGCATTATTTTGAGATTTACTGCAAATTCCAGCTTCGTCCACATCAAACCTGTACCTATGCAGATCGATTGCTCTCTTAACTCTTATAATACGTACATTAAACGAGGTTTAGAGCGCTTGCAGACAGAGCGCGGTCTGGCGTTCCGCGTTCCGCGTTCAGAGTTCTGTGTAATGACCGCTCGAGAGTTCCGACCGCCTGCTGTGTGCGTTATCGTAAGGGACTCAGTACATTCGGAAGAACGCAGAACTCTGAACGCGGAACGCGGAACGCCAGACCGCGCTCTGTCTGCAAGCGCTCTTCGGGTCTGTTTCACCACTCTCTGATGAGTTCCTGATATGTATTTTTGATATGTCTGTGATGCTTTTTTTTCATCATAAACATCATCACCCACACGATGTCTACTGCTGGACACAACTAGGCCTTCCCTTGTCATTGCTATTTGATTGAAGTTTCTGTTTATTTTGTTAAAATAAAAAGATCCTCCATCACACGTATTCGTCACATAAAATATCAGCAACTTATCGAGCGGAGTATCAAGCCGTTAGTCTTACCCTTCGATATTCATGATCGCATATTGTATGAACATATGTAGGTAGGTAATTGCTAAGTTTCATTAAGATTTGCCATTTACGCTGTCGTTTTATGGACGGATCGGGGCAGCGCGGGTCGAAGATTTAACAAGCCTTACAGAAATCCATTAACGTTCCCAGATTATCCCAGGACCCTTGCTAGTTTTATTAAAGCTTCTTAATATCCTCTAATGCCGCGTCGGACAGCGATCGCGGACCACGTAATCTTGTCGACCTTAAAAACATTAAATTACAGGATTGTTTGAGAGAGGAAAACTTTTGCAAATGTTTCTGAGCTATGTGATGATACACTTATTTCCATTTTCTTGCTAATCAGTTACAATGGTTGGAAGGCCTCATTGTGGCTCTTTAATATTGTGCTTGGGGTTACCGTCAATTAGATAGTTCAGGCCCTTATACCACAAATTTCCTAGACTTTTCTTACCATCTTCGTTTATGGTGTTTCCAATTTCAACTTAGCACGTATCAGCTTCCATTTTAAGTTACATTGTAGAATCGTATCTACGTTAATGAACTCGGGCTAATACGACTTGTAGTTCTAAGCAGGCAATTTTAATTAAAGCGACGAATTGAAATTCCCACGTTTCGGGCCGTCGCTACCCCCGCTTTGTTTTCATTACCATTAACCACCCCTCTATCTGTCTTCGTTAGGCTGAGGGTGCAACAGAACTTAGGATTGGTTCCTGTGTTCTTCTAATTTGGTTGTGTTGATGGTATAAGGTAATTTGTTTCTGGTGCTGGTGATGGACAATTAAGTATAATTAAGGACTTGCAGATCTGGTTCATCCAAGCGTTTTGCGGAGGTCTATATCAATGACTATAGCCTTGTTACTTTGGTACTGCAAATTGTGATTGTAGTTCATTTATTGTGGACCTGTTACACTGGATGTATTCTTGGTCCTGCGGTCCGGATAGATCAGACTTTGAATGAGTGGACAGGACCGCTAGCCACAGAAAACATTCAGTATGACAAATCTGAGGCTTTATTGTCTATCACACTTGGAATTACAACCGATTTCACCACTTCTTTTTGCCATACGGTTTAACATGAGGGCAGAATGAGACGGAGAATGTGATCTTGAGTGCCTGAGCGTTAGACTCATCTGGAAGCTGTTAGTTTGTGGAATGACGATACTATTTGGCTCATGTTGAGTACCGCTTTCATAGTTTTTATGTGTATTGAGCAATGTCCGCTTACAGTTATGGCTAGGCCAGACCAACCAAAGCTATTTAAACTTTGACCCATCCTAACCTAAGGCCCGCACCGAAAAGTTTTAAGTTTAGTTTTTTTACGTTTTTAGTTGAGATATCAATGAAATGTAAAATATTTTTTGAGATACATATTTTACTTCGGTTATGTGTTACATAGTGTCTATTTACAATAAATAGTAAAGAGCTACGGTTTAATAGTTTGGGGCATAAAGCTGTGAATTTTTTCCCGCGGTCGTCCACTCCGAGCTTTGTCTTCGATTCTGTAGTTTTTTATGTATCGAGTCTCCTTATTAGTTAATCGTTTTGCATTTTATACAATTATACGATTTTTCTAACAATATGGGTAAATATCATTATAATGTCAATTGACAGCTCAAATTGTCAGGAATTTAGACGTGGTAGCAGATAGGAGCATTGCTTAACGGTCCGCATTTTATTTTGATAAACATTTGGAAAAAACTTTTCGGTACAGGCCTTATCATCAGGTGAGATAGGGTTCAATTCTGCTCACGGATTATTTTTAAAAACATCGTCCATATTTTCGTTTTTAGTGTCGTGCTCAATTTGGTGTACGAAGACTAACTTGAATATACTTTATAAAGAAAAAAATAAGTGTTTTTTTTTTATATTTTTTTGTTCGATGTAATTGTGTACAAAAACTTTAAAAATATCGCCTAGGTTCTTAGAACAACAAACCTGTCAACTACTAAGGTATTACAAACAAGAGTGCTCTTTCTTTTGTTTTGACCTAAGAAAACTTCACTACGCGGCACACATTTCCCTGTGACTATTACACGCTTTTAACGCCTAAAGGCCAATTACTAATTCTTAATCACTACACAAATGATCTCTTAAAGTATTTCGGGCTACAAATCATTGTCAAAGGCCGGCGGAGGCTTATTTACGATGTCATTAGTTGATACCGGCGTGAAAGGCAATAAGTTACAGTTATTAGCTCACGGAGTTACTGGCCACTCAATCACTCACTAACAAACGGTTATAGATGATCATGTTAATTTAGACTCCTCGGACTACTGTTTTACTAGCTTTTGTTCGCGTTCAATTGTTTCATTTTTCAAATATTTGGCTGTCTGGTTAATGTCGCTGTTTTTAAGTGGCCAGTTCGACAAAACTAGACTGCCGAGCAAAAATACCAGGTAACTTTTAATACGTAACACTCGTATACAATCTTGTATGAAAAGCGACTTGATATTTTTGCTCGGTATTTTATTTTCAGCGCTTAAGATTCATGAGTTGTTTGTCCTGATATTCTTTACAAATCTTCGCAGTAAGCAAAGTTGACCACAGACGGGATTCAAGTAAATTTGGAATTCGAACGTGACTATTCGTATTTGTGCCGTGCAACGTGATGAAAACCGAAATGCATCAGGAAATTCTGTAACCGCACAGAACTTTGTTACGTACGTTCATTTTGGAAGCGAAGTATCACTAGTAGACTGAAGAAACATTTCTATCATAAATGTTTTTACGAATACCACGTCAGTATTTTTCTTAATTAAGTACCGTACTAGTAATTAAGTATCGTACAGAAATATATTCATTAACAGTTTCGTAATCATTCCTAGCGCGTCTATTTCGCTACTCTGACGAATAGAAAAATCAGACGTAGAAAGTCCACAATTAATCTACATTGGCCCCTACGAAATAAGCAACTAAGCCTGGAAATTGTTTCGCTAAGGACTCGAGGTCCGCCAAAAACAATATTCCTCGCATACCTCCTTAGGAATCTTAAGACAAATTCACAAGGGCCACATCAGCTTACTTTTTATTTTACCACTGGCAAAAAAAGACTTTGTTGTTTTGCCTTTGCTTTTATACTGGGTGGTTCTTATGTATCAGATGTAAGTGCTAATTTCGTGTTATATTTATTTCGAGAACAGCAAATAGGTAAAGGTTTGTGGTAGAATGCGGCCACTAGAGCGGGACGGACGTGGGAGCCGCTGCCCTTTGCCACCGCCTTAATATTTACCTGTGAAACTAATATAATTATTATGTGAGAACGTTGCTTAAGTAGGTTTTTATGTATTTTTATTACTGTTGGCGGTCGGTGATTGGGAGATTTAGAAATTTAATGTTAGTATTGTGAAGGAAAGATTTTGTAATAAAAGTTATTTTTGGAAACAACAAACAACTTGTTTTTCGACACCATAATAAACAGCTCGTACACTACTTACAATAAATTATGTTATCCTGTCAGAATACAAAAAGTTTAAAATCAATCCAGAATATTTCAGGAGAAGGTTGGGTTCGTTTGACTGAAACACCTACCTATGTAAAAGTTTATCATCGGAATTTTTGATTCAAACTGTATACTTCTTAGTAAATGTAACCCTTTGATGTGGTAGGTACACTCTGAAAATCAATGTCTCGAGACATAAGTCAACCACGATTTCACGAGTCCACAAGATTGACTTTACCTAATAAACACAATTGCGTACCATAAAGTTTAAATTTTAGCACTTCAATAACATCATGCATATTTCATTAATTAATCTAATATTTCTATTAGGTCGATCGCAATTAAACACTTGCAGAGAAAATTGTATTCTTCACTTTGGCACTTAGGTCCAGTTTTGTACCGAACCGTGAAACTTATGATACATTTTCTAGTCACGTTGCCGTAAAAACGTTTAATTCCCATGGTAATTAAAACGTGTTAGACGACTTGCAACTTTAACAATATAGCAGCATATATACATACTAATGTTTACGATATAGGCTTAGAGGGAAAGTTATAAACTACACTCGCTTTAATACAAGAATAAAAACAAACTATACAATAAATAAATAATGATACATTTTCCCTGTAAACAATATTCCATGCTGCTGGGAAATAATCCACGCAGATGAAGTATGGAAGAAAAAACTTCTTTAGAGAACAATCTATATTATACACAAGCGTTTCATATCTTTAGTTTAATATTTTTTGTGATTCAACGTTAACCTTAATTTATGATATTAATTATTTAGTTTAATCTATTTATTTACTATGTTTGTATATGTCTCATTGCCAGTTTAAGTGCTAGTACTACAGTCAAAGGGCTCAGGACAACTTCGCCCACTGTCCCATTTCATCACCTTCTTAAATCGTCTTCATTGTCGATGGTCCACTATTCTGATTCGCCAAAATTCCTATATCGTCTCTTCCCTATTTTCACGCTTCTTTCGCTCTCCGGTTTCGGCAGGTGACACGAAAAGTTCACTCCACGCCACTGCGAGCAGTGAAACGATTAACACGTACGTCTTTTACGTAGAAATAAAATTGCAAACGAAACAGTAGCGTTATTAAAGATTTAAATAGCTATTTATGAATTTAACGATGTAGAACATCATGATACAGAAGCTGAGAAAGCAATTTGTGACGATATCATAAAACGAAATTTTAATCTAATCTACTGGCATTAAATTAAGTCATAACCATAACTCGCATTAAACATAACGTTCGCTTATCTTGGCTATGATAACGCACCTCTCACCTCTGATAAGAAGATCAAAAGAACCGACGTTCGTTTAAAAAAATTGGAATACTAAAAAAAAGAATTTGTCAAAAGTTAGTTATCATCTTGAACGCCGAGGTACTTCAATGTTTTGGGACAGTACTCCCTATTCTTGTTTAAAAGTAAAATATTATTTCATTACCGGGATATTAAGTATCTGTAAGTCAAGTTTCGTCTAAATCCGTTCAGCCGTTATTACGTGCAAATTTCAAACAATCAAACATCCACATATTCGAACATCATCCCGTACCTTTCACTCAAACTTTTATAATATTTGTAGGAAATACGATTGTAGTTTAGGGAAGGTTTCGCCAAAGGCTAAAAAGAAAAGCATTCAAGGACATCAGACTGGAAAATAAAAGTACATTAAACCATCACAATATGAAAACGGGAGTAAGTGTTGTGGACGTTGGCGATAAGTGCCTGTCATTGTAAAACGGCGTCCTTAATTAAAGTGCTCCATTAACAGGCAGAAAAAATACATTTATTGAGAGAGAATACATAATCAACTTTGATGGAATGATTAATATTCGTGGAGGACAGCTCTTGGTCAAAGGGAGTTCTGTAGAAAATTCACTTCGTCGTTAATTGTGGGGGCGACTTTTTGGAATACCATCAAATATGAAATGTGGATTTACCTTTTTTGTATTCTAATGTAATTGAGTGCGGATTTGAAGCGTTTCAACCGCCGTTCCCCGTGTGTTACGAAAATCCACTACTAATAAATATATTAAATTATGTTCGTCAACTAAATATCCCAATGACTACCACCAGGCGTGGTGTGGCGTGTGCTCGCAGAATTGCGATTGGTTTTAGTTCGTGGGTTATCCTTAGATTTTCGTAACACTACGGTAGTTCAAGCGCTTTAAAGCCCCATCGAATTATAGCATAAATTATGAATAAGGTTAAAATAGATTGAAAAACAAACACTGGAAATCAATTTGACTTAGATATGTGAGCTACATACAAAAATACAAAAATTTTTCATACGTACATATGAGTATTTATATAAAACTCAGCCTAAAGTACTGGGCTTAGGGCCAAAAATGAATGAGGCGAGATAATAGGATACCATTAATGGAAAAAATATAACCGATAAAGGTAAAGATGTAAAACTATAAATTTTAGCTTTTCATTGTAAATAAAAAATGATGGAATTCATCTTTTTTTGAAAATCAATCCGTGAAGGCGTGAATAAGGATATGGAATGGTGCAGAGTTTCAAAAATAAGGAGGAGACCAATTTTTATTTATTTAAGCGCGGACAAAGTTGCAGGAGCGAGCTAAGGAGCTATTAAAATATTAAACAGAGAATTCATTCTATAGATACGATAATAATTTTCTCAAAGCGAAAACGCGAATACAGCTCCTATCCTCTGAGTTTTCAGTGCTAATTTTTAAAAACGCGTTAAATTAAAAACTAATTCCATAATCATGGACGACGCCAAAGCCACTAACGATTAAAAGAGTAAAAAATACTCGGCCATCGACATCGTTTACAGCACGTGCCCACACTTGAATATTCAAATTGGCTCAACACAATGGGGCCATCTTAGGGACGAAGTATGTAGTAGCAAGTATTTTTAATTTCACTAGTATTTTTACTTGTTCTTAAGAAAAATAATCTTAAGCCGACCCAGTGTGGTGTGGGATAAGTGCTAATATTTTATCATAGTACTTCTCTTTTGTAAAAAGTACCTACTCGAAGACAAATACATTCATAAATTCACGAGCAAGCATTAAAACTTCGTTTTTACAAAACTGGAGTGGATACCCAACTAAATGCGAATTACATTTCCAAATATTAGCACCAAATTATCTCAGCGGTAGAACTTGAGAAGGCTTATCTTGCAATTTGATAAAATATGAGTTTTTGATATAATTTGACCAGTCTTCCTAAGTTTTTATGTACCTTCATCTGTATTCCGTGAACTATAGTGATTGTAGTCAATCTGGCCGTTTTCAAGTCTAGGGTGAATGAGTATTAACTAGGCAAGCGTGCTCCATCGTAGACCTCATCTTCACTTCAGGCGTGATTGAGGTCAAATCAAACCCAAGTCTTATATTGTATAAAAAAAACCGGCCAAGTGCGAGTCGGACTCGCGCACGAAGGGTTCCGTACAACTATCTATAAAAATCACGTTTTTTGTAAGGGAGCCCCCTTAAATATTTGTTTATTTTAATTTAATGATTTATTTTTAAAGTCAATACTAAATTAAATATTCTGTGAATATTTCAAGCTTCTACCTGTTGCCGTTATCAATATCGAGCAAAAACGAGCAAAAAATCACGTTTGTTGTATGGGAGCCCCCTTAAATATTTATTTAATTCCATTTTTTAGTATTTGTTGTTATAGCGGCAACCGAAATTCATCATCTGTGAAAATTTCAACTCTCTAGCTATCACGGTTCACGATATACAGCCTGGTGACAGACGGACGGACGGACGGACGGACGGACGGACGGACAGCGGAGCCTCAGTAATAGGGTTTCCGTTTTTACCCTTTGGGTACGGAACCCTAAAAACGTAAATACTTCCATACTTGGTAGATAGTTCTGAAGTAAAATACTCATACGAGTATTTAAATATTTGTTGTTTAGCCTGCCACCTTATTACCCCCTTGAGGCTGCCCCCCGGATAGCCAAAGGAAGTCCCAACAAAGGGCCGTCGAGAAAAAGCCAAGTTCCGGTGTCAGGCGCATGCAAGTGACTTGAATGGGTAGTTTGAGAATAGGGTACCTGAGCGACGATTAGTTGGTTCATTAAAGAAGTATAACGTAATGGACTTAGCTTATTCTAGCACTGTGAGGGATAGACTGGAACAGGGAGGGGTGGCCTCTCTAGCAGAGGGTCATGAGTTCGAGCCCGGGCTCGTACCTTCGAGTTTTTCAGAATTTATGTGCGAAATTACATTTGCAATTTACCATGGGCTTTACAACGAAGGAAAACATCGGGAAGAAATTCAATGGTGTGTGTGAAGTTCCTAATCCGCACTGGGCCCGCATGGGAATGTTCCAAGCCTCTCTTTCTGCAAGAAGGCCTGCGCCTCTGTGGAATCGGTAATTAAAAATTTCCGTACCGTTCCTATTCTTATTCTGATGACGATCTAGCTAGATCTTTCGCAACGAATATTCTATGTTAGGCTGCACTTGTGGAGACTTAAGGATAAGTAGTTCGTAACTTTTATAAGTAGCAGTTTCAGGGACGTATAGCGTAATACATATGTTACTTATCAAACTTTCTAGTAGAAGATAAGTTTGAAATGTGTAAGTTTTCTTAAGAACTATCTCGCCTTTATAGGTTCGATTTTCAGATGACTGAAACGAACATTATGATGGGCTGTACTGTTTTGGCTAATCTTGGGGGTGGCCTATGTCCAGCAGTGGACGTTTTGCGCCTCAGATGATGGATGATGACGACGATGATAATGATTATTAAATCTACAAATCATTTATTTCTTCGCGAAAAATTAGTGTTACAAAACGAGGTATTATTTTAATTTTATTGCCCCAAGCATTAAGCGATAACGTATGATGAAAAATTCAAGTGTCTACTTTATAGTTCAAAAGATATAGCCCTGTGATAGATCGACGGACGGACAACGAAAGGGCCTTTGAATACGGAACCCAAAAACGGACATAATCTTTAACTCACACTTCAACTCTTATCAGTCAAAAGGTTAAACTTTTAATTATTTTAATTAATTCAAGAGTTATCTTTTCCATGAAGACCCGAGTTTGTTTAATAAGGTTCGTGTTACAAATACATTAATTATCGTGCACAATGGCTTTACAAATTGTCCCCAAGGGACTGGCGTGTCCTATACGTTGCCGTAGCGGAGAAAGGGCCGGTTGTTGAATTAAAAGCAACAGATTACTTTTATGTGAGGCGAGGTAACTCCGTTTTATTGTGATTCAAATGCAATGGTTAAAGGAGTGATAGCGACACAACTCAATCTAGTGTCTCATTTAAATAACGGAAGGGAGTTTGTTTGACATAAAAAAGTGGAAGTTTTTTAGACTACTAGTGTTGTTTCTATGCATTAATTTGCTAGTTTCCTGTAATTGTTAATATTAATTGTTGAATGTATGAACTAATTCGATTATTGACATCCTATTCTTCAGAGGATTCCTGTATTAGTTTCTTCCCTTATAGTAAGACATTCACTATACTTCGTTTTTTTTAGCATTAGAAAGAAGGTAAGCGGTCTTGAAGTGTCTTTTTAATTTTTATTGAAATACACTTTTGAATAATAAGTCACAGCTAAGAGCCTAAGCACACGGCGTATTTTTAACTCGCCGGCGACGCGCGTTTCCATCGATACAAACGCTTGTCGACGGCGCGTTTTTTAAAAAACGCCTTATGCTAGGGGCCTTAAGGCTGCTCTAATGGAATGAAAAACGCGCTGTAAACGCGCGTTCCTTAAACGCGCGTCGACGGCGCGTTCAAAAAACGCCGTGTGCTTAGGCCCTAATATGTAACAATTTGAAAGGAAATATGGTCATTTACACACTTTTGGTTTCATAAGTAATAGTTACTATTTTTTTTAAATCGTTTTACAATAACAACTCGTCAAGATTGTTTGATAGAGATAGTCACGAATTCTATACGTGTTTGCCATCATCAATGATTTTTATTGATAAATATCGAGCAAATATTTGCGTAGTTTCTTAAGTATTTTTGGGTCTCTCGTCAAAATGGCGAAAACGGAACCCTTATAGTTTCGCCACGCCTGTACGTCTGTTTGTCTGTCTATCTCTCTGCGGATTAACTTGGAGACTCTTAGTATTTGAAAGCTGTAATTCACGCCGGTGTACATTAAAATCGCGCCGACAAACTGGTAAACAAAAGATGTAAAAAGAAAGAAAAGAACCATTGAGATAGAAACAATCCTTTTAGAAAAGATTCGATGTGTAAAGGTGCGAGAATTGAAAATCCATCAAGTAATCACGCAGAAAACTTGTTACCGTTAAAGTCTTGAAAATTTATAGCCTGCTGTTGTTTTGTCTCATGTTTCCTTCTCAGGTGATGAACTTTGGATAGCATTTCGGGGGCTTATGTGGAAATTTTGAAGTGTTGCCATAGTGCGTTAAAGGTGTGTGTAAATTTTGGGCGATCTAGGTCGTTGTTTTGAATAGCATTACATAAGAATAGAATAGAATAGAATAGAAAAACGTTTATTCAGACACCACATCACAACAAAAAATAATTTACAAAATGAGAAAGAATACAAAAACAAACAAATAAGGATGTGAAGCCGAAATGGTCTCCACTCAGCAATGCCGTTGGCACGACTAGCGTTGTCAACGGCGCTGGTTTTCTGTAGAGCCAGCGAGGTGTGCGGGACAGCATACTGCGCGATTTACGTCAGACAAATTAAATAAATATAAATATAATATAATAAAATATAATAAAATATCCTCTTCCTCCATCCTCCATCCTCCCATCCTCCTCCTCCTGCTTCCATCTTAACAACCGCATGGCCTACCATCAGCCGGATATACATATATTTTAATGGAGACGTGCTGAGACACAATCCCCTCCCGAAGTACTTGGGTGTCACGTTGGATAGGTCCCTAACATACAAAGAGCATCTGATGAAGCTATCACAGAAACTCGCAACGCGGAACAACCTTATTCACAGACTTTGTGGCACGAGTTGGGGAGCATCTGCCGAATGCCTTCGGACATCGAGCTTGGCCCTTGTGTATTCAACTGCGGAATACTGCGCACAGGTTTGGCTCAGAAGTTCTCATACGAGCAAAGTGCACGTCAAACTCAACGAAACGATGCGTTGCATCTCCGGGACTATTAGATCGACACCCGCCCACTGGCTGCCGACATTAAGCCATATAGCTCCGCCGCCGCTTCGCCGAAGTTAGGCCCTGAAGAAGGAAGCCACCAAGATCACCGGTAACCCAGCTTTGCCAGCTCACAATGAGTTTTGCCATCCGCCTCCACAGCGACTTAAGTCCCGAAACCCCCCGTGTGTCGCAGCCCAAAGCCTTAAAGAGTTCAACCTTATGGGTAGCTGGAAAAAACAATGGGCCGTGGACACGGCAGGAGGAAGTGCTCAGGCCATTGATCCAACAGCCAAACCAAGAGGATTCGACCTTCCCCGAAATCTCTGGTGCCGTCTTAACAGACTACGAACTAAGCACGCCCGTTGTAATTATCACCTACATAAGAGGGGGTGGAGGGATTCTCCGCTCTGTGAGTGCGGGGAAGAGGAGCAGACAGTGAAGCACATCATCCGACGCTGCCCTCTTCACTCCTACCCTGGACCTGCCGAAGACCTGGATGCACTGACGCCTGATGCAGCCGCATGGCTTAGCAATTTAAGTGTTTTACTCTAATGCCTGTATATATTAATTATGCCATACGATTAAATACTCGTATTAATAAGGAAGGTAAATATAATAATTTAAGTATTTGGCGGCCACCCAGAATCTGACAGTGTGATACCCTACGCCTGAGCAACAGTACCTTGTTGATCCATAAGATAGCTTTTTAGTTTGGACTTGAACCCACCAACAGTAATGCTCTCTCTGATTGGTGGGGGAAGGTTATTCCAGCACTTCGTCGCAGCATAACGAAAACTGCCACGAAATGTAGCGGTACTGTGCCTCGGGCACACCAGTCTAGGAATACGCCTGATATGCCGTTGATAGAAAACCAACTTCTCATGCAGATATGCAGGCTTCCTTCTATTACAGATACCAAATAGGAGCGTGGCAAAGTGAAGGGTACGTCGACCACTCATGTTCAAAAGCTTGTTACTATTGAGATAGGGAGTAATATGCGATCGTGGGGGTATAGTCTGGTCAACATCTACCTTTTTGCATAAAACTTTTGTATATTCACCGAAAATTACGATCAAGGTGTCATTCGATTCGGAATATTATGTAGAAAGTTTAAGGAAAGGTCCCAAAAGGGGCCGATAAAAATTAAAAAAGTTATAAGCAATTTATTAAAAAAAATAATAGGAATTTGTTGTTTTTTTATTATCTCAAAAACTATCACAGATATTCAAAATTTAAAAAAGATCTGAAAAGAGCAGGAAATTTCCAAAAAAAAAGTCCTACCTCATAGAACCGTATCTATAATATTTATAACTTTTACAGAGCCCTGAAAATAGAGGTAAAAGCGGGTGGTCTGGCTTCCGCGCGCGATTCGTCACTCGGCCACGGTAACAAAAAAAAACATTTTAACATATTAAATATGAATATTAAAGAATAAAAAAATTTGAGTACTTTTGGAATAATTAAATAAACAATAATCCGCCGGCAAAAAATTTTTATCCCCATTTTTTCATTAGTTATGCATTTGTTAACCAACAACTTTTTCTTAATTGAATGTTAACATAAAAAATCCGATTATTATTGAACTACAACCGTAGGATTTTTTTCTCTTCGTGGAGTTATTCTTAAGACACACAAAAATAGATCCCCGTTGGAAAAAATCAAAAATTTTAATTTTCCATTTATTTATTAACAATCTAAAATGTAAAAAAAATTAAAAACTGAATAAAGATAGGTAAAATATATTTTTACTTTTATTACTCAAATGTTTTGATTTGAAACGGTTAAAAGTTACTGAAAAATATTTTTTTTTTACTTTTTTACTACCATTATTTAAATAATTGTTATAAACAAATGCGTTATAGCTCTTTAAAAAACAATCTCATCTTAAACAGATCTTTGCCTATGACAAAATCAATGCACACATTTACTTTGAAATATTCATATTAACCGATAATTTCTTATTTGATGTTCCATCCGAAGATTTCTGCTCCCCTCAGACACATCAAAGCTTGCGTCTCTTTGAGTTAAACCTTGCGTGCCATTTTCCAATTTATACGATAATTGTATTTCGGAGCCTTATCTCGGTTTACGATGAAAATATGATCGTGCGTCACAAAAGCCTTAAGAATTAATTCATTTTTCCTGTACATAGGAAGGTAAGGGGTATTTTATTTATAGGTAATGGCTGCGCCTGCGGCTGCTGTGTTCAAGATAAATGTTCGCTTTCCGTGGATGTTTACTTACACGCTGTTTTGATCATATGAGGGGAGTATGCGATGCGATGGGGAGTAACGAGCGATTTAAACATCTGAGTTCTCTGCAAGCTCACCACACGTCTTGTGTTCCATTTTAGGGTTTCTTTTTATTCATAATTAGTTTCTTACTGTAAACTTAGGTTTATTGACAATATTTTAATTGTATTACTGTCGGACATTGGGCTAAGCATTGGTATGAAAATAAAGTGTAAGCAGAGCCCTGCTTCTGAGCAAAATATATGCAGTATGGAGTCATTTTGTATTGGTTGGATGGAACCTCCTTTAAGTTTTCTTTTATTTTAATTTTATTATTTGTTGTTGTTGTGGAAATAGAAATACACATTACATTAAGTATAAATTTCAGCTGTATCCTTTACGGTTCTTGAAATACAGCCATGTGAAAGACAGACAGATAGTGTACAGTAGCGACATCAATAGGGCTCTGTTTGTCATTCTTCGGGCATAGAACCTTAAAAAGGTACGATAAAATGTTTGTAATCTGCTAAATGTCATATCGGAGTCTTACGTCGATCAGAGCTGATTTTCCAGTTAAGTAATGATTAAGTATTTACAAATAATAATAAAATAAAGTGTTGTCAACAATACACGAAGGTCTGACATTACTGATTTGTGTACACCTTGGTACACTGTTAGGGTAATAAACATTTTTTGTTAGCTTCTTTCCTGTGGACATTGTATAAGTTAAGGGTCTATAGCCAATATTTTTTAGTCAAGTCTACATCATAATATGGGACGTCTGGCCAACTTTTGGCCCATTTATATATGTTTAAAGTTGGACTGATTTAGACACGCTAATTTAATGTCCACGAGAGACACCACTTTTTCTTGCGCTGTGCGTGCATGTCCCGTTAAATTCTGAAACATTATTTTGGATAGCACCTATCTCTATGAAAGCTTTATTGTGGCCAATTTTCAATTGAACAGGAAGCGAGCGATGTATTTCTTTATGAAAACTCTTTTTCTTTGGGAAAATTGGAAGAATGCTCTCTGAGCTTTGATCGCGAAAAAAGCTTATTGGAAAATGACTGTAGGCGCAAAAACCAATAAAGCTATTGTTTTTTACTAGTTTTATTTTACGAAAACTGGTACCTAATATTGTTTTACGAAATTGTTTCGACTGACTGTTGATTTGAGTATAGTAGCGGTACAGTAGCTATCAAAAGAAAAATGTTCTTTTCGCCTTTTTGAATTGTACAACTCGTTTGTATGTATGGGTAGGTAATGCGCTTCTCCGATTTTACAAAAATCGAGCATACCTTGGTCGCCCCAGCACTTTGTTCAGTAGTAACTTTCACCTTAATAACGGATTAGAGGAATCCCCACTTTGAATTCCTAATTGGGGTTATTAGCGGAAAAGTTATCTAAATAAAAAAAGTATTCATCTGACCGTTCGTTTGCGACTTTTAAATAGTACACGTGACGTTATTAGTAACCAAACCTTTTCAAAGTTACTCCTATCTCTACTACTATCTCTACTACTATCTCTGAAATTCTGCTTGGCCTATTATCCTAAGATAATCTGACGCAAAGTATTTGAACAAACTCATGACTTAACATCTATAGACGTTTGACTTTGTGTTTGATGTTTTGTTCTACTTGAATTATTGAGCCTAATTCCTACAGGTTATGAAAATACTTAGCCAACTTACGACTTTGAAAACTAGCAATGACGTGAGAATTAATTTTCAGTGAATTTTCAATTTCACTCTTACCTCCTTACTAATATTGTCTACGCGGTGCCATGACTTGCACATACATTAATGTGACCTCACTTTTTACCAACCTAATAATTACACGAATCATAATACACAACACCCTTAATTCCGTAACTAAACGTTTTAGACACAAAGAGTTTTTTGTACCGTCAAAATAGGCTCGGTGATTGATAGAACTATCCCTCATAGAAGAAAAGCCTAAAAAGTGGGTGATTGAATGGTCGGCTCGGAGCTGAGCCGGGTGAAGGCTAATTGATAGTAGCATTACCGAAGTAAATTGACGATACCTACATAAAATAGATGTTTGGACGCCAAAGAACGGCTTAGGGAGCCTACATTGTGGTGCCGTTTTTCATGGCCAGTTCACTTTCGATTTAAGTTTATAGTTGAGTGGGCGAGCGAGGATAGCAATACGGCAGAATCAAGATTAAGTTCGACGCTTTGGTATTTTGATAAAATGTAATAGATTTAAACGAGCAATTCTTGTATATTTATTTATTCCGGGGATCTCGCTAATTTCGGCGATTTGTGGGTTTGGGGGAATTAGATAAAATTTGCAGCTTAGTCTTATCTCTTAGAAAACGCGTGTTTTCGTTTGCAAATTTACTAGTTACTTGCACGTGATGACGATGACGACAGCTCAGAAAGCAGTATTTCACTTCGGTGGATTACTAATGTTTCGCAAAAACTGTTTACCAAAGTATCACATCGCAAACTTTTTTCACAAATTTTTATTAGGCAAAAACTCAATTGTCAAAACTACTTATCGCAATTTTACAGTCAGCAAACCTCTTTTGTGGCAAGTGATTGTTTAGCAAATAATTACATGGTCAAGTTCTATTTTCCCTAATTTTTTTTGGCAAATGTATCGTTTGGCATAACATACCAATCCCAAAATATTGCAAGGCATACGGTTTATATCCCAATTTAAGTAGTGCGTAGGATAAAAATTAATAATACTGGTATTGTGAATTACGGCGGGATAAAGTGAAGAATCGCATTAGAAATGATGAAATCCGCGCGAGAACTAAAGTCACGAACATACCTCGAAGAATCGCTAGACTTAAGTGGCAGTGGGCAGGGCACATCGCTCGTAGAACTGACGGCCGATGGGGCCGAAAGGTTCTCGAGTGGCGTCCGCGGACCGGAAGACGCAGTGTAGGTAGGCCTCGAACAAGATGGAGCGACGACCTGGTGAAGGTAGCGGGAACGCATTGGATGCGGATGGCACAGGGCCGATCTGTTTGGCGAGCCTTGGGGGAGGCCTATGTTCAGCAGTGGACGTCTTTCGGCTGAAATGATGATGATGATGATGAAAGTGAAGAAGTGCACTGCATCATGACTACCTACTACATTAAAACATGGAAAACATTCAATGGCATGGTTGTATGACATTTCATAATATCAAAGGTAATAATCCTTTTCTGTGCTGTCATAAAAAAAAATACCTAACATCGAAGGCTAAGGCGGGAGCTACGCTATGAACCTAACCTGTCCGAGTCGCTTCTGCCCTTATACCTGATTTACACTCTCGCCTCGTCACCTCGCCTCGCGCCTCGCCTCGTCGTCTCGCTCCGGACGCGAGCGTCAAAATCAAGGCAAATCACGAGACGAGGTGCGACGCGCGCCTGTTCACACTCTCGTCTCGTGGCTCGTTCCGCAGTTCGTCTCGCCTCGCTTCGCTCGCTCGCTGCCAACAATGTTACCTACTATTGTATATCTGCAACAAAATATTGCATGGCATACGAATACGACAGGGGTCACCAATTATTTCTGCCATTTGTTCGTTTTATACTTGAAATTCCTGTATAGATACCTACTATTGTATTTCTGCAACAGTAAAAATTAATTATCATTTGCCGAACTTTTGCTATAAGTTGAGCATGGGAATTGACAAATTTGGCAAACATTTTTTTGGCATATAATTTATGACAAAAGAAAACATTTGCTTAATAAAATCTTGACGAAGTGAAACTTTGCCAAATGATGATTTGACCAAATGAATAAAATGCGAAATGTACCTTTGCTAAACATTCGTTTGGAAAATGAAACTATTGCGATAAGTTATTTGGGAAGTTATATTTGCGAAAAATGATTTGCCAAACGGCAGTACACCCACTTCGGTGTATCTTTACCACACGTTTAAATAAAATGGCTACTCATGCAAGACTAAATGTGTTGGGCTGTGCAAGACAGCTTTGAGCTTCGAACTTGGGATTGACTTACGAACAAAGCAAGTTTGCGTGAGAAGCTATGCGCTATACTATGTTCTCTCTGAATTCATGCCTAGATTTGCCGCTCCGTTTAGAACGTGGATGTTAATACAGACGTGGTACCTTAGCGGTTTTACCTACGTCAGTGCGTCGACACTCCTTTGCAATATAGCAACTTTTCCACCGTGAAACCGGGTTTAAACCTGCAAGAAAAAACGTTCAAGATGCATTGCGCGGCAGTAAAACGATTGAGATTGAAGTGGTCAATCGAGCACCACAATGTATGCATTGCACGTAATTTAAAGATGTAAACTGAGGCCATATTTTCTAACGCTCAGACACTGGCCATCGCTTTCATACACGCTTTGTATACACCACATTTTAAGCAAAATAAAGTTACTTACTTCACCATCTCTTTCTCTCAACATCATATACCGTTTGACAGAAAGAAACAATACGGATTCTGGCTTTATTGTTGACATTTACTGATTCTTTTCGTTTTGGCAGTTGTTACTCGAAAATTAACTCTGTGGCTACTAACACCGTTATCGGTTAGCCGACTGGTAGGGTCGAATCTTATTCATAGTAACAATTTTGTAACCTGCATTATGGCCTCTTAAGTAGAGGATCCTGGGTACGAGCCCAGGCTCATACCTCGGAGTTTTTACATTCGAAATTTTACCATAAGCTCTTTGGAGTAGAAAACCATATCGTAAGGAAACCTGTATTACTGCGAAGCTGTTCTACAGTGTGCGTGAAGTTCCCAATTTGCGGTGGGTTGAATCAAACATTCTGAAAAAAAAAAACTTTTATTGGTGTGTTCAGTAAACTAACTCAACCATGTGAAGCCTAGTTTTCCCTTTTAATTTCCACTTCTTTTTAATACTGATTGTCGGTTTGGTTGGAGCCCTTCTTATGCTAGTCCGATTCATGCTTAGACTGGTTTTTTGCTGAGAATGTAAGCCAGACTTAGGCCGTATAAGTCTCCTATTGATGCACTGTTAGTCCATTGTGTCAAAGGATTTGCAAAAGCATTGTATGGGACCGCTCGAGCAGTGCTGACTGGGTACTAAGAGAAGGTGCATTCGAAGCATCTCCGTTACTAAGGTAGGTACGGAGGCAGACTAGACAAGTTTATTCTGATTCGACTATACGGCGATGGATAAGCCAGGCATACAATTCTAGCATTAATTTTTAGATAAACATAGATAACTTTTTATTTATCTGTGATTGTGAAATCCAAGATCCTGTTAGTAATAATTACTTTGTGTGTACCTACTTAATGGCACTTTGTCTTGACGTACCTAAACGTGTACTTTTTGTATATCCCTAGGGACTTGCAATCTTTTCAATCCAGTGATCCTCTCTTGGGCTTCTCTTGGGCGATTTCCACGCAGGCTCACTGCGGATTGGGAACTTCACACACGCCATTGAATTTCTTTGTAAGTGATGCAGGTTTCCTCACGATGTTTTTCTACACCGTAAAGCTCATTCAAATGTACATAATTTCGTGACAAATCAGTTTTTAGATAAAATTGCAAATTGCAAATCGTTCCTTTCTCGCTCACCCAGCGCTATGATACTTTTTCAAACTAAAAGAAGACTTATCTTCTGCGTCATAAGGTAGCATTTAAATACATGATATTTGCTCGTGTAACACCACGAAAAGCTTCAAACATAGTATCACGGAATTAAGCGAGTCAAGTAATTACCAGAGTTTACTATAAATTCCGAGAAACTCGGAAGTGTAAGCCCGGGCTTGAACTCACGACCCTCTGTTTAAGGGGCTATGGCTCAAACAACTAGGCTACGACGCCCTTGTAGGTACACTCAAGTGTAAAAATATGGGTGCATACAACTAGCTCATAAATGTGTCCCATAGCTCTGATGTCGTCGAATTGAGGTATCGGTACATAATTACGAGTGAGAGGATTAAATCGATACATATTTTTACAAGAAGATTTGCATTGGCTCTAGATACGTATGCAGGCAACCCAAGTGTACTGTCTCGCGATGTCCCTTAATGTAGTAGTTATTACCCTACAGTTTAGAAACTCCTGGTATGTCCGATGATGCAATAGATTACAATGCTATAGGCACAAGGTAATAGGCATAATTATTTTGGGCGCTTCGCAATTTCACACTAACATAACTTCATTTCCCAGAATACAAGTAATATTAAAAATATATATTCCTCGAAAAATATCACTTCTTTTAACAAGTAATAACTTCTTTACGTAATATTATGGGTACTACAGTCACGTCGCTTTAGCGCAAACGTGTCAATTACTCCACTTCGCTCGCACAAGTCGGTATCAGCGACCTGCATTTGTAACGTAATCTTAAACTACGGTTATCTTGTGTTATCGGGGTTACCTTAACGTCGCTCGCTTCGACTTTAACTAGGGCTGTGACAATTGTGACAGTTAATTTTGTCACCTTGACGAGAAGTTTTCGATGCAAAACTTCTAACATGGTTAATTTCGTCGACAAATACTTTAATCATTGACATTATTATCCCAGCCTATATAAGGGCTAAATAAAAACAAAATCACGTTCGCTTCCTTTGAGTCATACAAACTATGTGGGTAACTTTCGTTACACAAAAAAAGCAATTACTCATACTCATACTCATTTATTCATAATATTTATTACATGTCATTTTTAAAATTATTTTAATATATTATTCCATAGTCAGTCATCATAATAATCCTTAATAACACCTTAATAACTGTATTCTAGCAAATAAACTTATTTGATTTGATTTGATTTAATTAGTAAGTTGAAGTTTCTGGCTGAAAGTTAAGGAATTCATCAAAAGTGTAGTAAGTTTTGTTTTAATAAAATTCCTTCTTTGGAAACAATTTTTTTTAACACATTTCATGTAATTTCGCGCATATTTCGGAAAACTCAGAGGTGCCTACTTGCCGTTGAAAACTTGTCTTAATAACTTTTTGAAACTTATAATTCTTTTCTTAACGCAAATCATCTCGTTAATTATTTCAAAGCTAGGTTCTCTAGGTAATTTTCTGAGGCACCTTACTTTCTAACTGGCCAGCGCCAATAATTTAAATTCACAAAGTTTCAACGAAAAATCGCTCTACTAAATTGGCCACTTTTATGGAAGAAAACTTTTTTCTGAAATAGTGAAACGACGATCGCTTTTTGTTTTGTTTTAGCTGTACTACTCTTCGACTTTATGATTCTTTCATTGAGTTTTATTTGAGTTTCTGATTAATATTGAGCTGTGTATCTCTGGAAAATTTAAGGTAACTTTGATACTTTTTTAAAAGTTCTATTTAATTCGTCCCAAAAAACGTTTCACATCTCGAAACCCTCTCAGCGCCCCTAGCTGTAATAGGTTTAATTGTTATGTAAACAACCCAGTATAATCTACATTGACTGAATAATATTAAAACATTAGCATATCTTGCTGTGAAATATTTAGCACGCACGCTTAGAACAAGATTATCTTACATTGTGAGGGTTATATCTGCCCGGGAAATGGAGTAAAAAATATATAGCGCTCGGATTGCACAACAAAGCTTTGCTTCGCGTGAAAAGTATGACTTGTGTTATTTTTCATAATAGGATTGCAGCGGGATAATTCGTGCTTCATACTGTAAATAAGAATTCGTATTTTTGTCATTTCCTATGTTATTTAAAAATGAGTAAACGACACGTCGGGTAAACTAATATAAACCTACCTAAAGTTGAATTTGAGAAGGTTAACTGGAAGAGATCCCTTTAAGTGATAAGGTCGCCTTTATTCATCGATGTTGTCTTGTAACTTATTAATTTGAATGAATGAATGAAGAGTTCTACAAGCATACAGGTATTTAAAAACCGGCCAAGTGCGAGTCGGACTCGCGCACGAAGGGTTCCGTACCATTATCTATAAAAAATTGCAGTTTACAATTTATGACGTATTAAAAAAAACGACTAACTAGATCTCGTTCAAACCAATTTTCGATGGAAGTTTACATGGTAATGCACATCATATATTTTTTTTAGTTTTATCATTCTCTTATTTTAGAAGTAACGGGGGGGGGGGGGGGACACACATTTTACCAATTTGGAAGTGTCTCTCGCGCAAACTATTCAGTTTCGAAAAAAATGATATTAGAAACCTCAATATCATTTTTGAAGACCTATCCATAGATACCCCACACGTATGGGTTTGATGAAAAAAAAAATTTTGAGTTTCGGTTGTAAGTATAGGGAACCCCAAAATTTATTGTTTTTTTTTTTCTATTTTTGTGTGAAAATCTTAATGTGGTTCACATAATCCATCTACTTACCAAGTTTCAACAGCATAGTTCTTTAGTTTCGGAAAAAAGTGGCTGTGACATACGGACGAACAGACATACAGACATGACGAATCCATAAGGGTTCCGTTTTTTGCCATTTAGCTACGGAACCCTAAAAACAAATAAAATTATTTTTTTAATTGACCATTTCAAATTGAACAATTCAATGCGCTTGTTGAAATTAATTGTCTGATACTTAGGTCATACTGAAAGTTTCTGGATTCTTATAAATAAGACTACGCATTATCGTTATGACACATTTATTGTTTTTCAAAGTATATACGCTTCCTATTTACACACTTTTGCATTCGCTGGAACCTTTGTGAAAAGCAGTGGGTCCAGTCTTCCTTAGGGACTTCTTCGATGGCCTCGTGGAAAGCGTTCACTGCCATTTCCGGACTTGTAAACCGTAAACCTCTAAGTTTATCTTTAATCTTCGAGAGCAAAAAGAAATCGCATGGTGCAAGATCAGGGCCATATGGCGGACGAGTCATTAATTCTACATTTGAGGCCTCCAAATAAGCATTCGTTGCTTTAGCGGAATGTGTCGACGCGTTGTCGTGATGAAGGACTAATTTGCTACGGGGACGCTTTTCACGAATTTTGTCAAACACTTAGGCAAGCACGTGCTCACATACCAATCTACAGTTACCGTCTTTTGATTTTCAAGTGACATAGTGGTGTAATGTCCCGATTTGCCGAAATACGAAGCAACCATTTTCTTACCTGTGCTTCGACTTTTTTTTACTTTCGTCGGCAAGTCTTCAAAAGGAAAGACCCATTCAGCCGATTGACTTTTTCTTTCCGGTTCAAAGTAGTATACCCAGGTTTCGTCACCTGTCACGATGTTATATACAACCATTGATTGTCCTCCATCAATTTTTTTTATCATTTTGCGGCATCACTCTACAGTCTACACGCAGTCGTATCTGGTCTTCCGATAAATCATGCGGTATCCATCGAGTGCAAAGTTTCCGAACCTTCAGATGCATTTGCAATATCTTTTGCACCTGGCTCATTCCAATTCCTAAGGTAGTACGAATTTGCTGACATATCATTTTTTTGTCAGTTTCAATTAGTTGTCGTACAGTATTAATATTAATATCGGTAACCGCAGTTGCTGGCCGGCCTTCACGTTTATCGTCATAGAGATGGTCACGTCCTCCTCTAAACTCACTAAACCACGAATAGACAGAGCTACGACATGGGGCTTCATCACCAAATGCTAAGAGAAGTCTTTGACAACTCTCTTGCTGACTTAATCCACATCGGAAATCGTAAAAAATCATGGATCGAAAATTTTCACGACTTAAATTCATTGCAACAGCGACACCCAAATTTCAATCCAACACCACGGTGAAAAAACAAATGACAGTCTCGCAAATTAAAAAGTAATACACTGCCAGAGAGTTACTTTTTCAAATCCTATTATTGCTTTTTTAACTTTCTTTTTATAAGTAGCCAGTTCCAGAAACTTTCAGTATGCCCCACGTACAAAATAAATCACACACACTCACTCATCATCAGCCTATGTTCGTCCACTGCTGGACATAGGCCTCTCCCATGGCACGTCACTGAGCACAATCCTCGGTTACTCTCATCCAGCACTTGCCAGCCGCCTTGCGATGTTCATCGCTCCACAGAGCTGAAAATAAATCATCATCATCATTTCAGGCGAAAGACGTCCACTGCTGAACATAGGCCTCCCCCAAGGCTCGCCAAACAGATCGTTCCCGTGCCATCCGCAACCAACTAAAAAAAAATACATAAAAAAAACAAAAAAAAAGAAAAAAAATACATAAAAAAACTGTAATTTACTTTTATGGTCATTCCGTGAAATCCATATACATGTATTTCATACTAAATACGAACTGAAACATGGATGCACAGAAAAAACACAGAAAAAGACCAACTCCGGGACCCGCAGGCTTATTGTGTAACGCTTTTGACGCTTGCCTTCGCAATCACTATTTCTTTCTGTCAAACGGTATACAATGACGGCAGAAAGAGACGGTGAAAGCGAAGGCAAGCGTCAGAAGCGTTAGACAATACGGCCTCCGGGTTCGATTCTGATTTTTCTGTGCATCCATGTTTCAGTTCGTATTTAGTATGAAATATATGGATTTCAAGGAACGACCACAAAAGTAAAAAAAAAAAATTAGTTGAAAAATAAAAATACATAAAGATACTTCATACCAATCTTGGTACTGTAATTTAATCAAAATCATCATCACGTCAGCTAAAAGACATGCTGCAAGAAGCCCTCCCCCAAAGAGTTCCACAACGATCAGACTTGCGCTGCACGCATCTTAGTTGTTCTTATGACCTATACCAGAGGTCGTAATGTCTAACGCTTCTGACGCTTGCCTTCGCTTTCACCGTCTCTTTCTGTCATCCTTTTATACCGTTTGACAGAAAGAAATAGTGATTGCGAAGGCAAGCGTCAGAAAAGTTAGACAATAAGCCTGCAGATCGTCGGTCCATCTTGTTGGGCTCCTTCCCATGCCACGTCTTCCGATTCGCGGTCGCTACTCCAGAACCTTCAATTAATAATGTAAAACAAAAAGAAAACGTTATATGTGGCACTTTCGAAGTGTTTTATATGTACAGACATCGGTGTTTTCGTTTTCGGTGCGGGAATGATTTGAGAAAGAGTAGAAATAAACAGATAGGTTGGTTAGTCTAAGAAAATATCATATTATGCCTAATGAATAACTACTGCTCTGCGAATCGTATTTTAATTCATGTAGTACTTTAGCTTTACTACCACGCCAATTAAATAAATTTTAAAAGTAAATTTTAGTAGTTGACACGATTTTTAAAATAAATTATTAAATTTTTAAATTATTTTTCTATATTTGGAACACTTGATCTGCGGCATCTTGCTGTAAATATCCATTTCAACGAACTGAACGATCTTTCCACGTCGGCACTTGTAATAGGTGAATATTTAAATTTTTTGAAGGATATCGATATCTCTGAATTAAGTATTTGCTTAATAAATGAGTAGGGTAGGGACTTAACTGAAGAGGTTGATAATGACTGACCATTGTTCATATGTATATGTATGATTTTTTCAAGTATTTTTTTGTTTCAATTAATTATTCATTAGGTAGAAACCTGCTAGAGTAAATTCTGTTTTTTAACTTAATACCTACTCTTTGGCTAATTACAAACATTCCCGCACCGAAAACCCCGATGTATGTATTATGTATTTGTGCAGCTTTGAAACGGTCACTAATAAAGCTTTTTGTTTGTTCCCAGCCCGAGAACACACATCTCACCACGTGACCAGATTAAGGCATTCCAGACATCTAGATGGGTACATGCCAATATACACGTCTTCCGTGAGTATCCACCCTTATTCATAGTCTCAATCATAACCACCCACACATCTATCTACCCTTCTAACACCCTTACAAGCTTTACTTATAGAAAATTTATATTATTTTACGCTTACTTATTTTTACTAAAAGTTATACATAGATGTATTCCGCATGTCATGGTCATTGTTAGATGTAAAGAAATTATTATAAATATTCATGCTAACGAGGATTCGACGTAAGTAAACTGTCTGTGAAATAATTAGTGTTAATAAATTTTTGTATTTATTAGTTATGAGATGACTGCAAGGTACATGCTCCATCTATTCACACTTTCTTATACTAATGACACGCTGGACACCTTTTGTTTTTATAATGCTGACTTTATTATGTGTGAGTATGTATTCAATTAGAAAATATTATAAAACTATGATAACAGTAACACCTATATTAATTTAAGGTAAATTAAATTGACGATGTGTAGAAAGCATTAATATGTTGAAACTGAACAAAAACTTCAAATTTTACAACCATTGATGCTGGCTACATAAGAACCAGAGTTATTTTTCTCGAAAGATTTTTTGGCATAATTTAGTCCACGATTTTAGAAAGAACAACCAAAACAGGCCTGTTTAACAGAGATAAAGGGCTATTTCGATTAGCACCGCATAATGAGAAAAGTATTAAACGAATAAGTCATTAATTACAACGCGAATGATAAAAGTAACTCCATGGTGACTTGGCGAAAGAAAGTTCCAATAATTTATCGTTTGTTTGTTTTTTTGCTACAAATGAAAAATAATAATTATTATTGAAAGTGCGAGTACGCACTTAATTGGGGTGATTTGTTACAAACATGAATGTTTTTTTAAACGTATAAAATTACAAAGTTATTGGAACTGTCTTTATATGTTTGATTCGTTATAAAATTTAAATTTTCATGTTTATAATACAATCGATGTCATATCAATCGACCAAGTATCCGTTTTTAACATGCATTTGAGGACAGGGATGTATAAACACCTAGGCACCTCTTTCTATTGCAATAAAGGTTACAAAAAGTATACTTGTCCTCAACTGCATTAATAATAAAATACCATTATGATTATGAGTTGAGTGTTACTTCAGCAACTAGTATTTGGCTAAGACTAAACAGGTTCTTGACTATTAAAATAAAATTTTGTTAGGCTTGTAGTTGACGGATAAGCTAACAGGACCATTGGTTTTAATAACCTTTAACAATCAATCCTTCCAATGTCGTGGTAGAGAACTTATGGTTCAATGATTTGAAATCGATTGTGGACCCCTGTGTGATTGGTTTGAGTCTAATGCCTTTCAGTTTGCTGGGACGTCGCCGAAGCTGTCTGTCAAGGACAATCACAAGCCTCTCTTCACCGAGTGCCTCAACTATCGGCCAAATGTTAAGGAGGAACAGCCGGTCGGGACTTATATTTTTACGGTGAGTTTTTAATCTATTTTGCTAGCCTTGATTTTGCGCTGTGCGGCAAAGGTCTGCCCTGCTACTTTCACTCTGTCATTGGCATATCAAACCGGGCTACCAGCATTTATCTTCTTATTGGGCAGCTCAGTAGCCGTTAGCATATTTATATGGCATTGTGTGTCCCCATATGTGTTCTCACTTAGAGCTTTGAAACAATCAATTGTTATAATTTAATGTTATCGATACATAGGTTATGCGTACATTTGTACATCTATTTTGACTAAACGAGTCAAAAACGATTGCATGTTTCAAATAAGAGAAATGAGAATGGAACAGTTCTAGTTCTACAGTCATTCCTAATAGCAAAAAAGCTAAATAAGGTTTAAAGGTTTATGTTTTTTTATAAATATATATATATTAATACCAGACAAGAACATTTCCATGGATAAAGTCGCAGAAGAACCATTTGTTTTTGTTAACCTGTCTTCAAAGAAGAATCTTAGTAAAATATAATCATACATTTATGATTGATATTCATTCGTAATTCCATTCTGATTCTATACACCAATTTCGATAATGTCGAAATTGATTGACATTTAATTTGTGGGTCTCAAGTGAAAACCGCCGTATTTTTGTAATTATTGCAGCTTCACTGCGTCGCGTCTGAAATTCAACTGCACGAATTATTCAGCTTAAAATGTTTGCAGGGTTTACTTTGTCGTTGAGTTTTGGAATTTAACTAGCTTTCTGAATGGTTACAAAATTACAGGATGATGAAAAAATCATTTTTGTCAGAAGTAAACTAACTAGTCCATCAAAATTTTCTGTCTTTTTATTTTAACTACGACCTAAAATGACGGTGATCATGTTTGATTGCCCTCCTAAAAGTTCCTTCGGTAACCTTTACTCAGGTAACAATTACAAAACAAACCGTAGGCGGCATAATAACACAGTAAATGTAGATCAAAGGTCAACTCAATTTAACGTCACACAACAATCTTACTGTCAATATTATCGTATCTGTTTACTTTTGTTAGAGCTTTAAATATTTGCTGTTACTAGATGACTGCACGACTCTGACTGTTAATAAATAAAATGTTTGTTTATGTTGTTGTTCACGGGCCGGAAGACGCAGTATAGGTAGGCCTCCAACAAGATGGAGCGACGACTGGTTAAGGTTGCGGGAACGCGTTGGATGCGGATGGCGCAGGACCGGTCTGTTTGGCGAGCCTTGGGGCCTATGTTCAGCAGTGGACGTCATTCGGGTGATATGATGATGATGAAAATGTTTATATAATAATGATGTTTATTTCCATTACTATAATTTTGTATAGGAAGTCTACGTATACTTAATCAAAGACTAGGAAGATTTAAATCCCGAAATTAAAACGTCGTTAACTTTCGCGTTGATTTCAGGTACATGCAGAAGATAAGGATCCTCCTGAGATGGGAGGCAGGGTGACATACAAGTTCGTGTCCACTCCTGGAGAAAAAGAAAGGTTCCATGTTGATCCGGAGTCTGGAAGAATCACAACGGCAGACGTTAGTATACAATCGTGATACTATTAAACAATAATATATTACAATTAATGCTGCTACCATTATTAATTAAATTACTATCGTCTCTTGTCTCTTACCGTTGCCAACGTGGCTTAAAATGTTTTTAACCACCTTTATTGCTTTGCTGAAATGACTAGTCTTTGGATTTCCTTCTTTTATTAAGGTTGTTTCGTTATTAATGATTTTAATGTACTACTTTTTGTTAAATGTGTTCAAGGGCTGAGGTAGGTCAACATTTTATCAGATAGTCATAAGTGTAAAAACTTTAAACAAAATAGTAAAACAATGTCACAGATTTTCGATCGAGATGAGCCATCCAGAGAAAAAGAAGCCTACATTACCGTTCGTGCCAGTGACAACGGACAGCCGCAGTTGGACGACGCATGCACTATCAAAATTATCATCGAAGACATCAATGATAACCAACCAGTATTCGACAAAGTTGTAAGTGTCACACCGTATTTTACGTTTTACTGCAATTTTCATGAGCACTTTCATTAATGTTTCAAAAATTGTCTCTTCACTACCTACCTTAAATTAATCATAGTAATTGCTACTGAAGTTCCACAATCCTAATATGTATTAGATTACCTTTAATTTAACGTTGAGTTAATGTTATCGTGCTAGTGATATTATCGATCTTAATCTAGTAATTTAATGTTACTTGAGAATCAAGCAAAGCAAATTCTAATACAAGCATTGTTGCTAGTTTATAGGTCTTGCACTGCAGGAATGGACAACAAAGTTTTAAATTTTCTGTCTCATGATTTCAACTGTGTGACTAACCATATATTCGTTCACTGTGGCATAGATTTTACTAACACTTGCGTGTTTTCCAAAGGTCTTCCGTGGAGAAGTCTGGAAGGTTTGTCCAAATGAACAGAAATCACTGAGAGAGAGTTCCGAGCACAAACTGTCATAATTGACACTTGATAACTTGTATACTTCCTCATTTGTTACCATCACTCATAGACTCTGTAACTTGAAACTATTAGCAAGTCTCGCTCTATTAACGTTTAGTATATGTCGTTTTGGTAACAAGTGACCCATTATACCGATCTGAATATTATCTTTTCTACTTGCATGTTGCTGCATGTCTGATTTAGGATCATAAGCCGCTCAAGGCGATTTTGGTAATAATTTTGTGTATAGTGTGTTAAATACACTTTCTTTGCACATTTGTAGTTGGTGTGTTTTCTTTAGCTAGGCTGCTCTTCCCCTTAGGCGCATTTTATCACACTGCACGATTATTATTATTTTGGATAAAATAAACTTTCTCTAAGCTTCGGGCATGCTTCGCGTAGAACATGTCTAAGTGAAAAGTTTTTACTTAACCGTACACTGTGTGAGTTCTTGCACAGTTTGAAAATAATTAAATTGTTCTTCAAACGTTTATAGTTGGAGAATCTTTTGTTAGACTTGAAATTGTTGGTAACTTGATTGAAAATATATCCAAAGCTTCGTTTGTTTTTAGTGAAGTTGCTTAAAACATTAATGTGATTTTTTTATATACAGTCATATTCGGAATCGGTGCCACAAGACTTGCCGAGCGGCCGTGAAGTGATGAGGATATCAGCAACTGATATAGATGACGGGAACAACTCGATAGTTCACTACAGCTTGGACACCAACTCTCCGGACCAAGCATACTTTTACATAGACCCCGACAATGGGGTCATATTTCTTAATAAAACAATTGACGTAAGTATACAACAGTTTTTAAAAAAAAAATAAACTATGGGTCATATGATTTTTTTTGTTCACGTTCTCCTGTGGACATGGCAAAGTTAAAGGTCTATAATCAATATTTTTTATTCAAGTCTACAATAGCGTGTGGGACGCCTGGTCAATTTTCGGCCCATTTAAATAAATCTTAAGTTTGCTGACTCAGGGGCTGTTTCACCACCTTATTGTCAAACTACTGGTTACGTAACCAATGAATAAACTAAGTACTGCACAAATCTGTCGGCCAGTTTTTTTTCAGTTTCACCACTCCGGTCCTGTGCAAACTAAGTACCACTTAACTAATCGTCGGTTTAACAAAAAGTCGGAATAGCAACGTCCCATTTCACGACCACGGGTTCCTGTTCGCATATTTTCGTTCAAAGAGTCGCTCATTATTAAAGCAAAATAAATCGTAAACTATGTAATTTTTAAACACATCTATTTTTTTGCATAAACAAATGTGTAACATTATAATTAATCCAAAAACGGTATTTATTTACGATACTTTGGTTAACAATAACAAAGAAAAATAAAATCACGTAAAACGAATCGAAAAGTGGCGCCAAACCCTTTGACAGATTATCTTTTTTTTTTAATGGCGATGTACAAGTTTAGGTAGAACAAACGATTGTTCCACTGAAAAAAGTCTGTAATTAAAAAATATTACGAATTTTTGGATTTATTTTTAAATACTAAAAGCGTACTTATATTTTTTATTCAAATCTTGATATTTAAATTCTCGTTTGCAATTTAGCATGACTTCTTTCTTTAAAAAATAAAAAATACTTTGATTTATTTTTCTGAAACCGGCTGAAGGGCTCTCCAACCATGGCCACAAAAAAATAAACTAATTAATTAAAAAGATATGTGACGGATAAAAATGCTAAATGCCACCTGATCTGATGGTCAAATTAAGAAATAGTTTGTCCGTCACTTAGCGCTAATCAAGACTGATGAAACAGAAATTTTTATTCCATGTGACAAATAAGGTTATGATCAAGCTAATCCGAACTTTAAAAAAAGTGGTGAAACAGCCCCTCTAATTTTATGTCCACAGGACAGACATTTTTTGTTTCTTACCGTGTGTATGATCCACCCCTATAGACATATTTTGTGAGCAAAATTTTTCATTTTTGAACTTAATCTTTATAAATAGATTAAATGCTTTGAGAGAGTAACGTCAACAATAACTCCTCAACACAATGACGTATTTATTATGTTAATGATATCGTAAATGATATTGATAATGTTTGTAAGAAAGATGTGTTCAATTATTTTTCGAACTTTGTAAAGATACATGCTCGCTTTATAAGTTAACTCGTTTTCATCGTAAACTACGATCTAAAATAAATATTTATTTCCAACATTGGCAATAATTCACAACTTGTCCCAACAGAAAGTGCCTGGCTACAAATTCAAGTTAAGCGCAATAGTGAAGGACATGGGCGATCCCCCGCAACAGAGTTCCATAACTCTGGATATACAAGTCGTGGAATCTAACAAGAAGAGCCCCTCTTTCATTGAAGTTCCAGACGGGCCGATAAGGCTGAAAGAAAATTACGCCGATTTCAATGCGCATATAGCTACAGTTAGAGCAGTGTGAGTAAAACTTTGGAAAATACTAGGTTCATGTCATATTCAATGAAAATGCGTTTGATAAACTTACAATATCGATGATATATTATAGACGGTTCCTTAACATACGCTAGGTACGTATCCATTCTTCGGTCGGTGACATATTGTCAGGGAACCGACTACATTGGTGAGTATTGTAAGTTAATTAAACATAAATTATAATTCCTATATCTTCAAACAGGTGTCTCTGATTGCTAACACTCACAATACAGTCAACTTGCTTCCCGCATAGCCACGATATTACATGCAAATGCAAGTATATCTCACTGGCTTTACCGTTTATAGGCGTCAGGTTCTCACTAATGGACTGATGTAAACCAGATGTCGTGCACTCTGCTTTGAATACAAACTGCTTAATTGTGTTGAGAAACTAACCAACCAACCTAAAACGACACAGTATACAGCCGTTATGAATATGTGTCCTCCATATTTCATCCCCGTTAATTATATTAGCTATCGCGGATCTGTCACTCCCTGTATGAATTATAACTAAGCAAGTTAGTGCTACATGAGAGGATAGTATTGTAAATTTATTATGTACTGTTTGTGAGGTTGATGTGAAAACCATCCATTTTTTTTAGTGTAAAGTAAGCGTTTCATTTTTAACTTTCGGATTCAAGTCATGATTTTTTTTTTAATTTGTTTAGAATTAACCTAATCGTCGTAATAAATATGATGTTTTCGTAAATGTCATAGAATCAGAAAAGAGGATATTGAAATAATTTGTATTTTCTCCTTACGCAGTTCCAACATACCAGAGGAGAAGAAGCTGCTCTTCGAGCTCGTCATGGGGCAAACAGAGCAAACAAATAAGTGGCATACGTTTGTATTAGAATCTGAAGCAGACTCAGCTTACATTAAGTTGGGAAATCATCTAGATTATGAAAAAATTACGGATTACACGCTTACAGTTCGCGTACAGAATAACTTTAACCTAGCCGCAGAAACCATAATCCAAATAGAAGTTGAAGATGTCAACGACAATATCCCTATATTCAGTGAAGTTAGATCAGGAGTTGTTTTAGAAAACGAACCACCAGGCACTCCAGTTATGCAAGTCCGAGCCTTTGATGCTGACGGTACTTCAGCAAACAATCAAGTGACATATGAACTAGGTGACGCCTCAGACCCATTTGCTATAGACAGTATAACTGGTAATATTACGACACTCAAAATGTTTGACCGAGAAGAAAGAAGTTTCTACAACATTAAAATTATAGCCACTGACAATTCGGAATCCGCGCTTATTCCTGGTAAACACAATTCTGGTCAGCAAGTGTTCAGGATAGAAATTGCCGACAAAAATGATAATCCTCCTCATTTCACTCAAGATACCTACGTTGCCGAGTCGATAGCAGAAAATGCTAATATTAATGTCCTAGTCACGCAAGTTACTGCTTTGGATAATGATACAGGTAAGTTTAATATTATACCTACACTTAGTTATTTATCCTTTTAATATCATTATCCGATATATGCAAAGTACTAACCATAAATATTTATTTACAGCCTCTATTGTCACCTACAGTATAGTGGCCGGAAACACATACGACGCATTCGTGATTAGAAACTTCACAGGCGAAATAAGAGTCAACAACGAACTAGATTACGAAAACATCACAAGCTACAGCTTGGATGTCCGAGCATTCGACGGTCTTTACGAAGACTATGCCAAAGTCATTATTAACATAGAGAATTTAAATGATAATCCGCCTGTTTTCTTAGCTAATTACACGAAAACCATTGAGGAAGAGAAATTGTACGAAGGATGTATGGTTAAGGTTAGTTTAATTTACTTACGGTGATAGATAGCATTACGATTAATTGCATGTTGATTCTTTAATTTCAACTATATTTCTTGAAATTGTAATGAGTATTGCCTTACAGGTTGAAGCATACGATCCTGATATCAAAGACCGCAACGCTCCTCAAAACATTGTCTACTCTCTAGTCAAGCACGAGCAGAAAGAATTCCTTCAAATCGACAACGATGGGTGCCTTCGCCTGACTAAGCCTTTAGACAGGGATCAGCCCACTGGCTTCACGACGTGGCAGATCTTAATCGTGGCTGCTGACCATGGTGGAAAATTGGGATCAGACAGCTTGAGGTCAACTACTGAAGTGATTTTGGAGCTAACTGACATCAACGATAATGCTCCGTTCCTTACTAACGTAAGTATTTTATTTTTAATGAAATCAATAAAGTACTAGGTACTGAAAGTCTACACTAAACAAGGTTTCAAGGTTAAGAGTAAATAAAAATCGAACACTTAAAAGTAAAAGGCGTCAAGAACGGTGTTTCAATATCGGGATAAATGAAACATCTCGTGATTTATAACGAGAATAAAGACGGAACTAATTGATCCATCAATATCGCGGTTCAATCCTCTTTTACCTCTTGCTCGCTAAGGAACATGAAAGTTCACCTTGTAAGACTCGTTCAGCCCGCTTTATAGACCATTTTAAAAGAATTGCTATCGATAAATTTCAATGGAGCCATCAGAGCTTAACCCTCTTCGCGGAAGGATTTTAGTGCGTGTACATCTAACCAGGTTTACGAGAGCTCTTTAAAAAATAATAGGTAATGAGCTATTCTTTAGCTTCGAAGTGGTACTACTCCTTTCAACTTGCCAAAGAATCCGCATTTGTTTATTCACAATTGGGAATCTTGCTTCGTCGGGTTTAGAGTTGCAATTTGTTTGCGCTGCTCCTTCGGTATTTAGGTCACGTTTGTTTGAACAGTCACTCAGAGGCTTACCTGTAGGTACTATAAGACAAAAGGGACAAAAACCCCGACCTTAAGTCATCGTACACCGTTCCCTTGCGCTCTCAAATTCTCGGGTTTCATGATTAAGAGCGATTGTTCGCGAGCCGCTTGTTGGGGGCTGTCAATTTTTTATGCAAATTTGCCCGTCGATTGGGATTTGGTTTCATGCTTTCGTAAGATCGACTTGAAGAGGATATTTTGGGCGCTTAACTTCGCATTGGGATAAGGGAGGAAAACAAAGAAGAGTACCGCTAGATGCTCCATTTTCCTTATTTTATTAGGGGAACCAGGGTGTTTACTAATTAAGGTAAAAAATCCGAGGTTATCATCGTGTGAACCAAAATTGAAGTAGGTAACTTTCGCAGTAGGTAACAAAGGTCAGTAAATCAATAATCCAAGGAACTAATATTTGGTGGTAGAGTGCGCATTTCCTATGTTTTCAAAGCGGATAAACTGGCTCTCCCAACTAAATGTCATAAATGCGTACTACGCGCGGGCGGCCTTTTGGATGTTTTGGTTCGCCGCTACTCTGCTTAAACTGAATAGCCGATTAAGACCGACGTTATCTGCTTCACGCGCTAACGAAGCCGAATCAATGTAGTTTTGGCAGTATCCCCGAATATCCAAATTTGGAGTTGAATTTTAACTAATACTCGTAAGAGTCATAGGTGTGTTTTGTCATTTGTGAATTAGTAACTTGCGCTGCTTTCGACGCATAAAATTGACAGCATATTTAGTTATCATATGATCAATAAGGATCTGAAAAGTTTGTATGAATAAAATATAACCTACCCGTATAGCATAAATGTGTAAAAAAACTAAAAAAAATCGCAACTCACGATTTAGGGTGGACGACGTCGTTATCCATTCATTAGGTTCACAAATTCATAGCATGAATAGGCATGTCCGAAGTCTAGTCTAGGTCGTTATCTGAAGCTGTCATCGAGGCATCCCATATTCACGTGACCTTTGAATTGGTATGGCATAATGTGTTTAGAATCTCGACTTTTAAAGTAACCTATTACAACTTCCGTGATATAAAATTGAGAGACCTTAATGTGCCTGTATATAGAGTCTAGTCCGTAGTAAAACCTTTGGGGATATAAGTCTGTATTTGTACAAAGTTATACCTCGTAAAGGGGCATTCATATTACTTTCTTGCTAATATGAAAAGCGGATAATACAGGCTTCTATAATGTGTGAGATACGATGTAAATTTCTAGACACGTTTTACGTCGTCTGTGTCTGTCTGTCCATCTTGAAAATCCCTTTGACGAGGGTAGGAAATCGAAAACATGGTGTTGACACACTATATTCCAATCGATGTTAAAATGTAGTATTGAAGTACGCGTTCTACGCAGCTTTATGTAGTTATCTATATAATTAAAAGATACACAGTGACACGCATATTAAGTAAAATTATTTAAAGGAAATATAATAAGTTGCTAAAGCACTGTTATAAATTTATTTCTTTTACTAAATGGATTTTAATTTATGAGACATGAGACTTATTGAAATAAACCATCATACAACAAGGTATTATGCCCAATTTACCGAGTTCGATGTGATAAGACTTCGTTTCAATCAACATTTACCGAATTCGCGGAACATTTCGTCGTCAAACGCGAAAATTGTCTAAAATTACCCCAACAACGAATGGAGATCGTCTATTTTATTCGTTATTACAATATCGGGGGGTTACAAATCATCGACGACACTGACGTGTTCTGCTTGGTGAAATTTAGGGGGCTATTCTGATGAGGCTTTCAATTTCCAATTATCGGAATTGGTTGTTGTCTCGAATGTCAACTAATTTCTTTGATATTTGTAAAATGCTTATCTGGATATTCTATGACGAACTTTTAAAAGTTCAAGTAATTTGTTGATCCTTCTCTTATTATGGATTTCACAAAAGGCTCAAGGCCCTTTAAAGGCTAATGTTGAGGCCTATGCTTGGAATACATAATCAAATTGAAGTTACGTAGTTCATCAAATTGCACAAGTTTATTGAATCAGGCGTTACTTTGCGGAGGTCCATATTAATGAACTAAAACAATTACTTTGCTCACCCGCGACCTTACAATAGTTACATTTATGCAAGAAATGTGTGTTCATGCAGTTCCTCCACCTCCACACTGTACGAACACACACAAATCACATAAACACAACCATCACCACCACCAAGCTACACTGACGCGTTTCGAACTCAACCAGAGCTCATCTTCAGAGTTACAGAGTTGAGTTCGAAACGCGTCAGTGTAGCTTGGTGGTGGTGATGGTTGTGTTTACGTGATTTGTGTGTGTTCGTACAGTGTGGAGGTGGAGGAACTGCATGAACACACATTTCTTGCATAAACGTAACTATTGTAAGGTCGCGGGTGAGCAAAGTAATTGTTTTAGTTCATTGCACGAGTTGTTGGTGGGCCCCATTGCTGGTAGAACTGATGACTGTTAGTGTTGAGTCGTTAAGGCTCCGGATTGGCGACCGCGTACCAAAAGGTGAAATGTCACGAAAGCCTTGCTACATGGAGAAGAAGCAATTGGCAGTTGGTGACACAAAGCCGATTGCTGTGAAGATCCTTATAAAAGGCTTACACATGTCCAGCAGTAGCTGCATTTGTGCTGACACGATGATTAAGTTGATGAGTGTATTTTGGTTATGTCGTGTTTGCTTGAATATCGCATGAAGAGACAAAACAAGGCGAAGAATACTGACCTATGTTTGCAATATCGTAAACGCAAGCCTATATTGTATATAAGAAAAAAAAATCGTTCTCGATTGACAAAACTCATTATTTAGTAGTAACATAAAACTACGATTAACTATCGGCGTGTATAAATAATGCTTTTCCAGAACTGTCATCGCGTCGTTTGAAACATTTAAACGATTCAAAGCCTTCGCAGAATATCACTTCGCGACAGTACACGTTTATTATTTATGGCATAGCCACCATCACAGAAACGTTTTCGGTTAAAACACGAATCGAGGCATATCGCGCGAGCACCGTATATCGTCGCCTGTCACCCGCGTGTGATATTGTAATTTCCATACAAAGTGCTAGTCTGTTTACTGGCACCGTTAAATTTTGACCGTAGTACGTACTATGTCGCAGTGCTATTAGCTTGGATTAACTTATATGACATGAGAGGAGACGTGCTCCCAACTACCCTCGCATGCGCTATGGAGATATCCTACTATTTAGTAATTACAGTGCGATTAGTAACCATATAAGTGGAGGGCTTCCGTACATTTTTGAATGATGAGTAAGTTTAATGTCGCTGGAATGTTGTTAGAAATGAAATGGGAAACACGCCTATTATTTTGAGCAAAACGTTAAAGTTATTACTTTGTTCCGTGAATATAATTTTGAGCTTGTTGCGTATATCCGTTAGATTTTCTCCAAGCTACACGCTTTTGCAAACTCCTGAAGAAATTCGTCAATGAAACTATTCATTTTTCTTCAGTAATAGTTTCACCTAGTCACCGTGTAAGCAATATAAGCTTAGGTAACTAATGGTAAAGTTGATTAAATTACAGATAATAAGATCAGGAACGATATTACATGTAAGGTCATATTATGATCTCGAGAGAACTATCCTACTCACGTAATAACAGCTTAAGGAAATTGCTGTATATTGTTATTTTAACTCCATATACCGCGGGGATATACAGCGGAACCAACGTTTTCTCTTAACTAATATCATGTTCGTGCATACAAGTAATTTAAATGATGTTTCACATTGTTTTAATTATACGTCGATTCTCTATTTATGCGAATCCCAATTCCCAATAAATGTCTAATTGCAAGGGATTTAAAGTTCTACATACAACAAGTGATCATCAGTAACAAACAAACAATATTTTAGGTACCTATAATTTAGCTTCGCTTCATCAAATAGCTTTAGATACCTGATTTCCCCCTCGAACATAATTTCCATTTTATCAGGAATCGCCTGGGACATACCCAGTTGTCACCTTTTTACGCCAACGCACCTATGTTTTCGATTTCTTATTTGGAACCATCTCCGATCCTGTGGGGGTATTTGGGAAGGGTAGCTTAATTTCCATTCCCGCTTGCTCTAAATGGAATACATTTAAATTGAACATGGAAATAAGTCCTGGCTGGATAAAGAAAAACGTGCGTGTTTTGTTCTTTACGTAAATGCCTAGTGGACCGAAGTCGAAACGTATGTACCCTAATGGCAATGAGAAATCTTGTTATGTTAGGTAGGTGACCATTTTGGTCTACCTGATTGCTTGCCGTGAGTTATTTCGCACTAAAAAATTTGTTATGTTAGTAGAACAATGCGTTACTTTTAACTGTAATTTAGATCTTGCAGTTATTAAGTAACCAGCTTTATAAAATCTGTTTATGTGCAAAACTTATACATCAGCACAGTCTTATTAGGGGAAAACTGGCGTCTCTTCCAGATATTTTAGTGACATGTTGGCCAGAATATTAGATTAAAATCACAGCTTACCCTCGCTAGAGCGGTCGTAAGGATAAAGATTTCCCTTAGAGACAATCACTCCACTGGCACCTAAATCACGTGGTTTGCGGACCCTACATAAATTCAACATTTTTAACTCGCCCGTCAACATTCATCAGATTTGTTGCTGGTTTCGTTTCTTTTTTTGCCACTGAAATTCGGAGGGATGAAAGAGATCGGTGATTTGATCGATTCGTTCCATTGATGAATGTATCGCGTATCGAAAAACGTATTACTGAAGTTTAAACAAACATTCGCTTTTAATGAAAATACCATCGACATTTTAGCTTTGTGCCTCAAACAATTACATGCACGTAGATACTCGTAATTGTTTATTAATAATCCCTTAGTATTGATATACTTCTTTGGGAAAATTTTTTGGGATTCAAGCTAGTAATAAGGCATTTGACACCATCAATCAATTGACATAATTTATTTATTGTCAAAATGCGATTCATTCATAGATTTCGTATGTGAATAATAAGATTAGTCTGCTATGTTATGGATTAACTTATTTGCCAACTTAGTTGACAAAGTATTTAGTTATTTCAAAGAAAAAAATAATCTGATTTTCAAGAAATTATTCAATGCCGTCAACTACCCCATTACTGTATTGTATTGTATGTGTATTTTTATCATAATATTTATAATAATCATTTTCCCACTTTCAGACTGAACCTGTTATTTGGTATGAAAACGAGCCCCCTGGGCAGGTGGTGGTTTTAACCGCAAAGGACTACGATTCAGCCGAAAACGGTCCCCCATTCACATTCGCCCTCAACGACTCCGCTTCATTTGATATTCGCTCCAAATTCCACATACAGGGTAAGTTTTGTTCATTGTAATAGTAGACAATATTGAGGCGCGAGGGCCGAGGTCAGCGAGCGAAGTGAAAACTTTATAGATTAGATATTTACCTACAAACAACAATAATAAAGACGGTATTGAAATCTATGCATTTGATAGCAGAAATCGCGTAGTCCGTATAAAGCCTGTGAGTGGTCCCGAAGAACTTTTAATAAACTTAACCGTCGATCAATATTTTTTTATTTCAAAACTAAACCACAAGCACTACAGCCAACTAAACTACTAAGAAAAAAATCAACATTAACTAAAGCAGATCCGCAGCTAATGAATTGCGAGAATTTTAAGAGAACTTCCTAAAATCGAGTTTCGATGAATTAGTCTAGTTAAAATGCAATAAATGGCACCCCCAGCCTAGCTCTAACTTTGTTTTCGAAGTGCCGATCCAATTTTAGTCGTTCCCCTATTCAGGAGGTTGGCGTGTTAATCAAGGAAACTGTCACTCGCGTCCGTGGAAAATGCCAGTGCTGCTGCCTAAAAAAATATTGTCCTATATTTGAATGGAACTTTTTGAAGTCGTGTAACTGTTCACTGATGGGCGGCGATGCATGCTTCCGTGACGAGGTTTTCGTGGTTGAAAAGTTTTGACTCGCAAAGTCGAGACGCGAAGTTCACTAATGAAACGTCTGGAACCGCATAAGTAATTTGACGAGTGATTTCTTCACTTGTTTTTGGGGCCGGAACTAAAGACTTTGGTGACATTACATAGAATAAATCAAATAATATCAAACTTTGATAATTATGTTGGTACTAACTGTTGCCCGCGACTCCGTCTGCGAAGGATTCGTTTATCGTTATCACGTGGCAACTATGTAATTTTTCGAAATAAACACTATCCTATGTCCTACCTCGGAAATCAAACTGTCTTCATACCAAACTTCATCTAAATTGGTTCGGCGGCTAAAACGATAGTCAGACAGATAGATAGAGTTTCTTTCGCATTTACATTACAAGTAGCAGTAAGGTAGATTTTTTTTACGATGTTCCCTGTGAAACTTGTAATGATAGCTCATTCCACTTCGAGCGGAGCCCTGATTCCGTTTAGACTCCGCTTAACAACGCAACGATATAAGTTCAGCTGAATGAAACACTTTCAAGCAGTTGATCGTCGTCAGTTAAACTCAGTCTGTACAGAGTCTGTTCTTGGAAGGTGGATATTAAAGTGAAGTCAAAAAGCCGATATATGTATATTTTTTTACGAAGATTGACATACTGTTACAGGGATGATTGTAAAATAATTTCTAGTTTGTCATTTTTTCAATCTTCTTCTTCCACGATACACAATTTTGGACCCAAAATGTTCATAAAATGACTATTTATTTTTCCTAAGAGTGCCTCGAGTACAATGAAAACTATTACAAGCGCGTGAATAACAACGTTTTTTTAGTGCATTAAGCTCTACGCCCTCTCTACTACAATGCTCTAATTATTATGATAATAGTTATTTGTGATACAAGGTTGGTAAGTATGGTTTTACAAATGAGTCTACGAGTGATAATCCCGAGCCGGCACGGCGAGGGTTTTCATCGTCACGAGTTTGTAAAACCTTGCCAACCGTGTATCATACGACGTTTTTTAATACATTTGTGAGAAAATAGGCAATTAATAACACAAAGTTGTAAAATAAAAACAAATTTGTCGAGATATTGGTGGCAAAAGATTATTTTGCGCGGTTTGCGCCTTACCTAAAATATCGGGCGGAGTTAATTCCATGTTATTGTCGACTTCATCACTTGAAGAACTCATTTTGTTTGGTTTTTGTATATATACTATAATTAACAACTCAAAACAACGCAAAGTTTTACAAAAATGGCGCGTCCGTAATGCGCATGCGTAAGTTTTGTTTTGAATTAGGTTAACTAAAATTATCAGGCAACGGTTCGACGCGTTCAGCCACTGCGATTTTTTCGAATAAATAAAAGGTGGAAATCATTAAAATCTGTGATAATTAAATTACAGTTTATAATAATTACAATCAATTTAGCAAATTCATTACTTAGTTTTGTATATTTATACATTTTTCTACGTATAAATCGATATTTTTTATTTTTGTCACTTAAAACTCTTTGCTTGTAAACTTTTAAAATGGAGAATTAAAAAAAACTGTAAAAAATCGCACTAGTGCGGTAAAATGAACTTACGAGCCATGTATACATCCTTTGAAAGTGAATTTTTCGAGCAAATGTATTGAAAAATAAATGTTGACACTGTCTCTAATCCCACAGGCAACATCCTATCGACGCTGGTATCGTTCGATAGGGAACAACGCAAAGAATACAGGATTCCTGTGGCCATCACGGATTCAGGGACACCGCGGATGACTGGGGTGTCCATCCTGCACGTTGTCATTGGAGACAAAAATGACAACCCGATGGCTCCAGGACATAGCAACATCTTTGTGTATAATTACAGGGTATGTATTCGCACGTTTGTTTTTCATTTTAACAGTCAATAATAAACTGAAAATATTTACCTATTTAATAGTACATTATGTAGGTAGTGAGGGAAAATTTCATCAACGTATATACATATGCCAGTAAGAAAAAAAAATTAAAATTTTAAATTTTAAACTGTTTATTTCAAATAATATCAAAAAAATAAATTACAATTATTAACTTCAAATCTTAAATTAGTGTTAAAGATTATTGGAAGAGTGATATTTAGTACTTCAAACAGTTTCATTATTTTTTTTGAAATATTGCGTGGTATAATTAGTAAAGTGCAAAAATATGTATCGATTTGACTCTCTCATAATTATGAACCGATACCTTCATTCGACGATACAAAAGCTATGGGACACATTTATAAGAAAGATGTATGTACCCATATTTTTACACTAAAACAAAAACGATCGTTGAATATGCGTTTATCTTTTACTAGAAATACCTCATAAACAATGGATGTGGAATCAACGCATACCTACATACGAAGGTGTAGAAATACAGCCAAAATGGATATCCTGCTAACATAGTTATTTCCATATATCGCGATTCGCACAGACATCCGAAGCCTACTACGGGAAATGAAGCTCCGAATACTCGGCAAAGATTCCCCGAAAGCTCTTGGGACGCTCATATTTTCTTACGTCACAAAGGATAGGCTTTTATACCATCACTTGCATTTCCCTGAGTTATTATTACTTCTGAAAATTCTGAAAAACGTAAAATTGACACTAGAAAAACGACGCAAAATGCAAACATAAGTAATCTAGTAGGTACCATGTCTTAGCTGGAGAAAAGCACCACATTCTACATTTAGCATTTTTCCTAGAGTTTAGTGGTCTTTAATCATATATGTATTATTAAAATTGAAATGTCATTTCAACCAGTACCTAGTCAAGGCCGCGTATCTTAGGAATACCATTAGATTATAATCTCATTTTTTTTAGTTTTATTTAACCATCCAGTACACTTGCATTCCAAAGCTATATTGTTAAGTACTTCACACAAACCAAATAGCCAGTACTGTTCACCCTACTATTCTTTGAATTAAAATTCAATCTTTTATTTATATCAATATCATCCATTTATATTATTTTAACAACGTAAAATCACCATCAACCATTATTACATCGTAGTGGAAATATGAATTGTAATTTTTAATTTTGTACTATTTCCTCCAATGCTGGCAGACGGAAATGTACTTCAGTGAAATATACAGCTGGCGGTACTATGTAAGTATATGTGTGTGAATAATTCTTTTTGCATATTTTCATTTGGGTATTTTTTAACTAATCCTCATTGTAATGTTAAAAGACTAGTGACGTTAGCATGCGTATGCATAGATTATTGATGGCAATAGGTAACGTGTTTAATGGAAAAATATAAAAAATATGAATGATGGTTTAGTATTTACGTATATAAATATAACGAACAACATTTAAATATAATGAAGCAAATTCCGGCTGCTTTTTATGTAGCCAGTGGGTTTGCGTGACGTGCAATTGTTCTAAAGAAAATTTGTCAACGATTTCAGTAGAGTTACGGTAATGCGACTAAATACATAAGTAGATATTTTTTATATAAACAACGCACATATTAAATAATTTGGATAGTGAATTAGCGAATTTATCCACGATTATGTTGTATATTGAACCCGATCAGACTTAATAAATAGGAATTTGAGAATATTTAATGGCTTTAGGCATGCTTATTTTGTTTTTTTTTTTCAGACTTAATTTGATTAGTTTTGGTTCCGTCGCTTAATTTTATTTTTATGTTGAAAATGTACTGGATGGTATAAATAAACTTTGTAATTTAATTTTGTTTAGCTTAAACATTTCGTTAGAAACTCAATGTTGTAATTAGATGACGAAGTTCCTTTCTTTGTGTTAATTTTGCGATGAATGTTTTTGGGTAAACGATTTTCGTGCCTTATTTTGTTGAAGTCACTTATTATTTTTAGTGTTGGCATATTTTGAGTTGTTTTGTACTACTTAATCTTTTGTTAGATGTTACGTGAATGTTTGGAAAACCGTACTTGCAAAGGTATTATTAATACTAATGTACAATTAAACATATCTATACTTTTTTAAAGTACTCAAAATTCCTAACACACATGTCGCGAGTCTTAGCTAAATGATAAAGACACGTGTAGAAGTAGAAGTATAACAGCCCGGCCACGGCTACGCGCGATTAGTGGCGCGGCGCGGCAAGCGTTTTCTCTGTTCATTGCGCGACCTACACTCTTGCCGCACAGTGGTCGCCTCGCAGTACACACAATGAATTGGCATTGATCACTTTTTTACAATGTGGTCTAATTCCAAAACCATTTCGAGGAATAGGTTTATTAAATCATTTTATAACATTGTAGTAAAAAAATATTAAATGATTGTGTGTATTTTTGCAAAATAATGTTTGACCTTTGTTTGACCTTTCTGTGGGCATTAACTTTGAAATTCTTTGCAACAAGAAAATAAAAGCCGTCCGTCTAGTTTCTCTATACTATTCTCTGTCACTTCGACGTGGCTATCATCTGTCAGTTTAAAGATACTATTTTGAAAAACATTCTTCGCGGCATGTAATTTATGAGAAGTTGTATCTCAAATTTTCAATAAATTATAAAAAAATATTGGAGTGATGAATTGCTGAAATATTCAAATTAGTTTCTTAAAATGCTCTATATTTTCGACAAAAAAAAAAAAAAAGGTTGGGTTAGAAAAAATGAACAATCCCAATTGTTAAAACGCTCGCCGCGCCCGGCGATCGCGCGAAGTCGGGCCGAACCGTAACAGTAGTGCAACCATTCCCCTGTAATGTTCGGCAGCATAAGTGTAATTGATACATTACAAATGACTCTAATTGCACTAGTTGATTTATTTAAATGAAGCCCACACTAATATCCCCGTTTCGTGATTATTAAAACGAATTATTGAACCGATCGTCAAGTGGGGCGTTAAGTAAAATTCAATTTCGGTTACATCATGCACCGGTGCGTTTATTTTAAATTAACCTATGTTTTAACTGCGTCACTTAATTTGAATGTATTTTTGATCTGCAGCGTTGCTATTGAATTGGAATGATAATCGGATTCGTTGAAAACAAATTTTTATAGCTTTTTATTTCAGTAGCCGATTACAATGAGTATACCTATTTACAAGCTTTTATTTAACTTGCAATGTATCTATTTAAGTATGTACGCGTCTAATCTTGGAAGTCGAATTTGACCCACTTCCAGTGGTCGGATTCACTTGAAATTTGGTATACTTATGAGTTGGATGACAATGCAAGTACAGTCAGCTAAAAAGCTTGCTTTAAAAATGAAATTTTTAGCAAAAACTTATTTAAAATACTTGTGAAAATAAATACCTATTAGAAATCCAGTTTTTTACCATACATGTTTTATGTTTAGTGATTGGTATAGGTATGAATTAAATTACAGTTGTAATCAGCTGTTGATTTACCGTCTTAAAGTAATTAAATACCTACTAAAACTTAAATTAAGGAATAGATGCTGATAGATGTTTTAATTAAGAAACATTTGACCAGAAAATTTGAATACCTAGAATACAACAGTATTTCATGAAACCCAACTCTTGAGAACTTGTTCAACTTTAGTGAGTTGCGGTTTAAATAAAGGCTTCTAAATTAAATCCAATTAACAGTAGAATACCTCGGCAAGTTTTCAGCTCCGTTTCATGAAGTCATTATTCGCTACGTATGAAATACGATAACGCCCCCTCAACACGAACGAGACTTAACGCTCTCTGCCCACCAACAGCTTTACGATTTTCATTTTAGAAGGTTTTTGCGAATTAACCGGTTTACTAGCAAAAGTTACAACCACCCGTGTTATGTCACTTTACGACAGTTTTAGTATCGCGACTTTATTGTAAGCTTTACCTATTAAAATCCCGAAATCGCCTAATATTTGCAATTAGATAAATTAATCGGTCGATATTGGCCATGAAAGTTAACGATTATATCCGTGTTTTATAATAATATATGGCTATTAAAATGTTAATTTGGTGCCTTAATGAAAGTGGGTTTAGTACGGTGCGTGAGTATAAACAGGGATTACGTTGGGAAGGCACTTTTTACTGCCTTGCCCTGATTCCTCTGAGTTGCCGCAAACGTGTACCGAGAATTTGGATGCGGTATTCTATTGTTCATGGAACTAAATCACAATTGTACAGTTGAGGTCAAAGACATCTGTACACTTTAGTTCCTTTTAGCTGTATACCTTCTGATAATTTTGTACAAAAGTTTTATACAGGGATAAGGTAGTAAGTGTAGCAGTAGTATAGCAGTTATTAATCAATCAATATCACTAAGCCTTTAATCAAAAATCTATGTCGCCCTTTGTATTCAAGTTAACTTCAAATGTATTCACATAACCAAAAAAATCACGCTGAACAGCATTACTGTGTAAAACTGAACGATAGAATCAAGTACTTATAATTTCTTATTTCAAAACTTTTTCTCCTATATTTATTAAAATAATATCTAATATTAGCTGTTGCTTGTAACTTCGTCTGCACTCCGTGTTACACTCTGATAATATACAGTGGTGGTCATACAATTAAGAACGATTTGAAGTTTCCGATTTTTTTTTATCTAAATCATGTCATATGTCTAGTTGTGTTCCTTCTTAGAAGTAACAAGTTATGTTATAAAATAGCCACATGGATAGAGCAAACGGGATTAAGAATAATAGTGTATAATTGCTAACATTATTTTTTACAAATTTTATTTGTTCTCTATACTAATAAATTCAAATAGTAATGAAGCTGGACAAATAATTAAGAACGATTTATTAAACTGCTCGAGAGTTGTTTTATATGAAACTTAGATTAAATAAATCATATTAATGTGAAGTTGGTATAGAAAAAAAAAGCAATTTAATACATTTGAATTAAAATTAATAGTTAGTAGCATGTCCACGGCTTTTAATTACGGCTTTACACCGGCGAGGCATTGAATCTATCAATTTTTGACATTTCGCAAGAGAAATAGAGTTCCATTCTTCTAAGAAAACGTCGTACAGCTCTCTCAAATTGCCACACTGTCGATATGAAACCTTTTTCTTGACTTCGCACCAAAGATGCTCTATTGGGTTAAGATCTGGGCTGTTGGCTGGCCAATCTAAGACAGAAACTGATTGTGATGTGAGGAATTCCTTAACGGTGCGTGCAGTATGCTTTGGATCATTGTCGTGCTGGAATGTCCAAATAACCGGAAGCACGTCTTCGGCATATGGTAACATTGTTTCTTGCAGTATATTTTTGTATTGGAATTGATCCATGTTTCCTTCTATCAGCCTAACAGGTCCAACGCCATGTCCAGAAAAGCACCCCCAAATTTTCACATTTCCCCCGCCATGCTTTAATGTCACTTTTGTGTACTTTGGGTCGAATGCTTTATTCGGAGGGCGTCGTACATATCGTTTTCCATCAGAACATACCCTATTTATTTTTGTCTCGTCAGAAAAAATAACGTTTTTCCACTGTCTGACTGTCCAGTTTTCATACCTTCTTGCAAATGCAAGTCGGGCTTGCCTGTGACATCGTTTCAACATAGGCACCTTCCTTGCTATCCTTCCGTTCAACTTATTTTCTACCAAACGCCTTCGAATAGTGCGTGCAGAGATTGCTGAAGGGTTTTTTTCGCCAAAATATTCTTTTCTCAACTCATTAGACCCTTTAAAAGGATTTTGTTTTGCCAAACGAACGATATTTCGATCATCTCGACGAGATGACTTTCTCTGTCTAGGTCCACGTGGAACGTTTGAAGTAGTTTGATACGTGGAAAAATGCTTTACGGCATGGAAAACCATTGTTTTTGAACATTGCAGATAGTCGGCTATCTTTTTATACGACCAATTCTTCTCGCGAAGTTTTATTATTACTTCTCTTGTAGATTTATCACAACTTTTATTTTTCCCCATTGTTTTTATACGAAGTAATCACTTTTAAGACTTTAACAGCACGAAATGGCGCCAAAATTATACGAATAATAATCTACAACCACAGAGCCACACAGTGTTCTCTATTTAAATTTGAAAAAATAATAAACTATTCAGCGTTCTTAATTACGTGACCAGCCAGTAAGTACTAATACTAGGTTCAGATCGAATGTATTAAGTTTCTCTATTAATTTTTTAACCAACTATGTTGCATAAATGAATGTACCGGTAGTACGGAAAAGTTTTGCAATACCGAGAGAAATAAAAAAAATACGGGCAATTAGTTATACTTGTTACTTTGAAAAAATCATCTCAATAAATAATCGTTCTTAATTATATGGCCACAACTGTAGCTTTCTACAGATGAAATATTTTTTTAAATCGTTGAGTATGTTTGAGTGTATCACTCAAACAAATCTTTTCAATTAACAATATAAATTTAGAAGTAGGTACCGACTTCGAAACTAATATCATATTTTAAAGCAGTTCTGAGCTTAAAGCTCGCATCTAAGCTCAAATTGAAACGTCGGAGCATTGGGTACAATACCGCACGTTCTAATTCGTTGCCGGAGCTGCTTCAACTGTTCTTAATGAACCGGCGACTCAGCCGCAAATAGGTAGGTACGCGTGCCGCGTTTGCTGTGTCGAAATTATTTAGTTCAGTAGCTGGTATCTGAATATACAGGAGTATTTCAGTAGATGGTTCGCTTAGTTTACTGAACAACCTTGTAAAGTTTTTTCGTCGAAGTTTTGATTTAAGATGAAGTCAACCTCTGACGCTGTTACACTTTGAACTTCGCCCAATGTATCAGCATTTGTCATCCACGATAAAAAAAATTTGAAAAATATATTTACAAAGGTATGCAATGAAACTAACCCAACCATTTGCTAAAATATTCGGGATTCGTATTAAGGCACAGCGTAAGTATAAAGATCATGGGACAGTTCACACCAATTGACTTCATTCCAAAGAAAAGCATGTGCGATGGGTGTTTACTGACAAGTAAAAATAAGTGTTCACTTGGTGTAGATCTCTCCTAGTGTAGAAAATTACGTACCTACTTATTATACGGGGATGATAACATATCCGATAATAACATTCATATCCATCATAATGTACATAGTGAATGCCAGACGCTATGTACATTATGATGGATATGAATGTTAAGTTGAAACTCTAGCCTCTCATTCCTGGTTACTAAGCCCAGTCATCATTTGGTTCTTTACGTCATTTAAAGGACAGACATTTTATCTCTTTGTGAGCCTTTATCAAGGTATACCTAATAACCTTTTAACCCGTTGTTGGTAGCTTAAACCTTAGTTGCATGGATGCTCGCAGAACGATGGGCATGTAATAAATAAGGAAAGTTTACATCCTGTCCATGAAATTTTTACATAGTCAAAAAGAAAAATAGTCATTCGTCTTGAGTTACGACCTTGTTGATTTTATAGTGCAGTTGGCACACCTACTCTTTTTATTTACTAAGCCTAACTAAATCCCGGATCAAATGTATTATCCAGTTTTTTCAATTCAGTATGTGACAGAAGCAATCTCCTTTAGTCTGAAAGTGGTCCACACGCGGACCATAATTATGAACTAGTGGAGAAAACCAATAAGTAGGTTTTAATGAAAATTCTGTAAGGGAAAATACGCGGAAGGAACATTGAGCAATCTTCTTTTACCATGTAATAATAATCCAGCTATAAACTGGATTTTGCATATCCGTTCGTTTTAGTGACTAGCGGCAAGTACTATCCCAATTTCCAGCGAACCTTCACTCCTTTGGCCCGTATTCGTTTTAACGACAGGCTTACGCCGCGTTACTCTAAACCCTGCATTATAATGTGTCCAAAAGTTCCAGCGGGCAAACTTTTCTATCCACGAGATTGGGCAAGCGGCCCCAGATTAATTGGATGCCATGTTCAAAGTTTTTGTGGTGGCAAAAGGTTTTGATGTGCTTATGAATCGTACTTTAAAGTGGTGTTGGAATGTTGCATTCACACTTTTGGGGAATGAGATAGGCGTATTAAAACTTATTGGGTACGACTTTTAAGTGTTGATATTAAACGAGTCTACGGGGCGTCGGTGTAATTTTAAGCAACGAAATGTCGGAATTCGATTTCGTAACAATATACACGTTAAAACACCAAACAAACAATTCCAAAACATTTTGTGATACATTGGGCTAGTAAAATTATTGTTATTATTTGTTTTTCTTTTAGGTTGTTTTCATAACAGCACCGCAAACACACTTCCAGTTGGAAAGTCCAATGCCAGCACAAAGGCTTTGTCTTTCTCTATCGACACTCGTAGCTATGGTTAAAACGCAGCCAGTAACTGGTCACTACAAAGGATAGTATCAGAACCAGGTTTTGTTTTGATATCAGGAAAATTCAGCAAATCTAAAATCACGTACAAATTAAATCAAACCTTTTTTGCTCAGTGTGAAAATTTTTCACTGACGATATTTTGATAAAAGTAAATACTGCTGCTGCTAGCATTTTGTTTGATGTTGACTTGAGGTATAAATAGTCTCAAGAAGAATGACCGTTTTCTTCAAAGCACTCACTTCACGAACATACTTTCTTCTCTTACAAGCTAACGTGTTTTACCATTTTTTTCCTCAGGGCGAAGCTCCAGACACCGAAATTGGGCGAGTCTATGTTTTAGACCCTGATGACTGGGACCTCCCAGACAAGCGATTTATGTGGCTGCCCTCATATGAACAACGCAGCCCTTACTTCGACGTGCATAGCAACACTGGCATGATCACTATGAAGACCGGCACACCAAACGGCACTTATATGTTGAGGTTTAATGTGAGTAGCCATCTTGCATTTTTAGGGCCTGTTTTATCATTCATTGTTAAGTTCCCCATATTTTGTACAGATCTATGTTGTTCGGTTTAACAGAGGCGGCATTACATGCATCTGTCTTATGAAATAAAAAGAACAAATCAAAAAGTGGCGAAACAGTCCCATAAACTTTTAGTACCTAATTAAAACTCATTTACCCCTAAAAATTGGAATAGATGCATCTTCCGCGTTACATTGTATATAAACATGTTCAATCAGCAGCAAAACTAGGTAAACAATTGAACAGCTGTAAAAATCCACATTATCTTATTAAATTATATTCATTGACAGTAAAGTTGAGTGTAAGTGTATAATTTTGAGCACTACAAATGTTCATCTACATCTGCTGCCGACTATAAACAAGGAGTGCCAATGTTTATGGTCAACATATCTACAAGTTGTACAAATTATTATCGCATTACATTAAGACATGTGAATTGAATCTGTATTCAGGTAAATTTTAGTTTAAAACATGAGTATAGTTCTGTTTAATAGGTACAATTAGGACTATAAAACAATAAGTTTATAACTAAATAAATATCTATGATACTAAATTAAACGTATGTAAAAGATGCAGTACTAAACATAGTTTTATTTCACCGTAAAATGATTACGGAATCCGAACATATTTTCTGAGAAAGTCTCAAGATGTTCAAGTATAAATTCATAAATTACTGGAGCGAAGCAAGAATAAATTATTTAGGGAAGTTCTAAAGTCTCTCATACTCCTTACGGATGTTATTTCAGTTATGTATTATAAAAAATCTGTTCTTCACGAAATACAAATTCTATCTAAAAAAATGCTACATTGTAAAATGTCACACGGAAAGGTGGGAACTGGGTCCGATTCCAGCCCTTATTTTTCTGGATATTTTCAACGTGTCCTAGATTCAATATAATTTAGAAAAAAAAACTTTAACTGGAAAAGCAAAAAACCGGCCAAGATCATGTCGGACCATGCTCAATGTAGGGTTCCGTATCCGTTTCTTTTGTATTTTTGTAAAATATTTTTTGGGCATGGTAAAATATGTATGCTTAGTATAAATATACATGTTTATGTTCGCCGAAAATTCTTTCTACGTCTAAATTCTTTCTTTCGATTCTTTTACATTGTGGACGGCCCCACTAGAAATAATAATTATTATTTAACTACGAAAATAAGTAGCGGCTAGATATAAGACCTATACTCCAAATTTCAACAGTATACTATAGGTAACGCCACCAGAGTTGAGGCCACGCACCCCCCCAACTCTCAACCCCAACTCTGGTGGCGTTACCTATACATATTGTTGTTTTTATCTAAAACGTCTATGATGTCTATGACATACGAACAGACTGACGGACGTGAAGAAATTTTAAGGCTTCCATTTTTGCAATGGAACCCTAAAAAGAACAATAAACCCGTTTTCTTTTATTTTGGATTGTTTTACTTAGTATGCAGTCCCTTCTGACGCATTGCAGTTTAACGCAGTCGCGATCTGTAAGGTTCAAAGTTTTCATCCTAGTTCCCGAACAACCCGAACAAGAACATGTTCCAATTCAAATAAATCTTTCAGCTGTTCTCAACACGAAACTACAAGATTTTTAGAGATTTTTGCTCGTCGCAATCGTCGTGAAAATTGAAATTCGACGTGAACATTCCAAAGTAAACTATGCAAAATTTTTGTGGTGTTTAAAAAAACTATATTTATCGAGAATGTAGGATCCAGTCTGGTGGCATAAACTTTTTACGCATAATTCATCATTTCGTGTAACTCTTTTTTTCTCAGAAACCATTAATTATTCAGGTATTTTCAAATGGCTATCTTGTAGGACTATATAAGTTAGATTAGGTTTATTTTACAACAATTCTCAATAGTTAATCTGGTGCTTGTTAGTATCTGGGGGAAAGGAGAGTTATGCGTAAAAATTATCTGATTCAACAGTAAACCCGAGAATGCCAATATTTTTTCTAAGAAAGTAACCTAGATGACTTTTTATGCAAAAAAATAATTATTACCATTCTTATAAACCAGGTTACTGAAGAAAACGAGCCGATCGTGCCGTTCCACTGGGTTGAGGCGACTGTGAACGTGACCATCAAAGAGATCCCAGAGGAGGCAGTGGACAAATCCGGCTCCATACGCTTCGTGAATGTCACCGCCGAAGAGTTTATCGTTGATGAGGGTGATGTGAGTACATTTGTTGTTGATGGGATTTGGAAAAATCCAGATAACGTTAAATCAATGTGATAGAGCATAAGTTTTTTGTATGTCCGTTCGAAGTTTTAATTAATAATAACATGAAAGTCCTTTAAATATAATTCCAATGCCCTTTCATCCTGAGAGGCGGCCCGTGCCCTGCAGTGGGACGTATATAAGCTGGGATGATGATAATTACAATGGCAAATTATTGTCGAAAAAGTGATGACCCTAGAAGTGTTGTCGCTTTCATCATTTGTATAATACTATACGAGTTAATGAACCAAGGTGCATAAGTGATCAGCTACTTTTTACGATGACTATGATTGCTAACATATATAAATACATAAGATGTGTACGTAGGCAAGCGGATTAGCTCGTTGAAATGGTAATGGGTAGGCCATATAGCACGCAAAACTGATCACTGTTTGGGGCCGAAAAGTTCTCGAATGGAGCCCACGGACTGGCAACTGCAGCGTGGGACGAGATAGACTGATGATATGGTAAAGGCCGCAGGTTCAAAGTGGATGCAAGCCGTTTCCAACCGTAATAATTGGGTATCAATGAGGGAGGCCTATGTCCAGCAGTGGAGGTCTTACCACTGAAATGATGATGACTTCTACCGGGGTAACATTTTCCATAATTTATTCCGTGTGGTTTAGGGTTACCGTATAGTTAGGCTATAACAAATGCGCCGCGAATGTGGAACCAACTGGGACACATTCCAATTGAAAACAAATGACTGTGGAATTGCTGCATGAAACTTTCTTTTGGCGCTTGGCCACAAAATTCTTTTGAACTTATGGGGTATTTTTCGCAATGTACCATTATAGCGGTACGAATAGAATCAACGTTCATGAAATAGTGCCGGCGAATTGCTATCGAGTAAAATTCAATAGTCAAATAGAACGTTTAGAAATTTGTCAAATTGTTACGAAAAATAACAACGACGCGGAAACTCGGTCCAAAACATTTCCCGTAGTAAATATTGGCGAGAAAATCTGAATATTTAAATTTCCATAGGCGCGGTAAGTGCTTGTTATTCAGTTGTTTTGTTTATTTGTATTATGTAAGTCGGAATAAAAACTATGAACTTTTACGTAATTATGTCGAAGTCTTAACGGAGAGTACAACAATAAAAAGTAAAAGTGAAATGTCCTCGTCCTAACATAATATGTTTAACTTGAAATGCATGGATATGGGAAGCTCCTTTATTATTTTTATTTACTATCTGATTCTAGAGCAATGCGGTTTAGGTTTTTTTGATATTCGCATATTCTTGTGTGCTCAACCATTCGACGCAACCACTGCCAATCGCTTCGATATTCGCTTTCGCTTCATTCGATTTTCACTCGATATTGAAGTGCCAAACGGGATATCTAACGTTTGTAGAAGACGCGCAAAAAGGATTCTCCCTATTTTTAGCATAAGGACAGTAATATCTCACCATGATCGAAGAATTCAATTTGCTATATGGCTTCTGACAATGTTGGCTGACGGAAAAATGCGGGCATGCCGAAACGTCCGAGGCCCTTTTTTCCAATCTAAGTTATTTACTAGTACATAGTTTTACCCGAGTCTGTAAACATGATGCGGTCAATATTATCCTCATCCAGGCCTATATTCGTCCCACTGGTGGGCACGAGCCTCCACTCAAAATCAATATTATGCCTTGTATCTCTTTAGTTCCGTACCGCTGGAAGCAGTAGGTATAATATAGAACTTAATTAACCTTTTCAACGCCACGCCTCGACAAAACGTAAACCTGCTTTGAACCTTATGTCATTTGTGTCAAGATCACATTGATTCTGTACTTTGTGACACCTATATGTATCGTTGGCGTTAAAAGGGTTAAATGATGACATACGAGTTCTTATCGAAAAACGGCGAAATTAGAAGCTTTCTAAATCGACGAGCATACATGAATAATGGTATGAATGTTTAAGCTAGGGAAGCCCCTCTTTTAACAACGAATTATGTACCTTGGGCTCTTACTTGTCCTATCCCGAAAGGAAACAGGTGTCAGCTTATATGCATTTAGAAAATAACTTAAGAATTAATACATTAAACTGTTATCAAGTGACAATACTATGAAGAGAATTGTATATGAACTTGCTCTGTTGCCCAAAAAAACGGTTGGGACTGTAGCTTAATGTAAATGTGTTGCTGTGTGTGAAACTGTTTGTTAATGCTATCTTATTTCTACAGGGTACGAGTAAAAAGGATAAATTGCACCAACGCCTAGCTAAACTCTACAACACATCATTAGACAACGTTGACGTGTTCACCGTATTCAACAAACCAACTGTCAAAGATGCTTTCTTAGATGTACGGTTCTCAGCACATGGTTCGCCGTACTACCCGCCGGAAAAACTAGACAGTATGGTCACCACTATACAAGATGAAGTGAGTAACGTTTGGACACCCTACCAATAATTACAGCGCTATATTTAGACATAATAATTACAGAGCATAGAGGGAATATTGCTAGACTTACTCGGAGGTTACATTTCCTTCGCGAATCAGAGAAAATTCGAATTCATTTTCTTATACGACAGAAACATCTAGAAGCGTATAAATGTAACACGTATGTTTTATTGTTGTTAATTATATTAACTTCTGAGTGGTCCCTTAGATTCATCAAGTAAATTAAATAATTAGCTTTGAAAATATTGCATAATTATAAACAATTTATGGCTCAGCTGGGACCAAGTCCCCTTAAAAACAATCTTAATCACAAAGTGACATGAAAAACATCTGCTACGAGGAAAAAAGCCTTAATCTAATATTCAGCTATATTGCGGTTTTGTTTGTTAAGAAATAATGATTCAATCTTAGAAGCTATGAAAAATTATATCAATAATTTGTACCATTAGTTCTTACTTCATGTTCACGGGCAGATTCTTAGACAGTAACAACGCTTTTTAATAATTAAGGCTCATTGAAATTACATTGATTGGTTCGTTACTATCTTATTATAATGTGTTATTTAAGCCAACATAAGAATAATAATATTGATCTAAGATGTGACCTCCATCGTTTGCTTCCTTAAATAAAAACAAAGATATGAAACTCTAGTTGATCTTACGGTATGCCTGCTAGCATACTGCGCGTAAATCAAATAAGGATACAAAAGCCTTCGCTTATGGGAAGGTACTAAAATAGAATTTGAGGCTCCCAACATTCACGCTTACGCCAAAGGTACACGTGCAGATATTAAGATAAATCATACTGTATTTTCGACGTGAAGCTAACTCTATTTCTCTTTTCATTGTTAGTATACTTCAGTGTTCTATTTTAATGTTTATATTGTAATAGTTTTAATGAGAAATGTTATCTTTAGTGGAAATAGTGGACGATACAGAATGCCCTTTTTCGTTTACGTTTTTCTATACTATGTAACTGTTGCCCGCGACTACGTTTGCGAGGAGTTTGTTAATCGTTATCCCGAGGGAACTGTGCAATTTCCGGGATACAAGATTGCGTTAATCCAGGTAATAAAGTATCAGCGTGCCAAATTTCATCCAGACTAGCTGAACTGTTTTTGCATGATGGAATAACAAACATGCAAATATCCAAACTTTCGGATTTATAATAAGTATAAGTAGGATTAAATATAGCACTAAGCGAGTTTCAGTTGAGTGCATTTGTTAGGGTATATGATATATCGTATCTGAGTGGAAGAAAATTTAAGTGGCATTTGTGTTAATGAATAATGACCTAATTCGAGAGCGATTGGTATTGCAATTTTAGCGTTTGTGATAGCGCTCCTACTTTTAAATGTGGTATGTCACACGCAGGCTTATCATGTGTTAGAATTTAGTTAAAGAACTAAAACAATTACTTTGCTCACCCGCGACCTTAACCTTTTTAGTTCATTAATATGGACGTCCGCAAAGTAACGCCTGATTCAATAGAATTTAGTTGATTAACGACAATCAACAATACAGACAAGTTGCAGTAAATAAGTTTCTTCGTGTGTATTACTAACAGTACGAGTATGCAAGATGTCTCAAAATTATTCCAGAATATTTCATCAGGTGGTTACTGTGTGTGACTGAACACAGCTGTAAATGTTTTTCAAGATATTTTTTTGACGGCCGGATAGCCTAGTGGTTAGAGAACCGGATTGTGAAGCTTGAGTTCCCGGGCTCGATTCCCGATCGTGGCAGATATTTGTATGAAAAATACGAATGTTTGTGGTAGAGTCTTGGATGTTTCATTTGTATTTAAGTATATATTTTTCTATATAAGTATGTTTATCCGTTGTCTAATGCAAGCTTTGCTTAGTTTGGGACTATGTCAATTAGTGTCAATCGTCCCATGATTTGTTTATATATATTCATTACTTCGGTCGATGGCCAAAGTATAGGGACTACGTTTACGCCCTTTAGGGCGTGACTACATTCTGAATCAAAATTTTACATGAGTGTTAATTAAAACTAATTCTAATGGCTCGGCCACGTCTTCACGCGACCGGCGGCTGCGGTGAGCGTTTTATCCGTTCATTGCGCGGCCGAGACGCTCGTCGCACAGTGATTATCTGGCGGCACACGCAGTGAACTGATAAATCGCTCTGGCTCAAAATCTGAAAAATGGCCGGGCTGTTACCCTAACTAACCTGATGATTTATTCCGGATAAATTTTGCGACTTTTTGTGTAACCTAAATCTTTTTTGCAGCTCGAGAAGGAACTCAACGCCCACATCTACATGATTCACATCGACGAATGTATGATCGAAAAGGTGGACTGTGAGGACTCGTGCCGCAACGTACTTATCAAGAACAACGTACCTCTGTCCGTGTACACTAACACCAGCAGCTTCGTGGGAGTCTCGGCTAGAATAGAACCGGAGTGTACGTGTGAGGTGGAGAGTAGACTTGTCTGCTTGAATGGAGGTAAGACCAAAAGAATATAGACTAGTACCCCGAAGGTTTTACCCGAGAGGAAAACTAAAAAAGGCTGACTCCCTATCCCGCGGAAAATACCCAAAACTTCTGTAGTGCGACTCTATGATCCTCAAGGAAAAAAAGGAGGAGGTTCTCAATTCGGTTGTATGTTCTTTTTTTTTTTTTTTTTAACGTGTGTTACCTCAGAACTCCGTCATTTATGAACCGATTTGGAAAATTTTTTCGTTGTTTGAAAGCACATGCTTCAAGGTTGGTCCCGTTGTTACCAAAATCCAGTTCTGATGATGGGATCCATGAGGAATTGAAGAAACTCCTCAAAAATTCAAGAGAAACGTATAGCGATTTTAGTATTTTCGGTGACAAGTCGAGCATTTGCATTCAGAGAGTATCATGGAACTCTGTAATAAAACGACATAACCCTGTCGAGTTTTAAAAATAAAATTTTCAACATAAACTTATTTCGAAGTCAAACTGATGATTTTATCCTACGCATCTATTTTATACAGAAACAACTAAAAAGCAAAAAATAAAAAATTTTAAATAAAAAATAAAACCTCCTTCAAAAAACATCCAAAAAACTATGAAATAATAATTGAACCGAACCGACCACAATAAGCATGAAAATATCTTTCTTCTAATCTGTTTTAAGTCGGTGCCTCAGCACGAGCCAGCAGGAGTGTAGAAGCCCTATAGATAGTAGGTATGTAGGTAAGTTAGATTACTAGGTCCACTCCTGCTGACTCGAGCTGAGGCACCGACTTCAAACAGATTAGAAGAAAGATATTTTCATGCTTATTGTGGTCGGTTCGGTTCAATTATTATTTCATAGTTTTTTGGATGTTTTTTGAAGGAGGTTTTATTTTTTATTTATATAGAAATAGACTCGACTAAACGAAGCAATCCTTAGTTGCCTTCATTAGAAAACAAATTCTTAAAAATAAGTGTTTTTTCTCTTAACTCAGAAATAAAGTAAAGAGCACTCATAGCTTTTAGTCGTCTTCACTTTAGTCGTCAAAATATTTTATAATGCATACTGTCTTGTACAATTAAATGCTATCTAAATTTAGGGAAAGACGGCTCCATTACTTTTTGATGACTCTGCCTACGATGAGGTTGATTAGACAGACACGACATATAAACTTTGACGTTTTACTTTCCCAATATCCACGTACAGTCGACCCATTTTATTCTTGACCCCCAAAGTTCCCCAGTAAGTGTCATTATAATTTTGATTGTTAGGCAATACGATGGGGTATGTATTACAATACCGAAGTACGAAAGACCGGATGTATTAAAACATCGAATGGGTCAAAAGACCGACACGATTTTTTTCTGAAACTGTTAACTTTTTAAGATTGTTATAAAACAAACCTAACCTAACCTAATGGGTGCTGTATGATGCCGTTTCAATAAATTCTGAAAAGTTTACGGTTTCAGAAAAAAATCGTGTCGGTTTTTTGACCCATTCGATGTTTTAATACATTCGGTCTTTCGTACATCGGTATTGTAATACATAGGTAACCATACGATGTCACTATGACATTTTCTGTGAAGGAGTTCCTCAGTGCATCCACGATTCAGTTCGTTTGATAGTATCAGAATTAGCTTACTCCTAGAAATACTTACTCGATGTGTGTAACAAAGAGCTCGAATAATCAATTAACTCGATCGATTCCGTCCACCCTTTTGTCTCCAAACAAAATTCACCGATCATCAAGCTCGAACCGTCAAATCGACGCGCATCGTATTTTACAAGCGTTGTGGGGATACAAGGCTGAGTGCACTTCGCGAACCAATATCGTGAACGTCAATAGTGAAGTGTTACTGCACACAAACTCGCTAACAGCCCGGATTGCGGCGCCTTTAGCCGTGGATGTGCCAGGCGGGAAAGAGCAGGCGATAATAAGTCAACTACGTATTGGTTTTTGTTTCACTAAACCAGATATTGACACCACAGATCAGGACAGAAGTTTACAAATGTTGTTTTTACAATATCATCATCCTCAGCCTATTTATATTCCACTGCAGGGCACAGTCCTCAGAATGAGAGGATTTGGACCGTAGTTCCTATCGTTCCTTGCGGATTGAGAACTTCACACACACCATTTAATTTCTTCTCAAGGTTTCCTTACGATGCAAGTTTTGATTCATCGAAAATTGATGGTAAATTTCAAATGTAATTTAAAGTGTAAATTCCGAAAAACTCAGAGGTACGAGCCCGGGCTCGAACCCACGACCCTGTGCTTGAGGGGCCACAGGTCAAACCACAAGGCCAAAACGGCTGTATTATCAAACTGCAATCAGAATGGGACTGTCAGAACTGTCATTTCATACATATTTTGACGTAAGCATATAGAATTACTGTCAACTCCAATCCCTTTCTAATCGCGGGCGAATAATACAATATGTTGGTACTTAAAAGCTAAAGTTATATTTAAAAATAACTATTTTAGGAGTTAGGATACCGGCTTACCACCAACCGGCTAGTAGATGAATACTTATATGTATGTAGAAGCTTTATTAAATAATCTGAAGCAGTGCTAAGTTTACACATCAAATAAACTTTCAAAGCTTACGAAACTAGCCTTGTTTAGTATAACTATTGAATTTCTAGTTACTGCCACTGTCAAATTTAGTTCTGAGTTTCCGAAAGCTTAGCGGTCCTTTTGTGACCTTCGGAAAGGGTTGTGTTGCAAAACAGAGTATCAAATTTAGTGCTTCAACATTGTACCCTAACAAGCAATTAATGTCTACCCAGGCTGAAATAACTTCTGATGCTCCTTTTTTTCATGAAGCAGTTTTCACAGTCGTGGTAGTTTAGTGGTTGACCTATGTCCTCTCATGTAGAGGTTCGTGGGTTCCTGACTCGCAACTCTGAGTTTGTGCATTTGAAATTTTACGAACAACAACAACAACATTTAATGGTGTGTGCAGTTCCCGATCCGCACTGGGCCCGCACCGTAAATAAGGCCCAAACGCTCTCATTTTGAGAGGAGGCCTGTTCCCTGCAATGGGACGTACATAGGCCGAAATGAAGAATCTCTGTAAAATGAATATTTTAAAAAGCATCCATATTCTACGTACATATAACATTCATCATCATCATCATCATTCAGTCGAAAGACGTACACTCACTGCTGAACATAGATAGGCCACCCCCAAGGTTCGCCAAATAGACTGGTCCTGCGCCATCCGCAACCAACGCATTCCCGCTACCTTAATCAGGCCGACGCTCCATCTTGTTGAAGGCCTATCTACACTGCGTCTTCCGGTCCGTGGACGCCTCTCGAGAACCTTAGAATTTTATAACTTTACATTGATAAAAATCGATGTGAACTATTCTGATCTGTATGGTGAGAGACAGGAGCCAAATCATGTTTCTCAGCTCCGGATCATCAGTTGTGATAATATTCAGATAAATCAGCGTCTAATACTTTTCAGGTACACCATTTGCGGACAAATGCGAATGCCCGGAAGGTCTGTCTGGGCCACGATGCGAGCAGACATCCATAGGATTTCACGGAGACGGTTGGGCCATGTACCCGCCGCCTCCTTCGTGCCACGAGGGCCATGTGACCCTTACAGTGACGTCACACACCAGCAACAGTTTGATCTTCTACTTGGGACCACTCAGGCATAATCAGCTTCTTGATGTGCAAGGTAAGTCTATTGGAATTCAAAAGGAAAGGATCGTTGCAAAATGTAGACTAATAATTTTAACTTTTAGGTGGTTGTTCTATTTCTATATTATTTTGGTTACATTTTGCTAGATTTTGTCTTCGATTTTGTCTGTGTAGAGTAAAAAGTATCGTATGCCCATCTTTAGGTCGGTCTATATGTATGCAATTTTTTAGACAGCATTTTGTAGTTGTCTACACGGGATTGTGCCAGAGAGATTCTAATCATTACTATATTATTATTCCGTATATTTTCACTATCATTAGAAGACTTATACACTTTCGGGATGTTATTTTATTAGGATTATTGAACGCACCCCAGTTGAAATTTATTGTAACTAAGGTGTACTGAATATTAAATTTCGTTCTCTCGATAGTCTCGATCCTCTAAGCGCTCTCTAATTTGGAGTACAATAAAAAAATTAGACCATCAAGTAATTTCAGTCAGGTATGAGTTTTTTATTATGGAAATGTATTTTACAAATGATACTTTGCAAATATTGTACACTATATTTGGGTCGAGTAAATCATCCTTCGATATCCTTTTACAATTATGGGATGGCAACGTTTGATTAACGATACAGCCACAATTTTCCTATCCATTTCCACGATCGAAATGATATAGGAATATTCACACAAAACATTTACATGGTATTCAATCCATCACCAAACATACTTCGGTTTTCCAGTCAATACGATATAAAAGTTCTTCTGGCTGTTCTAAAATTAAAACAGCTTTAGTTTGGCAATGTTTCTCGCAAGGAAAAGATTTCCTGGCCGATGCCAAATTGCCAATCTTGTTAAGTGAAAAGTACACACAAATAACGAGGCCAGCAAATCACAGCATCGAGTTAATTTGTGTCAACTCGATGTTCCAAACGATTTCGTTTTATAGCTCATAGGAATCTATTGAGCGTAGCTCACTCTTGGTCATACTTTTTATATAGGGTGGGCGCGTATTTGGAATAATTTCGTCTCAGTGAGTGAGCATTCAATGGACCCAAAGGTAACCCGTAGTGAACAAATATGGTTATATTTGCTCACTATGTGGCCTAGTAACTTAGCCGTTTCCCGTTCTTACCCAAGGTTGGAAGTCTTGTTTTGCCAGTTACCTTCTGGTCTTTTACTTCTTTGTCTCTGTTATTTTGGTAACCTTACCCACTCGTAAAACAACGTACAACTTCTGTCGAAAGTATCGCATAATTTACGGTCGATCGCAGTTTGTGATAAGTTTTCAAAACTTACAACTCCCCCAATAAAACTTATCGGCAACTAAGTTCATTAGGTTACAATGTCGTTAACTAGGATTCGACTACGAAAGCACAACAATGTTGCCGCCAACAATGAATATGTCACATTGGATTGGCGTAACTTGAATAATGATTTCCGGACGAACTCTACAATAGTTCCTTACGCTCGCTGGGAATTCCATTGTGGATTTTTATTTTTATGGTTACTGTTCGGGTTCTCTATTAGCGAGGCAATAGCAGAGCAAAAGGAATCGCGAGTGCAATCGACCAATCACGGCGCTTCATTTGCATTTCTGAAGATGGGACGGCTTAATCAACACTACTCCTCGAGATTCACTACGGCAATGTTTCTTGGTTTAAGTGGGAGATATTTAGGGCCAGATTTGACTGGCTGTTAGTTTCACATCGGCAAGTATAACTTGGCGAAGCTCTAGTTATACGAGGCCCCTTTGCTCTGTGCGCCTAGTTTTCAACCGTTACGGCTATAATGATTTTTTAATGATCACATAATGACTGACAGCCGTGTACGGAGTGTTATGATTTATGAACTATACGGTCGCGTGTTCAAGTATTATTGCTTTATATGGTTTCTGGAACATTCTGTACATTAACAGAGTAGGTACCTACATTGTCACTCCTGCCTTGTTTGAAAACCTTGTTTCGGTATTGTTTGTTTGTAATTAATATAAAACGCTTGGTATACCTACGTTATTAGAGGGAGGGAATAATCTATGGGTACCACAAAATAACATTTTCACTTATCAACCTTGTTATTTTACTGTACCTAATGTTTCCTGTCTTTAGATACTCTGGCGGCATATTTCCTATTTCGATTCTAGCAAGACACGTTAAGCTACCTGTTAAAAAAAGGATTTATAAATCAATTTCAGATCATGGATCCTTTGTGAAATTGGATAGTATTGTCTTTGTGTCTGGCAGTATAATTAACACTCCGACACCCTTTGAGGCCTCAAATTTCTCGAAACGACTGTTACGGAATACTAAAACAGAATTGATTGTAGCACGGACATTCCAAACAGGGCACGACACCCAGAAGGCTTTCGTCAAATTCAATTTCAGCTGTGTACCTGCTTTTGGTAATTTCAAGAACGTGTCTGTAACTCTGAGATGAGTTTTAAGTGCTCATATTTAATTTTGTTGGAGAGTTTCGAAAACTGGAAATTAGACACTAAACATGGAACTTGTTAAGTCGTTATTTCCCGTTCCACTTTGCGAAGTTCCAGCGTGCCATGGCGACAGGGCGAGGAATTTTATATTTATATACTTGACGGGAAAACTTAATTTTCTTGTGGACTTGTCGCAATTTGCCGCGATTCAGGGTAAGCGGATTAGATTCTACGTAGAGATTTGCTATTTTATGCACATTTATTTACAGCAAAAAGCGTGGCACTGTACGTTACGACGATATAATTACGAACATGTGCTATTCTAAAATAAGGGGATTACACAATATTAGCATTGCGGATTCGTAGCATAAGTTTACAGTGAGCTTTTCTGCTGTAAAATCAATGTCAATTGAAATTGCGAACAATTTAAATAAACCATTTAATGAAATATCCATATTCTAGAACTTGTTTATTGTTTTAATTGTTTAGGAATGGTTGTGGTAAGTATTGATTAAATAACACACGGATTTAGCAGTATTTGATGAGGGAAAATGTAAATTAAAGACATTTTAAATACATGGTTTGCTTACATTGTTTTCAATTTCAATTGACTGACAGTTTAACCTCAAAATGTGATAATTCATTTATTGATATTATGATGCTCTACGTAGTAACGCCTGAATCAATCAATAAGTCTTTATGCTGTCTTATATTAAATAGTTGTTTCAAATAGATACACGTATTTAAAATGGGGAAGTGACCAATACACTTATTGTCTAACGCACGGATGCTTGATATCGCGTTCACTATTTCTTTCTGTAAAACGGTATAAGATGGTGACAGCACGAGATAGTGAATGTGATAGCAAGCGCCCGCACGTTAGACAATATGGCTTCAGGCTGTAATTCCCTTACGTCAAGATCCAGAGTAGCCCGATAGTGCTGGCTATGTTAAATGATAGAAAAGTTTTGTAGAACTCATATAAAATTAACTAAATATCGGTCCTTGTGCAGTCTCCTTATTTACCAACGCTTATCTTTTCTAATTCCAATTTCTCTCAACAGACTTCATGTCCCTGGAACTGGTGGACGGGTTCCCGATTCTGCTGGTTAACTACGGTTCTGGCACGACTCGTCTAAACAACAGCGTGGTCCACGTCGCTGATGGCAAGCCGCATCTCATAGAGATCGTCCTCATGAAGAGCTCCATAGAAATGTTCGTGGACAGGTGCAAGCTTTCCACATGTATGAGTCTCGCTGCGCCGATCGCACCTAGAGAGATATTAAATGGTAAGTTAGTGAAGAATTAAAAACCAATTGACATGTATATCCTCTTGTGGAAGTGGCTTTGGATTGGGCACGTGCTACGAAGATCTGATTCCCATCTCTAAAAAAAAAACAAGCGTTGAAGTCAGGGCCGGATTAAGAGGATACGATGCGCACCATTTCTCCATACAAACGTAGTCCCCTGTTTCCTCCCTGGATAATGGCTTTAGAGCCAAATTTTTTTTACTGTGTACTCTTATCTACCACAGCTATGCCCCTATGTTTCGTTTTTTTCCATATTTCAATTAGCATACATAAGAAATATGAGCTATCAAAAACTGAAAAAATTGCCTAATTTCAACGTCATTTTCAGACACTAATCATAAAAGAATCCCTCATATAAACAGAAAAAGGAAAACATATAATTTTATTGGTCCAGTTTTCGAGAAGAAAACAGGGGACTACGAAATGCTGTTTTGATCAATTTTACGCGCCTATTAACGGTCTGAGCTGCAGTTGTCCCGCTCTCGCTGTACTGACACGGAGGGGTTCGGGCGAGACAGCGACATTTCATTAAAATACCTATTTCTCAAAAGTCTCTCAGCCATCGTATCCTTTTAAGCATTAGGTAGAGTAGGCCTAGAGGCGCCCTGCATTGGCTAAGGGCCCAGCGCGCGAACAAAAGAAGATAAAAATGTTTCATAGAGAGAAAAATTGTCCTCATTGACAATGAAAAACGGATTTGATTGAACTTAAACATGAAAAGAGCTGATGATCTTCAAACAGCTGAAAAGAGTTCCGAGAATTGCTTTGCCTAGAGCTAGGGCTCGGTTAATCCGGCTCTGGTTGAAGTGACGAGCTTCTGGTAGTGGGCAGTCAGGATGACCTCGAATTATGTAGAGTTCGGTCTGTCTCAAACGAGATCACCTCTATAGGTTCCAACTGGTGGGAAATTCAAGATGCCGCATAGGACCGTGTCGCATATAAAGCGAGCGTTATGTCTCTGCTGTCATTACCATCATTATTACCGCCTCTTGATTATTTATCTAATAATATCCAGTGTCCAGCATTTTAACCAAATATTGGCAAAAAATAAATTTGTTTTACCTAAGTAAACTAGATTTCACTCAATGGAATTAAAATCGATTTTCTAAGGTAGTCTATTTCAAGGAACTGTATTTGAGAAACAGTTCTTCAACTTCTTGTACATTTACGTAACTTGCGAGTAGTTTGTAGGTATCTGGGGCGTCGGCGAGCGTTTTTTGCCTCTTTTCATTATTGCCAGATTATACAGGGTCGCCTGAAATCAGATAATGGCTTCGCCTTTTTATGTTAAATTAACGGGCTCGGTTAAATGGACAAAAAGGCCCGTGTTTTATTACGCTGTGTTCTACTTCAAATTTGAAATTTTATACTATTGTTGCTTTTATAACCGAGACACGTGTCGTCTAAATTGGAATTGTCGTTTTTATAATTGGTGTATTTTTTGTAAACTACAAGAAAAAAACGTGGCTTGCAGCATCTAAGAAGCTGAATACGGAGTTCAGTGGCACCACTTAGAAGAGGCCTGCTTTCAGCATAATTTTAAATAAAAAATAAATAAATATTAGGGGACAATCTTACACAAATCGATCTAGTCCCAAACTAAGCAAAGCTTGTACTATGGGTACTAGACGACGATAAACATACTTATATAGATAAATAAATACTTAAATACATAGAAAACATCCATAACTCAGGAACAAATATTCGTGCTCATCACACAAATAAATGCCCTTACCGGGATTTGAACCCAGGACCTCTTGCTTCGTAGGCAGGGTCACTACCAACTAGGCTAAAGCGGTCGTTGATTTTTCTAACATCACCTGTCTTTAACAAGTCTTTCTGTATTTTTAACCAATCTACATACAAGCTATGGAAATATGAAGATGATGAGATTGAGGATGTGTTGAAGAAAGGTCAGGTCAAAGGTACCCGGAACCGGTGAGCGTGTGTGAAAAGACTAATGAGTGTTGTGGAAGCGAAAGATGTCAGGATCGTAGCAGGAGGAAACAAATAGTCTTTGTCTTTGCCTTTGCCTTTGCTGGGAAGAAGGCTTGATTGTATGTATGTGATAAAGATGACATTGATGTTCTTGGCACTAATAAATCTTTTGCCCACAGTAAACGGACCGCTGCAACTGGGCGGTTCAAGCATCGATCTACACCATCTGGCGAGACAGTTTGGCTGGCAGCACATCCCGACGAACCAGAATTTTATCGGATGCATCAGCAACTTCACATATAACGACTACGTAAGTACTATGCTTATCCTTAGCAATTTTAAAGCTTTGTCTCTTCCGACGAAAGTAGGGGTCACGTTCGGAGTTGTTTTCTTAACTTACGACGTCACTCTAAACTCGGGCTATTGTCTAGCAAAAACGTGCAACTGAGAGAAAAGCTCTTACGAGCCAGAGTGGGAGTACATTATGTTATATCTATTATTATTTAAATGTGTTCCTGTTTTAACACGTTCACTGTCCCAATACAAAATTATTTGACAAAGTCACACATCCAAGTGTGTTTCTACTTTGAAATTGTGAACCCATAGAGGAAGCATGGACTCCTGAAAAAAAAGCTTCATGACTCCACAAAGGGGGCATCTGGACAGGGGAGGTGTTTATCAATACGCACTAGGCTTGCTTGGGACCTCTCAATCTGAGAGAAGCACTATGGCCCGAAGTGTGAAATGTACAGGCCGGAGATAATTGCTGTTTTTCCCTTGGATGGTTGCTCCATTCTGTACTGTGAGGAATGGAATTGACACTTGAATTTTATAGTTCCATAAAATTTATTTAACCAGCTGCATTTCCCGTAGCTCCCTTATTCAGCCAAGAGCTTTGTTCAATACTGCTAAGGTTATATAGGGTTCTCCAAATGTTTAAACAATCACGCTTTTTGTCAGTATCTTCATTTATGTTTATGAGCACGAATATTTGTTCCTGAGTCATGGATGTTTTCTATGTATTTAAGTATTTATTTATCTATATAAGTATGTTTATCGTCGTCTAGTACCCATAGTACAAGCTTTGCTTAGTTTGGGACTAGGTCGATTTGTGTAAGATTGTCCCCTAATATTTATTATTTTATTTCATTTATGTAGGGTAGTAGGTAATAAGAAGTGACTAAGAATTAGGTAAGGAATGTTAAGAACCGGCGAAAGAAGTGATTTAGTAAGTGTTAAGGCAATCTTAGGTGCGCTAATATTTAGCTGCGCCGCGCCGCTTACATAATTTAATTAAGGTTTATTAATTCATGTGATTTATACCGGCCGTGAGCGCGGCGGTTACCGTATTATTGTCGTAATAAGCCTTGTTTATAGCGTCTCGCGTAAAACTCGTAAATACTCCATTGTGGAGGCCTCAGTATCGCAATATTTGCATTAATAATGAGGGAATAAAGACGCTTTGACAATAGTTATTATCTCGAAAAACAGAGGTTTGCGCTGGATTGCTTGGATTTTCTGAAAATAAATAATCCTCCTGAAAAATTAAATTTTCGAAGCCAGTCCGTAAATAGTGTCCTTGCAATGTTTCTAAATAAGTTGTTCGTTTGCAATATTGCAAGTATGTTTTGTCCTGCTTACATGTTGTCAGATTAACTTGAAAGGTACCGATATACTTAATTATATCCATACAATCACTTCGTTATGTAGATAAATATGTAGAGTATAGTATGTCTAACTTGAATACCAGTCTTGATACTCTATCGACGCTGGTAGCCCACCTTGTTAGTGTGGTATGTTCTAACATGAAAAACAGCTTTACATACTGATGTTCAAATAAAGGGAGCGTTTATAAATGCTAATTAACTAACGTTAAGTTACAAAATAACATATCGTTCTACTGGTGGTGGTATATTAACATTTTTGCTCCATCAATCAGGCTGAGACTGCTGTGTATTTTGCTAAGTGCCCGTTTGTTATTTGCCAACGTCTACTTAGTTAGGTATTTAATTAATTACTTTGTTTATGCGGATATTTATGTGCCGTTACGTAGAAAAAAAAAACTTTAAGCCTTTTGGTGAGAGAAAAAATCGTTGAGAAACTTGCGCATTTCTACTGTTGTATAACCATAATACCGAGCTATAGAATGGTTTTAGCTCAAGCTTTTTAATTTTGATAGGCGGCCTGTACCGCTTATATAATCTGGAAACAAAAACCTGTCGTAACTTGATAAATTATTATATGTATCCTAATCTTATTGACTATAACAATAAAAATTGCACGTACATACCAAAAGCTGGCTAGTCTAATTTTTTACTAACCTGAAAGTTTCTAACTCTGTGCAAAAGTGTCCCCCATGTCTCCCCTTTTACATGATTTAGAGATGTCACCGGCACCCATCATCATCCCAGCACCTCCACCTAGGCATACCGCGTCGCCGCCTTTAATTTTATTTTATGGTCGCTGCTTGCCTATCTGTGGCCACAAAAATAATTAATTGTTTGTGTTATAGTACTACAACCTGGGCGAGCCTTCAGTACATCGAAAGGCAGACCCGGGATGCCAGCTCAGCGTGTCAACGGCGGTCACTTTTGGTATCGACACCAACTTCCTCGTCGCCATCCTTGTTTGCATCGCTATATTAGTCAGTAAGTATCGAATTGTCGCGTAAAAATAGCGAATAGTTGTCGAATTGCGTAAAACAGTCCGCTATACCTATAAGTATGGAAACGTCATTTGGTAAAAACATTTTACTCTAATAATATAAGCTTCTATTCAATGTTATTGTATGTGGAAGTAGTTCAGGAAAGAAGTATATACTTACCCTAAAAAGAAACTAATATAAATTATTTTCGATTGCCCGTAATTCTGAAGTTATACTTATAGGGCCTGGCCGGAATGCCATAGTAAAATTGCCCCTGGCTGAATATAAAATATTCCTATGTACGTTTATTTGTCTTATTGTTAGATATATCTGTACCTAATGTTAGGTCTTAAATGATTACGGTTTGCGAAAAAAATAAATTTTTTTTTTAGCCAAACTATGCAACTGATTTTATACATACATGTATTTAAGATACATTTAATAAAAGAAATTAATAAGAGGCCTAACGTTTTTTGAAGTGGACGATTTTGGCTATTTAAGTTTCTTTTATTTTTGGTAAGACCACCTACAAAAACTAAATCCATCCCCTCTTTCAGTTCTACTCCTAGCAGTGGTAGTCCACCGTCGCAGAGCGGACGCCTGGGCCGAGAAGGAACTGGACGATATCAGAGAGAACATCATCGCGTACGAGGACGAAGGCGGCGGCGAGGGCGACGCGGGCTACGATCTGCATGTGTTGCGGCAGATGTATGACGGCCCGCCGCCTGACCAGGATGCCACGTTTATGCATGCCCCGGGTAAGACAATACAACACAATATTATACAATGACTACATCATAAAATAGAAAATACAGAAAACAAGCAAATGGATAAAAAAGCTCTTCCTGGAAATCTTTTAAAATGGGAATAAAGCTAGGAATGGGTTTCAGCAGGTGGTGCAATATAATATAAATAATACCTAATATAAACATAAAATAAAAACCACCAAACACATCATAAAACACACTTAGATAAATGATACACGGCAATATACTTGTAGGTAAATAAACGGACTATAATAATTCACAATACAAATTTCATTTAGCTTTGGCATAAAATTTATGAAACCATGGTGTTTGCAGGGTTTTTTGAACAATATGCATCCAGTTAGTTATTAGTTTGTTAACAATTATAAAAAAAATACTACTAAGACGAATGAAAATTATGAAAATAATGCATATGTAATTTAGGCAAAAGATAGAGATCCTGTGGGAAATATCGTATGAGTTGCTACTTCTATATTGCCGACGATGATCGATCACTTTTTTATAGTCCCGTATTAAATGTTAGACTAGAAGAATTTATATTGACATCGTAAAAAATAAATAAAAAAAACGACGAAAATAAATACAAACCTTTACCTATACTTATCTCCTCTTAAATAATAATATATCATAGGAATACTTGTGAGTTATGAGAGTTAAGCAACTAAACAATTTCTATGAGAGCATATTTCTGTTAAAACGTTATCCATTCCTTTTGATATTTTTCGAGACCTGCTTTACTTTGTTTATTTTATCGGGGGGATATTCACTAATCTCTCTGACATCCTTTCTAGGAAAGTCGTATGTGGTTTTTAACCATTTCTTGTGATGTATTTCATATTAGCATTTAGCTCAAAAGAACTGGGTTTTAGTAAGTGGGTTAAGAGCTATCAATCAGATTTATGCGGATTACCTGGAAGTAGATTTAAGAATGAAAAAATTATACCAACTCCGAGTTAGTAAGAGCCGGCGCCTTCGGTGTTATTCCTTAATTAAAACTTTTTCGCCCAGTTGGAAGGATTAACTTTACCTTCCTGGCTTTGTTAGAAGTTAACTATTACGATGTTAAACTGGATTTACATACAGGACTTGGGATCTAGTGATTGTTATTTTGTTTAACAATATTAAGTGTTCTTTGTTAAGTCTTTTCTGCTGCTGTATACACACTTAGGGTCTTTTACTTTTAGTTTGCATTTGTTGACAATTCACGCCTGTATACTGTTGATCTGCGAGTCAAATAGTCGAGGCTTTTTGGGCACGATTTCACAGCTTTAATCCGTTTTATTCATTAGATAAATAGAGACGCATTCATTTTAATGGGTGCACATTCCGGGCTTCACTCGGGTGTACTATTTTAAAAAGAAATTCAAATATCTTCCTTCATACAAACCTTTTTCTGACAATTAAAAACATAACTATGACATCGGGGCTTTCAAGAAAGGGGTTTATACTTCCTTTAAAGGCCGACAACAGATTGGTGACTCTCTTTGAGATGTTGATATTATTATTTATAAGCGGTGGTATATATATATCATTTTCCATCAGATGACCCGCTTGCTCGTTTTCCTCCCTCTCACAAAAAAAAAAAAAACAAAAAATAAATAGCCAAACTGATGCCGCCGTTCTGAAGTGATACGCTTACATAGATTTAACAAATTACTATGTAAGTTTCCTTAAGAATGTCGTGATAGTCCATTGTCTGTTTCCGACATCCCTTTTAATGTAGGTACAGGCTGTTGATGCAGGTAGAGTCTGTATGTAGAACGTGTAATAACACGTTGTTTTTCACAGGTGTAGTAGGCGCAGCACCCGACATATCCGGGTTCCTGGATGACAAGAAGTCAGTCTTGGACCGGGATCCTGACATCAATCCTTACGACGACGTGCGGCATTACGCGTACGAGGGAGACGGCAACACCAGCGGGTCGCTCTCGTCACTCGCCAGCTGTAAGTATAATAAAATAAAGTTATAATATGCAAGTTTCACACAATAAAACTATTATTGACACGTAAGTACACTTGTCACGTAACAATTTTCTACTTGAATGCTAGAGAAATTTTTTTGTAACTACGATTATGAGAATCAAGTGTTACTTTGAAAAGTACAGATCATCTTGCTACTCAAAAGTACTGAAGATATTTTTTTTACGCACATAATGTACTATTAACTACAAATTAGGTACTAAGTACTTCGATATTCGACACGTATTCGACATTACCCCCACCTCGAAACCCGCGAGCATATATTATATTAAAAGACTAATGAAAAGGGTGTTGTGGAAGCGAAAGATTATAAAAGAACCGTTTTTGAAGTTTTGTTATTTAATTTGAATCGAAATGTAAAGCAAAATTTTTAATTCTGTAGCAAAAAGGGTCGATCAACTTTTTTTTGTCACTCATTGCTATAGTGACGGTCTCCTGGGTCACTCTTTAGGCTGCGTATCCACCGGAGCTGTGCGAGGATGCGTTGCGAGGGATGTGTTTGTCATGAACCAATAGAAACACTTCATTTAAAAGGTCCTAAGTGAATGAAGTGTTTCTATTGGCTCATGACAAACACATCCCTCGCAACGCATCCTCGCACAGCTCCGGTGGAAACGCAGCCATAAACCGTAATTTTATCTGATTAAAATTTGCCAAACATGCATTTTTGTGGTAGTTTTAAACCCCTTCTGCAATAGGTCATCTAATAAGCATGTTAGTTAATGTGACACAACATTTCTTCCAATTAGGTAAACTGTACTTATTACTTTTGTCCCTTCGCTGCGGGACAGAATAACAACAACAAATAGTTGATCCACCCAAAAACTCGTAGAAAAACTACAATAACACTCGCCAATAAAACGCGTCTCTCCCTCAGGTACGGACGACGGCGACTTAAAGTTCAACTACCTGTCAACATTCGGCCCCCGTTTCCGCAAGCTCGCGGACATGTACGGCGACTCCGAGGAGGAACGCGCGCCCCACGAGGAGTCCTGGTGCTAGCACCACGCCTGGCTCGTGTAGCCATCAAAGACAACCTTCATATGAACGTATTATGAAGACACTGACTCTTGCACGCGGCCCCGCCCTCTGTATAACCAGTGGTGACGCGCCAGTGTAAAAACCAAGCTTCGAGATGCCTTATCGCTTTACGGCGTTTAATTTCAACACCGTAACCTGTGTTCCAAGTGAAATTTAAGTGTTAAACTTTACCCGGACCCACCGTCGGAATAAGTTCCCTATTTAGAGCAGAAAATGATTAAACCTATCTATAGGTAATTAGGAAGCCTGTGATAATTATGATGCGATGAATTTGATTTTTTATGACGAATCTGCACAGGAACTGTTCTTGTTGTAAGTACTAGTTCCGTTAGCTACGTGACTTTTGTGAAAGTTTTTCTTTATTTTGTTATGTTAATGTAACCTATAAATAAATATATTCAATTCCACTGAAAGCTAGTGGATTAAACTTGCTTTTGCTGTTTGGGTTGTGAACTCTTTAAGAAGCTAGATTCCTAGGGTTCAATGGTACAACAGATAACATCAGGTCATTTGCAGATAAGGCCGCCGAAGTTTCTACTCTGTAAGTTTCTAGTGTGATTTCGGATTGATCAGTTTTAATTCAATTGAAGGAACGGGAAAACGAAGAAGAAGCGTTAGTATTAAATTATCTATATCATAATTTAATGCGACAAAGAACACACTAGAACTGCCGTGAAAAAGTTCGGCGGCTATGCTTGTAACAAAACAGTCAGTCTTCTGATTATGCTGATAAAATGTAATTAAAATCTGAATTCAACATGTGATCGGAATTGAAATACTCAGTCTGTTTTGAGAAGTAACTCCTTAGGGTATTTCCTTTCTACGAACCTTATTGTGCCGAATCACTGCCGGCAAATATCTTTGAAGAGTTCTGACACCTCAGAAAGCCACTTGACGTATATTAAACCTACATAATATCCCACTCAAAAATTCAACATTTGCTAACATCACTTAAGAATATTAAAACATTAGACATGTTAAATATGTTTTTAAGAAAATGACTGATTTGTAAAGTTGTTTAGGCATCGTTGTAGATACGCCTAAATTATTTCTTGTAGGTATGTAATTTTTATATAAATTAAATTTAAGTATCTAAGTACGGCTTGGTTAAGACTAAAATAATTTTAATGTTTGTAAGTACTGCTGTATGTTCATTACTTTTGTATGATTGTAAATTATTGTAATGAAGAAAGAGCAAGTTCTCTTATAACTGGCCGTATTCGGGCCATCGGAATTAGCTAAGAATGAATTAAACTTAAGTGCCATTATATTTTCACTTTTTGTACTTAGATAGATATGCTATTTTGACGATTATGATTTACCAATTGCTTTCATGGCTTAGGTCCTTATTCATTATTACGTCGACAATACCTGCATTGGATCCCTTATTTCGGTGAGAGAAATAAACATTTAATTAATACGTTTACTCAAATTTCCTGTTGACAGAAAATCTTTTTATATTTAATGTAACGTAAGACCTGTGATAGATGTTTAATTCGTGTATTTGTATGAATTCTCCGAACTAACCCTATGAGATGCGTAAATATTAAGAGATACATAGAAAAACAATCATTTTGGTTGAATTTTGTCATACTTTTAGAACCAGTCTGGAGAAAACATGCATATTCATGATGACTAAAAAAGTTTTGCGTCGAATTTCACGAAGCTAAAAGTGAGGCCCTGCGTTTGTGAAATTGAGTCTATTAAACCAGTGGACGATGGGCCTGGCAATTGCGCACGTCTTAAATGGTACTGATAGCCATTTTCATCTAGCGAAACTTACTTTTAGCTTTTTGAATCAGGTCAAACTCTGTCATTGGCAGTTTTGTTATGTTATGACATTGATGTCATTAATCATTTTGTGACTAATAATTTAAATAGCCGACTAGACATTGTAGCAGCTAATTTCTGTAGAAATTTGTCCAATTGTGTTAGTGTTTAAGTTTTATAGTATTTTTTTTTTATGTTGAGACGTATTTGTAATTTGAGGCAAAAGCTGTTTTTGTCAATTATTTATAGAATTTGTTTTGTAACAAAGACGTCCAGTTTTATATGTGGTGCACATGAATAAAGAAGTAATAATTAATTTTGGGTTTGTCGTTATATTTCCTTCGAGAATTTAGATTTTTTTCTACAAGTACGAACATTCTTTTATTAAGTTGCAACAAGGAGTGCCTAACTTCGTTTCAAAGGTTATTTAAAAAATAAGCTTGTTTCAATCCGTTATTTAAAGGATTCTTTAAGTCAAAAATTAAGTTAAATTCTACACAAGGAAAACAGATTTAGTGGTCTAACTAGTATTCTACATAAGCCTAAACGTGTAAATAATGTAAATTTAAATAAACCCATTATATACTTGTTCCGTGATTATCCTTAACTTTTTATATGGCTAATTATAGGCAAATTATACAAGGTGTCTTAAAATTATGCATATCAACGAATAGATGAGAGTAAGATTTAACTTACCCGATACTTTAATACCTTATCCGTAATTTTTGCACTCTTTAGTTTTTTTGAAAATACACTTTAAATTCAAGTAATATTTCTTTCTCCGGTAATTATCAGTTAGTTTCGAAAAAGGTTTTTGTTTAAAATTTTGTTGTTCCAATAATAGCACTATGCGCGATTTATTAACTTACATAATAATTTACAGCCCAAGAGTTATGTTCTAAAGCGGCTTGTTGTAACAATATTTTTAATATTATGTGAACAAATACTTCGAAAATAACTGTGCAATTCACGACATTGAGTAAATAAGTATATAAAGGCCTAAATAAAACAAATGTTAGACACCTTATTTAAAACTACTTCAGGCAGCCCAATAGACTTATTAAATTCAAAAGGCAGCTTATTAAAAAATACTTGAGTGTGTAATGTCTATATTTTTTACTCTGAGTCCAAAATAGTTTTTAAGTAGGTACTAATTAGGTTTAGTTATCAAGCTGGGAGCGTGAAAATTAGTGAAAATTTGTTTTTTGTTTTACTTGACTTTAAATAGCTACAAAACATGCATACCTCTGTCACTGGAGTGCTATTTTTTGCAATTCCGTGTTAAGTAAATAATATCAAATACAATACAACTAAAAATTATAAAAATATTGGTTCTGGAACTAGTTCGATTGTACAAAGATGACGAATTGGACGATTATGCCCGCAATAAACGTTAATCTATCACAGACGAGCTATGTTCGTTCGTAAATAATAATCGGCCTATATTTTTTAAGAATAAAAAGTCAGGGTAGGTATAAAATATTTTAAAATTCAGTGCGTTCTATATAAATTTTATTAAACACAGTCAAGCCTAGTTCTATCAAACTTCGTTTAGTAAGTAGGTAGGTAATCGGTGCAAACGCAACTATTACTATTGTCATTAAACATGTTACATGTTACTTACATGTTAGTAACTGTTTATCATTTTTACCCTTACTATATCTACAGGTGAATACTAAGTCGTGAAGAGAAATCTTTGTTTCTAACGCAGTATCGTAAGGCACATTTGCATTTGCAGTGTATTCATTTTAATATCAATTGTTTAATAGTATTAATCATTTGTGGTTGGGACACACAAATGTGTCTAGGTCTGTAATTGTCAGTGTAAACTTTTTCTTCTTTTATTCACATATCTTTTTAGAATATTTGTGTTAAATAATCTTTTTAACATTGCAATGAAAGTTTAGCATCAAGTGCAGCGTCTACATTTATGGAAACAAAAATACACTTTTCAGCTTAAATCAGTCATCAGTTTAATTGCACTTTTAAGTCTTTATTTGCTATGGGGTCTATATCGGATGGCATAAAATTGTAGGTCCTATTGTTATGTCGCAAAACCATGCCAAACATGCTCTGCCAAAAAATTTCAAGACAATCAACATTATGCGATACGACAGGCACCCACCCGTGCTTTAAGTTATAGGGTATGAAATAATTCTATTCACGACTTAGGAGTCACCTATGAATTTCAGCTAGCGTTGAGAACGAAACAGCACCACTATGTTATTGCTACATCGCTTGCATTGGAAAGCTATAGCATTTTTTTACCCATCCCGCCGATCTTGATGTTGCCATGACGTCAGACGTGCGAGTGAGGCAGCAATAGCAAATTGTTGCTGTTTCTGACACGGTTTAAAATGAACGGAAACTAATGCTATGACGAGAAAATAGAAAATTTAGTAAGTATTTATGCTTTGATGGCAGTCTACCGAGCCACGTCTCCAGCCTTCAGGTCCCTTACATAATACTACTTGCCTACCTGAACGAGCGTGACAGTATACTCCACTCATTGTTCACTGTCACGTCTGGCTATTAGCGTCACAATAAAAAAAAACAATAACGAAGTATTTTTATATTATCGATGGCTCTCTTTATTCTCACGATCAAACCTATATCTTATAGGTTCCACATTTTTCGTCTCGTTTGTTTTTAGGAAATGGTCCATAAATAAAGAAATATTAACGTTAGCAAATATTTATTATTATGTTTACTTCCTTATGATGCGCAGAATTTTAAGCCGGCCCGATGAATGTGGTAATGTTATGTTAGATTCATTTATTTGAGTCGGCTAACGCGTAGGTTAAGCAAGTAAAATAGAGTTTTATCTCCTACATTCCATGGCGAACAACGTACGTTATTGTTGACATATTTTGCGCATAGTTTTATCGGAGCAATTATTCGTACTTAGAAATAATATAAATGTCCGTGGATGCTCATTTTTAACCCTTCTTATTTTATATAAAGAAAAGAATGATCACCCTTGGACAAACGACCCACTGCCATTGTTATAAAAATAAAAGTAAAGATAATTTTAATCCCATTCATGGTACTTTATTTTGGTGAAAAGTCACCTATTTTAATTTAGCCTCGAATGGGATTAAAAAAATCCGTGATTTGGTAATTTTAAATCTACTTTAAGCGAGTGAAGTCCGTGTGTATGTACGTATTAAGAACTTATAAATAGTATTCTACGGCGATTTTTATGTGATGCTCTGTTTTCTATCAATAATTATAAAATATGTGTTATAGTGCAATAATTTGTACATAATTATTGCTAAAAAGTGTGTGGGGCTTATATTTGGCCACCCTTGTATTTATCAATCCCGAATTATTGTATGTTGTTAACATTCAAAGTATCCAATAATATAAAGATCCAAAAAATAAGTATTTAACGGTTAGCTTTTCCCTGATGTATTGGTTTTAATCTGTTCTCAAACATAGTCTAATTTTTCTTGATTTTAAACATTATATTTTGTGGGTGACCAAAAAAACGTGAAATTGTGCTGTTAAACTTTAGCTCGCTTACAAAGTTCTATCACATTTTTAATTCAGGTATTCTAAATTGAATATTAGGTACTGATTTACAAGTAATAAATTTTAAATGTCGCGTAGAACTTTGTATTATACGGATCGCCACCTTCTGTAAAGAGCCACAAATTCCGCGTCCCTTTTTTCGCAAAAACTGAATCGTTATGTCCGAGAAAAAGACGAAGAATTTTGACTCTTCACTAGAGCTAAACCTGTATTCAATAGGTACCCCCTGAATAGATATTGTTGCGATGTGCAAGTGAGACACAGACTCACTCTTACTCATTTCACGTTCCGATATGAAATGCTTTAGACTGAGGTAGTCTCGCTTTGGAGTCACAACGATATTCCCTTATATTAGTACACACGCGTCGAATACAGGTTCTGGATGTTCGTATAGTGAGCCAGAGTGATGTGAAAAGGCGTCGAACGCTAAAAGTACGCCTAAAGAATTGATTGTATTTAAAGAAAGTATATTGTAGAGAGGTAAAGGGGAGGCCGACTGAACGATTGTCATATTAAATTGAGTAAGTCTAGCTCATAAGGACCTAATATTTTTAAATTGTTTATATAGAAATAAAAATATTCAATTGAGCATTGAAATAAAGTGACTACATTGAGTACATACGATATTATTATTTTTAACGTAACCTTTATTATTTAGGGCCCGTTGTTTGATCAATAGTTAAATAAACTAATAGTTAAAATGTATGGCAAAGATAACACTAGTTAACGCATTTCAAAGGCAATTTGACTATTAGTTAGTTTAACTATTGATCAAACAACGGGCTCTAACTAACGCCTATTATGTAGTAGGTGACCATAAACACGGATTAAATAACGTTCTTTAATTAAAAAAAACATACATATAGTCGAATACATAACCTACCTCCTTTTTGCAATCAGTAAAATGCTACACGCTAAATTACTTGAAATAAACGGATATTTAATTAAATTTCACATAATAATTACCTACCCGTTTTCTGTCAGTAATCCATTTTCACACTATGATATTTTTGCGACTTGTTTTTCAGCAACTGATCAACAAATAGATTTGGAATTTTACAGTATTTTAATTTTAATAACTTATTAAATAAACTACAAGCGATTCCGGTGAAATTTTCATAGCTGTCATCGTTTTGCGACATTGTTGAAATGTTGTCGCATCTCCAACAATTTATATTAACAAACTTTGAGGGCTCGCCACACTCACCGTTTGCCGGTATTTCATTGGTGTACACCTTCAAATATATTGTTATCAAGTTTAATAAAGTTTTATTTCATTCTGAACACGAAAAGTTGTTTGAGGTGTTGGGTCCATTTCGTGATATTCGCATTTTTATTGTTTTTATTTTAATTTTGTCCTAATTTAACTTTGTTGCCATGAATAAATGTTTCTTTCTTTCTTTTCATTCTAGGTAGGTAGATAAGTACATACAGCATTAAAAATCTCAGGAATGCTAACGCTCAAAAATATTATGAACTCGACTGTACCAATTAGGAATGGTGCATCTTCAGATATTATGGAATATCTTGGCCGCTTTGATAACCGGGTGCCTTTAAGTAATGAAGACTAAATTACTTCTAATATTAATACTTCAGAAATTGATTCGAGTATTGATCTACTTATTGGAAACAGCGCCATCTCGTTTTCTGGGTAAGCACAATGCTCTGTAGAAGTTTGTAGATTATGTCATGGAGTACAGACATGCATTTCACATAGATGGCGCTTAGCGACAGAAGATTTCCTAGTAAGAAAAAAAAACAAGTCTCGAAAACACATTAGTACCACACTGTGGAACTCGCGTCCTGGACTGACGAAGGCCCGGGTTCGATCCCCGGCCCTAGTATTTATTTTCTAGATTTTTCAATGTGTTCTAGTTATAGTAACTAATCAAAATAAAAAATAAAGTCAATTTAAAAACAATGCTCCTAAACTGAAACCATCTAAACGGGCATCATTCTCTGTTATTCTACAAATATTATAAGTGTGAAAGATAGTGTGCAGGTAATTCAATTAAGTACATGTAGACACCTTCATGCATTCGAATCAAAAGTTAAGTATAGGTACCTTATTCAGGAAAAATTTCAAGTTAACGTGGAAAATCAACTTATACTTGGCTATTATTAATATTAATAGGTCGCGTTGCTTACCGTTCTCTACGAGAAATACGTTTGGCTGTGTTGACAATTCTGTCGCATTCAGACATAATAAATACTAAAGCTGTAACGGTACCTCCCCCCCCCCCTGTTTAAAAAATCCCCCCAAAACTCTAGCTAGCTACACATATATGTAGTTCCTATTGAATTAGAAAATCTGGGAAAAAGCTGATTTAAATGCTGAAATAAATACTGAAATATTGCTTTAAATTACCTATCCATCTTATTAAAGCTATCAGGCTCTAAAGCTCTGAACCAAATAAATAATGAATTTATATACTGAAATCTGTGCAGCGTAGAAACCTAGGATTATTTCTATTGGACGTGATACGTGATATGGCCATGTGATCGTCTAGTACCTAAGAGAACCCTTCGTTGTGTCCGTGCCTAAGTAACCCTTGGAACTTTTAGTGAGGAATAAAGATCGGACTACCTATAAATATTTATTATACAGCGGCTAGTAACTCTGTGCTAATTTTATATGGAGAAAAAGGTTGATACTGAATCGCATGAGAGAAGGCAGTCAGTTATAGAGTTTTATCTATGTACTAGGGTGGGTAAATAAGTCCTAAAATAGATTATAGCCTAGACAAGTAAATCAGAAGTGTTTGGAGTAGATATTATGTTTCACCTAAAACTCTAGGCTATTAAGTAGATTCATAGACAGAAAGATGGTATTCTAACTTAATAATATTCTATCTATCATGGTAATGAAGATATATGGTTGCCCATATTTGATTCAGGTTATAGATAACTTAAGTAGTATTGAAGAAGAGGTAAAGATAGTTAAATGTAAGAGGTAGATTCAGGTTTATAAGGTCATTTGTCAATAGTCTGTGTCATGTACTTGTAGGCAAGGAATTTTATATTGCGGCTATGTTTGAGAGCCCCGCCCCGCTCTCAAAGGTGGTGGGCGGCTCCATACTAGGACTCCAAAACCTCCCCCGCATGAACTCTGAAGGAGTATACTACCTTTTCCTTGTTTAGGTAATGAATGCATTACCTTATAATATTGTATATTAAAAGAGGGCAATCAAAGGGAATGTCAGTTATAGCCCGCGGCTGTCCCTGGGTCAATCCTGTGATCATAATGCTCCTGCATTAGCAAACCAACTCAGTGGTAATTGTAGGCTTCTTTGGTTTATCATAATGACTAAGAGTAGCTACCGGGTCCCCTGGTACCGGTATACCACTAACTTGCTTCTGCCTTAGTTTTAGTCAGAGTGACTTCCATTGTCAGTTAATAAAGATAAGCATTTGGTACAACTTTCACCGTTAAATTTAGTTGGTATAACTAGCCACTACAGGACCATATAACCCAAGGTTGCTTTACCAGGGACGACCACCGACTTCAATGGAGATTCTACTTTTTTCAACCAATAAGTATTATTCATGGTGAGTTATTGAATTCATTTTGTCTCACTCAATTGCTTCTACTAGAGTTTGTAACGTAGGACATATGGATGAAAATAAACTCCGAAATCTTTCATCCGTCGGTGAGTACTTAAGTCCGTCAAAGTAAGTATTAGTCAGTAAGGTCATTGAAGTCTCAGACTTCAATATAAAAGTCAGATAGTATAACCCTCGCCTCCAACATCAAACAGTATATCGATGAGCAGTAATATTTAGTTAACAGTAACAGTATTAAATATGTCAGAAGGCATATCTCAGCCCCTCCAACATATTATAGTATAATGAAGAACTGAAGATAGTTAATGATAATAATAATAAGTATGTCAGGTGGCATTTTCCAGCCCTCCAACACACTACAGTATAATGAAGAACTGAAGATAGTTAATGGTAATAATAATAAGTATGTCAGGTGGCATATTCCAGCCCTCCAACACACTACAGTATAATGAAGAACTGAAGATAGTTAATGATAATAACACCTAGCTCCGATGAACCTATCCTAACAGCTAAACTATCCATCTATTCTACACGAGATTGAAAAGCTAGGAATCCGGATTCCACATTTACAACTACCGCGGGGCCCCTCTCCAACTGATAAGAGAGGGCCTATCCTAAGCTAATGCCTACGTTGAGCGGGAGACTCAAGACTTACTTTCTATACCCGTGTGCTACTGGTACCCTTCTGAGGGGATTGGGATAGAAGAATACCAGTGTGTAATATATATATAAATAGATAAGCGGACTAGGTAGATGATGAGGTTGAAACACCGGTTATGGCGCTCCAACCCCTTCAACACCCAGGGAGAACTTAGGTCCGACTCTTGAGTTATAATACAGACCCCCACCCATCTCCAAGAGGTGGTAAATTTACACTAAAACGCCTCCAAGAAGGGCTAATCTGTAAGTTAACACCGCTAGGTAACCCGACTATCCCTTCTCAGAGGTCAGCTCTTACTTAGCTGAGGTCTAGATGAGTTCTCCAATACACTAATATAACACTCCCAGACGTAGACCCCACCAAATCCCACTAAACTCCATTTTAGCTATCAAACTACCGTGAAATCTCCCAACAGTGAATATACTATAACCATGTTTGGCGATAGATACCCAGAGCCAGGCAATCACACGGAAAACCCTCCCAATAATTAACTCAAAGAATAATTCAACACATAATCAAAGTAAAACACAGCCCCGTCACACCCCACTAAACTCCAATTTTAACTATCCAATCACTATGTAATCTCCCAACAGTGAGTATTCTATAACCATGTTCGGCGATAGATACCCAGAGCCAGGCAATCACACAGAGAACCCCCCCCCCCCATTAATTAACACAAGAAATAAATCAGCACATAATAAAGGTAAAACACAGCAAAATCACAATAAAAATGAGAACGTAATAACCCAAGGAGAACCTTACCAGACCCGTAGTCAAATGCGAAAAAAAGCCCCTCCTCATCTGCGCGCGCGCTTTTATAGCCTCGCCTCGACGGTACCCACCGAAACACACATTGTCATAGTATAACAACTGATCCAGTAGCGCGTCTCGGCAGCGTCATCATCATCATCATAATCTTTAACACTAAATTAAGATTAAGGGGTGAGATTTGTAATTATGATATGACATATATATATATATATATGTATATAAATGATCCACCAAACCCATCATGTGCGCATAACTTTTGATCGACTGCACCCAGATTAGATTGTCCCTCTAAATAGACCACAAAACGTATTATGTCTTTGAACGGTTTTATTTCGTTTCTTAGCTACGTATATTTGCTACCTACAAATTAGCTACGGAGAAGTATTTGCACCTCTTCTGGGATGTGCGAAGGGTTTTATGGTTTCATTAATAGCGTAGAAATCCTCATTCTGCTAAATAACTTCATTAGATGCGTTTTTACATGTCTTGATTCAAATTAAAACTGACATTGACACGAAACACAATACCTATAAAAAAAGGTTACACTACAAATCTGTAGCATATCAATTGCCACCGTACGCAATAAATGTGTGACCCCGCGCCGACCGAACGTAAATATCCGCGTATCAAGCCAGATCGATGCTAGCCGGGCTATGCTGAGAATTCGTGGCACATAGGTACTTCTCGCGTTCCGGCCGTTTGTATGAAGCTAACCTACTGACCATTCACTATGCCCCAGATCTATCGGCATGAAACTGCTTGAGAACCCCGTAGCTCACGCGCAGGCTACCCGCCAGACAGTGTTGGTGGTACAGAATTCATTTCTAAATCTCCGGGGTCTTTATGACGTTCACATAAGGTGCAGTATTGCCTAACCCGGCTCGCAGGTAAGTTGGTCAGCCCGTGCATCGTGCTCCTATTTGAACATTTTAGCAATTAAAATATTTTAACATCATCATCATCATCCCAGCCGAGACCCCCCCTAATACCGAACATAGGCATAAACTGAGTTTATCTATATGAAACTGGCTGTACTAGTATATAAAAAGGGACTGTTAAACTCAGATCCGATTAATACAACTAGGTGAAATCAAATAATCCAACGAATCATAAAGTAGTAGCTTGGGTCCTTACCAAGGTACATATAAATACCAATAAAATAGTTCAACGAATCATAAGGTAAAAGCTTAGGTCCTTACCAAGGTACATAAGAATACCAATTAAATAATCCAACGAATTATAAGGTAATAGCTTGGGTCCTTTCCAAGGTACATATAAATACCAATAAAATAATTCAGCGAATTATAAGGTAATAGCTTGGGTCCTTACCAAGGTACATAAGAATACCAATTAATACATATAATTAATGCTTTTTTTCTAGACCATTTTACGGGTCTGAAAACATTATATATAAACATATATTTGTGAATAAGACGGTTTTCAGAATCTGAACCGTCACATCGCCTCCCAATGTTTGCGCAAGTGAGAATTTATTAAACTGGAGAAAACATTTAAACCAATATTCACAAATATATTGATCCAAACATCATCAACCAAAATTTATCAGCAGTTTCCCCAAGGGCGTGGCTTGTGATGTGGTGTGTACTTTAAACCCAAAGGTAATGATCAGAGTAAGAAGGTCGTCCTATAACTTTCAACTTACTAATTATGGATATTTATCACATCTCCAGGTAGGTTCTAGATAAGAGGAACTGGTTGTGAGGCAGTCAGCTCTAGTAGCATTACATCGGCCCTTCCACCCCAGTCTTGCTCCTGCCTGTCGACCAGAAATGGAACTGCCAATGTAACCCCTTCCAAAACCGATTAGCTTTCCACTCAGCAATCATCCCTGTGGTCATAACATACCCATTAATCAAAAAGTCCAGCCAAAGACGATCACTTAATACAAAAACCATTAGCCTTTCGGTGTGGGTAGAGTGTGCTTGAATTAAGCATCGGCACCCTAGCTCTTGCTTTGGTGCACAACAAGTAGAGTAATGATTTCCTGGCGCCAGCCTCAACGCTGATGTCGATCTCGACTTAACCTATCTTCAATCGCGCGAGAAAATCATTTGAAGAGTGCGGTACGCACGTGCTGTGCGTGTGGTTCAAGGGTTGACTGCCAATAAACCATCCTTGTCATCCACAGATCTACTGAACCGTTATAGCCCTTCACACTAAAGTATTTTTTTTTTATATTTAGACAAGCTTACACATTCGCCTGCATCCTTCCTCATTCTCTTCCTCAATCACTTCTTTCACCCACCTCATAACAGTCCAGTAGTTTCAACAGGAACCAAAGACGTTACTAATACATTTTAATTAAAAGGAGAAAGTTAGATAAACATCTTGAAGTTAATGAAAGAACAATCTTCCCACTTCCGCAGACCAACTAACTACCGTCGTGGAACTAGAACGGCACATCGAGGTCAGTAAGCGCTTCAGTGCCAATACATCGTCATAAATTAATACCAGGCCCTACAATTGCTTCCGTAAGTGAGAAAGTCCCAACTAATCAAATAAACTGAATGAAGAACGAGCCTATAACTCTATCCTCTTAATTTATTAGCACTTTCCCCAAAAGTGAACTGTGATGTAGTGTGTATTTATACCGAAGGATAACGACCAAAGCACGAAGGACCATTCTCCCACCTTCGACTCATTAATAATGAATATCCATTGGGCCATGAGGTAGTTTCAGATAGAGGAACTGGTTGTGAGGCAGTCAGCTCTAGTAGCATTACATCGGCCCTTCCACCCCAGTCTTGCCCCTGCCTGTCGACCGGAAATGGAACTGTCAATGTAACCTCTCCCAAAACCGGAGTTAGCTTAGAAAGCTGTCCTTTAAACCGGGTCGTGGGGCACCCTTTGGCACCCCACAACCCTCAATGGGGCAATAGACATCCAATAAAAAATCAATCTAGCCGGAAAACAAAACCCCCAATACAAAAGCCATTAGCCTTCGGAGATTATGTAGTGTGTTTGTCCCTAACGTTTCCATTGAGCGTAGAGTAATGATTTCCTGGCGCCAGCCTCAACGCTGATGTCGATCTCGACTTAAACCTGCCACCAATTGCGCAAGAAAATCATTTGAAGAGTGCGGTACGCACGTGCTGTGCGTGTGGTTTATTGGTTGAGTGCCAATAAACCATCCTTGTTATCCACAGAATTTCTGAATTGTTATAGCCCCTCACACTATAACAGTGGTTCTTATTCCTTTTAGCTGGCGACCCAAAATACAAATATATTTAAAGCTTCGAGAATATAAAGTACCTCAAAATATTATAGGAAAACATAAAAATATATTTCCCTTATTCAAATGAAAGTTAACTTTAAATTAACTATTATAATAATCGCGACCCATCTTATATCGCCCGGGATTTAAATTTGGGTCGAGACTCCAGGTTAAGAACCGTTGTACCTACTACAGTAACGTCAAGTCATATGTTTTTCTCTTTTTTTTTTTTTTTCCAGTCCAGTCAAGTCTAATCCTAATCAATACACTCTACCTAGGTCCTTCTTCAGTCTCTCTTACACTCATGCTATAACAATCCACCAATTCAGACAGGATACTCAGATGTAAGTAATAAACTAAAGTAAAAGGAGTACCAAGAACTTTCTCACCTCCGTTAGACAATCCTAACTCTGTTTCGGTTATATTAACATCTCTGAATTCTATGTTACATATTCCCTCACAATATTCTAGGAGGCATTATTAAGTGAGGGAACCACAACCCGCGGATAATCAGTCGAGGTCCCACTATAGTGGAATCACGCAAGGTGAACCTCCCTTTTTGAACATCTTTATCTAAAGTCAGATACCTGGCGTTGCAATAACCTATTCAAGATTTGAATTTCACGGTGGTTTTATGTTCAAAACTAATGGAAAATCGAATAAAAGATACCAAACCAGTTTAGTAAAATATTAAGGTAATCAAACCATGCTTTTAGGATTCAACCATTTTCTTAAGAAACGATATATGCATTACACTGACGCCAACCTAATATGTTTAATCTATTAATTTATTCCCTACCTACAGAAAGGCCGCCAACTCTCCCCTCCTTCCATGATTATAACATGCTCCTCCCTCTCAGTTATCAGTACTATTATGGGGCAGTGTCCCGACTGCCTCCTTTCTTTAAATTCTCTCCCGCACTAGGGAGAAGCTTGATAATCATAAAAGAGCCTTTCCCTTGCCCAACAGTTTTATACAATGCTAAGAACTTTCTTTATTTAATATCCATTTTATACTACTCTTCCTCTTAAGAGTTTACAATCTTTGTTTGGGTACAGCTTATTTAAGTACAGCTCCTTTTCTCCTCTAAGCACCATGAAAGCAACACAGCTCTACTGTAATTTTAATACTTAAAATCTGGTAAGCCTGTCTATTTAACACCCCAAATTTTGTCCCTCCAAGAAGTGTCCCCTAGCATTCCCAAAATTCCTCTTTCATAACCCATACAAATCTTTAGACCCATTTGCCCACTCGTATTTTTATCATGGCGCATAGTCAGAAAACGTAGCTGGTTACATAACCAATTTATTAAACATACTTATAATTACAGTGATTGTTTTATCCTTAACCTAGCCATCCTATTAATAACAATAACAAATTTTCCCAATAACCAAATTAATCAACAATTAAATTAAGTAATAATCATCTAACTTAACCATTTCATAACTAACCATCAACTAACTAACAACCAATTAACTAACAATCAACTAACTAACAATCAACTATTTAACAATGAACTAATCACCTAACCTATTTACTATTCTCTACCCTGTTCACCGAATCAGCTTCATACTAACTATTGATCTTTACTTATAATACCTAGATAAATGGATTGTATTAAATTTCCCCCTTATTTTCTTAGTTTTAGGGTTTATTAAAATATATACATTTCGATAAGGGTTAGACGCTACTACGTACGGTCCTTCATACAATGCTTCAAACTTTTTCGTGATTTTAAGCGAGGCGTCGGATTTGTTCAATTTTTTTATTTTCACTAAATCTCCTATCTGAAACTGAATCAGCCGAAAGTTTTGATTGAATTTAAGTTGTCGCTTTTCACCTGCCTTCCGCATGTTATCTATGACTTTATTTCGTACCCAGTCTAAATCTATTTCAGTTCCTACGTCCTTTAACTCTTCGTCAAATGACAACCTGGTTGCTCTACCATACATTATTTCACATGGCGTGAATCCCGTGCTCTCATGAAAAGTATTATTATACAAATCTTCTAACGTGGGTAATATAGTGACCCATCCCGCATGGTTATTTCTGCAATAAGTTCGAAATAATCGACCTAATTCTTTGTTACATCTCTCAACAATATTTGGACGTGGATTCCTAACCGTTGTATAAAGTACTTTAACATTTAACTCCTTCATTTTATCTTGCCAGAGTCTGCTAGAAAACTGCCTCCCATTATCGGACAAGATAGCTTTCGGATGGATAATCCGGAAATATTGTTTCACCTTCCCTAAAACTGACCGTGCGGTTGCCCTCCTAAGATCGTAAAGCTTTACAAACTTACTAAAGGAATCTTGTATAACTAGGATATAGTTCATTCCAAACTTCCCTGTTGGCAAAGGCCCGTATAAGTCTACCATTACTAGCTCCCCTATTTCCTTGGTAAAAATAGATTGTAATGAGCCTACATGCGTTACTGTGTTATTCTTGGTAATTTGGCAATCATGACACACCTTAATAATCTGCTTTACTTGTTTGGTAATTCCCCTCCAGTAGAACCTGTCTCGAATATATTTGATCACTTTATAGGCCCCCTGATGGCCCATTTCCAAATGCACTTGACGGACTACCTCATCCCTTAAGACCTCAGGTAAATATATTACTAGGTTTTTCTTCTCCTCAGGTTGAAAATATAAAATATCATTTTTAACTACACACTTCCCAGTTATCCTACCCAACTTATCAGTCCAACTACCACCGCTAGCTAACCCGTCTAAAATCTTTTTGATTTCTCTATCCTCAGCCTGAAGCTTTGGTATTTCTCTGAGAGCCTTATTTAACTCCTTATTTATCCTATCTTCTGTATACGAAATTTCTGGTAACCTAACCTTGTCTTCTTGCAACAAGTCGGTCTCTGGCGGATATCTGGATAGAATGTCGGCGCCAGTGTTATCCCTACCTCTAATGTGTTGTACTTCATATTGAAAATTTTCCAAATAATTTATCCAACGCGTAACCCTTGCATTATACAATTTCCAAGTTTTGACAAATGTCAGTGCCTTATGATCTGTCTGGATAATCACTTTTGAGCCCCTCAAATAAGTTTCAAACTTCTCTAAACAACAAATCACTGAATAAAATTCTTGTTCAGTTACCGTCCAATTAAGTTGCGCTCCTTTAAGAGCCTTGCTATGGAATCCCAGGATCTTTATTTCATCATGGTCATCCAGCTGGTAAAGGACACCAGCCATACCTACCCCTGAGCTATCAGTCTGTAAATAGTATGTCTTGTCAAAATCTGGATGATGCAACAATATGGTAGTTATAAATAATTCTTTGACCTTTTCAAAAGTTTGCCGTTCTAGAACACGCCACTGCCAGACCTTCCCTTTTTTTAAAAGATCGTATAGTGGTTGGGTGTGCATACTATATTGAGGTATAAATCTCCTGTAAAAGTTACAAAGTCCCAAAAACGCCCTTAATTGTTTGAATTTGTTAGGCTCGGGAAACTTTTGTATGGCCTCTATTTTCTCTGGGTCCGTTTTAATCCCTTCTGTGGTAATAATATAGCCAAGCATTTTGACCTTCTCACATAAGAACTCACACTTTCCCAAATTACAGGTTAAGCCCGCCTTAAACAGTTTATTCAAAACCACATCTATATGATTTAAATGTTCCTGCAAGGTGCCCATTGTAATGATTGCCAAATCGTCCAAATAATTTACACAGTATTCTCGAACTTCGAAACCTAAAATCTTATCCATAGCCCTACTGAAACTGCCTACAGAAGTTTTTAGTCCCTGCGGTAGCACATTATATACGTAAGACTTGCCATTGAAAGTAAAACCTGTGTATTTCTTACTGTCCTTAGAAATAGGTATCTGGAAATAAGCATTATTTAGATCTATCACGCTTATAAATTTAGCCCCATGAAACGAGTTTAGTATGTCCAGCTGTATAGGCGGTTTCTCTGTCTCTGCTACCATATATTTGTTAATCTCCCTCGCATCAAGTAGCACCCTAATGGACCCGTCCTTCTTTAAGGTGAACGTTAATGGGCTACAGTAAGGTGTCGACGATCTACTTATTATACCTAAATTCTCCATTTCGCTTAATTTACTCTCTAGCTTCTCTCGGTACGCGTAAGGTACTGGATAAGTCCTTTTAACTAACGGCGCGTTCGTTTCCATCGTTATTACGTGCTCATAGCAGTTAGCCCTACCTAGATCTCTGGTAAATAACCCCTCATATTTTTTTATTAACCTCTCAAAATCCTCCCTCTCATCCTCCCGTAGGACTACTCCAGTTTTTAAACCCTTATGAACCTCACTATCCTTGCCCTCATCGACATTTAAATCTATCTCAGTGCTACTCTCCGTATCTTGCTCACTACCTCCTTCAAAAAACTTGATTAATTTTTCATTATTCCCTTGTCTAATAATAATTCCTTTCGCAGACTCTTCCAACGAAATTACTACTTCATTTGATCTCATCCAATCAAATCCCAATATAAGAGGTCTCGATAGCCCCGGCACCACATGAAACCCTATGTCATAACTAACTCCACCTATCACTACCGGAAGTAGTACCATTTGACGTATATCTGAACTTTTATGCCCTACCGCTGTATTTATATGAAATGGCTTTATGGGCATCAAGGGTATATCTGCGTAACGTTTTTTAAGTTCTTTCCAGAACTCTTCAGAAATGCAAGTTATGTCGCTACCTGTATCTAACAACCCTATCACGTCATAATCTATAATACGAAGTAATATTTCAGCTTTATGTTCTACTTTCTCATTAGTCTCAGGCTCATTTTCTTCAAACACAGACTCTACCAATTGTGACCTAGAGTTATCTAACCACGACTGTTCTACCTTCAATTTTATAACATCAACTATCTGTTGTGATAGCGAGCTCACGGGATTCACGCCATTAAATTCATAACCTAGTCCGGCCCTGCCCTCACGTCCTAACCCTTTAGCTATCAAAGGTTGTCTAATCCCATCCTTATTTTTACCTAATCTCTGCCCAGGTTCCCAACCCATACGTCTCATCATCCGAATTATTGTGTCCCCTATGTCTGAAGCTGATTCGGGAACAGGGTCTTCAGCTTCGCCTAGTTTAAATCTTGAACAACTCGTTGGTGTTGATTCCCTTCATCCGTTCGTTCGGTTAAATTTACTGCCGTTGGTTGTGCGTTTTGTTTAACTTCTGGTCTCCTCCAATTTCGATACGCCTGTTGGTGTTCCTTCTTCTTCTTGTCGTAATCCTTATTATGCGCTACCGTAGTTGAGTTATTATAACCCGAGGAACCTTGTCTATTTATATCATCTACCGCCCTGAGGTGCTCCGCTGTCTCTACAATCGTACAGATTTTAGTTGACATTAGCGCTTGTTGCACATACTTAGGATAGTGACGAATAATGTCAGAGACCAACTGCTTTTCTGGTATCTTGTAAGTCAGGTTTCGCGCCTTGCCTGCTAACTTTAGGAAATAATTTAGCATAGATGGTGATTTCTGTCGCTCCCACACTCCACCTGCCAAGTTTCTTCTTAGTTCGTTTTGCTCACTTTCTCCCCAATACGTCGCGAGAAAATCCGATTTGAAGTCTTCAATTCCCGTCCATCTATCTATATATATTCTTGCCCAATCCCTTGCTCCATCTACTAAACATTCCTGAATCAGGTCAAGTACTCTCCCTTCTTTGGATGCTCTCTTCAAATAACTCTCCAAGTCCTCAAGAAATATTATTGGGTCTGTATTTTTATCTCCAAACTTGGGTTTCTCCATATTTACATTCCTCACATTGTAAATAATATTTCGCCCCAACTCCGAAGACTGATCTAAATCCCGCACTGGTTTTGTTACACTAGCACTTGGGGTCTCCACCGGTCTCGTTACCCCGGCGCTAAGGATTTGCTCTTCAGGATTCTGTCTGCTCCCTCGATCCGGCGTTGAACACCGGAGTCTCTCTGTGGTATGAGGACTTTCTGGCCTATCCTGCTGCGCGCTCACTTCCGTTATCTTGACACTCAATTCATTAATCTTTGAAGTTAGTTTATTGGTAGTATCTCTAAACAATTTTAGTAGACTAGCGCCAGTAACAACACGGTTTCCAGTAACAGTACGTACTCTAGTAGCTGTACGAGCTCCAACTCTCGCCGGGGCTCTCTGACGCTTTGCAGGCGGTGGATCGCTACTAGTCCCTTGTATAACAGTAGCTTGAGGTTCTGGTACTATTGGATCCGGTGGAGCCACCCGTTTACGCGCTGCTCTCGTACCCAACATGGTCACTTTCTCGTTTCACAAACACTAATAAATTTACACTTCCTCTACTCTAAATATCTCATTTAGTTGGAACAATATAACTGCCGTTTTGCATAAGATTCCCTAGTAGATGCCCCGTATTTCCGCGTCTGTTCTAAACAACAAAGCTTCTGAACCTAAAGGCTCGGACGGGATTGTATTACCGATTAAGCACAATTAAAGCAACTTTAATGTGCCCATACGCCCCGGCCTATGTCTTGATTATATAAGTTCTAGAATAGTTTGGATATTCTCTGTCTCCCTACCTTTGCTGCCCTAATAACTTTTAAAATGACTATAGGTGGTTCGTTTTATAGGTTACTACCTGTATACTATGCGTTAGCCCACTAACTAGCTTAACATACGTGCAGTAACCTTAGCAGCCGTAGAATCAATTTAAAACCCAATCAACCTCATTTGAATTGGCCGAAGTTGAAATAGCATATAACTATTCAGACCTAATTAAATAAGTTTAATAAGTACCTATCCATCGTGAAGAAACCTACACAACTACCAAAGTCATCTTATTACGACATCTCACGCTGGGAGGTAGCCTATGTCACTCGAACTAACGTAACTAACCGAATCTAATTAAGTACGCTAAATAAGAACCTATCGATCGTGATGAAACCTGCACAACTACCAAAGTCATCTTATTACGACACCTCACGCTGGGAGGAAGCCTATGTTACCCAAACTAACGTAACTAATCGAATCTAGTTAAGTACGCTAAATAAGAACCTATCGATCGTGAAGAAACCCGCACAACTACCAAAGTCATCTTATTACGACATCTCACGCTGGGAGGAAGCCTATGTTACTCAAACTAACATAACTAATCGAATCTAGTTAAGTACGCCAAATAAAACCTATCCATCGTGAAGAAACCTGCACAACTACCAAAGTCATCTTATTACGACATCACACGCTGGGAGGAAGCCTGTGTTACTCAAAATAACTTAACTAAACGAATCTAATTAAATACGCTAAACAAGAACCTATCGATCGTGAAGAAACCTGCACAACTACCATAGTCATCTTATTACGACATCACACGCTGGGAGGAAGCCTGTGTTGCTCAAAATAACTTAACTAAACGAATCTAATTAAATACGCTAAATAAGAACCTATCGATCGTGAAGAAACCTGCACAACTACCAAAGTCATCTTATTACGACATCACACGCTGGGAGGAAGCCTATGTTACTCAAAATAACGTAACTAATCGAACCTAATTAAGTACGCCAAATAAGGACCCATCCATCGTGAAGAAACCTGTACAAGTAACTAAAATAATCCTCGATCAAATAGGCTCTAATATCAAGAATAATAATAAGTTTAATTTAACAATAATAAACTCAAATCTATCTGACCATAAACAAGAGTATTCAGAAGCCCTTCTTTGTTATATAAAAAAAATATTTAAACACCACATCTTGAAGCGACTACTGGTTTATCGAAATAAACTCCACCGCTGTCATCCCTATTCCCATAGTAATTGCAAATTGCTATCGCTATAGTGATACGTAATAGGTCCCCCGAATTCTCAAAGTAAGACGGGTGATATCAACTGCATGTCGCACCCTACCCACATTGTGATAACATTTACTGTTGGTATCTACCTATTCTGTCGTCAAACTTATTGCTAATATTATTACTTAAGTTTACTGAGTCAATGTTAATATTATAAAGTGTTTAATTGTCAATGTTATTTAAAAAGCCCTCTGCATTCTACCGTGTTATCTAACTGCGTAATTTGTATTTCTCAATGCTAAGTGAATTGTATTCTTTTTTTTATTGGAATATAAATGTCTTAAACCATAAACCATCTATTCCGAACACAAAGGGATTACGAAAATACGACACTGCAACTTTAAACTGGCGAACTCAAATCTCATACTCCTAGTTTAAAAATGTCCCGTTATAACATACCTAAGTTTATTAGTTACCTAACTAATCTCCGCTATAATTATTATCTTCATTTAGTGTGTGAACATCACAATACCATACAACACAAATATCCCTTATTGAACACCAAAAATAGCACAGGACATTACAAAAATAAGACCGGCCAAGAGCGTGTCGGACACGCCCAGAACAGGGTCCCGCAACGAGGTTACGACGTGCCAAATTATATCAAACAAATATTTTTCTAAGAGCCCTGCATCTTGTACGGAACCTCCCTAGTAGGTACACTTCATAGATCAGGCCGCTACCCACTTCCGAAACAACAATTCTCAAGCTAACCTAACCGTTGTATAGATACAGATTTTTAATTCATTACTTTGCCTGGGTAATTAATTACCACACGACATCAATTCAATAATACGCCTCCAAGAACTAAAAGTCTCTTGCACTACGCCGCGAACGGACGGACGAACGGACGGACGGACAGACAGACAAACTTAAAAGCAATTCCTTCCAGAGAACCTACTTTGTATTTTGGTATAATGTGACCTCGTATTTCGATCTGTAGTAGTAATACCTAAGATCTAATAAAACCCAGCAAACGATAGTCTAACTACCTACATAACACATTCTCTGATCTACGTAATCAGAATAATTGAATCACAAGAGTTTTAAGTAACGAAGACTTTTAGTGGAAAGCCTACCATGGTTTGACCTAACGAATCTATAATAAACAGACCTTCCTGCCTGTCTACCAACATACATATATTGTGCGCGTTTGGCAGCCGCCGCAACGGGTGACTCCCTGAAGAAGGACCACTGACTAGCCCGAAACATGTCGAGTCAAACTTTGTTCAAGACGCGAGTGATCAGTTTATTTTCACTACATACATACATACATACCAACCTACATACCTATATACCTACCCACCTACCAACCCATCTACCTACCCATCTACCTACCCATCTACCTACCCATCTACCTACCCACCTACCTACCTAATCTAGTCATCTGATTATTTCCCTACATTAATAATTACAAAACTATTTACTATACAATAAACCATTTTGCTACGTATTATATTTCTGTAAAGACGCAGTGGCGGTCTAATGATTCGGCAGATTCTCCCAAGCATAGGTCTATGGGTGCAAGTCCAGACTCGCACTCTGAATCGTTTGAACGTCACGCGCGAAAATACCCTCCAATCTACCCCGAGCCCACGGCAAAGACAAACATCGCGAAAAAACCCGCACACACCCGCGAAGATACCCAACGACGCGCGTCAAGCTTCCTACCCGCACCCAGGCCGCACAAAAACTATAGCCCAGCCTCACTCTGTAAAGAGGTCGCGCGCCGCAACGGAACGAATACAGGCCGCGACGATAATGATGATGATTATTATACGCGTCCTACCACTCACATTAATTGATAACTAACACTACCTACCTTAGTAGACAAATTCTTCTATTTGCGACAAAATAACGTATTACTACCTTTGAATATACGCCTCCCTAACTGTACAACCTTTTGTATTTGAATATCATATACATACACAACAACTTAACGTAGATATTTTAACTTTGAATGTACGCCTCCCTGACTATTACAACCTTTTGTATTTGAATAAACTATACATACACAACGAAAAAATAAAGTAGATATCATAACTTTGAATGTCCGTCTCCATGACTGCACAACCTTTTGTACTTGAATAAACTATACATACACACCCCGAATATTTCTAATACATCAAAATCTCAAGCCACGGTATCTGTTATCTATTTCTCGAAACAACCAATTCTTATGAAATTCACTCCCCTAAGTAAATTTATCAAACCCGTGTACAGGCCGCCGACTACCCTTCATACCCTATAAATCACAGATTTATAAAACTACTAATCTAGTCATTATATCCCAAGTCCCTCTACTTAATTCAAAAGCACGTTTAGCTCACCGGCGATTAAAACTGCTTAAACAACAAAATGAAAAATTACCTATAGAAAAACTATCCATTCTGTAGAATCATACTTCTTAATTATTAAGAGTTGTTAGTACCAACATAAAATCCCTAAATCGTGTCACTTGACCACCCAAGTATTATTTTTTTTTTATTAACGAACGTAGACAAATTAAGACGGTCACAATAGATTAAACTATACCTTCTAGGCTAAAAAAGATCACCATGACGCGTTATACTAATAATTCTGGTTAGCCAACATAAGCTAAGGAAAATAATTTTAAATTAATTAAAAGCTAAAAAGAATATCTATTTTTTTTTAAAGTGGGTCAATCTAAGTAATTTTTTCCTTAGGAAGGTAAGCGTAAGCATAATTGAAATCGATGGATTAGCTAGACTATGAAGAATACCCTTTACGCTAAAAGTTTAGTAAAACCTGACGTCTTACACGCATAAATCGAGCTAACCGGCTTCAATATCATAAAAAACGAATAACCTATTATAATTTGAATTTAATCTCAACATACACGATATTTGTATTAATAATGGGAAAACGCTCAAACTTCACTATCATACTCGGTTGTATAGACGCCAACCCTTTGTCTCGCCTTTTCGTCTAAGGAATTTTAAAAACAAAGTACCGTCACTTTATTGACGGTCGGTTGGTTACGCTGATCGCTCGTCAAATTATCGTTCGACCGACATGGATTTTATTATTTCTAGTCAGTTTTAATATTAATAAGTCGTTCAACAATCTTTAAGCTTAAAAATGATCGCCTACCTAATGGCTAAGGTACCTACATCAGAAGTGATAATTACCCAAAAGGTACAGTGCGTGAACGAAAGTAGTTAATAAAAACCAAGTGGAAGAACTAAGTGTTACGTAATTTAATCAAACAACCATGTTTAACCGAACTCGCAATAACCGAACTACCTATGTGTGAACAAGCGGCGTATTACGTGGAAAGAAGGTGGAAACAGTGACCGAGTTTAATTATTAACGGCATAACCTACAAATGGACAAAGGTGTAATAAACAAAGTGCTCCAAGTTCTAGTTTAAAGCAAACATGTAAAAAAATGATTAAAACCCTATATTTTATTAATGTGCTTTTTTAATTTATCTACGTACCTATCTAAATACCGCAACCGATACTAAGTTATGAATGAACCAATCTTTATTCCCACTTATCCGTTTCACCGCGCCACTGTGGCCCAAAAATTGTGCTCTAAAGGACAATTGTTGGACCAGACCCTGCCTATCTATATAACAAGACAAATTCTAGAAAAAGTTCATAGATTATATCATATGATTGAACATTATAACTACAGCCGAGCTAAGTATAAACTAACAAGTTATGAACCTATTTATCACTATGTGAGTTAAACAGATCTATCTTGTAAAAGTTGTAAATAATGATTAAGCTATGCTCGAATCCTGGACACGGCTACTCACTGTAACGGTACCTCCCCCCCCCCTGTTTAAAAAATCCCCCCAAAACTCTAGCTAGCTACACATATATGTAGTTCCTATTGAATTAGAAAATCTGGGAAAAAGCTGATTTAAATGCTGAAATAAATACTGAAATATTGCTTTAAATTACCTATCCATCTTATTAAAGCTATCAGGCTCTAAAGCTCTGAACCAAATAAATAATGAATTTATATACTGAAATCTGTGCAGCGTAGAAACCTAGGATTATTTCTATTGGACGTGATACGTGATATGGCCATGTGATCGTCTAGTACCTAAGAGAACCCTTCGTTGTGTCCGTGCCTAAGTAACCCTTGGAACTTTTAGTGAGGAATAAAGATCGGACTACCTATAAATATTTATTATACAGCGGCTAGTAACTCTGTGCTAATTTTATATGGAGAAAAAGGTTGATACTGAATCGCATGAGAGAAGGCAGTCAGTTATAGAGTTTTATCTATGTACTAGGGTGGGTAAATAAGTCCTAAAATAGATTATAGCCTAGACAAGTAAATCAGAAGTGTTTGGAGTAGATATTATGTTTCACCTAAAACTCTAGGCTATTAAGTAGATTCATAGACAGAAAGATGGTATTCTAACTTAATAATATTCTATCTATCATGGTAATGAAGATATATGGTTGCCCATATTTGATTCAGGTTATAGATAACTTAAGTAGTATTGAAGAAGAGGTAAAGATAGTTAAATGTAAGAGGTAGATTCAGGTTTATAAGGTCATTTGTCAATAGTCTGTGTCATGTACTTGTAGGCAAGGAATTTTATATTGCGGCTATGTTTGAGAGCCCCGCCCCGCTCTCAAAGGTGGTGGGCGGCTCCATACTAGGACTCCAAAACCTCCCCCGCATGAACTCTGAAGGAGTATACTACCTTTTCCTTGTTTAGGTAATGAATGCATTACCTTATAATATTGTATATTAAAAGAGGGCAATCAAAGGGAATGTCAGTTATAGCCCGCGGCTGTCCCTGGGTCAATCCTGTGATCATAATGCTCCTGCATTAGCAAACCAACTCAGTGGTAATTGTAGGCTTCTTTGGTTTATCATAATGACTAAGAGTAGCTACCGGGTCCCCTGGTACCGGTATACCACTAACTTGCTTCTGCCTTAGTTTTAGTCAGAGTGACTTCCATTGTCAGTTAATAAAGATAAGCATTTGGTACAACTTTCACCGTTAAATTTAGTTGGTATAACTAGCCACTACAGGACCATATAACCCAAGGTTGCTTTACCAGGGACGACCACCGACTTCAATGGAGATTCTACTTTTTTCAACCAATAAGTATTATTCATGGTGAGTTATTGAATTCATTTTGTCTCACTCAATTGCTTCTACTAGAGTTTGTAACGTAGGACATATGGATGAAAATAAACTCCGAAATCTTTCATCCGTCGGTGAGTACTTAAGTCCGTCAAAGTAAGTATTAGTCAGTAAGGTCATTGAAGTCTCAGACTTCAATATAAAAGTCAGATAGTATAACCCTCGCCTCCAACATCAAACAGTATATCGATGAGCAGTAATATTTAGTTAACAGTAACAGTATTAAATATGTCAGAAGGCATATCTCAGCCCCTCCAACATATTATAGTATAATGAAGAACTGAAGATAGTTAATGATAATAATAATAAGTATGTCAGGTGGCATTTTCCAGCCCTCCAACACACTACAGTATAATGAAGAACTGAAGATAGTTAATGGTAATAATAATAAGTATGTCAGGTGGCATATTCCAGCCCTCCAACACACTACAGTATAATGAAGAACTGAAGATAGTTAATGATAATAACACCTAGCTCCGATGAACCTATCCTAACAGCTAAACTATCCATCTATTCTACACGAGATTGAAAAGCTAGGAATCCGGATTCCACATTTACAACTACCGCGGGGCCCCTCTCCAACTGATAAGAGAGGGCCTATCCTAAGCTAATGCCTACGTTGAGCGGGAGACTCAAGACTTACTTTCTATACCCGTGTGCTACTGGTACCCTTCTGAGGGGATTGGGATAGAAGAATACCAGTGTGTAATATATATATAAATAGATAAGCGGACTAGGTAGATGATGAGGTTGAAACACCGGTTATGGCGCTCCAACCCCTTCAACACCCAGGGAGAACTTAGGTCCGACTCTTGAGTTATAATACAGACCCCCACCCATCTCCAAGAGGTGGTAAATTTACACTAAAACGCCTCCAAGAAGGGCTAATCTGTAAGTTAACACCGCTAGGTAACCCGACTATCCCTTCTCAGAGGTCAGCTCTTACTTAGCTGAGGTCTAGATGAGTTCTCCAATACACTAATATAACACTCCCAGACGTAGACCCCACCAAATCCCACTAAACTCCATTTTAGCTATCAAACTACCGTGAAATCTCCCAACAGTGAATATACTATAACCATGTTTGGCGATAGATACCCAGAGCCAGGCAATCACACGGAAAACCCTCCCAATAATTAACTCAAAGAATAATTCAACACATAATCAAAGTAAAACACAGCCCCGTCACACCCCACTAAACTCCAATTTTAACTATCCAATCACTATGTAATCTCCCAACAGTGAGTATTCTATAACCATGTTCGGCGATAGATACCCAGAGCCAGGCAATCACACAGAGAACCCCCCCCCCCCATTAATTAACACAAGAAATAAATCAGCACATAATAAAGGTAAAACACAGCAAAATCACAATAAAAATGAGAACGTAATAACCCAAGGAGAACCTTACCAGACCCGTAGTCAAATGCGAAAAAAAGCCCCTCCTCATCTGCGCGCGCGCTTTTATAGCCTCGCCTCGACGGTACCCACCGAAACACACATTGTCATAGTATAACAACTGATCCAGTAGCGCGTCTCGGCAGCGTCATCATCATCATCATAATCTTTAACACTAAATTAAGATTAAGGGGTGAGATTTGTAATTATGATATGACATATATATATATATATATGTATATAAATGATCCACCAAACCCATCATGTGCGCATAACTTTTGATCGACTGCACCCAGATTAGATTGTCCCTCTAAATAGACCACAAAACGTATTATGTCTTTGAACGGTTTTATTTCGTTTCTTAGCTACGTATATTTGCTACCTACAAATTAGCTACGGAGAAGTATTTGCACCTCTTCTGGGATGTGCGAAGGGTTTTATGGTTTCATTAATAGCGTAGAAATCCTCATTCTGCTAAATAACTTCATTAGATGCGTTTTTACATGTCTTGATTCAAATTAAAACTGACATTGACACGAAACACAATACCTATAAAAAAAGGTTACACTACAAATCTGTAGCATATCAATTGCCACCGTACGCAATAAATGTGTGACCCCGCGCCGACCGAACGTAAATATCCGCGTATCAAGCCAGATCGATGCTAGCCGGGCTATGCTGAGAATTCGTGGCACATAGGTACTTCTCGCGTTCCGGCCGTTTGTATGAAGCTAACCTACTGACCATTCACTATGCCCCAGATCTATCGGCATGAAACTGCTTGAGAACCCCGTAGCTCACGCGCAGGCTACCCGCCAGACAGTGTTGGTGGTACAGAATTCATTTCTAAATCTCCGGGGTCTTTATGACGTTCACATAAGGTGCAGTATTGCCTAACCCGGCTCGCAGGTAAGTTGGTCAGCCCGTGCATCGTGCTCCTATTTGAACATTTTAGCAATTAAAATATTTTAACATCATCATCATCATCCCAGCCGAGACCCCCCCTAATACCGAACATAGGCATAAACTGAGTTTATCTATATGAAACTGGCTGTACTAGTATATAAAAAGGGACTGTTAAACTCAGATCCGATTAATACAACTAGGTGAAATCAAATAATCCAACGAATCATAAAGTAGTAGCTTGGGTCCTTACCAAGGTACATATAAATACCAATAAAATAGTTCAACGAATCATAAGGTAAAAGCTTAGGTCCTTACCAAGGTACATAAGAATACCAATTAAATAATCCAACGAATTATAAGGTAATAGCTTGGGTCCTTTCCAAGGTACATATAAATACCAATAAAATAATTCAGCGAATTATAAGGTAATAGCTTGGGTCCTTACCAAGGTACATAAGAATACCAATTAATACATATAATTAATGCTTTTTTTCTAGACCATTTTACGGGTCTGAAAACATTATATATAAACATATATTTGTGAATAAGACGGTTTTCAGAATCTGAACCGTCACAAAGCGATATAGCAAACTGGGACGTAAGTATACAGGTTAGGTTGAGATGCAGCAAATATTTTTTTTAATCTGTTATATCACTGCATCTTTAACGTTAATCCAGTTCCGTTAGAATGATACTAAAACGACCTCATTACCTACTGACCAGAGATTACATATACAAAAACCGGCCAAGAGCGTGTCGGACACGCCCAAGATAGGGTTCCGTAGCCATTACGAAAAAATCAAGTAATATTTTTCTAAGGATTTCGTATGTGTACGGAATCTTCCAAGTTAGGTATCGTCAATACTTTGAATTGAAAAGCTCGTATCTCAAAATCGTTAATCTGGCAAAGTGAACTTTATTACGCGCGTATCAAGGTTCAGTTTTGTTTACATGCTGATTTGAGATACGAGTTTTTCAAAGTAGTGACGGTATGTTTAATACCTTAGGCTACTATTTACTCTTAAACTACAAATAATTCCCAAGCAATCTTAGCCGTTATAATTTTCCTTGTAAATTTAATATATTTACTACCATTTTGAATTTTTTCAAATTTTTCCACCCAACAGTTTAGATTTTAGAGGGGGGGGACGGTCGATTTTAATGAAATTTTTCACCTTAAAGTTGAATATTTCGCAAACAAATCACTGAATTCAAAAATCATGTAAGCAACCCCCCAATGGTTTTAAAAAACCTATCCAACGATACCCCACACTACAGGGTTAGTCGAGAAAAAAAAAATCACCCCCACTTTACGTCTATGGGAGGTACCCTAAAAAAAAATTTTTTAGTTTTTTTTATTTAACCACTTTGTCGGCGTGACTAATATATATATTCATGCCAAATAACAGTTTTCTAGTACTAACAGTCTCTGAGCTTAGCCGCGGACAGACAGACGGACAGACATGGCGAAACTATAAGGGTTCCTAGTTGACTACGGAACCCTAAAAAACCTCTCAAATTAGAACTACCACCAATCCTATTGCAGGTAGGTACTAATAGATGCACTTTGATAAGCTGACTTCTGTGCCCATACCTACTTCGCCCTTTCTGATTTAGTGTTTCTGTCTTCCTTGTTTCAATTCTCAGATGCCCAAATCATTCGTAGAGCGAAATGTACTCAAGAGTAAATTGCCAGAGAATTAGACAGCGAAGATTAGCCGACGATGGGAATAATTTATGTTCTCAGTCAGTATACTCTCCTAATTTAGCGGTTCCTCCCAAACAGGATGTAGGGAGCATGTACTGCTTCACGATAATTACATTGAAAGGCTTCTAATAATTAGATCTATGATAAATTAACTATGCTTTTAGAGAAATTCGGTGACTTATATTTCATCGTGGGTGTTCTGGTTCATCATTATGTTTAGTAAGTTTTCACGACTAATCCAGACGTTTTCGTATTAAGTATTTTATAAAACTAGCTGTTGCCCACGACTCCGTCTGCGAAAAATTCGTTTATCGTTATGCCGCTTGAACTATGCAATTTTCCGGGATTTAAAGTATATCCAGGTTATCTAACTATCTGTGTGCTAAATTTCGTGGAAGAGTAAGAAACATCCACACATCCATCCATACAAACTTTTGCGGTTAGAACAACAGTACTTAAAATAGTTATTTTATTACTTATTAATGTCAATATACTTACTCTTTAATTTTCCATTTATTGGCGGGAAGGGTTAAAAGACGGTATGCGGTGTTTATTTATTCGGCGTAACTAGCACATTTTCTCAGAATTATGAAGTAAGCTCGGGGTTTTTGTACCTTAACTCTATATAAGAACCATAATAGAATTTGCATATCATTCCTGGGTTAGGTACTTATGTGGCATACGTTATGTACTTGCGTAATATAATTTGAGACGGGAGAAGGGACAGGAATCACAAACAATTTATTTCGTCCACTCTTTGTAAGCCAGCTTCATTTCCAGGAGACCTTTGTGATACACATTTTTATTTTGGTGTTTTGGAATTTTCAATGAGATTTGGGTTACGTGAATAATTGAGTCGTTATCAAAAAGGCGTCACGGTTTCTTTTCACGCGGCCATTGTTCAACGGGAGCTCTAAAACAAGTCGTTGTGTTTGGAAATAGGATCGCGTTATGCAGAAAGCAACCTCGTCACATGATCCAAATAATTATAAACGTGAAAGTTAATATGGATGGATGGATGTGTGGATGTTTGTTACTTTTTCACGCTAAAACGGTTCTACGGATTCTGATGAAGTGGCACACAGATAGTTTATAACCTGGATTAACATATAGGATACTTTTTTATCCCGGAACATTGTATAGTTCCGAAGGATAGCAATAAACGAATTCTTTACAGATGGAGTCGCGGGTAACAGCTAGTTTAAAATATTAGTAGGATATAATAGGGTTCTAAAATAATTAGCAAGAGACATTGGCTGAGTTGAAATAATCATTCGTGTCACACTGTCGTGTTATTTTAAACACGAGACCTCTTCAAAAGATTTGCCAAACACCGTAAATTACAGGGATCCGGAAAAGCAATAAACAAAGTGTTGCCAACTTTTAAATTAACGCTTGAAATCCACGCGGTTGGACACGGGAGATATATGGGATAATTGCCGCTAGCAACCCCGCGCGTCAAACGTATCCTGTTTTCAGTCTGTGGCATGTTGATTTCAGACGTCGGGTTGCCATCTACCATGTTGTTTAAATTAAAAATACAAAACGCAAATTTCTTTTGATCAAGATAATGGCTGACAGTTTGAACACTACTTAAAATAAAGGATATGAGACGTATTTTAAACATTTTAGATATCGTGTTTCATAGTAACATTTACACTTTACACAATTGACATCGAAATAGAAATAATGCATATTTTTTTATTCAAAACGACCGGGTTCGATTAGCACATTGAGTACGAGTTTTTCTACTTTTCAATGCTGTTTTTACTTTTTCTTTTCAGTAAAATCGATGACATGGTTGTTTAAAACAAATTTTTCTATCTTGTAGTTTCAGACTTTTTTTTTATACTGATATATTTAAACGGGGACTCTGTATATCATAGCATAGGACTTGTGAGATCTATAGTTGCGCATCAATCAATAATTAAGGCTAGTAAGTCATCATCATCATCCTGTAAAGCATATTATGTTCTGCTGTGGGTACAGGCATCCTCTTAGAATGGGCTAAAGTTCCCACACGGCCCCGATGTAGTTTGGGAGCTTCACACACTACACACACTTGCTGTCGTATTTAGTTTCAAGTTTTTATGTATAGCTTTTAGGTATACAAGTTTTAGATAATCATCATCATCATCCCAGCCTATATATGTCCCGCTATGGCACAGGCCTCCTCTCAGAATGAGAGGGCTTCAGAGGGTTTCGGTTAATATTTTATTATTACTGATATTTTACGCTGGCACATTTTGTTAAACATTATTGTTTTGTAATATCAAGTTCGTGTTCGTGTTCGTAAACGGAAATTCGGACTTTATGCCTACTAACTAGAAGCAAAAAGATTTGTATATTTTCAATTACTTCTTTGCTTGCTTAGGACAGTGGTATAATTTTCTTAGGACCAATTACTTATAGAAACAGTTTACTGACGGCAAAATTATGTTGAAAAGAGGCAGAGAGCTGTAGTTTGTCATTTATTAATGTCGCTACACTGTCAGTCCGTCCAGCAACATCAGAAATAGACAAATAGCGACGCATGTTGACTAACAGCGACTTAGTCGTAATGACTCTTTGAAATGGCATTTAGACATGACGCGATTTAGGCGCACTGTGATTTAGGGTAAGGTGAAAATAAAGTGCGAGTGGATCATAATTTAGAAACTTAGCTGCAGGTGACAGACCAAACAATTGCTCGGAGCACTCCCCATGACAGATGCGGTAAAGTTACACAGGGATGCACCAAATGCAACATTCCTCAGCAACGATAGCGAGGGAAGGCGGCTAGAAAGTTGACAGCTCGAGCAAAACTTCGTTGAATCCGGACAAAAGGAAGAAATTGGTACTGAGATTTGGTAGACACTGGACGTAATTTTGCACATAAATCCCAAAAAACTCAGCGCCGCGGGCACGTACCGTAATAATATGTCATCTTTTATAAATAACTCACTGCCCCACTTTTCTAGCGACATTGGTGGAATGATATTATTACGAAAGCTTCATGCTGCCACTCCAATGCCTTTGGTTCAAGCAATGACGCGTTAAAACTGCCTCTCTTGACTCCGTTCACCCCAAACCACGCCATCGACTCATAAGGACGGAATCCAAAAACACTTCTTTCTATCCCTCTTACTCTCAAGTCAAAAACGAATGGAGTAACAGAAATGGACAGATTGGCCTCACGTTGATAAGTCAGGCCCTTACGTGAGCAACGGTCTGGAAATGTGCTCTGATTCAAACTAATTAATTGGTTAAATATAAGAAGCCTTTCCAATGTTTCTGGCCTAAATTTGATGTGTTTGTTACGAGATTGATCTTTTTTTTTATTCATCAATTAAACCCTTAACGATGTTAATATTAACGTATTAAAGACAATGCCTATTAGTAACATAAATCATGCGAACGGTTTATACTAAAATTATTTATTTGACCCGGGATTAGGTTAACGAAAGGGAGTCTACTTTATTTTGAATTTCCTTAGAATATTTTCTTCAATCTAGCGTTACGAAGAATTCAAGTTTTGTAACTACTAATCTAAATAATTTTCAAACTAAAAAAAGAAACCTGGCATACAGACTGAGCTGCCAGTTCCTAACATTACTAACTCAATCAATCCTTTTTAATTCAATTAAAAAATACAAACAGTAGACAGAATAGTACAAAGGAGAACGTACCTAATAACAATAAGGGATTTCCAAAAGAATTATTTGCCGAGTAGGTACTAGTTTTCCACGATATCAAAACGTCTTTGAGCATGCCAAATCTGTTATGTGTTCGATTTTAATCAAACCAATTAATACCTTATATTATTATGTTATGTTGCGAGATACATATTTGTCAATTAAAAATCGAACACAACAGATTTGGCATGCTTAACGATGAAAATCAAATTTGAATTTGACCTGCACTTTATATATACATGCACTATAGCCAAGTTCATTATACTTATTTATACGGGGATCACTTCGTTTCCCATTATATCATTTATTAAGTTAAGTTACTTTAATAATAATACAATACGTTTACTTTTAGTTTACCACTGACAGATGGCTTGCCTAACACCATACAAATAAAGTAGCTATTACAAAATCTGCAAACGTGGGTAACAGTATTCTAAAATTGGCTTTATTTGTAGGTCGTTAAAGTTAAATATGATATGAATGAAGGCAAACCATCTGTCAGTGGTAAACTTTATGTAATTTTACTGTAACAACTTTGAAGAAAATATTGTTTCAGAAATAATTTTCTTTGATTACTACGGAAAACGATACACTATAGCATATGGAACATGAGCAAATGATAGAGAACCATAAGCCAGTTCCTAAAGAAATCTCAAATCACCCACCCTTAGCACTCATAACCATGTGTTTATGCTAAATACGCTGGAAGTGCGCTAGCGTGCTTGCCTAATTGTGATTCATACGGTTAACACCTACCCGCCACTGTTTCCGGAAAACTATAGGATTGTTTTTGCAAAATTGAGGACGTGCGGTTGCATTTGAAGGAATAGTAGCGTCGGGATTATGAAGATACTTAGCTGTTGCAAATAATAAATAACTACAAGCTGTTTCAAACACAATAAAAAAAGTCCGGAGTCCTAACAAAACAACTGATACCGGTCATTTGAGTTGGCTGTATACATACGAATAGTGCCAACTTATTACCATGGCCGTTTTAACTTTTAAAAAAAGTTTAAGACTCGACAATGATGGAATTTGTGTGCGACATTGTTGTCGAGTTTATCGAGTCTGCAATGTTTTTAATTTTTTAATGACTATAAACTATGCACTTCGCGTTCTGATATGTAAAGAATAATGTCAACTTTTACGGATATTTTGAGAAAAGTAAATATAATAGTATAGTATAATATAAAGCATGGATTGATGAGTCGATTACGATCGTTTATTGTCTGTATACTCCGGGCCACCAAATACTGTACTAATATGAATATGTAGTAAAATACATAAGTACTTCCATGAGCTCTGAAAAAATATAAATGAGACTACTGATACACAATAAACTGTTAATGTAACAATGAGCTCTTCAGGCTACCCTGTAATCCCCTACTCACAATCTAGACATCCTACTTGACTGTCCGGTAGATATTTCAGAAAAGATAGAAGTAACAGTAAATAAAATCCGGCCAAGCGTGAATAGGACTCTCCACCGCGGTCGGCACCGAGGGTTCTGTGCGAATTTGTAGGTACAGTCAGCAGCAAAAACCTCTCTCTCAGGCTTTAGCACTGAGAATGATCTACACGCGACTATTCCCAAGGTTACAAAAGAGTATGTTCTGATCATTTTGAGCACACCGCTCATCCCCTTCTTCTTCTTCTTTTTCTTTGTCTTTTTGAGTGTTATGTCAAAATACAAGGATAGGAATAGACGGCCGTATCTGTAAAAACCCATGCTCATGAGCAAAATATCATCATTATCATCGTCGCAGTCTATTTACGTCTCACTGCAGAGCAGCGGCCTCCTCTCAAAATGAGTGATTGGGCCGCAGTTCTCGCGCGCCATTGAATTGCTTCTCTGGTGAGAGTGGTGAGTGCTGGTTTCCTCACTCAGTGTGAGGTCATTTTATATTTAATTGGATTAATTTTTAATTTCATCATCATCATCAGCCTATGTTCGTCCACTGCTGGACATAGGCCTCTCCCATGGCCCGCCACTGAGCACGATCCTCGGCCACTCTCATCCAGCTCTTGCCAGCCGCCTTGCGAAGATCATGGCTCCACCGAGTCTGAGGACGTCCCATGCTACGTTTGCCGATCCGTGGTCTCCACTCAAGAACTCGTCTACCCCAACGGTTATCGGTTCTTCGGGTTATATGGCCGGCCCATTGCCACTTCAGCGTGCTAATGCGGTGGGCCATATCGATAACTTTGGTTCTCTGTCGGATCACTTCGTTACGAATTCGATCTTTCAGAGAAACTCCGAGCATAGTCCTTTCCATAGCACGTTGAGCAACTTTAAATTTGTGGACCAGCCCTACAGTGAGTGTCCATGTTTCGGCACCGTATGTCATGACGGGTAGGACGCACTGATTGAAGACTTTCGTCTTTAGACTCTGTTTTTAATTTTTTTTTTTTTTTTTATTTGTTATTATTCGTTTCGTGTCTATATGTTACTGTTCTTGAGATACGGCCCTGTAACAGACAGATAGTGTAGCGACATTAATAGAGTTTCGTTTTTTATATTTCGGGTGTAGAACCCTAAAAAAGACTTCCCGGCAAAAGGACTGCGATTGTGAATCCGGTACGTCCAATCGCCTTGTTAGGTAAGTTGAATGATAAAAGAGTCTGAAAGAGTCTGCTCATAACACAAAGGATACTCTTTATCCTGAAAAATTGCATAGTTCCCGCGGAGTAGTGATTAAAGCATTTTTCGCTGACGAAGTCTCTAGCATCGGTAACATCCTACATTTTAATCCAGGTTATAAATGTGTGTATGTGTGCGTGCGCGCGTGCGTGTATCTGTTTTAGCACGATAGAGTAACTTACATTCACACATCCATCCATACAAACTTTCACATTTATTAGCAGGATAGTAGGATTTGACTCTGCCCAAAAATGTATTTGCTGAGCATAACTTTTTATCAACGTGCTTCATCCCCATTATTGTTATGTAGGTACGACAGTGCATGACATAAGCTTTATTTTTACGGTGCCCTACTCTCAACGATTTCACTGTTTTTAGTGTAATGAAGTAATGACGACCAAATGGCCTAGTGGTTAATGAACCTGACTACGAAGCATGTGGTCCCGTGTTCGATTCCCGCGTCGGGGCAGATAATATATGGAAAATGGTTTTCAGAGAAAAATGTACCCGTTTTGCCTTAATTATCCTTAATTTTCCATACAAAATTTATTAGTCAGTTTTGTGACGGCCCATACAACATGTATGGTTAACTGCGTCACAAAACTGACAATTAAAAGAGGGACACTTTTTTATTGCTTAAATCGATAGTGCTTGTGATTCTGAGTAGAAATAACCCAAAATTTGTTAGGTTTTTAAAAAAAGTATAGGGTACACTTTTTTCTGAAAATGCCCTTATATGAAAAATACGAATGTTTGTTCTCGAGTCTTGGGCGTTTAATGTGTATTTAAGTATGTATCTATCTATATAAGTAGGTATGTTTATCCGTTGTCTAGTACCTATAGTACAAGCTTTGCTTAGTTTGGGACTAGGTCAATTGGTGTGAAATGTCCCGTGATATTTATTTATTTAATGATCAATATTCAGAGAGTGCAATAGGCTACCCTTTCAGTTTTTATCCCTTTCAGCAGTATTTACCTAACCAGCCCCTGATCAGTGGTCTCGTTGAAATGGTCTGCTTGACGTGGCGCCTCGGGCCACTGCCATAGTCCGCTGACAGCCGTTTTATTCTATCAAAGGAAACGGCTCAGAACTACTTCGTCCACGGTCCTATTTCGGCACATTCTTAAGTCGTCCTCATTGTCATATGGTCTACTGTTCTGATTCGCCAACATTCCTATATCGTCATTTTCTTATCTTGTCCGTATTCTTCCCTATATGTATGATAGTGGCTAATGACTTCACTCAGAAAAGTCAACCTTGGCAATGTTTAGATCTTATAGAAACCTTTGTCAACGTCAACACTATTAGACCACCGACTGACTGACCAATTCCTGCCAAAATAGCTAATTAATTTAAATCAATTCTAAAATTGAATGTCGCAAATAAATTTGAACAACTGCCTTTGGTTAGAAATAAAATGTATTTTTTTTATATTTTTGCTTACATATTAGGCCAATTTGAGAAACTAATTTGAATATTTTAAAATTTGGTCGCGTATTTTTTTTTAAATTTAATTTGTTAAATACCGGATATGGTTGACCGGATATACGTCATCAGTGGCACAAAACTCTTGATTTCCTTTGCCCATCTGCTTAGAGAAAAAATACTGTCATCTGTCATTCTTACGTCGTCATGTCGTCAATAAGTTTCTAACCATCTGGTTCTGAAAGTCTATTTTCCACGATAATTTTTGAAAAAATGCTTACCAGTGGAAACTCCGGTGAAAAATTTGTCAAGGCTGACACGCTCAATCTATCCAAATTGCAAAATGTGTCTATTTTGGAGTACATTGCTACCAGCGATATGCACAATATTGCCGAAATAAGGGGGGCTAAGATGCTCATGTGAGTAGGTATCTTATCTACCTGTTCAATCATCAACATTGAGTGAGTACCTACATAAAATAGGCTATTCATGGAGTCATTTGAACAAAGAAAACACTTTCTATAGTCTATTTTTTAGATTCAAAAATGAAAATAGCCTTTTTGTTTTGTTTCCTATCCTATTGACATCAGTTAAATTTAAATGACATTATGACAGACATTGACATTGTTTTTTTAAGTGAAGCGTGAGAGCAAAGGTAAAAGAAAAATGCCTTTGAACCTTTGATGACGTCATTTGAAGATCAAATGAAAGACTTCAGTTTTTTTTGGAATATCTCCGCTATTAGCTGTTTATTTTTAAGTCCGACTACAGAAAAGGGTTGTATAACATTATTCCACAATGATAAAAATATAAAAAAAATACAAAAAAATATTTATCCAAAGGGAATTGGCTTTTCAATCACGACTTTATGTGATGAAATAATAGGATCTGATAACATAAACATCCTCTCAGCCTAATGATTATCCACAATATATTATCTTTATCTCTGCCATCTAGATAGCTCAAGCTAGCCAGTAGTTACTACAATATGTAGTGTTATACCTATAACGTAATTAGTAAACACATCTCACTCCGCCTATCACACGTTCAGAAATTACTAACTAGGGACCCCTAGTTTCCGCGGTTCCGCCAGGATCCTGTTCCGACGATAAATTAAACTAACTAATTTAACTAAATTTACTACCCGCCACTAACTTCCTGGCGAAGGAAAAATGTGTATAAAAGTGTCTCTGTGTATTGTTTTCTACTTTTTCTGCTTTATGCTGTAGCGATAGAAGAATATCTTTAAGTATAAGTTATTTAACATAGAGGAAAATATAATTATCATTTCGAAATAGTCTTTAGTATTCAAACCCGAACATAATGTAGGTATAGTTCTAGTTCGGGGATGCGGGGTATGGGGCTTTGCCAATCCGGCAACTTCGTGCACCACTACACCACACAAGCTAACTTCAACGGCGAAATTTCCTAATGAGTTCTTGAGACTTCTACTATTTTTTAATAAGCCAATTTTTAGTCCCTAAGTGCTATCCATTTGAAATGCATGTTTGTAGGACATAACCTACACACTTAAAGAGTAATATACTGCTCACATACAACGTCAGACGGCTGATAAGTAGATATAGGTAACAATATTAGGGATGTTGACGCCATTAAAAAATAATTTGAAGACTCGACTCTAGTAAAAAAACGCTTCATTTTAGTCCTGAAAACCAGATTAATTTTCGATTAACTGCAAAATAAGATTTTTTGTCGCTTTAAAACAAATAAAATAGTTAGTGTGTGAACAAGTGACGTCATAAATTGCTATTGCCATTCAAACCCTATGGGCCAATGTATTTTGACAATTCATAAAAAGTACATCAGTTGATTGGTGGACTTGGTGGTGTCAACATTCCTATTTATGTATACATGAGTGAGTGTTTTTATGAGTTGTCAAAATTCATTGGCCCATAGGGTTTGAATGGCAATAGCAATACATGCAAGCAAAAAAACCGGCCAAGAGCGTGTCGGACACGCCCAAGATAGGGTTCCGTAGCCATTACGAAAAAATCAAGTAACATTTTTCTAAGGATTTCGTATGTGTACGGAATCTTCCAAGTTAGGTATCGTCAATACATTGAAAAAAGCTCGTATCTCAAAATCGTTAATCTGGCAAAGTGAACTTTATTACGCGCTTATCAAGGTTCAGTTTGTATACATGCTGATTTGAGATACGAGTTTTTCAAAGTAGTGACGGTATGTTTAATACCTTAGGCTACTATTTACTCTTAAACTACAAATAATTCCCAAGCAATCTTAACCGCTATAATTTTCCTTGTAAATTTAATATATTTACTACCATTTTGAATTTTAGAGGGGGGGACGGTCTATTTTAATGAAAATTTTCACTTTAAAGTTGAATATTTCGCAAACAAATCAATGAATACAAAAATCATGTAAGCAACCCCCAAATGGTTTTAAAAGACCTATCCAACGATACCCCACACTATAGGGTTAGTCGAGAAAAAAAAATCACCCCCACTTTATGTCTATGGGAGGTACCCTAAAAAAAATGTTTTTAGTTTTTTTTTTATTTAACCACTTTGTTGACGTGACTAATATATATATTCATGCCAAATTACAGTTTTCTAGTACTAACAGTCTCTGAGCTTAGCCGCGGACAGACAGACGGACAGACATGGCGAAACTATAAGGGTTCCTAGTTGACTACGGAACCCTAAAAAAGGGTTAAGAAAAAAAGCTTTTTTGTACTAATTTGTGAAACGGGTCATACATATTTTTTGTTCGCGTCTCTCCTGTGGACATAGCAAAAGTTAACGGTCTGTAGCCAATATTTTTTAGTCAAGTCTACATCGGCCGGCGTGTGGTGGCCAATTTACAGCCCATTTAAATGAATCTTATTTTTTTTTCAGTTTTTATTTAGTATGAAAAATATGGTTTCACGGGATGACCGTAAAAGTAATAAAAAATGAAGTTGAAAAAATAAATACAAAAAGATACTTCATACCAAACTTGTATGAATCTTAAGTTGGCTGACTCGGAGTAGTTAATTTTATGTCCACAGGAGAGACGACCTTTGTTTCTAACGATGTGTACGATCCAAATACCGTAGCTATAGGTTTTCTCATACAGAAGTATATTTTCGGTAAACATGAGCTTTCTGGTGTACATAAGAAACACGCATCATAAATTTCTTATCAATAAATAAAAAAATATTCGAGTGGCGTCCACGGACCGGACGACGCTGTGTAGGTAGTCCGCCAACAAGATGGAGCGACGACCTAGTTAAGGTTGCGGGATCGCGTTGGATGCGGATGGCACGGGACCAACCTGTTTGGCGAGCTTTGGGGGAGGCTTATGTTCAGCAGTGGACGTCTTTCGGCTGAAAGGAAGGAAGGAATGATACGAGTTTCTCTGCGGTCTCCTCCCATTTTTGTGCGTAAGGGCCAGCGCTCACTGACGGCATGGCACGGCATGGCATTTTATTACTATCAAGTTATTTTGAATCTTATTTCAATGAGTTTAGAATTCATGTTACTTTATTTCGATACCACGATGCCGCGACGTGCCGAGGGATGACGCAACGCATAACCAATAAATTAACATGAATTCTAAACTCATTGAAATAAGATTCAAAATAACTTGATAGTAATAAAATGCCATGCCGTTGCCGTGCCATGCCGTCAGTGAGCGCCGGCCCACAATGTGCGCATTTAAATCCTTCTTTATTTCGCCTTTCCAGCGGTACTTAGACCGCCCTAGTGGTCGCCGATTACCAGCTTACCCGGTGTGTGCTGTACATTAACTATTTACTTACGGAATAATACATATTAGTATTACGATTTTCCTACAATGACTACCGATGGTTACATGATACAACTTTAAATTACAATTTGGTGTCGAAGTATAAATTTATATTGTCGCCCACAAAATAACTGAACGTACGTCGGTTAATCCGTTTATTACTCGCTTTTAATCGACCGAATATTCCGCTGTGCCGGTTATCGTCGGACCGTTATTAAAAATGTTTAATTTAACGACCTTATACACCGGATGATAATTTTAAAATGTCTATTTAATCTTCGAGCTTTAAGTTCTGCTTTTTCGTCATCACCAATATCATCGCAACCTATAAGTATATGTATATACGTCCCACTGCAGGGCACAGGTGTGAATCCCAGAATGGGAGGGACTGAACCGTGGTTCCCACGTGGGCCCAAGGCGGAATGGGACATTCACACATATCATTGAATTTCTTCGCAGGTGTGTGCAGGTTTCCTCACGATGTTTTTCTTCACCGTAATGCTCATGATTCATGATACAAATGTAATGTCGCACGTAAATTCTGAAAAAATCAGAGGTGAAAGATACTTTTGATATTTTAACGCTAATTTTAGTATTAAAATATCAAAAGTGTCTTTATCATAATCATAATCATAATCATTTATTTGTCAAACATAGGTACAAATATAGATGGTAAACTTAAAATTAGAACCTTGTATGTTTTGCCACATGGCGTACAAACCATTAATTTTCCATTAATCCAATAAGCCGTTTGACCAATGGCCTCTCAAGCAGAGGGTCGTGGCTTCAAATCCCGGCTCGCACCTCTGAGTTTTTCGGAATTTATGTGCGAAATTACATTTGTAATTTACCATGAGCTTTAAGGTGAAGGAAAACATCGTGAGGAAACCAGCATACACCTTCAAAGAAATTCAATGGTGTGCGTGAAGTTCCCAATCCGCACTGGGCCCGCGTGGGAACTACGGCCCAAGCCCTCTCTTTCTGAGAGGAGGCCTGTGCTATGCAGTGGGACGTATATAGGCTGGGATGATGATGATGACGAATTTTCCATTGCGTACAATAAACAATAACGTCTGAAAAACCGTCAATAAAATGAAGTTCAGCTAAACTGTTAAAATGAACATTCGTACCTACTTTGATGAGTCTCGCGTGATATTGGTCGGCTGCTTTGCGACCGGCACTGCTACTTCGGTTCGCGCGAATTTTGGAATGTACGAGCTTTATGGTGATTATGAGCAAATAAATGGTACACGGAAACGTTTAGGTTCACTTCGTCCACTTCCTATTTTGTCAACATTCCCATTTCGTCCATATTACCATTTCGTTCACATTCCCACTTCGACCACATTCCCATTTCGTCCGCATTCCCACTTCGTCAGCATTACACAACACGCGTAACATAATATCAGAAGTAGAATAAAAAAGTGAAAATAAAACAAAATGAAATACAATTTTTGTTATTTCATATTTCTATTGGTGACCTACATGGTTGTTTGCTAATGCGTAAGGGCTGAATTTTATTTCACAGTACATGGTCACAGACATGGGAATGTAGACGAAATGGGAATGTGGACGAGATGGGAATGTTGACGAAGTGGAAAAAGGACGAAATGGGAATGTTGACAAAGTGAGCATGTGGACGAAGTGGGAAAAGGACGAAATGGGAATGTTGACAAATTGGGAATGTGGACGAAGTGAACCTAAACGCACGGAAAGAACACGGTCTAGACACTTTTTTTGTAAAATGAGATTTTAATCTTAAAATGTAGAGCTCGCAAACCACCATTGATCATTAAATATGATTATGATGGATTAAATATCATTATCATCATCATCTTTCAGCCGTAGGACGTCCACTGCTGGACATCGGTTTCCCTCTTTGACGCCCAATCATTACGGTTGGAAGCGACTTGCATCCACCCTGAACCTGGAAATATGGATATCTGAAAATAAAAACATTTTTTTGTCACTTAAAGAAATGGTTACCATAGTAATTGTTCGTGATTACTAACATTCAAACCGCTATAATTCAAAAAGTTGTTTACGTGGTGTTTACGTGACTAGACATGTTCTTTACGTGTGCCATTTACTTACACAAACTTGCTTAATTTAAGCACATTGGCATAAAAAAATTTACGCTTCAGTTAAGGGAAAGTGTCCAAAATTGTATGAAAATGTATGTATGGAGCTTTATATAAATTTTAAAATGATTAGTCTTATTTTATTATTGGTTTAAAGAGTATAGAAAAACGTTTTTTATTCTATTACTTGCATGTGCGTAAATTTGGTAGCGCTTGCAGTGAACTAGCCCGCTTACACCGAGTGGTCAGCGGAGTTCCTTTGGGATTAAAGTTTTAATTAAGGGATTTTCTGTTCCACAACCATTGTCCTCAGCCTGCGTAATCGTGTAAAAAGACATTCCCCAAATTAGCAGCCTTGGATTTTGCAACTGGATTTTATTTTAAGAGTTCCCCAACTTTAAGAGGTAATTCATATGTTCCTGACTTTATCCCGGCGAAATTATATTTTAAAAGTTACAACGGAAAAATGTAAATTCCGTTGAAGAGGGCGCGCGAAAGCGGTGACAGGTTATTTTTTTTATAGGTGGAAGGTTATTTAAATTTGTATCACACAATTTAACACGTAGTTCTTCTGTATTTTCAAGTAGGTACTTACGTATGCCGGAACCATCACATTATTCCACATCTGGCAGTCGAATTGAAATTCCGAAATTTTTCGAAACTCGCATGGAATAATACATTGTAGTCTTCAATTACATTGTACCTATGACAAACATCCGTGTGAAACTTCATGTTCACAAACTTAGCGCTTTAGATTTTAGAATTTTACATGGATCTCATAGCAATATCGGGATAAAAAGCAGTCTATGTATTATTCCAGACGTCTAGCTATCTACATTCTACATACCAAATAGTTTGTTAGTACTTTACTTTAAAAGCATAAATTCCTTGAAGCGTTTCACTGAATCGCATTTCACCTTGAACTATCAAAATCTCAATAGAATTTTTGACTTGAAATGCCTAATATTTCGCATGGCTTTTTAGATTACTATAATTTATTAGTAGCATTTCATTTTCTGTGTAATAGGCTAACATTTTACCCTCAACGCATTTCGCCACGATCGATATTTGTTTGAGACTTCATTTAATTTGACGAGTTTATATGTTTCGCAATAAAATTCTGAAAACTTTTTTGAACGAGTCTTGTAGCTATAGTTTCATGTCTTAAGTACTATCAAACTCATTGAAATATTATCTTGGTGTCTAATATAAAATAACAAAGGAAAAATTTAATATACGATCGAGGAGAAACGCGACTAAAACTAATAGCGACTAGAAAAATTGACGATTGACACATAACGCGACAGTTAAATGCACGGTCTTGATGAAATGCATGATGATGATGAAACTGACAGCGATAAAGAAAATTGACGAATGAGTAGCATAGCGATAGTTAAATATATGATCGAGGTGAAATGCGATTTGGTGAAACGCTACAAAGAATTTATGATTTTAAGATAAAGTACTAACAAACGTACCAACGTTATGTCGTCCAAATCTTTCAAGCCGTTTTAGCTTGAAGGGATAACAAACACATGCGCGTACGCACGCAGACACATACAAATTTTCGCTATTACTGTAGAAAAACAAAACTGTAGGCGGTGGGGGCGGACGGCCGCCATTCACAAAGTATCTGCATCCCCGATTTGAAGTTATTTTAGGCCCGATAACAACCAGAAGCGAGAAAACACTGAAACCGCCGCCATAAAATATCAAACTGTTTACGCCATAAACAACTAAGTATTTCAGCAACTTAGTTTTAAACGCAAGTTTGACCAGGAATATGCGTGGGCCCGCATGAATTATTTAATGTCCGAAAGCTTGTAGAATCGTAGATTAAGTTAACCTTTTCATTGAAACAAGAAGTGCCCCCGGCTGCTTAAATGTGCTAAATTCTAATATAATATGCAAATAAGCCAGTCGGAGCGCTAGGCTGGCTGCAGTTAGGACGAAATTACATTTAGCTCCACAACACTCAGTATACTGGCCATGCTTCAGCTTAAACGAAATGTATGAGAATGACGCTATTCGGGAATTTGAGGGCACGCTGCTGCTTTATTAGGGACATGAAATAGTAATTAATTGCTCTTTCCCACATCAACTTTACAGTAAAATTGTTATAGGCGGAGTGCCAGAGCGGTAATAGGCAAGAAGATATAAATTTCCATGTAGGCCATATGGTAACGCTTACAACGTGGTAGATAAACTTATCATTGCTTCTATCTTTCACTCGTAATAATTAATTTCAAAATTTTGTTACTATCTTTCTTTCAATCAATCTTTCATGTCGAGACTCTTGGTCCGTGGGGTCCTAGCGCTATGAGGCTAGGAAATAGCAAAGAGGTTAGTCGACGTCACAGGAGACCGAAGAGCTGCTAGCTACCTCGAACAAATAATTAGCTTAGCAAGTCAATGGGGGAACGATGCCAGTATCTTTGGAACTTCATTTTGCTTGTACGGATGCTCTACAACTACATGTAAGAGGGCCTTACTTCAGTTTTTTATTCGTACCTGTATTTTGAGATTTTACCTAAAAAAAACCTCCACATAACAGAAGACCAGCGTCAGCTGCAAGGTTGACATTATCCTGAGTTGGGACCATTTCGTGACAATATTTGTCTCAGTTTAATTTTCTTTGTTTTTTTAAAAATGTCACGAATAATAAATGTTTTTATTTCTTTCTTTTTCTTTTTTTTCACATTGGGTCACGGTTCAGTTGTTGAGTGTAAATCACAAACCATCGTATGCGATGCCGCATTTCACGTGTATTCCTCGAAAATTTAAGCTAGCCTTTACAGCATTCAACGCGAGCTTTGTTGTGGCTATGATTGTAGTGCCATCAAGCACAATAACGAGATTGTTCGCGCACGGACAGACGTCTCCTGCATTAGATACGTGAATGTATATTCCTATGTCCGACGACGGCACAAACTGTCTATTTGGGTGATTCCACGAGCGTTTCAACTGCTATCAGTCCCTAAATTGTTATTTAATTATGACATTAACGGCTGCTGTCGCTAGGCCAGGATATATTGCATACAATTGTCAATGAATATGAATCATACGTTTGTAAATATTACTAACGGGTAGTGACTGACAGCGGCAGAGACGCCAGTGGAATCACCCATTTAAGCACTATTGAAGATCTTAAGCCTGTGTTCACAGCTTACATCGATGTGGCCAAGAATGTGTAATAATAAAACTAATTGAAAGTTTAATTAAATTTTATTTGATTTAACTATCAATTATTCAATGAATAAAGAACTTCAAAGACGCTTAAATAAGTTCCAAAATTACAATACGTATGGCTCTTATGTATGTCTTAAGTTCGGCAGCGGTTAGAAAAGGCCGGGACTCAGAAAGTTAAACCTCCAAGAATCGAGAGCATACATCATATTTTTCACACAAATATATCTGCAGGCGGGGATCGAACCCGGAGCCTCAAGCTTAGTATGTAGTCAGTTACTTTAGCCACTTCGATATCCGGTTATCAAACAAGCTACTAAATATTCTTTGTCTCAAGCATCGCTACTTCGATGGCCCTGCAAGTCAGTGTACTCGTATCCATTAGCAAGTGCAATTTGCATCGCATACACCACCTGCCCACTGTCCTGGGGCTGCATAATGACGGAACACTTCAAGAGACTTTGGGAGCACACTATCGTAGCTCTTGTTCTTGTCTAGTGTATATGTCGCAAGGAAATATCTAACGGATGTGACCAAAACATGTTTTAAAATGGGGAGTCCACTACATCCTTTACCTACAAAATATCAGTCATCAGGGATCAAATCCCTGAATCTGTATAGTAAAATGACGAAATCAGCCAAAAAGGGCAAGTAGTATTTTAATTTTCACCAGATTTTTTTAGAGATTTGAAAAAATCCCTGAAACACATAGTGAGATGATGAAACGAACTCGCAAAGTCAACTCGTTTTATGACTAAACTAAAGAAATAGAAACTAAGCCGGGAAAATAAGGATCATGCTTTTTGTGAGATAGACGCCTCGTGAAACATTTTTATTCCTCCTATTATGGTATTAGTTTTATGTTAACCTAAGTTAAAGCGGCCTTACTTATAGATGGTACTGGTTCAAAAGCCTTTAAGCCGGCCCAATCAAGAATATTCGAGCCTAATTCCGTTGTAATTTACCAATTTGTAATTAGTTTCGGTTCAATTAGGTAAAGTGTACCTAAGTAACGTAGGTAAAATAATTTAAGGTTAAATTTGTAATTTCGTTAGCTTGTTATGTTATTATATCCAAGTTAATAAAATAAAAAATAAATAAATTAAGTTACGAGAACTTAATAAATGTTGCATGAAACAATCGCGATAGTTTTCTAATGCCAAATCTTCACCAAACCAATTAGCTCTTCTGAACGCAAGCACGGATTAAGCAATTATGAGTCAGCCATTATTAATTATCAATTAGCAAACTATCGGAAATTCGCATTTCAGCAATTATATCGGCTACCAAGCGCCTTTGTCTAGGCGTAAGCTTGGTTTGATATCCAGTCTTTAAAATATATCTACGTCATTATCATCATCATCGCGGGATAGAATTACCAAATGATGGAAATTTGATTGGGATTTTGTTGATTGAATAAATATGCAAGGCTAAAATATTAATTTAGTAGTTGACAATGAAAACATTGAACAAGTGAGTAACATAAATTTCTTGGGAGTTACAATAGATAGCCACCTTAACTGGAAGTCACATGTTCAGAAAATTAATAAAAAGCTGTCAATAAGTTGCTATGCGATTTCAGTATTGTCCAATATAACTTCAAAAGAGATTGCAAATAGGGCGTACTATGGTAATGTTTATCCTCTTCTTACATATGGCATAATATTTTGGGGTAACTCAGTAAATATTCAGTCTACATTTATTTTGCAAAAGAAATGTTTACGAATTATTTTAGAGTCCATATTTTGAAGACTATATATTTATAGTCTTCAAAATATGGACTCTTTAAGAAACATTTTTATTAATAATAGAATATTAACTTTGACATGCATATATATTTTAGAAATTTGCTTATTTGTTAAAGAAAATAAAGATCATTTTATTAAAAAAAGTGATTCCAAGACAAATATACGATCACAATATAAGTATGACATATGCTTTTCCGACCTTCTAGCTATATACTCAAAAAGAGGACCTACGTAAACGGAATAAAAGTCTATAATCATTTACCTGAATATTTAAAATCATTAGATGGTGCGAAATTTAAAAATAAACTAAAACAATTTTTAGTGTGTGAGTGCTTTTATAACCTTAATGAATACTTTTGTAACAAATATTAAAATTCTTTTAAAATAATATTAAGTAATTAAATTGTACGTCCGAAATGGGCAGACTGTTGAGACTTCTTGATGCATAAGTGTTAACACAATTTGTACACGGTTTTAAACAATAAACGTTTCTTATTTCTTATTTAAAACGTTTACTTAGAGTATTAAAGTTCCAAAAGCTTAATAAGTAAAAAAATAACTTTTATAGATCTATTGGTCGTCCGTTTGCCTGCCCGTCTGTCAAATTTTGTCACTTATCTTATTAATATTATAAACACGATAGTTTGTTTGGATGTTTGTTACTCTTTTACGCTGAAACGGTTTAACGGATTTTGATGAAATTATAGCAGATAGTTTATAACCTAAATTAACATATTATAGGCTAATTTTAAAACAAGATTTTTTTAAATAGTGTCAGTAGAACAGCGCCACTTTCACACTCCATACGCACAGACGTCTCTAACATTCTCTACGAGTGAGTCAATCTAATTTAAAATTTCCGTACAATAATCTAAAATTATTACAGATAAATATCAAGGTAGTTAAGTACTGTACGTTGGAGTCTCTATAAACTTTGCTTTAGCATTAAACTTACTCATCTGCTAATAATCCCAGCCATAAGGGGTGTGTTTGTAAATTCAAACGGTTTCAGAAAAAAATCGTGTCGGTCTTTTGACCCATTCGATGTTTTAATACATTCGGTCTTTCGTACTTCGGTATTGTAATACATACCCGCCATAAGTATGTATATCCGTTTGCTCACACCTGCGAAGAAATTTAACGGTGTTTGTGAAGTATTCAATTCGCACTGGGCCCGCGTGAGACCTACGGCCCCAACCCTCTCATTCTGAGAGGAGGCCTGTGGCCTGCAGTGAGACATATAAAGGCAGGGATGATGATGATCATGAAATATTTGGTCGCTTTTTTACAATTCTGCTAATAGTTACGTTTTGTCATCTCTACATCCAATTGAGCGCTGCGACTGTATAAAATACCGCATTTTTGTGTCCTTGCCAAATTCTACTCGAACAATGTGGGTATTGCAATGATGACAGGCATCAATACAGTATTGTTCCATCTTTCGATGTCGCAGGAATTGTCTTATTCAATTTCACTCAGCGGAAAGTCCATTCGGTTGTTGCCAATACATATAAATTCGCCCTAAGTTATGTCCCCGTCTACTTCGTTTAGTCTAGAAGTTTTGGCCTACATTATTGGTTTCAGTAGGTACTGTAAGTAAGTTTGTAAACTTTTACGTGTACATTTTTTTTTATCGATAATTTCTATATATAGGTACTTATCTTAGTATTAGATGTCCTTGCGGATACACTTCGACCCGTAGGGATCTTTTGTGTAATTACCCCTCCTTTGCACTTACTCCATTGCTTTTATCACTTCGTCCATAAATTGGATGATTTGACGTAGCGGTAGTGCCTTAAAGTCTCCTAGTGCGGAGTATCCGTCGCCAAAGAGTCTCATTCTTAATCTGGCGAGGGTGTCTCATTCACACATGATGTGTTCCATTGTTTCGTCTTCCTCACCACATATTCTACAATCTTCATTGTCCTGTAGTCCCATCTTTACTAGTATGTGTTTAGTATCGAAGTGACCTGTAAATGCCCCGACGATGTGTCGGAGTTGTTTCCTACTGAGTGTCCAGAGTTTTTTAGTCCATCTTGTGCTGACATTTTCGATTAATCGTTTTGAATGCTTTATACCTACCAGTGTTTTCCACTCTTGTTGGTGTTTGAGTTTATGTACTTACTTATAAGCACAAAATTCGTAATTACAAATGCGTAAAATATCAATTCATATTAGGGGTAACTATGAAATAAACTTCTTCTGAATTGTTTTAAAATAGGTGCAATATTATTTATATCTTTTCACTTCTCATGCTCTTAAAATGTTACATTAGTCTCTGCATATCGGGACTAAAGCTCTTTTTTGATCTCTAGGGATTAAAGTAAATTTTTTTTAATTTACTTTTGAAACCCCTAAACTGCCAATCACGGTGTTTGTGGATGGAGGATTATTGCCATTTTCAGTGACTGGACATAGACAATTTTAAAGCTTTACATAGACCGCAGCGCGCTGCGGACGCTCCGAAGCGCTCCGTAGCGCCCGCTCCGTAGCGCTCCGTAGCGCCCTGCGCTTCGGTCTGCGGAAGCCTTTAGGGCGTGGAAATAACCTCAAAATGACAACTGTATAAAAACTATTTTAAAAAATAATAATTTCGTGAAATACCATGTATAATTACGAATATTAATCTATTTAATTATATTAAAGATGAATTCATTTTATTATGCATACTTAGTCCAATTAGCTATGAAATAATTTTCAAGTTTGAATCTGTTGGCTAAATATGCAAACATTTAAAGCGTCACTCAACAACAAAAAAACCGCGGAAAAAATTTAAATTGCTATTTGAATTCTGAACAGACGTCCATTGCTCGTATTGAGCGTATGTCGCATTCAAAGTGAAAAGTAGAGTGTTTAACGCGAGACTAAACTGCCATAATTACACGCGAATTATAGCCACCCTCGCTCTGCTCGGGTGGCTAAATATCTTGTATCATTATGGCTTGTTTTAGTTCCTTGTTAACATACGTGTAATGAAAATGAAAATGAAAATGAAAAAAATGAAAATGTATTTATTCCAATAGCCAAAGAAACATACAAGAAGGTTAGAGACCTCCTAGTAGGTATGTGAGAATACCTGTGACAGGAGATCCCGCTCTTCTAGAATAAAATGTAATTATAATGACAAGACTAAAAGCAGTAACATTAGATAATTCACTAATAATTATATAAAACAAACACAGTAATATTATACAATAAAGATAACGATTATAATTTTATGTAAGTAATAAATAATAAATTTTAAATTCATGCATTAATTATAATATCATGTAAAAATAACAATTATTAGTTTACTACAATTTCATAACATTCTGCATTCGATTCATTACAATTATAATTTAATTTTATACCCTTTTTGTTTGTGTGTGTGTGTGTGTGTGTGTGTGTGTGTGTGTGTGTGTGTGTGTGTGTGTGTGTGTGTGTGTGTGTGTGTGTGTGTGTGTGTGTGTGTGTGTGTGTGTGTGTGTGTGTGTGTGTGATGATTAAGCTACGCGGTGAAATAGTGCTTCTGTATCGTCATAGCTCAGGTCTCTCAACCATACGCTTAAAATTTTTTTACAGTCATACCAGGTTAGCGGGTAAATATTAATCATTTTATTAATTTTATTATACAGGAACGCAGATTGCGATAAGAATTGTCTCCGAGCGAAAACGGATCTGCAAATTGATGATGGGGCAACAACATCAATACGCCTACGATTCAAGAGAGATGGGTTAAATACTAGGGTCTTGTGTAGTTTTGGTACTGTGGATAGTATGTACAACTTTCTCATCGTTAAGAGGCCACTGATGCGATACAATTCACTGGTAGAGAATCTAAATGGCTTAAAATACATGACCTTCACAATGCAGCGCTGGCTCCTTTCTATTTCAAGGAATTTGGTCTTTATTGCACCTCCCCAGACACAAATGCAGTAGGTCATAATGGACTGTACGAGGGAAATGTAAAGTTGGTTAAGTAGCACTTTAGTGGTTACATGCCTCAGCTTTTTAAATAACCAGACAAGCTTCCTTATTCGACCATTAAGATGTTCAACATGCGTGTGCCAGGAGAGACGCTGATCAAGCATTAGGCCAAGGTATCTTGTGGAAGCAACCCTCTCAATTTCCGTACAACTGCACCGAGAAGAACAAGACTGGTTACAGTTATGTATCCTTAATTTAAAACCACTACAAGGCTGTGAACTTACATATTTAGAAAAACATATGTAGTTAGTTTTACTTATATTAAGAGTAAGGAGGTTGTCCCTGAGCCAAGATGACACCGCCTTGAGTCCCAATTCTGCAGATTCAAACGTACTCTCCCACGTTTTACCCTCAAAGACTAAAGCAGTATCATCAGCATAGGAGAAAACGCTGCCACTCCCCAGTTGCAGGCCAGTCAGGTCATTAATATAAATAAGGAATAGGGTGAGGCCAAGCACGCTTCCCTGCGGGACACCGAAAGTGATAGCTGCTTCACGACTCACCACATCACCTATCTTTACTCTTTGAGTTCGACCATGAAGGTAGTCACTTAGCAAATCCAATGCTATGCCTCTGATTCCAATTTGTTCCAGCTTACGCACAAGAATGGGGAGAGAAACGGTATCAAACGTGTAAACATAGTAAAATTAATTGAGTTTAGGATAACTACTTACTTGTACATATGTAAATGGTTATAATTTATTTCAGCTTATTGTATTTTCTCATTCAATAATAATAATTATAAATAAATACTATGAGTATTACGGGCTTAATAATATTTCTAGCTACTGCCCGCGACTCCGTCCGCGAAGAATAGGGGTATAAAAATAGCCTACGACCGACGGTATAGAAAATATTCTCAGACCTACCAAATATAGACAAAAATGTTTCATAAAAATCAGTAAAGCCGTTTTGGAGGAGTTCGATAACAAACACCGTGACACGAGATTTTTATATATTAGATAAACGCGATAATTTGTTTGGATGGATGTGTATATGGATGTTTGTTAAGGAGACCTGTGTTCAGCAGTGGACGTCTTTCAATCAATTCAATATAACGATGAAAATGATGAGGGGTTGAAAATAATTTCATTAGGTTAATGAAAAATTGCGATTTTAGTTGAGACGTGGCACCCAAAAAAATTCCAACGCAAGCTTCACCTTCATATAGCCACTTTAGCCATACCATAGGGTTCAAAAGTAATATCAAATAACAAATAATGTGAAAATAAATATCACGGGACACTAGACACCACATTATCTAATCCCGAGGTATGCAAAGTTTGCTTTTGAGCCATGGCTAAACGTACTTAAATAGATATGATTGTACATACTAAAATACAACACCCAATACTGCCTCGAGCGGTAATCGAACCCGGGACTGCGAGCTTCGGAGCCAGGTTCTCTAACCGTCTAACTGCTCGTCCAATGAATTAAATTAATTAAACTGTTATTCCAAATACCACCATCATATTCAAACAAATATCGTAAAAAACGGCTTAAACACTTTAAACGATTCGAAAGATTCACCAAACATTTTTTCCTAATTGCTTTTTGCTTTAGATGTAAAAATTGCTTCAGAATATAACAGCACTATGCAATTAAGTTTCGCCGGCAATCCTACGCAGAAAAAGAGCTAAGTATAAACTTAACTTAATGATTATTATTCACGACTAACTTTAATCTAAGATAAACACTATATTCCAGCTTCTAAGAATTACATTTGCCTAGGTACTGTGTAAACGTAAACCACGGCAAAAAGTCACATTTAAAAGAGTTTTAATTAATGGAGAACGGAGTGAAATTAAATTTCTTTCTTTTAGAAAAGGAACACTAAGATAATAGTTTGTTCAGTCGAGACTTATCCGAGAACGGGACAGCGGTTTTAGTGATCCCTTGGTTAAAAGATTTATGCAAATTAGTTTTGTGTTCAGATGTTATTTTTATTTAAATTTTTGTTACTTATAGTAAAAAAATACGGATAAGTCACGTCTATAATCGAGTTTAGCCTGACGAGTTAAGCTCGACATGTTTCGGGTTAATCCGTAGCCCTTCTTCCCGGAGCCACACGTCGCGGCGGCTGCCAAACGCCACACCAAACGTCTCACGGTAGTTTTATGTTCAAAATTTTGTTAGTTACTAATAAATTGGATAAAAGGAAATAAAACTTACTTTTTTCAGTCCCTTCATAAATCAATGGCCAAATCGAGTGCCGTTAAGTTGAGTTACATTAAACCCTTTAAAGGATAACTTTATACGCCTCCAGTATTTAAATTCAAACACTAACACCAAAGAGGCTAAATAGAGAACGATGCCTAACATCAATAAATATAATTATTATATTTGTTTGTTTGTGTTCAATAAACAACGATTAAGCAGAAATATACAGGTGGCTCCTATTTTGTTTTGCTCGGTAAAATCCTCCTCTAAGAGCGAGAGGACTTGGGTTGTAGTTCCCGTGGGCCCAGTGTGGATTGGAAATTGCACACACGCCACTGAATTGCTTCCCAAGTGTGTATGACGTATCCCGTCACCGAAATGCTAATAGTAAATAACTTGGTAGTAATTTCGTATGCATATCCTTTACTTAGTCAAACCACTGGGCTACCCCTATAGAAATATCTAAAACTTGATATTGCGCTACTGAACCAATGCTTTCTCGCCACGGTTCCTTCCCCGGATATCTTTACCAAGATTCACAATGGCCTTTAAATAATTGAAGTGGCCAGGGCACCGCAGTCACCTTTAATCATTCTGCAGATTCCTTTGTAGCAAGGATTTGAGTGGGAAGGGATATCTGGGCAGTAATGGGATGGTATTATTTGAATGCCATTAAGGTAAAAATAATAAGCTCTATTGTAAGGAGGATCTGTGATTCTGAAAAACGAGAGAGCTTTGCTCGAGTGTTCTTAACTTTTGACTGTGTTTTAGTGCTTGAAATAATAAGTGTAGTAAATATACGTATAGTTATTATGTTGAGGACTATGCATCAATAATGGATTTTTCTTAATTTGATTGAATTCAGATTTTATATGCACAAAAATTATAAATATCTTATCATCATCCTAGCTTATATAGGTTCCTGCAGGGCACAGGCCTCATCTCAGAATGAGAGGGTTTGGGCCGTAGTTCCCACGCGGGCCCAATGATTGGGAACTTCACACACACCGTTGAATTTCTTCGCAGGTGTATTCAGGTTTCCTCAAAATGTTTTTTTTTTCATCGAACCCGGGCTTGAACCCACAACCCTCTGCTTGAGAGACCATAGGTCAAACCACTGTAGGCTTTTAGCTTATTTATTCTAAATTGGTTTTCTGAGATTCAGGATCATACGTCTTTTTATTTGGAAGTTGATAGTTTGTTGATGGAAGTTGGTTCGAAAGAAAAGTGTTCAAAAATTGGTAAAAGACCAACATCCTTTAATGGTAGATTTATGTTATTTTTTTTGTCACTTAATTAATGTATTGATATGTTACCTCATCAGTAAACGCGTCAAGTATTTAATTTAACCCATGCTAAAATCCATTACAATATTAATATCCATTGACTTCCCAAATGTTAGGACTTTGACACATGAATGTACGGTTGGCCTCAGAAGTCGCTATGAACACTTGAGTAGATACTTGTTACTTTCACTAACGTGACATATTTCAAACTTCACAGAATAACAGATTGTTGCGACAAAGTAGTTACTAAAGTGTTCAGCTACTTCTGAGGCTGACTGTACTTATAACTACATAGTCTAAGGACTGTAGGAGGTGTGTGGATTGGGATCTTCACATACGTGTGCAAATCAATTCAATATTTTCTTTTATCGCAAAGCTTATGGAATATTTCGAACGTAATTTCACACATAGATTCCCGTGTGAAACCTCCCATTCTGCGAGGAGGCTCGTGCTTAGCTGTGGGATGTATAATAGGACAGAAATAATGTTGACGGTTTAAAAAATTAATTAAAAATTAATTAAATAATCTTTTTGTTTTTATTAGAGGTGACTTCACTATATTGGCCTAATGAATAATCTCAGAGTCGCTCAGCGAGCTATGAAGAGGGCTATGCTCGGGGTTTCTTTAATGATTGAATCAGGAATGAGGAGATCCGTAAAAGAACAGTTCACTGATATCGCCAAACAGATTAGTTGAAATGGCAATAGGCAGGCCATAAAGCACGCAGAACAGATGGCCGTTTTGGGGCCGAAAAGTTCTCGAATGGAGGCCACGGACTGGCAAGCGCAGCGTGGGACCTCCACCAACGAGGTGGATGGATGATTTGGTAAAGGCCGCAGGTTCACAGTGGATGCAAGCCGCTACCAACCGTAATGATTGGGTATTAATGAGGGTAGCCTATGTCCAGCAGTGGACGTGAGTGATGATGAAGATCATCATCATCATTTCAACCGTAGGACACCCGGCCGGACGTGTTACACCCACAACACTCGATATATATGGTGCTTATCTGGTCCAACACATATCTTTAGCGATACAACGGGGTAATGCGGCAAGTGTTTTTGGGACGTTTGGCCCGGGTTTGAATCAGGTTTGAATGCTTGGGTTTAAGTAATATGACGAAGCTTGTAGCGGATTTTATATTTTTGTTTAGCTGACGAAGCCTGTTGCGAATCTCAATCTGTTGCTATGACGAAGCTTGTTGCAGATAACAAAATATTTTCTTTTTTTTTTCTCATTGACGAAGCCTACGCTGCGGATCTGATTTTATTGTATTTTTTTTTATTAATTTCTGAAATAAATATATTTTTTTGCAAGATGATAGTTATTGCAGTGCTTTATTTAGGTATACAATCTGTAAAGTTATCTGCTACAGCGACACAGCGCAGCGTACGCGTAGACACAAGATATATCGTGAAAGCTGAAGACAAAACACTATCAATTTTTAAACGGTGAAAAACTGCTGTTCGTGCAGATGCATTACAATATGGAACTTAGTTGCAAACTATTGGAATTTTTCAATATCGGCGTTTTTCGTTTAAAGCTTTTTCTCCGTAAAAAAAATGCTACAAGAATTACTTATGTCTATTAGCGTTGTCTTTCTGCATATTTGCTATCAGCAGCTTCGAACATGTAAGATTGGGCTGTAGTCCCCACGCAGGCCCAGTGAGGGTTGGGAACTTCACACACACACACACGCCATTGAATTTCTTTTTAAGTGTGTGCAGGTTTCTTCACGATTTTTTCTTTCACAGTAAAGCTCATGGCAAACTTGTGAGACCACTGATTAAACCACTAGGCCACTACAGCTTCAACACATTACTAACGTAAATAAGCGATGTCAACAATGGTGGCACAAATTCTACTTCAGATCGCGCATGAGTCTTTCTAAACTTATTCTTATATTCCTTGGGGCAGGCACTTTTCTCTTTATTGAATGTCACTTGAAAATTTTCAGTTCGATTATTCCTTCAAGCCGCAATAATGTGAGACCGGGGTTTCCATCAGGGCGAGTCCATTAATAACTTGGCCGCCAAAGGCTGATATTAAACTTTGCCGTGCACCGCACAGTGAAAAATGAAGGTACGGTGTTTAGTTACCAGGTTACTAGCACTAAATTATACAGCATTAAAATACTTACTTCTTCATCATCATCATTTCAGCCGTAGGACGTCCACTGATGTCTGGTGCTGCCTCCCTCATTGATACCCAGTCATTACGGATGGAAGCGACTTGCATCCACCTTGAGCCTGCGGCCTTCACCAAATCGTCCGTCCATCTCGTTGGTGGACGTCCCACGCTGCGCTTGCAAGTCCATTCGAGAACTTTTCAGTCCCAACGGCCATCTGTCCTGCTCCTATATGACCTACCCGTTAATGGCCATGCAATCCGCTTTGCTGTGGCGGTGACCCTTGTTCTTCTACGGATCTCCTCATTCCTGATTCGATCCCGTAGAGAAACCTCAGCATAGCTCTCTCAATAGCTCGTTGATAGACTCTAAGCCTATTCATCAGGCCTATAGTGAAGCACCACGCCTCGGATCCATATGTCATTACTGGCAACACACACTGGTTTAAGAATACTTACTTACCTTTATAGGTACTCAATGATAGTATTATTTGATGATAGTATCAATGAATTTTATGAGAATATCTTGAACTAGCTTATGCCCGTGACATCGTCCGCGCAATAATAAAATTTATTGTTAACTCGCGATCTCTATCCTGCGGGAAATCGCTGCAGCGCGCGAATCTCCTCTCAGAATTCTCATTCTCTCGGGCTAGGGCAGTAGTTCCACGCGGGTTCAGTGCGGAGCGGGAACTTCACACACACCACTGTATTTTTTCGCAGGTGTGTGCACGATGTTTTTCTTCACCATAAAGCACGTGGAAAGAAAATTTCACACATAAACCGAAAATTCTGCTGGAGATGTCATTTTAATTAACAATCATAACTAAACTCTTTTCAAAATTCTGTAGTGAAATTTAAATAGAGGCGCCCCGTAAACGACAACTGAGTCGTCCGACTCAATTACAAACTCAAGCTCGCTCATTCAAAACTAAACTTTATCTCAAAGCTACTTAAAATTAATATTCAAGTGACAGTAAATGTCTTACGTAGAACCTTGTGTTAATGGAGGTGCTCTCACTCGAGTGCGGGTGTAACAGGACGTGACGTCATCATTACCAGGCGACGCTGCACCTCGCCCCTGTGCAGGGCTAATTTGCATTCAGGCAAAGATTAACAAGGGCCTGAAAGACAGAGGCGATAAGCCTTGTGGAGTTTCTGCCGCTCTGCGAAAGTGGCACGCTTAGAGGCAACTGTATTGTGTTATGCGTGTTTTTAATTTGATAGTGATAGTTGATAGCTTTGTGTTGTTTTATTTGTAAGTGGTAAGTGCTCGTTATGCACAAAAATGCCATTAATACGAGTATGTAGGTAATAATTATAAATGTACCTAAGTGTGCTTGTTCCTCTTACACAACTAGACGAATTTGGATGAAATTTGGTATGTAGATAGCTGGATCTCTGGAATAACTCATAGGCTTCTTTCTAGCGTTGTTGCGATAGCGATAGTCTATCGATAGTATCGTGATACTATCGTGGCCTTGAATATCAGTCATACTATCGATGAAAATAAGTAATACTATTACTAAAGATCAATAGTATCGATCATAAGTAATACTATTGCTAAAGATCGATAGTATCGATACTATTAATCTTTAGCAATAGTGTTAGTTATTTTCAACTATCGATAGTATCGTCAAGGGTCGATAGTTTCGATAGGACTATCGATAGGATGACTGATTTTCAAGGTCAATTATCGATAGCGAATCTATCGTTATCGCAACAACACTGGTTCTTTCTGTTCCGATATTCTCACGAGATCGGAATACACGCATGAAATAAAACCCCATTATCTCAACAGCTAAGTCTAGAGACCTAACATTTTGCACAGGTTGTATAAACATTCATGTAGCATCTCACAACATCATGGTCCGAACATCTTAATACTTGTTCTTTGGCCCACGTCGGCGTACTTAATTAACCTCTCTGTAGGTGGCGAACAAGTGCCCACTTAATTATATTAAATCGTGTGATTCTATCCGAGGACCCGCTAAATCACAAGGCGATACGTGCTAGTTCCAGAGTTATTAATCTAAAATGGAATGAGTTATGCGGATGTGAGAAGAATCCGTTTAGCGTGGAATAGATTGCCTCGTGACGCTTTCGTATCGCTTATTACGCTTTTAATTTTAAGTAGATTCATGAGCAGGGTTCCGAGTTTTCATAGCACGCAAGACAAAAGCGGAATGGAGCCGACATTAGCATTAAAATTTGACTCTTACTTGTATGTGTGCGCTACTTTAACGTCTATTGATGTAGAACGTGTAGAACTATATTTTTCGAGTCATAAGCGGATTTTCTACCAATATTGGTAGTTGCGATGGATGTTACCACACGCCACTGTTGGCGTATGTAAGCGATTAAGAATTTCGGGGGAGTCGGTTGGATGCGACGTGGTTCAATTGGTAGAACACCCGTTGGGGCGCATACCCAGGAGACGTGGGTGCGAATCCCACCGGCGCACCCGAAAAACTTTTTCGCTTTTAATAATCTTAGATTCGGTGAGCAGCCGTACTGCTAATAAAATAAAATAAATAATATTGGTATATACCTAGAATCCGCTTTATTCCTGAAAATGTTGAACAACTCGCTATCTTTAAATTCTACAAACTGTAATGTTTGATAGGATAAACAATATTTACGACATAACTTGTCATGATTCTGTCTATTGATATCACATATAACTATAAATTTAAAATTTAAAAAACCCCTAACGCAATTAAGGGTTACATAGGTACATATATGTTTGAAAATAATGTAAATGCACATTATGCGTCAAAGATCCCTTCCGCAGCATACAAAAGAGCTGATAACTTTGAAACGGCCGAACCAATTTTGATGTTACAAGTACTCTACGGCAAGTATACGGCAAGTTTCATCAAAATCCTTTCAGTTGTGATTAAGTAATAAACATCCAAGCATCCAAATATCCAAACACCCAATAATCTACACAAATTTCTCATTAACCCCCGACACAAAAAGAGGGGTGTTATAAGTTTGACCTGTCTGTGTGTCTGTCTGTGGCATCATAGCTCTTAAACGGGTGAACTGATTTGAATGCGTATTTTTTTATTAGAAAGCAGGTTTCTTGGCGATGGTTCTTAGATATGATACATCAAAATTGGTTCAGCCGTTCCAAAGTTATCAGCTCTTTTGTTAGCTGCGGAAGGGATCTTAGACGCATAACGGGCATTTACTTTATGTTCAAACATACGTATGACATAGTTGCGTTGCGGGTTTTTAAAATTTTATTCTATAGTTAAGTATTTACGTATTCGATAGGATAGTATCATAAATCATGACTAGATACGGAAAATGTTAAAGCCAACGTCAAAGTCAAAATATTTTAGACCCTCTTCCTAGGAGAAAACAGACACAATTAAATATAGAAAGCTATTAACGTAAACAATTTTTTTATTGCCATCACGATTTTTCCATTCCCGGAAAATCTGCGGTTGGCGTTTTTAATATTCATTAAAAACTAATTTCTCAGTAATTTTTTCATGACCTTTAACCTTAAGGAACATGACGTGGTTGATTACATTTGACCTTTTAAAATTACGAGTCGAAACCGTCGAACGTGTTATTTAGCTGTTTAAATTGATATTTCCATTTAGATTTGTCTGGCCAATTAATTTGAACACTTTGTTGTATTTAATCAAAGTCCAGACACAATATCAAAATAAGTACATCATCAAAGTACCTAGTAATATTTAGCAGAGAGATAGTTTGTATAATATATCTTGTACCTTTTGTAGTAGAAGTATTATTATTACAGTAAATTACAATCAATACAATAGTTGTACTGTCCGGCAACTCAAAGCCTAAACCAGAAGCTAGGAACTTATGGATATGTGGGGTCATGAAGCTTTAATGAAGCACACTTGGACGTCTGACTTTGTCAAATCATTTTTTATGGGACAGTGAACGTGTTAACTCGATTTTTGCAAGTTTTTTTTCTGAACTATTTTTAAAACATTGTACAAAAAAATATATACGCGTTGACTCGAGTACCTCCTCCGTTATTTTTGTCGGTTGAAAAGTACAGAACCCTTCATGTACGAGTCCTACTAGCGCTTGACCGGTTCATATAATTTTCAAACAGCTTTTTAGCTTTGAAACGTAACACAAATGGCGTGGTTTCTCTCATCGAGTAGGTAAATATCGCCTAAAAAGAAACAATTAGCCAAATAAATTGTCAGCAATAACAATTTCCTTTGAAATTAGTTCGCCTAAGTCACAGAAAGGCCGACGGCTGTCTCTTTGCGCTATGATGTCGAGGGACAATAATAAATGGTTGCCAGCTTTCCGGGCTTCGGGCAACGCGATCTCAGATTCGTAGCCTCGGGTCTGGTTGCGAGAAATCTTACGACGTTGAATAACTAATTAAGTTCACCACGAGCTGCGTCATTAAAACAAAGTAATTCACACTCTGCTATAAATATATTATTTGGTGTGACGTTTAAATTATAGAATTTTATCTTTTTATGGCTAGCATACCACGAGAATGTTAAGCCATATAAGAATGTTAAGAGTTGTTACACGTAGTACAAACAAAGACGTCAAAGATATGTCATTCGTGAACTCGACTACGGCTCAACAATTCCGTGTTGTGACTGTACAAGGTGGCGAAAAGTATTGTCGTGATGTGAATTGGCCACCACTTTGTTAGAAATAGGTAAGAAAGAGCTCTCTTTTCATGAAAAGTTTATTTGAAGTTTTAAATTTGATAGTTTTTTGCATTATTTAGGTACATTTTCGGATGCAAATATTTGTTTGTGTTTCAAAGCTAAAAAGCTGTTTGAAAATTATAAGAACCGGTCAAGCGCTAGTCGGACTCGTATATGTACGCATGTTTTACAATATCTCCAGATACAGAGTTACAATCTTGTAAAAGTAATGATTACTTACAATTTTAGCTTGCGATTACATACATACAACTACTAGTTTAAAGAAAACCTTTTATTTAGCAAAGCTTTGTAATAAAACAATTACGATTTGCAAAAGGCATTCAATTTAAAGACGACGATTTCTCGGTGAACTATTAAATGGTTCTTGTTTTTAATGTAACAGAATGTAAAGAAATACCTAAGGATTGAAAAGGGGCTCATACTCGTATTATTACTCGAATACCATACCCGAAAGTAGTAAGACAATTTGGAGTCGTTCAAAATCGCATTAAAAAAACCTTTTTCACTTTCAATAAAGCTGATATCGTGCCTCATGACGCGAGTTTTGTTGCAATTTGATCTCAGACTACGATTTTTGAACATTGCATGTCTGGACGTGTGGCAGGTCGCGGGAAATAGTGCGATATTAAATAAAATGTTGCAGTTTCAAGATTCTACAATCCCGTTGAAATCCGTGTTCGTTTTGTGCCATTATTACTTGCTTGGTTTAATTTTGCTGGCGGAAATCTGACATTTATAGCTTATCATCTTAACCTAGCTTTATTTTCTTTTGTAGTTTGTTGAGAAATGATACTCCAAGACTATTGGTTGATACTAGTCATGATATTTGGTTCCTACATAATATTCTTTTCATCACACTTGCTCGTCAATGGTGTTATTCCATGTCTGTATACTAAATGTCAAAGGCCTAAATTGTTCTTAAGGGAGTTATGGATTTACGTACAATTTTTCTACCCAAGGGAGTTCTAACTTTAGTCTTAAAATTTGCAAACAAGTAATTTCAGACTAAGGAGGTTTCAAGTCAGCCAACGTTTTATTTATTATCTTTAAAACTTAGCTATAACCCAAATTTTACAACACAAAACTTATCTACGCTTCATGAAAATTCGTTATTTTTATATTTTAAATTTATAACAAATAGTTTTGCAATAATTTTAGTAATATTTTTTTTAAAATGTTGGTAGAATCTGGCCGTATGACCTTTCGAATTCTAAACTAAACACAGTTTACATTATCTATGGTAGATGACTCAAAAAGTGACAATCTGTATTGGCGGGTAGCCATTATTTTATTCAATTTAAGTGTTTAGAGACTAAATAATTTTATTTTGGATTTTTTTCCTCGCAATGTGATGAAAATCATTGTGTGTATCACGGGCAGTAAGGGGATTACAAACTCGAGTCATTAAAAGCCCTCCGCCTTCGGCGTCGGGCTTCTAATAGACCCTCGTTAGTAATCCCCTACTTACGGCCCTAGATGCACAAAGTACCATAAATTCTAACTGAATGAGAGCTCTTACGTGTTTTTGTATAATTATGAAAAAAAAAAACAAAAATGAAAAGGTTTATTCTTCAAGTAGGCAAAGGCCTCTTTTACATGTTATTTTTTTTAAACTACTAGCGCCTTCCGAAAGACCATAATGGCCAAGATGAATGGCGTAAGAAATTTGGCATGTAAATTTTGTTATTATTTTCAATATAACTATTCGTATGCATTATCACGGGATGAGAATATACGCATATACAATCCTAAAACCTCAGCCGCTAAGTCAAACAACAAATACAACACAAATAATAACCACGGTATAGCTTTTAAACATGCAAATTTACCGGAATTCCAATACAACTTCTAAGTATACGTAACGTACTTACTACCTATAATTAAATATAGTCGGGCATAAGTTTTTTTGCACCAAAGCCGAGATCACGCGGCTCACCTGATGGTAATTGATGACCCATAGACACTTACAGCATCATAGGAACTGCTGGTCCGAGCGAAAGGGTAAAAGTGCACACATTCATGTCCAAATAAACCCGGACGTATGGGCACACTGTGAGTCAGTTCACAAATAAAGGCCTGGATTCACTTTGATTAGTGATTAGTGCGATTAGGAGAAAACAAGTGTGGACAGCGACTGATTAGTGCAGGTGATTAGTTGGCTGCGTAGTAACGTGATTAGAAGCGTGTTCTATTTTTTGCGAGTGAATTGCGAGTAGCCACGTCCCGCGCGCCCTCCCTTCCCCCTCACTCGCAGCGTGCCTGCCACTAAACACATCTGGTTTGGAATTTATTTACTTAACAGAGCCAGAAAAAGAATTGGACACTACTTGCACTACAAACCTGCACTTATCACCCTCGATTACTAATCACTTGCACTCGCACTAATCAAAGTGAATACAGGCCTTTAGTTAGTCAAGCTACAGTTTCAATCAATTCCATTACGGTACACGTTACTACTATTGCATATGTGTCTCTAAAACGTTTGAAATTGTATTCGGAATTAATAAAGAGCATTATCAGGTCTAACCGCGCCGGGACATTTGGATAGGTTCCAGCTCGCAGGTAGAAATAGTGCTTGCAAGGCACCAGTAATAAGCTGCCTTGAAAATTGTATGTTAATTTTGCAATTCAGATACTGAATGCATTACAGTTTTGCTGATGCATTTAGAGTATGGAGTTGCAAATTTATTTATTACTCGTCTTGAAAATCAGCTCGTCTCGAGTTGCTTGCCTCAGCTTTTGCTTGTTAAGTAGAGATAATACCTAAACCTAAAGTCATTTACAGGGTATCAAAATGAATCCTGAATTTTTGAGTACGCTGACTGATGGGTCATCATGGGTCATGGGCCATGGGTCTCCTCTCAGAATAAGAGGGTTTGAGCCGTAGTTCCCACGCGGGTCCCGTGGGGCCTGCGAACTTCACACACCATTGAATTTCTTGGCTTTATAAAGGTTTTCTCACGATGTCTTCCTTCACCGTGAAGCTCATAGAATTTCAAGTGTAATTTCGCAAATAAATTCCAAAAAGCTCAGAAGTACGAGCCCGGGCTCAAACCCACTATCCTCTCTTTAAGAGGCCATAGGTAAATACTATAATACCACCACTTTTTGGGAGATTTTCACATCATGTTAAGCACACTTAGCCGATGTTCAAATCAAAGTGCAATGCGTCAAAGATGCGACGCCATCTTGAATAAAAAAATTTCCCGTGCAAAATCTTTGGAGGGACCGTAATGTTTAGCCTTGTTCAACTACTGGGCGAAATATTTCGGATTCAATTCGTGCTACCATGCATGGTATGTATTAGCACATCTCCACAATTTTGTAGAGCAATCCCTGCGTTCGCATGAAACAGCAAGCCCTACTTACTAATTTGTAAATTAATCGATTCGAACTCGACTTATCGAAGAATCGACGCAACTCCCCAGCGGGGTTGTGTGGAAGTAATAAGCAAATTTACATGAGCAATCGCGCATCAAGAAATACATAGCTTAGTCGAGTCTCGGGGGAAGTTGTAATGCTCCGATTCGGATAATCCTTACCTGAGGAATTGTACTAACTCACCGCGAAGTTGCGCGACCGATACGGGTACAGTCGGGAATGGAAGTCCTTCGGATTTTGTTATTTGGAATTTATTTACTGTCAGTTTCTTAGAGTAGTCGACCACTTGAAGATGTTGGGTGATCTGCAGTTTCAATACAAAATTCAGAGCATTCGGGTTGATGTCGACTTCAACCGTAGTCGCTCTCGTGCCGTTGGTCTCGACTGCTCTAAGCAGTTCGTCTATGGACCGTCTTTCTCCAGCTGTTTCATACTGGTTGGAAAATGAGATTGTCCGTCCGGTTGAATACTCGCAATATCTATAATTTTTTCACGCCACTGCTCGGAAATGTGGCGAAAGATGGTCTGTTCTTGTTCCCCAAAACAATCAACAGTTGTACATTGAATGAGCAGGCCTTCTATGAATTTAGTTAAACTGGACAACTAGTACATTACTGCAGCGGCCGCGAAATAGGGGATTGCCGGCCGAGTAGTTATAGATGGCCGAGTGTTAACGAGGCCATCTAGAGATACGAGGCCGGCAATCCCTGTTCGTGGCCAAGGCTTGTATAGAGTTTTTCTCAAACATGCATCACCATCACCACTATCATCATCATCACCATCATGATCATCATCAACATCATCATCAACATCATCGTCATCACCATCACCATCATAATCATCATCACTATCATCATCATCATCATAATCATCATCATCATCATCATCATCATCATCATCATCATCATCATCATCATCATCATCATCATCATCATCATCATCATCATCATCATCATCATCATCATCATCATCATCATCATCATCATCATCATCATCATCATCATCATCATCATCATCATCATCATCATCGACATCATCATCATCATCATCATCTCATCATCACCATCATCATCATCATCAACATCATCATCACCATCTCATCATCACCATCATCATCATCATCTAATCATCATCATCATCGCCATCATCATCATCATCATCACCATCATCATCATCACCATCACCATCATCATCATCATCATCTTACCTTACCTTAAATAAGCGTAGTGGCAGAATGTCTTAATGAACCAAAACGCAAATATTGCTTATAGTTTTTTTTTAATGGCTAAATGCTATGATGCCATAGACCTATAAACGTCATGGTATGAAACAATAGACGATCACTTTGCTGGCCTTGGCCAGCAAAGTTGTATGAAATTCCATTATTGACCTCTCGTCTAGGCGGTCCCCCACCACCGGCTGCACCTGCACCTGCAACGTGACACTTCGTGGCGTATTATAAGGAAAATAACGTCAATATTTCATAGCATGTTTGAGAAAAATAACATTGTTGGCCTGTTCCATTGAGCAAGTCGACCAATCACATCGGTCCGCTGATCACTGATTCGACCAATCAGATCACGACTTGTGCTGCGTATGAAATTAAATTGGCCAATGAGACGTCGTTTTATTTTTTAATAATATTCATCCCTTCACGGATAGGCAAAGGAATCAGATTCCATACAGACATATATGTCTGTTTTTAAATATCTGAAATAAAATTTATTATAAGAATTGATTTTTCGTGAAAAGCACTGTGTTAAGCCTCGGCCGAAAGTGCAATTGATGGACTCGCACGCGGAGACCCTCGAACTAACTCGTCCATCAATTGCTTACTTGCCTTGTGTTGGTAGCGCTGCACGATCATATGGTTGCGTTCACAATTAGACACGGTCCGATCGGAGCAAATGATGGCCACACGATCCCATCGGAAGACCAGCGCTGGCTCTCGAGCCGGCATTATGCTGAGGTGGGTCTGTTTCGTGATAGTTGCTTTATATTGTAATCTTTATGCCTTTATGCTATTGTTGTCACGAATAAATGTTTTTTCTTTCTTTCTTTTTCTTTTTTACTTTCTAGCCTCTACAACAATATACTATATTTTTCATATTATTAATCCTACTAATATTATAAATGCGAATGTTTGTGAGCATGCGTGCGTGTGTGTTTGTTACTCCTTCGCTCTAAAAGGGTTCGAGGGATTTAATTGAAATTTGGTGTATTAATAGTTGCTATTTAGGCTATTTTTTTATCCTGGTATTCCCACGGAATCAGGAAAAAGTCCTGAAATGTCAGCCGTTAGCTTTTTTAGACTTTAAATTTGGCATGGTTATTTTTTATGCAACTTCAATAAATAGCACGATGTCATTTTTAGGAATCCATGAAATTTAGTGAAATCCTGGAGTTTCAATTTGACTGCCAGATGTAATGATTTACGCGTGAGAAGCCGCGGGCAACTGCTACACTACAAGTATTATAAATGCTAAAATTTCTGCGTATGCGTGCGTATGTTTGTTCAATACCTTGTTTACTCTTTCTTGCTACATCTTTGGAATAACACCATCGAATATCCCGGCGGAATCAGGATTTATGCATGCAAAATCCCAAAATCACAACCACTTAGTTTAGAGTCCTGAAACTTAGCACGGATGTACTTCTTGTAACTGTAGTGAAGACTACCATTTAATGTTTAAGGATTCCCACAGGAATTTAGTAAAATCCATTAATTTCAAGAGTCGAATCTTATCGTTTGCTAGTAGCTTATAATATCCGTTTCAATGTCATCTCCGTATTGCTAATAATATTCTGTTGTCACTTATATATGAACACATGTCACTCTTGTCATGTCTAATTAAACCTGAAATATAAATGGAGGTTGTCAGTGAGTTTTGACGCTGCCTGTACCTTCAGATAGGAGTAGAGCTGATCAGAGTTAGCGCAATAGTTAGCGAGTAAACCCGTGTGAATAGTCGCGTATCTAATTACCAAAAATGTTTGTTACTCATTCACGCTAAGCGGCTGGTCTTCGATGAATTTAAAAAAAAGTAGTGAATTCAATTAAAAAATATTGAAATTTGTTTCTTATAATTGACTTTTCTATAAAAAAAAAACCATTGGTAGGAAATTGTTTTAGACATTCCCAATCGAGTTAATGCATTGAGCTGACGGCCGTATAGCCTAGTTGTTAGAGAACCTGACTACGAAGCTTGAGGTCCCGGGTTCGATTCCCGGTCGGGGCAGATATTTGTGTGAGAAATACGAATGTTTGTGCTCGATTCTTGAATGTTTAATTTGTATTAACGACTTAGGATTCACCCTGTATTATAAGCAGGTTGGATTTAATGCGGTCTTTGAACCTTTGAACGGCAGAATCCCGTTTAGCATTGGCTAAAGTTTACCCGCTAAACTATCGACCTTCCGCGGGGCATGTAGGCTGTATTGTATTAGCCACGGGGGAGCGTCTATTGCTCAACAATATTCACACGGTCTCGGGCCGATGATACTACCCGCTGGAGTCATCTTTATGGGATTGTTGTGTATCCGAAGAAATGGGCGGAGGGTACATTTGGTTAAAAAGCTGAAGAAATTGGCTTACTACAGAGATAGCGTTACTAGTTTGTTTTACACAACAATATCATAAATTTATATACATTTTCTAAGACAATAAATCGGAGTAATTGCCAAATTTAAAGGGCTCTTTTAGGATTCTGTAGTCGAAATGGTGGAAAAGGAGACTCAATTGTTAAAATTAGTCTGAAAATTTTTAGAACGTTCATACATCAAATTAAATACGACTAATTAAAATTATTTAGTTAATGAAAGTTAGAAAGAAAATGTTTATTCGTGACAGACAAAATTAAATTTAAAAATTGCGCATGTCACGAAATGGTCGTAGAGCAGAAAACTATCGGTCTTGCATACCGCGCTGATCTTCCTTTGGGACCATCAGGGCATTATATTGTTTTGCATTTACTGAGTTAAAATTTTCACCTTATATTATTATAAAAGGAAAACTATGACAGCTGAGTTGAATTTACAATTTTATTGTGACATAATAAAATTAACTTTAAATAAATTAACACTATAATTAAAAATAAAATAAAACTAACTAAACTAAAAACTAAATAAAATTAATAAATGGTTCTCCCCGCGGCATGGACCCAAAGATACTGGCAGCATTACCTCGCTGTATTATAGCAATGCTGATACGTTGAGCGAGGAAGCTGCCATTGTCATGTATTTATTTCTATAGTTAATTTACCGTTATTGTTATAGTTTTAAACATTAAATGTTTCCTGTTATTTTATTGTGAGTAATCATCGAGTTATCGTCGACCAAAACTTATTATTATTATTATGAATAAATGTTTACCGTATATTGGTAATTCCTTCAATGGTAACACTTATTAATTGTTGACATCTGATGATTCATCATCATCATCATCCCAGCCTGTATACGTTCCACTGCAGGGCACAGACCTCCTCTCAGAAAACCATTTCGAAATAAATGCTTTTTTAAACCGTTTTCTGTAGTTATTTAATTTTATAATAATGTAAAGCATTTATTACATATCAAATAAACAATGATTAAGCTACGGAGTTTGATTTGGACCCGCTGTCTGACATCTAGCACTTTGACAGACCCAGTAAAGTGACACTAGTTTACCACTACATAAACAACAATTAATGGGGTTGCCTTATCGTACGCATTTAGATTGTTGACAAATATTTTAGAAATAGTGTCAATAGCCAGTACAGTAATATTATCTGAAAAAGTACAGCCATTATATTTAGGACCTGTTACACTACTTACTTTGTAATAAGTTCTTGGTATATTATGTGACTGAGACTGATATCTATGATTCAAACAAAATAAACAAAGATGGCATTACAGTTACTCGTCAAATGACACAAACAATAACATTTATACAGATATAAGTGTCTTAGTCCAGTATTAACTGGCCTAGATCTGTCCAATTTCATAAAATGATACACAATCAAACTTCATTAGGTACTTGCTATATGTGCGCCGCGTGAAGTTGCTTACCTCTTTATTCATAAATGTTTTTATATTTGCCTAGGCGGAACATTGATAAAAATATACATTTTGTTATAACTGGTTCGCACCTTTCTTGTATTATGAAGGGTTACCATTTAATAACAATATTTTTTTACGTGGCTCTTTGAATATACATTGCTTAGTAGTCATTATATTGTGGAAATTTATTAACACTACAAAAGTTCCTAGGTGGTAGTAGGCGACGCGTAAATCGTTGTAACTTGTAACTTTAAATTTTTTTTTTAAGTAAATGTTAATTGGTGCAAGCCGCAGTGGCGTGTCAGAAACAGAGAGTACGTTGCGTTGCATCGGATGCATTGGCCGTGAGAAGCATGGCATTGGCAGTGAGCTTAAACACGCTTTTCTACACTCTCCCTTAAGTTTTTCGTTTATTTCACCCCTAGTAGCTAGTCTGCAGTGCAGTGCCATAACGCAAAAAATACATTTGCAGGTACAATCATTACTGAGCAGTTATAAAAAACTTTGTACATTTAATTTTGGACTCTGACTTGTATAGATTTTTAAAGGTAAGTAGATTGATTCATTTCATCATTCATTTGCATGAAAAATTTCTTTTTTGTTACCCACTCCTAACCACACCACCACAAACACTTCGTGGTAGGTAACAAAATAGGTAATTTTCATACAAAATACTGTTAGTTTGGCTCAATTGCATTCACGCTACGCACTTGTAAATTTCTGCGCAAGTCGGAGTCCAAAATTGAATGTAAGTACAAAGTTTTTGAGAAATAATCTACTACAACTTATTAAAATAACACAAAACGTACAGCATGGCCCTTGTGAATTCATTCAGAGAGCAAGAAAAAATTGTCTGATTTGATTGTAATTCGATTAAGATAAGTGTGAGCAGTGCCCTAATCTTCTTCTCTTCTGTAGATATAAAAGGGAACTATTACTGACTAATCTATCAATGCACGCACAGCTCAAACCACTGAACGGATTGTGCTGAAATTTGGCACACAGATAAATACTATGACGTACGGATCCGCTAATAAAGGATTTTTCAAAATTCTTACGGAATTGGGAATAAATGGGATTTCTATTTTCGCTTCAAAGTAGCCATATCTCCAGACTTCAAATTTGGCAAGCAACTAGGTGATTATAAAGGTAAAGAGGAATTTTAGGATATACTGTTTTAAACTTTCGTAATTTTCACTCATAATTACTAAACTAAACGGGACTTATCACGCAATAAATATTTATTTATTTACGTCGACGTTTCGGCCACATTGCAGCAGCCGTGGTCACGAGTTAACTCGTGTGTTAACTCGTAGGTAAATAAATAAATATTTATTGCGTGATAAGTCCCGTTTAGTTTAGTAGTTTTAGGATTTTCGAAAAATACCTCAGGATAAGGAGAAAATGAGATTTCAATGGGACCCGGACCCTATCTCAGTAATCATTATTCCTTTCCTTTTTATTATAATAATGTACAAATAGACGGTAAGATTATCTTTTTCAATGTATAATCAGATCGATATTTCTGCCAGGTGTGCCGACGACGATGCATTATGTATGGCCGCAGTCCGGCCGCGGCCCCGTGCATATTGTATCAGTGACGAACGGATGGACCACAAATTGTAGCCAATAATGCTTTATGAGCCCTTTCGATTTACGCTGCAATATCTTTTACTTTACCTACGAATTTGCAACGGACCAATATGTTCTTGGAAGCCGTGGTGGCCTAGTGGTTTGACCTATGGTCGCTCAAGCAGATGGTCGTGGGTTCGAGTCCGGGCTCGCACCTCTGAGTTTTTCGGAATTTATGTGCGAAATTACATTTGTAATAAACCTGCATACACCTGTGAAGAAATTCAATGGTGTATGTGAAGTTCTCAATCCGCACTGGGCCCGCGTGGGAACTACTACCGTACGGCCCAAGCCCTCTCATTCTGAGAGGAGGCCTGTGCCCTGCAGTGGGACGTATATAGGCTGGGATGATGATGATGAATATGTTCTTGAATTCCCTTTGCTGAGCGGCCCGTCTGGCAGCTTGCCCTCTCTCCGGTAAGATGTAAAAGCCGTCTGAGGCTAACTGCAACAGTACGTCCTAAAAAAACAAGCCAAGTGCGAGTCGGACTCGCGCACGAAGGGTTCCGTACCATTATCTATAAATATGGTAAATAAATCACGTTTGTTGTATAGGAGCCCCGTTAAATATCTGTTTTATTTTAAATTCATAATTTATTTTTAAAGTTAATATATAACTAAATATTCTGTGAATCAAAATCGAGCAAAAACGAGAAAAATAATCAAATTTGTTGTATGGGAGCCCCCTTAAATATTTATTTTATTCTGTTTTTTTAGTATTTTTTGTGATAGCGGCAACTGAAATACATCATCTGTGAAAATTTCAACTGTCTAGCTATCACGGTTCATAAGATACAACCTGGTGACAGACGGACAGACGGACGGACAACGGAGCCTCAGTAATAGGGTCCCGTTTTTACCCTTTGGGTACGGAACCCTAAATATGTTCTTGAATGTCGTCCATGTAACGGAGACGTAGCGTGGATCATCTTCACCATCATTTCAGCCGCAGGACGTCCACTGCTGGACAAGGCCTCCCTTTTTGATAACGAAACATTACGGTTGGAAGCAGCTTGCACCCACCGTGAACCTACGGCCTTTACCAAGTTACGAGTATCCGTCTATCTCTTTGGTGAACGTCCTACCTTGCACTTGCGAGTCCGTGGTCTAAATTCGAGAACTTTCCGGCCCTAACGGTCATGGGTGATTCTTCAAGGTCGTGATTTTTGTTTTATTCCTCTGTCGTATTTTTTTTTACTTAGTTGACAGAAAAAATTGAATTTATGTAAATTTATGTTACTGAACAAATCTATTTTCATGAGCATGATTTTTTCTGTCAACTAAGTAAAAAAAAAAATACGACAGAGGAATAAAATAAAAATCACGACCTTGAAGAATCACCCTCATCTGTTCTGCATGTTACTATGGCCTGCTCATTGCCAGTACAACAAGCTGATTCATTTGGCTATGTCGGTGATCCTTGATTTTGTACGAACAGGTAGGCCCCCACAAGATGGATTGATGACCTGGTAGAGGTCGCAGGAGTCCGGTGGACGCAGGCGGCATGTGACCGGCCCTGTGGCGTTCTTTCCGCTGATGATGATGATAATGACTAATTTGTATCGAATTGGTTTAAGGAACCCGTGTTGGTGCATGCCTAATTTTTTTGGACCTAGTATTGTTTGATGTTGAAGTTAGTATTCGTCAACTTGCCGGGTGCACGAACAGGTATTTTATGCTTATCAGCTATTTCTATTAGATAAAGATTCAGCGTGACTTTGATTTAAGTACTTGTTTGTTCTCGCATGGAAAAAATTGTACAGGACTTTCTGTTGCTAAAGAACTACAAAATTTGGCAAGAAGTAAGGAGTAGAACAAAAAGTTTGGAAAATCACTGAATGGCAAATAATATTTCGTTTTCCATAAAAATGCTGTTATTACTATTTTAGAACTGTACGGAATCCTCAGTGTATGAGTCAGACTCACACTATGCCGATTTTCCAAAATAATGTGCTCCTTTCCCCGCATGATTATTTTCGCTGTGCTGCACCATCAAGGAGTTTTTACGTGATTCACCTTTGTGTTACCATTTAGAGAGTCCACTTAAAATTTCCACTGCTCTAGATCGTGCAACCCGCTGACTGCAGCCAGTGCAGTTGGCATTGCAATGCTGACAGCATTCCGAGTAGACACCGTTCCACCTGTGCGTCGCAAGTGGATTGTTTATTCCAAGTGCAGCGTTGCAACAAGTTTAACGTTAATATCTTAAAGTCAAAGCACTCGGTTGAAAAAAGAACACTAAGTATGTAAAATATCTAAACTCAAAATTCTTTTAAAACATTACAACGACTTATCGAGTTTGAGCAGGCCCGTCGCTTTTCATGTTTGTGCGAAATTCTAGAAATATTCTGAAAAAGTTACCGAAGTCACTTGCTCTCGAACAAAAACAAAATTAGACCTTTTATTTACTCGAACAACCTGCACGTTGCATCGTTACCTCCAATTACCCTGTTAACGAATATAAAAACCATTTCCACGGCCCATATGCAACATACGGGGCATAAAACAAAAACATAAAACTAGCTCCAGCTCGAATTTTTAGAGCAGCATAGAAATATTTACAGCTCCAGTTTAGGTCCATAAACAAGATGGTAGGTACATACTTTTGTCATCCAATATTTTTAGATATAAAATCGTTGCAAAAATGTATGCGGGGTTCTACGAGTACCTACACAAAGATCGATTCTTTGGGTTTGCATACTGGTAAGTGTCCGTCGGTGTTGACAAAACATTGCGCGCGTGTCTGACATGTTTTTCGAAGTTCCGTGTTAGCAAACTTGCCATGTATAGTAGAGTCGACTCTATGACAACGAGTCAAGGTCGAAATGTGACGAACCTTTTTATTCCGCGACTGCACCTAACTCAGGATATTTTAGTTAAAATTTGTATGAAAACCAAAGAGAATAATAAATAATATAATAATGTTTTTTTTTGTTAGTCTGTAATATTGTCCCCCTTCTGGCCAAATGGAACTAAAAGTGTTAAAATAAGTGTTTCTTAAAAATAAGGGTTCCATTTTTCCTTTTGAGGTACGGAACCCTAAAAATATTCTGTATGTAAGCTATTTTGCTGACTGTACTTCTTATTGACTGTGCTTTCATTGCTATCCAACCTACATAAGTATACTAAATTTCAAGTCATTCCGACCTCTGAATGTTGGTTAAATTCGACTTCCAAGATTTGACTCAAACAAACAGGGAAAGTTAAATAAAAGCTGGTACTAATTATTATGTTTTGTTAAAATGTCATTTATTACATTTGTTGACACGTAACGTATGTGTGCACCAGACACAATAACACACAAAACAATCTTACCGTCAACTGCATCGGGGGGGGGGGGGTGTCTCATGCCACGTCATCCGGTTCGCGGCAACTTTAGAAGCTTGGTAGTAGTGGCGCAAACAGCCACAAACAGTAGATAATTAAAAAAATATAAGTTTCTTGTTTTCTATTACACAACTAGTGTTTCATAGTATGAACATTTATTTGTAATGTTGCTGCTTCCGTGCTGTTGCCGTGCCGGCACCGGTGCCTATATAAACGTCTCGGGCAAAATGGCTCGTTTTATGCTCTTGTTGTACAATCTGCTTTCTTTAGATAAAATGTTTGGGCCGTATGCGTGGCCGTGGTTCTCAGAGGGGAGGCGTGTGCTCTGCAGTGAGACTTATGTCTAGGATGATGGTGTGATGATAAAATGCTTAAATACTTATTTTTTTTGCAATGTAAGAAAAGTCAAACCTTTTTAATGTGCTTGCTTTTACGTTGCTGCCACTTCAAAGTTAAAATGTAGTCAAGGGAAGTTCTACTAGCGTTTCAACCGCTATCAGTCTCCTGTCGCATACCTAAAGAAATGAGCGTGCTTGAGTATATCATTTCAATTTGTTGAAATTTCACGCTAACTGCAGCTGATAGCGGTTGAAACGCTAGTAGAACCACCCTCGAAAATTGCCTATACCAACTAGGCAAGCAGAATCGCACGATCGGTCAATGAAGCACTGTGCCAAACAACTTCACTATACGGGTCTTATTGACGCTTTCGGACAGACCAATGCATAATAAGCAGTAATCAAGCTGTGAGCCCAGTTAATGGAGAAATTTAGTGACAAATAAACCAACGCTGTCTCTATCTATCGCTGTTTAATGTATGGGTGAAACGTGTTTCATTCATTGTCATCTCATCGCCATCGTCAGCCAAAAGACGTTCATTGCTGGACATAAGCCAAAGAACGCTAAAATGGTCGATCCTGCGCTGCCCTCGTCGTGGGCCATACCCACACTGCGATTTTTAACCTATATAGTCACAATTTGTTCTAGAAAATTATTTTGTTCATGTGAACGAGGTGTCGGGTAAATGTTATATATTTTATGTACAGACAAAATTTTGAATGAGGATATAGTCAAAGGCCACTCCCCAATTTTTACTCAATTTATTCACACTTTAACCTACGGCTTCACTCGCATTAGAAACAACTTTACGAGTATGTTTCTCGTAAAGTTATTTAGATCTTAGAGTATGGCCTGAAAAACGCTACGTTAACATTTTTAAAGCACAATTTTCACTCGAATAATATGCTATTGATTTCAGACGAAATTAACGTGTCATCTTGCAAGCCAAGGTCCCTACGAGGAATATTAAGTATTCATGTAGATTTTGTCTATCTGTACAAATTTAATCGAATTCCGCTCAGCCGTAATTTCGTGATTGACCAACAATCATTCATTCGTAACTCAACTTGTGTTTTGGGTGTCCATGGGCGGTGGTGGTTGTAGGTAGGCCTCCAACAAAATGGAGCGACGACCTGGTTAAGGTTGCGGGATCGCGTTGGATGCGATGGCGCGGGACCGATCTGTTTGGCGAGCCTTGGGGGATGCCTATGTTCAGCAGTGGACGTCTTTCGGTTGAAATGATGATGATGATGATCTTACTCTCTACGCCGGACACAGCAGCGCAAGCACTGCTGCTTAGGCACATTGATTCAGTGCATCTATCCTCAAAAACGTTAAGCATTCCTTAAGAAAAACGCCATTCCTTTGCAAAATACTTTCACCTATACAAAAACATCAGAGCATTGTTAACATCAGTTAGTATAATGCATATTGGCCCCGCACGTCGGGTTCCGTGAGTGCACTCGCGGACGAAAGCAAACCTTAGTCAGTTATTCGCAAAGTATACGGTTAAGTGTTATGCGCCACGCACATAACGCAAAGAGTGCCAAGTAGTGTACTAGTGGAAGTACTGTCGGCCGGGAAACAAAATATAAGCAATACTAAACGTAGGAATGTGCGCTCAATCAATTGGGGTTGTCTATTTTTTTGTCATCATCATCATCATCATCACCATCATTCCAGCCTACATACGTCCCACTGCAGGGCACAGGTATCCTCTCAGAATGAGAGAGCTTGGGCCGTAGTTCCCACGCAGGCCCAGTGCGGATTCACACACACCATTGAATTTCTTCGCAGATGTATCCAGGTTTCCTCACGATGTTTTACTTCACCGCAAAGCTCATGGTAAATTACAAATGTAATTTCGCACATAAATTACGAAAAACTCAGAGGTTCGAGTCGGGATTTGAACCCACGACCCTCTGCTTTAGAGGCCATAGGTCAAACCACTACGCCACCATCTGTACAAAATGCATTTATTACATATCAAATAACAAATGGCCTTCATTTGTCATTGAAATATATGTATGTATGTATGTAAATACTTTATTGTACATAAAACACAAAAATAATACCAAAAACATCAAAACAAAAAGAAACATGTCATGGAATATAAGTTGTACTTTATTCTGTGTGGAACAGAATTATTTAGAATGCAAGCTGCTTCCAACTGTAATGATTGGGTAACATGTAGGAGACTTATGTCCAGCGGTGGACGTCCTACGGCTAAAATGATGATGATGATAGTCAATTTAATTTAATTTTGAAGTAAACTAAAAATTGGAATTAAGTTTCTTATTGACTTTTCTATACTAAAAAAACATGGGTAATTTTTTTTGACATTCCCAATTGCTGGACGTTTTCACTTTAAATTGCGCAGAAAACCTTTTTTTAAGTGAGAAAATTTTGTTGTTTTCGTGCTCAGAATCAAGTTTTGATTTTGATGATAAATAATGTGGCCCTCCCTACATTTTTTATGCTTAAGACCCGGATCCGTGCTCAATTTAAGGTAAGTATCCTTTTTTTTAAATCTGTGTCATTGGATTTATATGGAACAGCTGAGACTAGAATGCACGATTTTTTTCACTTCCCACATACGAGGGGTTAATGAAAACGAATAGTGCTCGTGATTCTGAGTAAAAAAAACACCAAAATTTCCTCATTTAAAAAATAGTACCTACACTGCGCCACATAGTAAAAATGCCTTGGTGTCAAATGCCAAAAAAAATGGTTTAAATACAAAAAATCTGAAGAATTTTCCACTGAAGTGGATTCATGGTGTCAAAATAATATCTTAATAGTGTCAATTCTTTTATGATATTAATTCCGTTACACCTGCAAAGCAGTTCATGGGGTGCGTGAATTTCTCAATCCTCACCGGGCACTGAAACCACGGCCCAAGCGCTTTTATTCTATAGGGCGTAGTCCGGAGATGATGCTGACAATGATGATGACTAAACGTTAGAAAAGAAGAACAAGACAAATCCAGCCAGCCCACGATGAAACGATGAGAGACGTTCACGCCAGGGTTTTTATTCATCGTTTTCTGTGTTTGATAAAAATAAAACGCTTATAATGATTAAAAAAAATAGGAAACTTGGATCTTAGGGTTATCACATAGAGTGCCACAAAACTCAATGATAATGATTGAGTTCTGCGACACGAATTTGAACATAGCAAATTAATTTTAATACACCCTGTATTTTGTTGCCGACTGTACATTACATTATACCGACTCAACTTTAACACTGCGGTGAGTTTCTTCAGGGACCCACGGAGTTGAGATATCTCCGCTGTTCCTGGAAGTACTAAGTATTTCCAGTATTTTACCAGGTAAATGTACGAGTATTTGACTAAGCAAATACGCGTTTTCACGCCGCGAAAGCAAAAGATTCTTAATTGCATTATTCTGTACCTTTAAAGAAGCCTCGGAGAATTTTTCATATTTGCTTTCAAATATGCGGGAAAATACATGTTTCCAGTACAAAATATGTGCTTATGACGAAAACTTACAAAGGATTCGGGCTGCTACGGGAAAATGAATACGAAATTCATATTTTTTTTAATAAAACTCTACATATATTTAACTTCATTATAAAAATCTATTGTAGAGTAATTCTGCAAGTTTTTTAAACAATATTATTTCAACGTAACGCATAGCCATTATGTATTTTACTATGAAAAGCGAATTAATTCGTATGAAGGAAATAAAAACCTTCATTCTAGTCTTGCTTGACTCTAAATTATTTAAGGTAAAAATATAGCTTATATATGAAAGGGTTTGTAAGAGTCGAACGAGATGGAGCGACGACCTGGTTAAGGTTTCGGGATCGCGTTGGATGCGGATGGCACGGGCCCCGATCTGTTGGGCGAGCCTTGGGGGATGCCTATGTTCAGCAGTGGACGGATTTCGACTGAAATGATGATGAAAGGGTAAAACGCGGTTAGGAAAGGGTAATTATTACAACGGAAACTTAAATAAATTAACCAAAAGTATTTTTTTTTGCAATAATTATGAACCTACCATCTAACCAGTAACAATATCAATATCAATATCTAACGCGCGGTCGTAATCACATTTAATATTTCTTTCTACCACTATCTTCTTCCGTTTGACAGGAGATAGTGAATAGAATACGATTGTGAGCGCTCGCGCATTATAACAATAATCGGGAACGTATCAAAATGTATAAAGTTTAAAACGAATAATGGACGAAATACATAATGGTCATAATATATACTAAAATTTTCTATGAAACTATTGATAAAACGAACTTTTTTAATCGTGTAATCTACAGATTGGTTTAGGTTAGGTTAGGTTTATTTTATGAAAATCCTGTAAAATTTAGAATTTCCAAGGAAATTGCATTATATCAAATAATAATAAGATATATTTATTTTCTCCACCACCAAGATACAAAGTAAAAGTAAAAAACAGACAAATATAACGTAGTACAAATTAACTGAACTTGAGTGGGGGAGGCTGGTGCCTGAACTAGGTAGAACCTGTGTTTCAGGTCACCAGGTCTCCAACCCTCTGTCGTCCGCAACAACTTAAATACAATAATAACAATTAACAAGATTAAACAAAACTTATAGTGCGTATGAGAGTATGAGCGCATGCGTACGCATGAGAGTATGTGAGTGAGAGTGTGTGTATGTGTGTGTGTGTGTGTGTGTGTGTGTGTGTGTGTGTGTTTGCGTAAGTGAGTAAGAGTGTGAGTCTGTGTAAGTGAGTAAGCGCGTAAGTGAGCGCGTGTGAATGAGTAAGAGTGTTAGACCTAAAATTCATGTAAAAACTTCAATATAAATTTAAGAGACTGGGCGAAGTAAAACTTCAGTAGCATCATAGTCAAGACCCTATAGCCATTTGGATAAAATGACCATTATGTATTTCGTCCATTATTAATTTTAAACTTTATATATTTTGATACGTACCCCAATAATCCTACAGGAATGAGAAGCTACAATACATAACTACCAAGAGATAAGGCTTTATTTGAATCCGTATGTTTTCTTAGGTCCATAAAAAAAGGTAGCCAAAGACCTAAATAAACCTATCCAGCTCCAATATGTCCCTTGGTTCTTTTGTTTTACTTCGCGGGGAATTTTATTGATGTTTGACCGGTAAAGTTGGTATTAGCTAAGGCATGTTTCGGTTAGGTCTCCTTGCTTGTCTATTAGTTTACTCTGTCACAACGTGGTCACAACTCACAAGTTACAACTTAGAATCAAATATCGTCATCATCTGAGAGACCATGTGCCTAGTAATGGGTCGTACATAGGCTGGGATGATGATGATGATGATTGCCGTAGCTTCTGAAATATATAATTACTAGCTGTTGCCCGCGTCGTCTAGCAGCGCTCTAAATAGCCGAAACAGTGTTTTTGGCTTCCAGTTTCAATACTAATTACCTCAATACTATTAGTCTCGAATATCTGAATGCAAATTTAATAAACGTGATCAGACTAATTTGAAATTAAACACCAATTATACAGTAACTACGCAAATTAGTTATTGTTATATTAAAATCAGCTGTTGCCCGCGATTTCTTCTGCGGAGATATTGTTATAAAAAATTGCCTACGACCTATTCTCAGACCTACCAAATATAGACAAAGAAGTCTCATAAAAATCGGTCAACCCGTTTCGTAGGGATTCGATAATAAACACCGTGACACGAGATTTTTATTTTAATTTTCTTGTTTGTCAAATTCGAAAATCCGTTGGAACAAAATATAAATTTTGTCATGTTAAAACAAACTTAGCTTTTCACGATTGTAGGTAGAAACAATTTTCTAAATTAGGGGGGGTAGGTAGTTCATTTTATTCTTATCTCATCTCAGCCTATATTCGTCCCACTGCAGAGCACAGGCCTCCTCTCAGAATGAGAGGTTGTTAGGCCGTAGTTCCCATGCGGGCCCAGTGAAGATTGGAAACTTAACACACTCCATTGAATTTCTTCGCAGGTGTGTGCAGGTTTCCTCACGATGTTTTCCTTCACCGTAAAGCTCCTGCTTAATTTCAAATTTATTTTATACATAAATTCCGAAAAACTCAGAGGTGCAAGCCGGGATTTGAACCCACGACCCTCTGCTTGAGAGGCCATAGGTTAAACCACTGGGCCACCACGGCTTCATTATTCACGGGTATTTTTGTCTATTGCTCAGTTACATTATTAGTTCTAAATATCGTAACAGCTAGAACGACACCCTAAACTAATTAAAACTCTAACAGAGTTATCACATAAACACTAGTTACGGAGTTATTCTCGAGTTAGTGCATTGCAATATGTACCATTAAATCGCATTTAGTTTAATCGTAATATAATATATAGCGAAACTGGTTCTGTTAAGAAACACCTTGGGGACTGTATCAGATGCATCTAATTCAAAATTTACAATTGTAGGGTCGTACACATTTTTTGTTTGGGTGTCTCCTGTTAGCATGGCAAAAGTTAAAGGTCTATAGTCAATATTTTTAAGTCAAGTCTACATCAGCGTGTCCTGGCCAACTTTAGGTGCATTAAAATAAATCGTAAGTTTGCTTCCAAACATATAGACAACTTTTATTTCATACGCTTTGTATGGCCCTTTAAAGCTTGAAACAATACAAGAATACAAACTCTCTGCAAATGAAAATAAGTTCATAGGCGCAATATTAAAAGAACAGTTACAGTGCAATAAACTCTTTTATAAATTCAATAAAATAAAACTAAAACTTCGGTATACATAAAAATAAAAAATTCGAAAGAAATATTTACGCGAAGGGAAAGAAACATAGACTTAATTTATTACCTAACCTAACCATAATTATCTGAACACTATATCTATACATATATGTACTATAATTCATTACTGATTATTTCATAAGTATTTTCGATCAGTTAAAGGTCAGAAAGATGCTATAATGGAATGGACGTTCAAAAGGGTCTCATTCTAAATCCCTAACATCGTTTGTCCTAATGTAATGTTTGTCCTAATGATCGTTTGTCCTAACACTTTTTTTCTCGGAAACCGTGAATTTTTCAGGAACTTTTTTGTGACTATCCTCTAGAACTTTATAGGTTAGGTTAGGTTTGTTTTATAAAAATCCAGAACAATGAATAGATTTTAAATAAAAAGAGTTAGGACAAACGATCATTAGGACAAACATTGCATTAGGACAAATAATCATTAGGGATTTAGATATAGAGCCCGTTCAAAATAATAAATATAAAATAAGAAACACAAGCAAAAATTATAAATTAACGAAATTGAAGTGGCATAAAATTTGAAAATATAAAAATATTGTGTCGTATGCACTCACACATGTTCCCTACATCTCCCTATATAACCATGTATTCTAGCTTAAGCTCTTAGTAAGCTATATACTGGTTCTGTGATTCAAAGAGACACTGTAATTAATTTACAAATTTATTATGCAGGTTGGATGACAGCAAGAGCAATCAATAAAATTCAGCCAGTAAAAAAAGCTTGTATTAAAAGTTTTTTTTTATAAACTTATTATTAGTTTCAATGTCTAATCCAACTACTAGATACCACAGCGTTTACACTTTACGTCTCCCTGACTCCATTAATCTGACTAAACAAAACTCTAGACGACACATTCAGAGTCTCAGAGTTCTCTAACGCTTCAGCAACACAAGACATGTGCCACTGGAGTGCCCATGGCTCCCAACACAACTTGCAAACCTGACGTCCCTCCGGCGGATGTGGCGTGTCATTTCCGGCGCCTGACACGTGCATTCCGGCACGCTGCATAGGCAGGGTCAACTTCAGGAAATTCGGGTACAACTTTTAGGATTAGTTAGTTTGCGCGTTGTAAAATTAGAAGTTACAGACGTAAAAGTTAGACAGCTTAAAATATCTACACATACTTGTTCTCTTTCTTTTAAAAGGTTGCCTGAAAGAGATTGCTTGGAAGCGATAAGGAAACCCATTCCTTACCTTATATATTTTTTCCATGTACTTGTTTTTCTGTATTGTATTCTTTGTGACCACCACACATGTGCTTTGCTACGTTGCTATGAGTGCGTTTAAATATCCACCAACCATATTCATTGGTCCACATAGCATTAGGTATAGCACTGGTAGAAACGGGTTCAATTAAGCTATGTTTTTAAGTATATGAAAAAAATCGTGGTCTGGATCTTCTTCGAGCGGCTACACAGCTTGGCATGACTGGATGGCAAAATTTCCGTTCGCAGATTTTTCTAAATGCTTTTTTTCTCACCACAGTTTTTTACTGAAGCTTATTTTCACAGTAGCGTTTTTCCCAATTTGAATTGACACAGAAACAGTGTCGACGGAGCTCCGCTTCTGCTTCCGCTTCTGTGTGCTTTTGGCCCTTCGGGCCCGTAAAAACTTAACATAACCTAAACCTACCTATATTTCTGTGTCGATTAAAGTTGGGAAAAAACGCGATTGTGAAAATAAGCTTCAGTAAAAAACCATAATGAGAAAAAAGCATTTAGGAAAATCTGCAAACGGAAATTTTGCTACAAGGAAATTACGATTTTGGTAAATTGCTCTAACCATTTCTTGGCATTAGTGGAAACTGTCACATAGTTTCCACATCTCTGGTGGAAATGTACCTACAGTTAAGGAAACTGAATGGCGTATAACCTTTTCACTACCGATTTCACGTTGATTTCTTTGGCAGATGTATGAACATGATATTTGCAATGAAAAAGTTCACCTTGATGCGTGATTTCCATAATAATAATGTCAGCCTTGATACAGCTAAATATTATGATGATTGTGTCTTATGCCAGACAAAGACAAATATACATTTTAGTACAACAGTACAGTAACTTATCTACAGTTTGTACTTTTTATAAACGAGGGACGGAATATCGATAATCATCGATAATGTAAAACAAGAGATCAGATGACCCTCTTGCTCGTTTGGCTAACTCGCATAATAAAAAAAACATACATACATTTATCATTTAAACCAAACAAGAATATAGAAATTGAATGGACCAAAATGTGAATAACAATGTGAATCGCATTAGTTTCGACACATTGACATGTTTTCGGAGAGTCAGGGAAAACATAGGAATGCCATATTGTGGGAATTCCTTCAATTCCCTCGTCCGGGCGACGCATCAATCACAATTTGCGCGGGAGTGTCGTGTAAACCGCCGAACGTATTGCGACGCGCGCGCAAGCCACAGGACACAAACGGGAAGCGATTTAAAAAACATTAAGAAAGAAGAAAGTAAAACATTTTATTCGTGACATAATTTTAAATTAGCAAAAGAAAAACGGTAACAGATACACGAAATAGTCCCAACTCAGTATGATGTCGGCCTTGCGGCTGACGCTGGTCTTCCGTTGGAACCATTACTTGACGACCGGATAGCCTAGTGGCTACAAAGCTTGAGCTCCCGGGTTCGAAACCCGGTCGGGGCAGACATTTGTGTGAAAAATACGAATGTTTGTGCTCGAGTTTTGTATGTCTAATATTAAATTAAAGTATGTATTGGTCTATATAGTTACGTTATGTTTATCCGTTACCTAGCACTAATAGTATGTACAGTCAAGTGTAAAAATATGGGTGCACACAACTTGCTCATAAATATGTCCCATAGCTCTTAATGTCGTCGAATTAAGGTATAGGTATATAACGTTGGGAGGATTAAATCGATACTTATTTTTGCACTTGACCGTACAAGCTTTGCTTAGTTTGGGTCTAGGTCAAATTGGTGTCAATCAACTCATAATTTATGTATTTATTATTTATCTGGCGTAAGAATCTTACACCAATATTGTAATTATAAATACGAAAGTTTGTATGGCTGGTTGAATGGATGTTTGTTATTCGTTCACGCTTAAACAGCTTGAAGAATTCTGAAGAAATTTGATACAGTTTATAATTAAAATTAACATGTAGGATACTTTTTATTCCGGAAATTTGCACAATCTCCACGGGATAGCGATAAACGAATTCTTCATCGGAGTCGAGGGCAACAACTAGTATAATACTACAAGTTCCATCGCTCGCCATCAGGCTTACTTGTGGTCAAACGCAAGCATTTATTGTTTATGAAGTCATTAAAAGAATTAAATTCAAAATGTTTAGTCTGTAAATAAGTCGCAAAGGACTCATTTATTTATATATTTTTTTCCACTACCAGCGCTTTCGGAAACACGATTTCCAAAAAAAGACAATTTTTATTTGGCAAATAAACTGAATTTTAAACAAAATAAATATGCACATTAATCAACACAAGCTTAACAAGTTTTTATGTATAATCGGGTAAGTTTGTAAATTGTGATTATTTTTTGTTTAATTTGAATTCGAGCTGAACATCCACTACTAGAACAAACAATAAAAATAAAAGAAAGATTCAAGATGACTTGTATGGACAAGAAAAGTGTTATATTGGCGTTTTTACTCCATTTTAATTATGCCCATTTTTCGGTGCTAGGGATCCTTTCCTGACATCGCTTGTCTCCTATGTTTTAAAGCGTACATAAACGCGATCTTTTAATTTGTCAACGTCACATTGGTTGAGGATTCTTTTATGGAATTATTTTTGTCACATTTGTAAAATGGAATAACGAAAAATCACACCACACGCGATCACGGTAACCACGAATTTTGTACAGTTACCACAAAGTTCCAATAAAACATTCATTATCGACATAGCTCGAGGAATCGCGATACTTAAGTGGCAGTTGGCAAAGTCGTCGCCGTCGCCGAAAATGGCCGATGGGGTTAAAAGGTTCTCGAGGGGCGTCTACGGACTGGAAGACGCGGGGTAGGTATAGGCCTCCAACAAGATGGAGTGACACCTGGTTAAGGTTGCGGGAACGCGTTGGATGCGGATGACGCAGGATGGGTCTGTATTGCGAACCTCGGGGGAGGCATATGTTCAGCAGTGGAGTAACATAAAGTAACACCTTGAGTAACATAAAGCGATAAGTGTGTCTTTTTTTGTTATTTTAAGAAGCCGTTTTGAAAAAATACTCGGTAGCCTAGTGGTTTGACTTATGGCCCTTTTCAACAGAAGATTGTGGGTTCAAAACCCTCTCGCACCTCTGAGTTTTTAAAAAATCATGTGTTAAATTACATTTGAAATTTACCACGAGCTTTACGGTGAAGGAAAACTTCGTGAGTAAATAAATCTATTGATAACTAACAAAATGGTAATTCATATGAGTGATACGTATTTTTTAAGTGGGTTAAATAAATAAAAATAGTAGAACCATTTCCCCCGTAAAGAGGTGCTTGCTAATGGCGCATTAGCTCGTTCAAATACAAAGCAGTTCATCACTGCGGGGTATTAAAGTATTTTCCAATATACCCAACAATAGTTTTCAACCAGCCAAACTCGGAGCTGTATTTGAGGATGAAGAGAATCTAAACCCATTATAAATATTAATCTGATTTAAGCACATGTCATGTACCTACACGTTTCCTAATTATTCGATTCCTACTTTTGTAGAACAATGTTTTTAAATATTAGTTTGAAATTATTCATGGTTAATTATCATATTTCTAGTATCCTTCAGTTTCTCCATAATCATACATAATGCATGTAACTGTGTCGAAATATTACCGCGAGCTCATCAATAGATAATTGCGGTTAATATCTTGTAGAAAATATGGCTTATAGTTATAATTACACCCAAAGTTTAAAACATAATATGTACTTAATACATTTTGGTCGCTCCATCTTGTTGGAGGCCTAAGTACACTGCGTCTTCCGGTCCGTGGAAGCCACTCGAAAACCTTTTTGCCCCATCGGCCGTCAGTTCTACGAGCGATGTGCCCTGCCCACTACCACTTGAGTCTGGCGAATGGCGATTGTTCGAGCTATGTCGGTGACTTAGTTCTTGCGCGGATATCATCATTTCTAACGCGACGCGACGACCTGGTTATGGTTGCGGGATCGCGTTGGATGCGGATGGCACGGGACCGATCTGTTTGGAGAGCCTTGGGGAGGCCTATGTTCAGCAGTGGACGTCTTTCGGCTGAAATGATGATAATGACGTTTTTGGTCAAGTGAGTTGTCCCATATGTAAATAAAATACATTAATAGGCTGGTCGCACTGGTACAGCGCACATGTACAATTGAAAATGTTTACTTTTAAGTTTGTGCTGTACGGGTTTAGTTCCTGACCCCGTATAACTGCACGACGCGGCTGAAGACGCCGGCGAAAGTTAAGTCTAGTTTTTATCACCAATTTAAATTTAGAGTTCAGTAAACGTGATTCAGCCAAACGTTCAACCAATTTCTACCCCCCTTCGATTTAAGATAAGTGTTACCCTAGAATAAAGATACGTTTGATTTAAGGTAACTTCCTTACGGTGGAAGCGCACGCTCTAGGCGCGAAATTCAAACTTTTTACAGTTTTTAATTTATTGTGGGTAATCGGTGTAACTATTTAACTTCATATTTTATTTGCGCTTGTAAAACAGTGTTCTTTATATAATTGTGTAAAGTTTTTTAAGAATAAAGCTATTAGCTTGAAATAGAAGTTGTCAAAACGTTGAAAGTCCGAATTTCTATGTTTGACAACTTTAATATCAAGCTAACAGTTTATTTCTTAAAAAGCTTTACACAATAATAAAAAGAACACTGTTTTACAACCGCAAGTACCATATGAAGTTAATCAGTTACACCGTTTACCCAAAATAAATTAAAACCTGTAAACATTTTGAATTTCGCGCCTAGAGCGTGCCGTTCCACCTTAAGTTTAAGCACTAACATAGAGGTTAAGACAGTGGAATTGTTGTACAGTAATTAGTTGAGAATATTAATAAACCTGTGTGTAAGAAACTGGATTTCAATCTCCACCTCATAGGGTAACCTTAGCTTTCTACTAGAACTTATTAACTTAAGAAAAGAATTGATTATTATTGTTTTGTATTTCTGTAATCTTGATTGTGTCTGTTTGCAACATTTTGCAAAAATATGTCCAATGTTTTGAAATATTCTACTCCAATCCATAAACTTTTCTATTAGGGATTTTTGCAACTTCAGCCACTTTTCTATCTTTAAATTATCCCTCCGCATCGCTGGGAACTGCACGTAAACTATTGGCATATCGACCGGTGCATCCATCTTTCAGGGATGCCCGCTTTAATAATTTACTACATAGCCCACCTGGCGGTGGGAAAATAAACGCTTTGTGAATTAATTATGGTAAAGGGCTGCTAACTTTGGCTTTTATACGCTATCACTTATTTTAAGTAATAGTAGGGTAGGGTATCAAAGGTATTGCTTTGAAGTAATTCAATTCACCTGTAGTAATAACTAGCAATTTGCTTGGAAAAAAAAATCTACGGAAGTTAGAGGGTTTAGTCGCTTTTCAATACTTTGGAGGACAATTTCACTAAATAGGTTGGGCAGCTAAAAAAATTACGTGTCGGTTATTTTAGACTCTATAACGTATCATAATTATTATACCTGATTTTTATACATAATTATTATACTTACTTGATGACTCAAAGTCAACTAGTGACCACGGCTGCTGCAATGTGGCCGAAACGTTGAGGTAAATATTGTTTATATAATAAGTCCCCGTTTAGCATAATAATTATGAGTGAAAACCACGAAAGTTTAAAACAGTCTCTAACGTATATCAAAATAAATCAAATCGGAGTCGGACAGTTGGGTCCTTTTCCTTGTGAGTGACTGACTTACAGTAATTTGTTGCAACTCACTAATTCACTCTTAATGAGCTAAATAAATATTATCTTTTTGTACTTTCAGAAGACAAAACAACCCTAAATATTTTGTAGTTCCACTAAATTTTACCTGAAAAATATCAGCTTATCACCTACAAAAGGGGCCAGAAAGCCGCCACGTGCATACATCTCATTTGTAGCATTGTACGTGCAGGCATGGCCGCGACGGCCTGCTTTGCCTGCCCGCCGCGCGGAATGAGGCGTCACCGCCAGAAGCTAGTTGCCACTTACAAAGATAATGGTGCAAGTTACGAAAAAGTGGATTTTCACAAACACAAAACTATGTTTTTTTTTTTGTGTTATAGAGGCCAGACAAACGAACTAGTGGGTCACCTGATGTTAAATGATCACCACTGTCCATAGACACCCGCAGCGCTTTACGCGATGCCAGTGCGTTGTCAGGCCTAAGGAAAAAGGAGAGGGAATAGGGGAGGGGGAGAGGTATTGGGCCCCCGGCGCTCTCACTGACCGTACGAAACGCAGCAGGGAGTACTGCTGCTTCACGCCGGTGTTCTGTGAGAGGGTAGTACTACCCCGGACGAGCCGGCCCATTCGTGATGCAGCGGCTAGCTACAACATGGCTCTACCACTATGTGCATTTTGACGGTGCAATGTATTTTTTTACTAGCCTATAATTGTGTCTCACTCCTGGGCAAAGGCCTCTGGTCCTCCATAGCTCCCTGTCTAATCCCTGTCCCTGTGAAATCTGGCCAATCGTTTAATTCCGCGTCAAGGTCACGGTCGCCACCTGCGCCTGGGCCTACCTCAATGCAATGTCTGCAATGTATTTAAGTAAAAATATTTTTTCAAATCAAATCAAATAAGTTTATTTGCTAGAATACAGGTTATTAAGGTGTTACAAGATACAAAGTGGTACAATGTATTCAGCCTGCATGCAAGCTTGCAAATATTTGTTGAATTTAAATAATTAAACATATGTTGTTACTGGGCAATGGTGGGCTCACCAGTCACTTGGTTGGTGCCAAAGAACGACCAGCGGGAACGAGACAGATCAAGAAGGAGATGGCGGGATGTTTTGGACGTGTAAATGTCATGGTCATATTGGCTAATGCACGGTCGCTTGTAGTCGCATTCACGATCTCTTTCTGTCACCATCTCATACCGTTTGACAGAAAGTAATAGTGAATGCTATAGCAAGCGCCCGCGCGTTGGACAATAAGCGTATTGATCTGACATTACACCAGTCCGCAAGCTGTAATGGGAGTAAAAATAACACAGGCTAATAATAGTAAATGGAGTTCTCTTCTCAGTTGTGCCCCATTATTTAGGAAATTAAATATACCATTGCCATGTTTGTATATTAGGGACGTATGTGTTTTTGTCAACTCGCACCCAGAGTACTATAAAAAACGCGGAGAAACTTTATCAAGAAAGACACGAGCACATGTTATGTCTCTTTTATGCAAACCTCCTTGTCGCAAGGATGTGTATAAGAGAAATATATATATAATATGAGTAATTGTAATTTTTAATCATTTACCACAAAATTTAAAAACTCTGTCAGGAAACATGTTTAAATGTAAATTAACAAAATGGCTATTGGAAAAATGTTTCTATAGTGTCAAGGATTTCTTGAGTCACAAGGGGTTGTAATTTATTTATTTGTCTGCTATTGTTTTATATTTCTTTTTTTTTTCTCTCTTAATAATGATTGAGTATACCTAATATAATAATAACCCAAGATTTAATTTAATAATGTAGCAAGTGCTTTAAATTATAATAACTCGTTTATTAATTATTAATAATAATATAATATGAAATAGTGAATATTGACGAAACTTGTAAATTAATCTTAGTGACCTAAAACTAAATATTTGTACGCTTGCTTGCTTGCTGAATACATATGCTAAACTTATTTTAAGATCTTTCTACCTACTGTATTCTTACAAATAAATGTTTTTGAATTTTGAATTCTCTCAAGCACAGGGTCGTGGGTTCAATTTATTTGCAAAATTACATTTGAAATTTACCATGAGCTTTACGGTGAAGGAAAACATCGTGAGGAAACCTGCATACATTTGCGAAGAAATTCATTGGTGTATGTGAAGTTCCCAATCCGCACTGGTCCCGCGTGGGAACTACGGCCCAAGCCCTCGCATTCTGAGAGGAGGTCTGTGTCCTGCAGTGGGACGTATAACAGGCTGGGATGATGATTACAATGAAACAATGAAAACAAATCAATGAACAGTAGAATAAAAGGTGTTCCTATACAAGAAAAGTGTTTTTATTGGCACAGTAACACGAATTGCTTGGGCGTTTTTTCAGTGATTTAAAACAAACCTCTTAAGTTTGTACCACGGGGCACGTCAATAAGTAGTGACCCGCGGAGAAACAGCAGAACGCTCTCCGCTGATAACGATACGACACACTCCGATGCCGCTGGAGAACGAGGAGCGTGTAAACCTACTTGTCTAGGATTGCTTACTTGGGTTTCCTCTTTGATGGTAACGGTACTTTGCCTCTGCCTCCGTAATCAATTAATGAAATAAATCATCATCATCGTCATCATGGCGATTGCTATGTTGGTAGTTCTTTCCCAGCCTTTTTTACCAATTCCGAATATCGAAAAACAAGTCAAACGCGTCTTTTTCCGTATTACGGCAGTCCCATTGTAGGGCACAATCCTACTTTCAGTACGAGAGGGCTTGTGCCATACCCCACGCATGCGAACCCAGTGCAGCTTGGGAACTTCACACACACCATTGAATTTCTTTACAGTATGTGAAAGTTTCCACATGATTTATTCCTTTACCGTAGAGCTCATGGTAAATTTCAAAATGTAGAGAAATAAATTTCATTAATAGGACTTTGGATACCGGGAATCCATTAATGGACTTCTTATTAGTTGTCAAAACGTGATTGCCCTGCTTTGTATGGGAATAGTGAGCTGTGACGTCACTTATTTGGCAACTCAGCTGACACCGGTGCGTACATAAATATGCGAAACAACTGGGACCGAAGAACTGGCAGTTATTTCTCTCAAGATGTCAAATCAACCCAAGTTTTTTTAATAGGTTTAATTTAGATATTTTTTAGGGTTCCATACCCAAAGGGTAAAAACGGGACCCTATTACTGAGGCTCCGCTGTCCGTCCGTCTGTCCGTCCGTCCGTCCGTCCGTCTGTCACCAGGCTGTATCTCATGAACCGTGATAGTTAAATAGTTGAAATTTTCACAGATGATGTATTTCGGTTGCAGCTATAACAACAAACGTGATTTTATTCGCTTGTTTTTGCTCGATATTGATAATGGCAACAGGTAGTCGCTTGAAATAATCAAGGGTTAAAAAAATATTTAAATTAAAATAAAACAAATATTTAAGGGGGGCTCCCATACAAAAAACAAAATCAAATATTGGTATAGGTCACAATCAATAGTAACTATTCAGACAGATGATTTTTTTGCCTTTTTTATTGATAATGGTACAGAACCCTTCGCGCGCAAGTCCGATTCGCACTTGGCCAGTTTTTTAAATAAAATTTAATTAGCAATGTAAGAAAAAACTGTACTTGCAACGTAGAAGTTCTACGTATTTTACTGCCAAAATTATCGGTTCATTTGATAGTTAAACGAAAACTTAACTGCAAACACTGTAAAAAATCCGACAGACTTTCCGCAGAAGACCTATTAACTTGAATGGTATTTTAGTTCTTCCGCATTCGACAAAACTTGCAACTTTAGACGGTGGACGAGGATATTAAATCCAGGGAGGTTTACTTAAAAAAAGTTCATTAAAGTCTAGTACTTACGGGATGAACGTAGGCGACCGAAAATCCAGCGATTAAAGTGACTGAGAAATTCGTTATTTATTTGCCAGCTTGGAAATTAAGCGCTAACAGAACCTTTTCTTTAAATACTGGGCTTACATTAGATTAATGAACAGAGGTGGGAAAAACGCTAGTCGTACTGTGAGTACATAAAACCGTGATATCCTAGTGGTTCTCAGAGGGCGATGGAGAGGGCTATGCTTGGAGTTTCTCTGCGGGATCGCATTAGAAATGATGAAATCCGCGCGAGAACTAAAGTCACGGACATAGCTCGAAGAATCGCTAGACTTAAGTGGCAGTGGGCAGGGCACATCGCCCGTAGAACTGACGGCCGATGGGGCCGAAAGGTTCTCGAGTGGCGTCCGCGGACCGGAAGACGCAGTGTAGGTAGGCCTTCAACAAGATGGAGCGACGACCTGGTGAAGGTAGCGGGAACGCATTGGATGCGGATGGCACAGGGCCGATCTGTTTGGCGAGCCTTGGGGGAGGCCTATGTTCAGCAGTGGACGTCTTTCGGCTGAAATGATGATGATGATGATCCTAGTGGTTTGACCTTTGGCTTTTCAAGCAGAGGATCGTAGTGCCCCGGCTCGCACCTCTGAATTTTTCGAAATTCATGTGCGAAATTACATACATTTGGAATTTACCAGGAGCTTTAAGCTAAAGGAAAAACCTTGAGGAAACCTGAACACACTTGCGAAGAAATTTTATGTGTATGTGAAGTTCCCGATACCCATTGGGCCCGCGTGCGAACTACAGCCCAAGCCCTCTCATTCTGTGAGGAGGCCAGTGACCTACAGTGGGACCTATATAGGTTGAGATGATGACATAACGATGATTGTTTGGAGCTTGCATCGGATATTACTCGGGATGGTCGATGAAAAAGCATTTGGTTGTAAGTAAACAGCACCATCCATGGACATTGCAACCGTGCTGCCACTTAATTTTTCGGAAGTAGCTAGAAAATTTGCAAAAAGTCGTCACTTTGTGGGAAATTAACCTCATTTGTCACTAAATGTCTGGAAAACTACCAATAAAAGATCACTTAAATGTATGAAACACTTAAAAAAAAACTCACTAACGTAGTCCCAAAAGTCGCTAGATCTAGTGATTATAAGACACCAACACACTGATCAACACTGATTGCAACACCAGACGATAGCTGTTGAGTTGACAGCCTCACGGGCTATGAAATCACCTAGCTCATGTGCTATGTTGTTCAGTCGCTGTCTTACTCTCCACGCCAGAACGCAGCTACTTATGCACTGCTGCTTGGCGGCACTATTAGCTAGGACGATAGAGGTAGCAACACATAATAATTTTACATTAGCGTGTTAAAGGAAAGTTCTATCAAACAGATAACTTATCGGAACACTTAACAACCGCCGCCGTTTCGTTAGAGCTATCTCCAGCGCTGATATACGGTCAGTAAATAAGAGAGGTGTATAAAATAATGCCTTCATTTACGCCACTCATATATCCATTTTAATGGCCAGCGCCAAAAGACTGGCCTAATAAAATGTAGTCCATAAATACTGATAATATCCCATTAAATACCCAACGAAGCATTAAACAAAATGAGACGATAAAACAAAGTAAGACGCTTCGGAATTTTAATTTGGACAATCTGATAAGCCGATTAAGCAGACAGGAAAGCTCTTTAGTAATTAAAAAGTCAAATTAAAGAGGGAAAACACAAACTCAGGAACTTCTAAGCCTCGTTATCAGTCCAAATAAGTTGAGTACTTTGACAATCTCGGATCTCCTTGACTTTTATAAAATTCATTAATAATTTAAAGCCAGCTGCCATTTTGATTTGTTTTTATCGCACGAATTTACGAGAGTAAAGCTCGTTCTAATCGTAACCAAAATTAAACAGTTTTTTAAGTCAAGACAGCAAAACTCACAAACGCAAGCGCTCGCGCGCCCCCCTCTACCCATACTCCTACCCTTCCCACCCTTACCCCCCTTAAACTTACCCTTAATCCTTTTTTTACCCTTGAAAAGCCCTATGACTCTACCTACACCTACGCCGCTACAGTATCTACTCTATACTCTACTCTAAGCAAAGCTTGCAAGCTCTATGTAGAAGATGAACATACTTATTATATCTAAGACCCGTGAACAACCATTCATTGAACTCGGGAACTCAAGCTTCATAGTTAAGTTTTCAAACCACTCAGCGATCCGGCCGCAATTAAATACTACCAAATTCCATCGAAATTATTAATACGAAGGAATCAAATTAATTTCGTTCATATCCAGTTCAAAAACTTTATCCGCCATAAATGCTCTGTAATCCTCACTAAGTTCTCTGAATCACAATTTAACACCGCACTTTCACTAAAATGCTCTGCGAAGGTCTGTTGTATGTCCTAGTGCGCAAGTTTGCTGATAAACACTCAAGTTTTCGCCGCTACAGTTCTGAAAATCGTATCGTTAACGCTATAAACAGATTGTACACACTGCTTGCTGCGACCCCAAACGAATAGTACGCTTCTAGATTGTTTCTAGTAAGCCGTGGTGGCCTAGTGGTTTGACATATATGGCCTCTCAAGCAGGGGGTTTTGTTTGAGCCCGAAGTCGCACCTCTGAGTTTTTCAGAATTTGAAATTACATTTGAAACTTATCATGAGCGAAGCTTATTATGGCGAAGGAAAAGATCGTGAGGAAATCTTCACACACCTAAGAAGAATTTCAATGGTGTATCCCAAGTTCCCAATCCGCACTGGGCCCGCGTGGAGACTATGGCCCAAGCCCTCTCATTCTGAAGAAAAGCCTATGTGATGTAAGCTCGGATTATGATGATGATGAGATTGTGTCTGAATTGTGTAGGATTGGTCGGCGATGTCACGATTCTCAGCCGAGAGGGATCGACTTTGAACAGAGTTCATGTCCGCGCAAGAATAAAAGAGAACTAGCTCTCTTATTACCATCATCTTCAGTCGAGAGTTATCATCTGCTGGACATAAACCTTCCCAAATAACGCTATAATGATCGGTTTTGCGGTTCCCGCACACACTAAACTCTCGCAATATTCATCAGGTCATCAGTCCACCTTCTAGAGGGCTTCATAGAGACATCTCTGGGCTGGCAACGCATTAGCAATTCTCTAGTACTGCAGAGGCTGTCTAAAGGTGTTTTTGCTCATTAACCTCACTTACCTCAGAGGGCGATGGAGAGGGATCACATAGAAACGATTAAATTCGCGCAAGAACTAAAGTCACCGGCATAGCTCGAAGAATCGCCAGATTCAAGTTGCAGTGGGCAGCACTTCGCTCGTAGAACTGATGGCCGATGGGGCCAAAAGGTTCTCCAATGGCGTTCACGGACCAAAAGACACAATGGAGCGCCGAGCTGCAGGTTAAGGTTGCGGGAACGCGTAGGATACAGATGTTGCAGTACCGGTCTGTCCGACAAAGCTTGGAGGAGACCTATGTTTATCAAAAGATGATGATAATCCTTATGTACCTAACCCAGTAGCTCGTTTTTCACCTTATTTCGTAAAACACGTTCTAATCTGGAGAGTCTTAAAGCAACTCTACTAAGTTACCCCAGCTACGCAACAGTGTGGTCCGTACGTAAATGCTTTTCAAGACGCTTTGTTAAGAATGGCTAAACTTTGGAGACAATGGTAGTAAAAATTGCTATTTCTGCGGTAATTCCTGGAACGGATAATGTTTGCGCTTATATGGGCGACGGTGCACTCAGCTTTTACTGGGTCCTGGGTCCCGGGGGCACGGCGACAAGGATGGAAACTCGCATTTGTGTTGAGGTTTGTTTATACCGGCTCTACTGCGGGCGTTGCTTCTGCGAAAAATGTTTCGCTAACATTTTTGGCTACATTAAGTTTGTTTGTTTGTTTGTTTAAGCTCTTCATTGTACAAAAAGGAGAACGAAAACCTTACAAAAAAAAAGATAAGCACAAAGGCGGACTTATTCCTGAAGGGATCTCTGCCAGTCAACCTTTGAGTTAAGTCATGGGGTTGGTAGTAATTATGAGAGAAATCACGAAAATTTATCAATTGTACGTATTTTTATTTTTGTATTTTGTACACTGAAGAATGTCACAATCGTTATTTTGAAAACGCGAGCGATCCTTAGGTCTTTAGGTTGTGGGATCGATTGTTCGTCCCCAAAAACCTCCGCAGCAAATATCATCAAAATCGATAGAACTGAGGTCCCCGAAAAAATTGCTCGCTTAATTTCATAAGGCCCTGCGTACTAAATTTCGGACAAGCAAATACCAACTTATATTAATTACCATTAAGTTTCAAATTCTGATAATCTAAACTAGTCCATCCGCGTCCAACTAGTTCCCGCAATCTTCAGCAGGTCGTCGCTTCATCTTGTTGGAGGCCTATCTACACTGCGTCTTCCGGTCCGTGGATGCCATCCGAAAACCTTTTGACTCCACCGACCATCAGTTCTAAGAGCGATGTGCCCTGCCCAATGCCACTTGTGTTTGGCGATTCTGCGAAAAATACAGTTCAAAGTAAATAAATTCCTCATAAATCCTTTTAGAAAATCTGCCTCAAAACGCAAACTTTACAGCTCCTTATTCTCTCTAACGGTACGGCCACACACATCGCGATAACGCGATTATCTTCTTTATCCGAATAATCCCGAATACTTCGGCATTTCAGGGGGGGGGGGGGGGAGAAAGAGATAGAGATATTTATTTACACACATTCGATACACAGGAAAAGTATAAAACAGCGAAGAGTGTAGTTCTCAACAAAACCCCGGAAACATGTATGGCAACACCTTGATCAATTTAATCGTTTTTTTGAACTATTAAACAAATTAAGCCAAGATTTTCAATAACTTTGATATTATAATGCATCACATAACCTGCGATAATAGGGACATTCTCTTGACATGGCCCGGCCCTTTTGTAAATCCGTTCACAATAATTAATTAAAGCTCGCATTACTGCTTTTATCGTCATGAACTTCGCTTACGCTGCAACAAGAAGAGTCAGTTCTCAGACGCGATACGTAGGTAGCGGACGTTTTACAAATTATTTGTTTGTGTTTTTTGCGAAATCAACGCAATTGCAACGTTTTCAATTATTTTATGTAATATTTTTCAAATTTTATAATATGTTTGCCTGACGAAGCCTGCGCTGCGGATCTAGTTTTCTTGTATCCTTTATTATTACTAATATTTCAATAGACGCTTAAATAATTATAGAAACTGCCGTACTTTTTAAGTTTTAATGTAATATTTAAAATATCCAATTTTTTTGTTATTTGAATTAAAATATAACTATGGATTTTTCATAACAAACGTTGTGTAGGACGCCCTCCGGCCAGATGGAGTGACGATCTGCTGGTAGAAGCTGGATGCGTCTAGCCGAGGACAGGGCGCAAGGCACTCATTGGGGGAGGCCTATGTCCAGCAGTGGACTGTTATAGGCGGGAACGTATCAAAGTTTAAAGTTTAAAACGAATAATGGACGAAATACATAATGGTCAAAATACATACTAAAATCTTCCATGAAGCTATTGATTGAACGAAATTTTTTAATCGTGTACCTAATCTACAGATTGGTTTAGGTTAGGTTAGGTTTATTTTATGAAATCCTGTGGAGTTGAGAATTTCCAAGAAAAATGGCCGAGGCACTTGACGGTCTGTTTGGTAGGTGGCTCGTACACCCGAAGGGATATCAAATGACCATTATGTATTTCGTCCATAATTACTTTTAAACTTTATATATTTTGATACGTACTCGTTATAGGCTGATGATGATGATGATGGCTTTTTCAAACTGCACTAATGCAATAAAGTAATTATGCAGCGACATAAAATGAAGAGCGATAGTTTTGTCCATTTTCACGATAAAACTTTGCGATATTGCTTTATTGCAATGTGGCCATCCACATGCGCCGTAGGCCGACGACGAAGTTTTAAATCTGTTTGTCTGTTACTTAGTAGGGTAAGCGTACCAGTGAATGATCAGTACCAGTGAATGAACAAAACGATATTTTTTTGAAATAATAAGAATTCGGTACGTTTCTACCACGCCTCGTATTTTTTTTTCGACTAGCACCTTTACTTGTCAGGTTCTGGTCAATTTGATTCGACTCCTGACCTGACCTGAGCAACAGTTTTAAAATGGCGACGATGTAAAGTAGACGTACGAATGTTGTACATTTTTTGTATGGAGCAGTATTAAGGAAGAACGAAAGCTACTATACTTCTGATGTGTTACTGCATTTGTCCCCGCCATCTATCATTCATTGGGTATGGTTTTTTTGAGCTTTAAAGACCTGTTAGTGCTATTCATATATAGTTTAATGTAATTTATTTACAAACAATACCTTATAATCCAGTGTTTTTTAACTGGAATCCAAAATCGCCTAAATCCAGTGAATGAACGGGAGTGTTCATTCACTGGGACTGCAGGATTTTCTATTTGTGCAATATCTTTCCTTCTAGTAGTCATATTAAGATTTCGTTTTCAGTGACATTGATCCAAATATATTATCTACCGAAAGGCCAGTATTGGAACAAATGTAAAATATAGGTTCATTAACTGGTTCAAGTTTTCCAGTGAATGAACTATGTCACTTATAGCTAGTTCATTTACTAGTTTCCAAGATCTAGTGTAATCTCTTATTTTTGTATTTTAATTGTTTTAGAACATGGAATCGACCAAATAAGTATATTGAATGTAGTTGTATTAATATAACTTCGCTTTTGTATATTTATAGTATAACAAAACATCATATTCAAAGTTGTTCATTTACTGGTTTCATTTGTTCATTCACCAGAATTTTGCGTTCATTCACTGGTGATTTTCCATTTTTTCACTTAAATAGTGATATATCTTCAAACTGTGCAGTAATACTGTTGAATAATGATGATGTTAGCCAACTAGAGTAGTTGGTCGTGCTATACAAAAAGTCATATTTCAAATAAACTGTGCCCAACTGCCTAAAATAATTTTCAAAGTCGAAAATTTCCTTAAGTGTTCATTCACTGGTACACTTACCCTATGCATAACATTAGCGAATTTTATAAAACAAACCTAACCTAGTGTATTCTATAAAATGGCATTTAAAAAAAAATCCTGAAAAAATACTGTTTCAGAAATAAATCACTGCATGACTGACGATAATTATGAAGAATTACGTTATGACTTATTAAATTATAGGAAACCAAGGGATCCCGATATTGATTTCATATTCTATTTATTTTATCGCAATAATCGCGATGCGTGTGGCCATACCATAAGAGTGCATTTTGCACGTGTGCAGTAGGATCGCTTTAATGCAATGAGACAGTAATGGGTATTTGTGGTGCTGGTAAGTGCTGTTAGTACATACTGCACTTCGAGCTATTGCAGTTTAAATGATTGAGATTTACAATTTAACTGCGATTTGGTGCATCGATACCCTATTGGGAATTGTCGACAAGTTTGTTTTGAATAGCTATTTCAATTCAATTTAACTAGCTAACTTTTAATACGAATAAAGAAAAAATCCGAATGGGATATATTTGAGGATTCAGATTAGTTAGTGGTTTTCGGTGAAGAAAACAATTGTTACGAAACCAATTAAATTCCAATTTCCAAGCCATCACATTAGATTTAGTTCAATATTTAAACGTAAAATTTCAAAAACATTCCAGTTTATGTGTACAAACTCTCGAATTAACTTTTTGTTAACTGTTGCTCATCCATACTTCCAAACTAATATTATAAATGCGAAAGTGTATATGATTCAGATGAAATTTGGTGTGGAGATAGTTTAAGGCCCTGGAAATGACAGAGGATAGTTTTTATCCCGGAAAATTGAATAGTTCCCGCAGGATAGCGGTAAACGAATTCTATGCTGACGGAGTCCCGGGCAACAGCTGTTGCTATATAAAAATCAGAAAATCATACTTTCACATTGATAATAGTTAGGATCCCGTAACATGATTGAAACAGCAGGGACCGTTGAATAAACTAGCGCTTTTATTTTTTCATTTCAGTAACCTTAAAACTACACGCGGCAAAGCGAAGCGAGAAATTGTGTTTATTCCCTCTGTTCACTCCACTAAGGTTCAAGATTAACCTCTTGGTTTTACAATGTTTGCCGGCGAAGTTCCAGAGGCTTTACTGCTACATTTCTAGGGTTCCGTACCCACCTAGTGCTAATCGGACTCTATTACTGAGACTCGTCTGTCTGTCTGTCTGTCTGTGAATTACCGCACATTATAGGTACATATTATAGTTATAAGTAGTTCGATTATTAAATCTAGATGGCGCTGAAATAACGGCTTTGAAGGCAAAACAATAAGACTACAGATGTTACATATTACTACAAATGTATTATTTATTATTTTTCAAAAATATTGCATAATAATAGTTCGCCTTTGTACATCTGTTTTTCTTGTTAACTGTTTTTTTTCATGTTTTACGTACAATAAAGAGTTTTACATACATACATACATAATACATTTGCAGTGATATGAAATATCTGTAGTCTTATTGTTTTGCCTTCAATGCCTCTGGCTATTTAATAATCGAACTACAAAAACCGCGGCCGACCCGTACTATGGCGACTGCCAATCCAGTCTATATCATCCTTGATATTATGAATTTCTCAACTACCTATATAATATGTCTAACTGTACATTTGTATGTAAAAAAAAACGAATTGGAAATCTATGATTAGTAAAATGAGGCATTCGGAAAATTACGAATTGGTAAAATTAAGACTTTTCATAAAGAAGAATTCGTCCCATTAATTTACAAAATTTCACACGTGGAACATTAAGAATTAGGAACTAATCGCCGACAGGTTTTGTGGCCGCTGTAACAACAAATAGGTACCAACTAAAAATAATAAAGTTGAAAATTTGTGGGGTCATCATACAAGAAACATGATTTAACTCAGCGTTTTTAACTCGATCTTTATGTAAGTTTTTTTACGGAACTATTTTTAAAATATAGTACTTTAAGAATGTATTTCTTAATAGAGCGTGTCTAACCTACAACATGAAATACTCACACGCTGACTTGTTTAGTATGCATCTGAGCAAATTCATTTCTACAGTTAATAAAATAGAAAGCTGTTAACCATTTGCAAATGACTCCTTGTACTCGTCATGCTGCGGCAATGACTAATTAATTGGTGTATTTCCTATTCATCTCTCCAACCACGAGAGTTTTTTTTTATGGCCTTTGCATAATTATGTTTGTAATTTCTCTATGTTTATATCTTTATCTTTAATTTTACATTAAGATATCTCTCCTTTCTGAACAAATCTGTTTTACCTGTCAGTGGAAACTGTTTTTGGCCTTTGTAATAATATTTTGTATTACTGTACTTTGTAATATTTATGCTGTTTGTTTCCCAATAAAGATAAAATAAAATAAAATAAAATATTATACGGACATACGGAGCACTTTATATACAAGCCCAACTCGCATTTCACTGGTTTTAAAGTTATTTTTGTGTTTAGGTTAAAACGTGCCGTGTGCCTCTATGGCCGGATTCGACAGCAACACTGTAAGCTAATTCTGGGGGCACGTTCGTTTCGCCTTGTCCTATACGGCACTTGCTAAAATTTGTACGCGACCAGTTTATTCGATTAAAATTACGTATTTTTAGCTACGGAGTGTATTCTAGTTCTGGCTTCTAGTTTTGGGATATGGTGAGGTACTGACTCGGTTTTTCATTTATGAGCAATTTTGCAAGAGAAACCATACATTATGATAGATGCGAATCAATTTGAAGTGGATTCAAAGTTACAATATGTTTGTTAGTAAATTTTCATTTGGCAATGGATTAAGCGAACATAGAGTTTTGTAAGAAATAGAAAAATGTATTCTGGTGACGATGCATATCAAAAATATTAGACATAATTATTTATTATAACATACTTTAAGTATAATTTCCATAATAAACATTCATTTCATGTAATGAAAAGTTGGCACCACAATTTTACTAAATGCTACCAAAAAGTAGCTTAGGTTAGAAAAACGACCTTCACATTAAATGACCTCTACCAGAAAAGTAAGTTAAGTAAATAAAAAGAAAATTGCACACAAGAAATAATCTGGACGCACGGCAGTCGAGCATTATACATATTTTTACACCAAGTGAATATACCAATGGACTTTTATATATCATTTGAGATTATATCAAATGTTGTTAAACCGAATGGAATTATAATTGATTTTCACACCAATAATTCATATTTTATTGAATGATGTGAGAAAAGTAATTATTTCAGTTCGTTGACCCAGTTTATTTCTAGGCTTGGTTTTATTCACGAAGAAATAACGTAAAAATTTTAGAAAAGATCGAAGCAAGAAGGTGCTGCGGTGCAGAAGTGGTTTCAATCCCAAGCTAGCCACAGAGCAGGTTCGCCCCCGTGTTGATTGAGGCTTAAGTTCTCTTCTTCTAACTCTTCTTGAGAGTGCTAGGATATTGTGCAAGGACCATCGCAAGCAAAATAAAAAAGATGGTGTATATTTCCTTCTAGATTCGACGTCGGCAGTTTTTTGGCTGTCCACACCCTCTCTGCACATTTATTACAAGCATTTATTTTACTTGCCCTGTTTGTTTGACTCAAATTTTGAATCTTTTTCTTGCTTGCAAAAAAATCGTGCATGCTGAATAACATTGCGCGGCCGCAAAGCAAACTAGTTTGAAGTGGGCAATCGAACGCTGCAATGTAAAGGAACTTGCGCGATTTTTCTTGCTAGTCTAAACTGGGCTTTGGAAGTCAAATTTAACCCACTTCCAGTAGTCGGATTGACTTGAAATTTAGAATACTGATGATAACATTGCAACTACGGTTAACAAAAAGCAGTCAAAAAAAAGCTTGCATTAAAAATTAAATTTTTAACTAAAATTTATTTCGTGTTTTTACTGGTTTTAAGTAGGTACTAACGTTTATACTTAGGTAACCCATATGTTATAGCTTTTTCTAATAAACGATTATTTGAAAAAATTATATACTTGTATAACAAATGCGAAAGTGTATCTGTCTGTTACCACTTGACGTTTAAACCGCTGGATCGATTTAGATGAAATTTGGAATGGAGATAGTTTGAGACCCTGGGAAGGACATAGGATAGTTTTTATCCCGGAAAACTGCATAGTTCCCGATAGCGATAAATGAATCCTTTTCAAACGGAGTCGCGGGTAACAGCTAGTAAAAAATATGGTTAACATTAGACTGACAAATTAACACAGCCATTACAAACTTATCAACTACAGAATTTACTCAGCAATTTCCAAGTCAACACAATATTAGGCACCAAGTCGGCCAGACCCGTATTAGCCTGGCTCGAAGTTGGAGATGGTATCAGCACTGGAGTAGGCAACGCAATAGTATAATAGACCTTAATATGCTTAATGGTGCGACCCTGTACCTACTGTAGTTTAGCAAGTTCGGATATCTTTGGCGTGCCTAGTTTTGAGTATGAAGGGATAGTTTCAGCAATTTTGTAGATTCGTAACTCATTGTAATAGTTTATTGAATCGCGGGTGAGCAAAGTAATAAAATTGCTTCAATTGCTTCTAATAGGCAGTAAAGAATGAATTTTAATTGGTGTCTTTGTAGTTTTTTTATAAATTAAATAGCAGTTACTTGCTCCGATTTGTATGGAACTTTTTTCTCCATACTCGTTAGGTCTGAGAATAGGTCGTAGGCTATTTTTTATTCTCCTATTCTTCGCAGACGGAGTCGCGGGCAACAGCTAGTCTTCACTAATATATAAATAATCTCGTGTCACGTTGTTTGTTATCGAACTCCTCCGAAACGGCTTGACCGATTTTTATGAAACTTTTTTCGCTATATTTGGTAGGTCTGAGAACGAAATACGCTGAGGTCGTAGGCTATTTTTTATCATCATCATTATCAGCCTATGTTCGTCCACTGCTCGACATAGGCCTCTCCCATGGCACGTCACTGAGCACGATCCTCGGCCACTCTCATTCAGCTCTTGCCAGCCGCCTTGCGAAGATCATCGCTCCAACGAGACTGAGGACGTCCCACGCTACGTTTGCCGATCCGTGGTCTCCACTCAAGAACTCGTCTACCCCAACGGTTATCGGTTCTTCGGGTTATATGGCCTGCCCATTGCCACTTCAGCGTGCTAATGCGGTGGGCTATGTCGATAACTTTGGTTCTCTGTCGGATCATTTCGTTACGAATTCGATCTTTTAGAGAAACTCCGAGCATAGCCCTTCCCATAGCACAGCAGCAGCATAGCAGTGGGGTATTTTAAATACCCCTATTCTTCGTGGACGGAGTCGCGGGCGACAGCTAGTAATAAATAAAAAAAAACATAAAATTGCTCAAAGTGGAAGTTGCGTAACGTTTCGTGTGCCCTGCCCACCCCCTTTGGGATTACAGGCGTGATTTTATGTATGTTTTTATGTATTCCATAATAAAAAAATCCATACCTACACATCCTCATCCTCACCTTAGGTACTCGTATAATACACCTCGAATCCCCTCCCTCCGAAGCTCACGGGATCACGCACCGCTTCCATTAATGACACAGCATTAGCAGCCAACCGGCTTCTACTAGTTTAAACGACAGCTAATGCGGTAAATATTATTCGAGTATCTTGTCGAATTGCTTCCAAGTCCCTATGCGCACGTTTCAAGGGTTAGGTCTAACCTCCATACTTTGACTGACAACGATATTTATTATAAGCAAAGTTGCTTCCTCAGGGAACCCAGTTCAGCATTTGTTTTTTGGGACACGACACGCCTTGGATCGAGAACGTAGTTACTGTTAAGCGATTCCAGTGGATATTATCGGCGCGAGCATTTTATTTTAGCTCTGAAATGAAGGAAGGGAAATCCTGGCCACCGGTACTCTCATGGACTGAACGGACCACAACAAGGGTAGATATGGATGAAAAACTTAAGTAAAGGACCTAATGTACAGTAGAGCATAGAATTGATATGGAACTTAAGTCATTTTTCTAATTAAGAACGTCAATTTGTTTATACAGCCAGACACGTTACTGCTACATACAACATCCTTTACTCAAGTTTTTAATCCCCGACACAAAAAGAGGGGTGTTATAAGTTTGACCGTTATATGTGTGTGTGTGTGTCTGGCTGTGGCATCATAGCTCCTAAATGGGTGAACCGATTTGGATGCTGTTTTTTTATTTGAAAGCAGGTTTATTGGCGATGGTTCTTAGACATGTTTCAGCAAAATTGGTTCAGCCGTTTCAAAGTTAGCTCTTTTGTTAGCTGCAGAAGGGATTTAAGATGCTGTTTTAAATACCTGGGACTAGAAGAGAGAGAACATTACCGAACGCGCGTGTCAGAGAAAAATAGATAGAAGAACGCTTTTTTATGCAAATATAGTTGTATTTTTTTTTGTCTCGTTTTGGTAAGGTATTTTAGAAGCCGATCTAATATAATCTAACAATACCAACATAAAGGTACAATATAGTTCTACCAAAAAAGAGTAACGAGATAATAAGTTTAAAAATTCTTTCAAAACATAATCATTTAGCGGTTTTTAAGCTATACAAAAAATAATTTGTTATTAGAAAAAAAGATACAATTTTCTTGCGACACATTCTTCTTGGTAATGATGGCCTTTCTAAACTCGCTGGTAGATAAAAAAAAAATGTAAATGACCCCCCTGTGCGCTTGCAATCAATAAAAACGCGATAAGGTATATTTTCAAGCAAAAGTTCTAAGTAGCACAGGGATTTTGTATTCGGCACAGCCTCGCCAAAAATCTTTGCAAGAAGACCTTCTAACGTATTATCGTTAGTGCAGAGCATGTGGTAAGAAGACAAGCCTGTTACTGTTCGAAATTGAACTGAATTGGGGTAGGGTAGTTATTGCGCATGCACTATGATTGACCACTTTAAGAAAAACATCATCATCATCATCATCATTTCAGCCGAAAGACGTCCACTGCTGAACATAGGCCTCACCCAAGGCTCGCCAAACAGATCGGTCCCGTGCCATCCGCATCCAACGCGATAACCTTAACCAGGTCGTCGCTCCATCTTGTTGGAGGCCTACCTACACTGAGTCTTCCGGTCCGTGGACGCCACTCGAGAACCTTTTTGCCCCATCGGCCATCAGTTCTACGAGCGATGTGCCCTGCCCACTGCCACTTGAGTCTGGCGATTTTTAGAGCTACGTCGGTGACTTTAGTTCTTGCGTGGATTTCATTATTTCTAATGCGATCCCACAGAGACACTTCGAGCATAGCCCTCTCCATTGCCCTCTGAGTGTAAGAAAAAACATGTCAAGTGCTAATTGTCTATCATTTACGTTTGATAACCATTCATTAATTGGTGTTGTGATTACTTTATAGTCAAGTTGTGATAGACAGCACTTGACAATGTTTTTTCTTAAAGTAGTCAATTACTGATGGTGGTAGCGCAATAATGGGTAGTTTACTCTTCATATTGTCAAAACTGTGTCGCTGCAGGAAAACGCGTACTGTGTCAGACAATCTGCTAACAGAGAGAGATGGCGGGAGATCACGCGGAGAGCTGTGTCCGCCTGTACCACCATGCTTCAATGAAACCACGACTGCTCTGCTAAGAGCAAAACGACAGAGAAGAAGAAGAAAAAACCTGTGCATTATCTAACGAACAATCAAAAATTAATTAGTAGTTAGTTTTATTTGGAGAACAAACAAAAAGAGATGTACAATAATGGTTTTTATGTTCTAAATCCTTATAAACGACGTGCATACGTCCTCGACAGCTCTCACTGAGTATTATTGTATTATTTTAATGTAATTTGCCACTGTGTGCTGCAAAGATTTCAGAAAAAAAAAGAAATAAAATTAATAATAGGACAACTTAAAATATCTAAACATTTTTACTGACAGCAACGCGACAGCCAGCCAACAATGTCTTACAGGAATTAAATAAACAGATTAAATAAAAAAAAACTGTTAGGTACTGAGGCGGACTTGCACGAACCTGAGGCAACTATAAACTCCGAGTTAAGTGCCAACCCAGAATTAAGTAGTGTCAAAATACATGGATATGTCATCCCTTACCTAGGCTTACCGATTCATTTTTTTTAACCCGAGACTGTGTAAGTGGCTCTTAAAAGCTACACTGTCCCCGATTAACACATTAGTTTTTTTCCCAAAAAATGCAGCAATGCGATGCAGATGAATTTGCGGTAAAAGCTAGTCATGTTGTAACATCTTGAGTAGCGATTGCGCCAGCCAGTCCTCTTAGGCAACGGGCGCGTATAATCCCAGTATAACCCGCTAAGCATCTTCAACACAATCATAGATTACTTAGCACAATAGGTGCTGAGTATTTACACATTACTTGACCCTTCCATTAGCTAGGCAAGGTTTTGCCATTTCGACAATGGCCGAGAATAATAGGAAATCCACATAATGGGGTCTAAGCGACCCCCGGACCCTTTGGCGGAGCAGTGTATGGACAAAAGTACTATTTATTTTGTCATAATTGCCTCAACTCTTTATGACTGCTTTATGATATTAAGTGCTTTTATGCACTATAACAGATGCCCGTTGAGGGTCAATAGTTCTGGAATGGAGACCAAGGACAGGCAAGCGCAGCGTGGGACGTCCATCAACGAGATGGACGGATGATTTGGTGAAGGCCGCAGGATCAGGGTGGATGCAAGTCGCTTCCAACCGTAATGATTGGGCATCAATGGGGAGGCCTATGTCCAGCAGTGGACGTCCTACGGCTGAAATGATGATGCAGTATAAACCGTGGTAGCATAGTAGGTTCGATTTCAGAGCGTTTTGACCGCCGCGTTTTTTTTTCATTAGTGTCGACGTAAATATTGCAGAGGGGGATGATGATCAGAGTTAACTTTTTATATAAATGTGTGGCGGTACCGAGGCTTAGTCTGATTTTATCCAAAGTTGTCGCGATTTGTCATTATTTTACAGCAATAATCGAGTGACACTAATGAAACTTAAAAAACGCTGACAAAACGCTCTGAAATCGACCCAGTACCTATGGCCCCGCAAGTAGAGGGTCGTGGATTCAAACCCGGACTCGTGCCTCTGAGTTTTTCAGAATTTATGTGCGAAATTATACCTATTTGAAATATACCATGAGAATTACGGTGAAGGAAAAAATCGTGAATAAACCTATACACACCTGCGAAGAAATTTATAGGTGTGTATAAAGTTCTTAACCCGCGCTGGGTCCGCGTGGGAACTACGGCCCAAGCCCTCTCATTTGGAGAAGAGGCCTGTGCCCGTGGGACGTTGTTCGGTTTTTGTGTATTTTTACGTTTATTCAAGTAACTTAAACGGTCTGATGAGGGCATTACGCATCGACCAATGCGCATGCTTGCACCAAGCGCCATCTACAACGAGTTGGTGTGTGTGGCCGCGCGCTTCGTTACGCGTACGGCAAGTTCAAAAGCTAAAATACAAACTATTAATTCTGTGTGTGAATCTCGTGCAAGAGCAAACAGGTCAGTGTGCTTGCATTGTATTTTGCCTGAATCAGACTTATGTTCTAATATAAAATAGTAGCTCTCATCGGCGAGATCTTCTCGACCCAAATGTGCCAAAATTTATTCGTGTTGGTACAACGTATATACATATAGGTAGAGATGATGAGTTTTGCTCCTGTATATTTGTGTTAGTTCGACTAGGCATCACGTATCTACTAACTTTTTAATTCAAGAAAATCGTCTAAATCAGAGCCAAAAGCAATATAATTATCGTTACCCAAACGTTCTACTGAAAAAGTTATCCCCGTAATAATATTTTTTAATTATACGACATTATTAAGATTAAGAGCTCACTTGGACTCGATGCGTTAAAATGCAGGGCACGAAGCGGCCAATGAAGACTAATTGTTGGATCGGCGGTGTGACTGAAATACTAACCGTTTTATAGCTCAATGCCGCCTCCATCGTTATCCTTGCTTCGTGCTTCCTTATCTTTGAATTCATTCCCCTATTTTTAATTTATTTAAAGTGCGATTGAGATAAGACGGGAATAAAGTGCTGCACTATGAGACTACAATTGTCTGTAACTTTTGTGACTCGTAAAACGTTACAGGCATCGTCATCACTGGCACCTTTTAAGAGCCAGGGATAGAAGAAACAAGGTAAGCAACAGACGACCTTATCGCTTCAGAGCAATCTCTTCCAGGCAATCTCTAATAAAATAAAGAAGTAAATTTTTCAGCAAGTGGTGCAGTTAACACGAAATGCGAACAAGATATTCACAAAAAACCGGCCAAGTGCGGGTCGGACTCGCGCACCGTGGGTTCCGTACAAATTTATATGTATTGTACTAGGCCCGTTATATGGGTATTAAATTTTTTTGAAAAAGGTTCGGATAATAAACCTCTTTTAATTATACGCGTCAAAAAAATAAAAAGGTTTAGAAAGACAGAAGGGATTCGTGGTTTGTCAGTTGCGGTGTCAGGAAGAAAATAATCTTTTCATGAATTATTAATACAATTATATCGAGATGATCCTTATATTTTGATCTGTGAATGTGCGAGTGAAGTGTTGTGCGATGTGTGTTTGTGTTTTCCAGTGTTTATTTTCTGTATATTGGCAACAAATGAGACAATTTATGGCGACTATGAACAATGATATTTTCGTCAATAAAAACGAACGAACTATAAACAATAGTTGGCCTACTCGCCGGACACCATATAATGGGACTGTGTAGAGCTGATGGAAGGCTTCGCCTAATCAGAGATAGCTATATTTGGGTTTCAGAAGGAAACATTGGGAAATGTCAACTTGATGTCTAAGCTAGACAGTAGTAGAAGTAACGCCATTGAAATAACTACTTGTGATAATGTGTTTTGAACTAAATGACTATAAATAAGTGTCTATTGAACTTGGAGTGGTCTAATAGTGAAAATTGTGTAGTAAATTAAATGGTGATTCAGTGTGAAGTACTGCCGTGAGTCCAAAATGATATTTCGCAGATTAATTTACCATTTTTCAGACATAGCGAGAGGCTAGAGGGGCGTGACGTCAGCTGTCATGTGGAATAGAAGAATAGAAGTGAGGAGTCCACGTCAAGGACGGAGGGAATGAATATCGAGAGGAATCATTTGACATGTAAGTCAAAACACTGATGTTTTATTTGGGTTTTATGGGAGGTTTTGGACAACGAATTATTGATGAACTATATAAATTTATGACATTGATTGGAGATTTGATTGGAAGTTTAGTGATAATTTATGAATTCAAGTGAGGCGTAATGGACTTAATCCCGATATATTATTTTAAGTACCATGCGTCAGACACCGGAACTACTGGACCTATATAGTTGGTACTCCAAATATACATGAGTTATGAAGTCACCTGAATCACATTAAACCTGAGCAATGGGTTTGATATAATACTAATATATGATTTGTTCGGCATGGATATCCGTTCATGGGGTATGACGGCGGGTTCCTGGTCGGAGATCTGCTGAGAGCTGCGGAATGCTGGATGCTGGAAGGAGGTTGCAGACGCAGACTTCAGAGCTGTGTGTCGGGGACACAATGCGTCTGGCTAATACTCACAGCTAAGTGTAGTTTTACAATCAAACTTTAAAAACCAACTAAAACAAAAAGCTAAACCGATTTTGATGAAATTCCTTACCAAAATAAAATAATTATAAAATCAATTACTAAATCGAAAGCGGGTTCGTCGGGAGAAAGATTAAACCTTAATACTAATAATTCTTTATAACTATATCGGATCAATACATATTTTTTTAGTCGAGCGCGTTCTTAATATAACCTACTGTGGTTGACTTTCGCGATTAAACAAATTTATTGAAATCCTCCGTATGAAATAAATATAAGTAATAAGATAGGAATTTAAATCAGCTGTAGCTAAGGTTCAATTTCAAATGAGATTCGGATGACTGACAGTTACCGTCAGAAGAGCAATAGAGTTCTATTTAGCTAATACAAATAAACATGACATTAGATTTAAATATTTAAATTTTAGAACAGTTCAATTGAATTTTGGTTTAAATGAATTGGAATGTCGAGTGGCATTTGGTATACAGGAACCACCCTGTATAGGACTATATATTTTTGAATTGAGTTTATTTTGATAGTGTTTTCTCTTGGAATTATATTTTTAAATTTAAATTTTTTTTGAAATCCGAAAGGAAACAATTCCGATGATTTGACAAAGGGCCCGAACAGTATTCTGGCTGAAGCCCTTGTGTGTTTACGTTACTCTACTTCTGTCTCGAAGTAATACCTGAACTGAATATTATATAACCTATTGAAGCTCTTGTATTCTACTGGAAACTTATCTCCGATAATACCTCAGAGTATTTAAACTGTGAAACGACTGTGTAACATAGGTAAGGAACTTCTAGTATTATTTTGATAGGGCAATGTTATTTAACCTTGTGATTCTTCATGAACTCATCTTTGAGAAGTAATTGATCAATTACTGATAGGAATGGATAAATGGCAATATTATTACTGTTTACTACCTTACTTGTGTTGATATACAAATCCATTTAGACTTATAGTGTACTGTTTTACCCATTTTATTTGCTCTTGTGGAAGAATATCACTTTTCAAAATTCATCCCTTGTTTTTTTCGATATACATTCTATTGACCTATTCGAAACTAGAACTGGGTTCTTCATAATACTTGAGACTAAATTAAATCATTAATACTCACTAGATCTCAACACTAAACTTATATCTATCTTGACCGGTATAGAGAAAGTGTTTCCTACATTTCTATCCGTACTATTATTCTGAGAGTGGGGAAGTGACAATACTGGTAGGCACAAATGCCAGTATAGTTACGACCGACCAAGAGGAATGGTCCAGATAGCACGCAACTACACCATCACGTACCATAGTACAGACTTTGCAGTTGCGATGGCTAGGCTAAGCAACAGTTGATGTGAAACTTACATTATGCAGTCTGTAGACTATCAAAATTAATATTGGGGAGCGAGGACTGGCAATATGCGTATGGTCTCCAAGGGTCAGCGCCGCCTCTGGCTTGCTGGAAGTCGCCTCCTAGTGTTCGGTCTAACCAGCCGGCACCTAGTGACTATGCGTAGTCCCACGGAGTGTCCACGTACTCGCTCGGCAATAGGTGTCGTTAGTGAGGTTGCAGCTAAGGATATTCATCCCTAGAGGTGATCCGTGCGGAGCTGGGTGTCTTAGGGAGGTACGTGGGGGGAGGCCAGTTACTCGATCTGGGTTGTAGACTAAATAATGGAGCGTCCTTCAACATACTCATACACTAACCGAAATACCTTCTCTTATACTAGAGTCTAAGGGGGGAATAAAGTTAGTCTCAAGTGAGTAGGGTAGTTATTCCGTGTAAATTTTAGGAATAGTAAAATCCTACTTCAGGAGTAACTACATTCTTGATTGTCCTCTTACTCATTTTAATGACTTTTACTTACGGTATGTGGACGGGTGACATAAATTGTTGTTTCCCCTAGTAATGATCGTAAGTAGGCTCGAGGAAGAGCGACCAGTCCGGAGTCGAGCTCTACTGGACGGAGCGGGGATGCGGGCTCCTCCTTTACGAGTAAATCATTACTACTATTAAATATCTCCCAGAGCAAGTGAACAAGTAAAACTAACTACCTAACTTTTGTCCATTTCTATCTGTTGATTATATTTAAGAATTCTTACATATATTCGCTATAATCTTTCCTGTTACATAAATATGTAATGTTTAACAACTCACCATAATTGTAACCAGGGTACTGCCCCAAATCAAAAAATCACACAACGTAACCAAAATGTCCTAAAATTAGACGATCACTGAACAAAACGAGGGGAGATAAATAAACCTGGGTAATAGAGACCTAGCACAGTATCTATGTACATCCAGTCTTAGCAGACCCCTGCCCCTAAGCAAAATGTGCGCAGTGTGGGATCATAGTAGATTGGTTACTGATATAGACAGACAGACAAACTAGATCTCGTTCAAACCAATTTTCGGTGGAAGTTTACATGGTTTCCTAATGTAGATCATATATTTTTTTTAGTTTTATCATTCTCTTATTTTAGAAGTTACAGGGGGCGGACACATTTTTCCACTCTGTGTCTCTCGCGCAAACTATTCAGTTAAGAAAAAAATGATATTAGTACCTCAATATCATTTTTGAAGACCTATCCATAGATACCCCACACGTATGGCTTTGATGAAAAAAAAATTTTTGATTTTCTGTTCTAAGTATGGGGAACCCCCAAAATTTATTGTTTTTTTTTCTATTTTTGAGTGAAAATCTAAATGCGGTTTACACATTACATCTACTTACCAAGTTTCAACAGCATAGTTCTTATAGATTCGGAAAAAAGAGGCTGTGACATACGAACGGACAGACAGACAGACAGACATGACGAATCTATAAGGGTTCCGTTTTTTGCGTTTTGGCTACGGAACCCTAAAAACCGGCCAAGTGCGAGTCGGACTCGCGCACCGAGGGTTCCGTAAAAATTTATATGTATCTATGAACATCCAATCCAGTCTTAGCAGACCCCTGCTCCTAAGCAAAATGTGCGCAGTATGGGATCATTTTAGATTGGTTATATAGACAGACAGACAAAAAAAATTATGCTTTTCGCAATTTTTCCTTTATCTGTGCTATAAGACCTTGCTTCGTACCAAATTTCAAGGTTCTGAGTTCACACCGGGAAGTACCCTGTAGGTTTTGATTCCCTTGCGAGTGTCGAAAATGTGCGTTGTTTACTGATATAGACAGACAGACAAAAAAAAATTATGCTTTTCGCAATTTTTCCTTTATCTGTGTTATAAGACCTTGCTTCGTACCAAATTTCAAGATTCTGAGTTCACGGGAAGTACCCTTTAGGTTTTGATTCCCTTGCGAGTTTCGTAAATATGCGGAAATTTGCGTCATAAACGGCTGTATCTTTTGATTGCGTTGGCTTAGAAGTTTGATTTTTTCACAGCTTCAAGGGACAGTAGACTTGAGTATTTGATATAAATTTCAGCTTGATACCTCTACGCGTTCCTGAGAAAAATGGTCTTGACAGACAGATGGATGGACAACAAAGTGATCCTATAAGGGTTCCGTTTTTTCCTTTTGAGGTACGGAACCCTAAAAAACATAAAACTTACACACCATCATAGACTAACTAGAGAGAAACGTGGACAAGATGATGTTTACTATAGCTAAACCGTTTAACTGAGTCCTCCCCCGCGCGGTACAGAGGTAGGGGGGTATGACGACAAAGGGGGCCGGGAGAGGTGCGGGCGAGGACGTAGTTAAAAGGTTTAGCTATTAACGTAGACTTTAAGACAAGACAATGTGATTCACTTAAGATCAGTTTATTCGGATGCAGATATAGAACATGATATTGACTGAAAGTTCGCAAAAAGAGGAATGTAATGTGAGGGCATTTTCCTGAAGACTATTGAATGAATGAATGATAATTTTTTCGCTGAATATGGTTACAATAGGTGGAACATAATATAACAGTACCTACTTAGTATCTAGCATATTCTACCGGAATCGCAAAAAGCAAAAAAAAGCAATACGACTAGTTACATTTTATTTTAAATTTTATTATCTATTTTTGCATTAAGCCTCAGATATTTATGGCGTCGCCTGTACTTATCCATTTCATCAATGAAATGAAATCGTTGTCAAGTGAAAGGTACAATTTTGATTGTAAAATCATGATTATGAATACGAATCCAAGTACCGCTGATTGTTGGACATACGTAAAGCGTGTTGACAGTTACTGATAGCAGATTGATTGATTGATTTCCTGATAATGATATGAAAGTAATTATGGGAACTTTATACAGGTTGGAGACCTGATCAATGATCATGAAATTCGTGAATAACCCTACATTATCCCAGCCGTACGTCCCATTATACGACACAGGCCTCCTCTCAGAATGAAAGGGCTTGAGCTGTAGTTCTCACACTTGCCCAGTACGAACACAATCCATGTTGTGTTATAAATGCGAAAGTTTAAGAGTGTGTGCGTTTGTTATTTTCTCAAGCTATGAAGGCTGGACAAATTTGGTAGGTATACATCTTAGCTGGATCTTTAGACACATAGGATACTTTCCCGATCCTGATTCCGATAACCCCTCACGATCGGGTTTTACACTTGAAAATCCACATAATCTAAAGCCTAGTGAGTAAAAAAAATTGTTTTTTTTTTTCGGGAATATCTATAGGAATACTAGCTGTTGCCCGCGACTCCGTCCGCGAAGAATAAGGGTATAAAAAATAGCCTACTACTACAGTAATAGTAGAGTAACTAGTATTAGCCTACTAACTATTCTCTGACCTAACAAACAGAGAAAAAAAAATCATAAAAATCGGTGTATCCGTTCCGGAAGAGTTCGATAAAAATCACCGTGACTCGAGATTTTTTTACATTAGAAGATAATAAAAACCAGGAATATCAACTCAACTGCCTAATTCAATATAACTGTAGTTCACTCAAGTGGAATCGCGCACAAAGCCTAGTAATGCTAGTAAAGCAAGCAAATGAATCTAGGTGTAAGATTCTTAACGCTCAACGAGTTTTTAAGAACCAAAAAGTGCGACAATCTAATAAAATATTTTATCAAAAACATTATGTAAATAATGTGAAACGCACGAAAATGTGTGGGATCGAAAACTGAGTAATAAGCTTAATCCAATCGCGGGAGACGCCGCGTGCGTGACGATGAATATTAATAGACGGGATAAACTAATTACCGTGGGCCAAAGGCGGCGCCAGCGCACAGGAAACAGCAGTACCACTAGTTCCATTGACAGCTCCATTAATAGAACTATTAGAAATAGACCCTTATGGGGTCTATTCTGGTCTATTCCCAATAGTTCCATTATCAACTAAAGTACCTAAATTAAATTACATTAAATTAAAGTAAATTGTATTGAATTGCATTCATCATCATCATCCCAGCCTATATGCGTCCCACTGCAGGGCACAGGCCTACTCTCAGAATGAGAGGGCTTGGGCCCTAGTTCCCACACGGGCCCAGTGCGGATTGGGAACTTCACACACACCATTGAATTTATTCGCAGGTGTATGCAGGTTTCCTCACGATGTTTTCCTTTACCGAAAGCTCGTGGTAAATTTACAAATTAATTTCGCATATAAATTCCGAAAAATTTAGAGGTTCGAGCCGGGATTTGAACCCACGACCGTCTGCTTGAGATGTCATTGGTCAAACCACTAGACCACCACGGTTTCTCAATTCTCAATTGAATTGCATTAGATTAAATTAAATAAAACCAAATTATATTGAATTAAATAAAATTAAATTAATTGATCATTATTGTTATTATTTATTAAATTAAATTTAGTATTTTTAGTAAAATAACTTTGCTGTAAGACAAAGACGTTATCTGAATCTGCCTTGCACATCTCTGTAACTATATGACCTAAAAGTCATTTACCACCTTATTTAAGTACGTAAAACAATTCCCTACATTTTTATTTTTATTGGACATTAAAAAAGCCGTGGTAGCCTATATTAGAATAGAACCACAACAACATTATATTGCGGCTCGTGAACTCTAATCTCTTTACAATTTGTACTAGAGTAACAATAAATAACGCAAATAAAGTGACATTAAAACAATTTTATTTTGCGGCTCCCAGACTATTGTACTGTACTATTTGCTAGGTAAGAAATAGTTGACGAGCCGCAATATAATAATGTTGTGGTTTTCAATTCTAAATTAAATGAAGTATAGTGGTTTGATCTATGGCCTCTGAAGCAGAGGGTCGTGGGTTCAAACCCTAAGCCACCTTCGTGTTTAAAGTTCATGTGCGAAATTCACATGGGAAATTTACCACGAGCTTTATACAGTGATGGGTAAACATTATGTGGAAAGCTCTGCACACTTGGGAAGCAATTCAAAGGTGTGTGAACTCTCAATCCACACTGCGCCCACGTGGGAATTACAGCCTAAACCATTCTGAGAGGAGGCCTGTGCCCTGCAGTGGAACGTATAGGCCGAAATAATGAAATTATGACCGTAATTAATTTGGGATCCCTAGTGTTCGGTTTTCAACCTTGGTAGGAAAATACACTTGTTGTGTATTCCTTCAAAAATACTCTTCTGACCTGTCAAGGTGACAGTTCTAGAAATCTCGCTAATTCGGTCGGCACGCGCTGAGTGCTTGTGCGGATATTTAAATCCTAAAAGTGCGGTTTTCGGGTCTACTTAGTTTTCGGGACATTGTAAACATACACACACACACCCTACACCACCCAAAAATGGCATCGAGCTGAAGAGCGCCGTGGAAGCGAGCAGGCCCTGCGAGAGGCGGTGCAGTGAAAACCAGGTACACTATCTCCCTAATATTATGTCTATGTGTTTATGCCCATCCAACTCTGCCTAGCTCAGATCTATACACTTAGGTTTCCCATAATTTAATAAGTCATTATATTCTTCATAATCAACGTTAGTCATACAGTGATTTATTTCTGAAACAGTAGTTTTTTCAGGATTTTTTAAATGCCATCTTATAGAATGTAGTTAGGTTAGGTTAGATTTTTTTTTATTATGAAGAATGATACATTATGACTTGTTAAGTTATGTGAAACCATAGAGATTCTTTTAATTTATTTACTGTATAAAGTGCATCGACAGTTTTTAGTTGTAGGCTCTCCAGGTTTCCATCCAACGTGGGATTCCTTCTCGCGTTTAATGAGTCCCCAACATAACACGTTTTGATTGTTATTCTTATAGTAAGTGCTTATGTTGTGTACTTTAACTGTAGACGTAGGTAAGAGCTGAATAAAGGTCGATTCATACCTACAGACACCGAGCGTGTCGGATACGTGCTGTGGCAGATAATAGTACATTGTGCATCAAGGGCCGTAAGTAGGGGATTACTAACGAGAGCCTAGCTTTTAATGACTCGAGTTTGTAATCCCCTTACTGCCCGTGATACACACAATGATTTTCATCACACTGCGAGGAAAAAAATCCAAAAATGAAATTATTTTGTCTCTAAACACTTAAATTAAATAAATAATGGCTGCCCGCCAATACAGATTGTCACTTTTTTCAAGTCATCTACCATAGACAATGTAAACTGTGTTTAGAATTCGAATGGCCACACGGCCACATTCTGCCAACATGTTAAAAAAATACTTACTAAAATTATTGCAAAACTATTGGTATAAATTTAAAATATAAAAATTACGAAGTTTTATGAAGCGTAGACAAGTTATAGCTAAGTTTTAAACATATAAAAATAAAACGTTGGCTGACTTGAAACCTCCTTAGTCTGTTTGAAAATTTTAAAACTAAAGTTAGAACTCCCTTGGGAAGAAAAATTGTACGTAAATCCATAACTCCCTTAAGAACAAATTAGGCCTTTGACATTTAGTATACAGACATGGAATAACACCATTGACGAGCAAGTGTGATGAAAAATAATATTATTCTACCTATACAGTTTCTATTAAGAGCGTTTATACCTGCTGAGCTGGCAGCGTTGCATTTTTGTTAGTTTTTCTCGATTATTCCATAAAAATTGAATGAAAATTAAAGATGTGGTCTATAAGAATTGTCCTAATATATAAGTTAATGTGTCTACTGCAATAATTATTCGTGATAAGACTTTTACCTTCTTTAATAACCGTTAGGTAATAATTTGTTCGTTTTTAAAGAAAATAAAAGTCTATCATGAATAATTATTGCAGTAGACACATTAACTTATATATTAGAACAATTCCTATAGACCACATTTTTAATTTTCATTCAGTTTTTATGGAATAATCGAGAAAAACTAACAAAAATGCAACGATGCCAGCTCAGCAGGTATAAACGAACGTGCAGACAAGGGTCGTGCGCGGCCAGTATGCGCAAAGAATAATTTGTCGGTGTCTGATACGGCACGCGTCTTTTTGATTGAGTGCTAAAGCTCGATTTGATTGAGTATTTAAGCTTGAAAATTCAATATTATATTATTTTATCATTGTAATCTTACGTTATATTTAGGATGATATAGACTGGATTGGCAGTCGCCATAGTACAGATCGGCCGCGGTTTTTGTAGTTCGATTATTAAATCTAGATGGCTTTGAAGGCAAAACAATAAGACTACAGATATTTCATATCGCTGCAAATGTATTATTATGCAATATTTTTGAATAATTTTAAGACATTCCTAATCAAAAAGTGTTATTATTCTGTTGACGAGTTCTTGAATGACCAAACTGTAATTTAATATTAATAAATTAGGTTAATATTATTATTTGAATGAACATTGACAATTGAGTACCTAATTAATAATTAAAATATAATAATTATGACAATATTAATTGTATTTAAATAGAATTAATGTGTCTAATATAATTGTAAACAAAATACTCAATTTGGCCCACTGATATTGCTTTGTCCTTACAGGGCATTACATGTATAAATAATTAAATAGGTACACCTGCTTAAATTGAAAATTGAAATAACATAATCATAATGAATTTATAATGTAAATGCATGACTTTAATATAAATACGATACAATGAAATGTTTAATTTAGTTCTAAGTATTATTGTGTGCCCTTGCAGGGCGTTGTGGACTGACTTATACAACTATAACATCTTTTGAAATGTACATGACTATACAGTGAATAAATAAATAAATAAATAAATAAAATAATACATTTGTAGTAATAGGAAACATCTGTAGTCTTATTGTTTTGCCTTCTAGGCCTCTGGCTATATTTCAGCGCCATCTAGATTTAATAATCGAACTACAAAAACCACGGCCGATCCGTACTATGGCGACTGCCAATCCAGTCTATATTATTATCATCCTTGGTTATATTACATCAAATTTTGACTGTTCAAAAACGGTGCACAAGTTGCCATAAACGGTACTTCTACCCTAAAAAAGTTGTTATTGTAACTGTTAATTTATTTTCTGGAGTAAAGGGCTTTATTATTCATATTTTACCTAAAGAGTTATTGTCATAAATGAACTTTGATGGGACACCCCATACACCATAATAAGACGGTCCCGGCATACATCAATGACCCCAACCAAATCCCTTAGGTCGATGATGATAACGGCGGGTAATGAGAGCCAGCTGCTCCCGACCTGTATCGAGATTAGCGAGTGCGGGGTGTGATAAAACACTAATTACTTTGAGTGTGGTGAGACAATGCGCAACAGGGTAAGAACCAGCAGGAAAACACTGAAAGAAAACATTTATTCGTGACTATCTTCTCCTCGCACAAATAAAATGTATGGTCAACTGCCGATCTCTACACCGCGGGATATTTTAAAATAGTTTACTTACTTTGATCCCAAAGAAATGGTTACGGGGACAGGATCCCATTGACAACCGTTGAGATATAAGTCATTGTTCTAATGATTATGTAACTAGTTTACGTTGACATTTAGAGACTATATACATCTCTGAATTATTTAGATGAAGTATTTTTTTATTTATTATTAACTCAGGGACTTTATACATCCCTTTGCTATATATTTAAGGCTGTAAGTATATTGTTAAGCTTATGGATTTAAACTTTTATATTTTAATTAATACTTTATTAACTAGTCACAGGCCCGCGACGTCGAAGTTCCCAAGACGGTCCCATAAGGCTTATGGGAACGGAAGCGATACATGCCTTCGGTACCGCTCTGCTTTCAGAGCATGACATGAGTGCGTGTGAGCCAACTTTGGGGGCAAAGTTGGCTCACACGCACTCATGTCATGCTCTGAAAACACATTTCAGGTCAAGTAACCATTAAACTTTTGGATTCCAAAGGCAAGCTTACGCCTGCCGGGCGGCAGGCGTAAGCTTGCCTTTGGATTCCAAAAGTTTAATGGTTACTTGACCTGAAATGTGTTTTAACAGAATCATTTTTAATTATTGTGACATTGAAAGACTATCTCCAATATAATTATTTTTTATTTTTTGACGGTGGAAGCATTCTACACTTCCACTAAACGTAGATATAGTTAAGATGTATAGGTAGGTATAGTTTTAGTTTTTTTAACTAAGGGACCCAATACATCCCTGTATTGTTTTTTTTATATACTTAATTATTATTATTTTTTTACTTAATTCTATATTTGTATGGTTTTTTTTTCGTTTGTAATTTTTAAGATTTTGTAATTTATATTTAGTTATATTTTTGTTTGTAGTTATATTGTAATTTGAAAAGATGACTTCCTGCCAAGTTTCTTGCGGCGCATTCTTCTTGGCAATGATGGTCCTTACGAAAGCGCTGGTAGTTTAAAAAAAAGTGACATGTAGAAGAGCCCTTTGTGGCCTACTTGCAGAATAAACGTTTTGATTTTTTTTTGATTTGTTCTTTTTCTAAGCTTTTCTCGATCATTTCGATGTATGTAAGAAGATTGAAATGCAACTCTTCCCTGTTTTGTGCTCTTTGCATCTATTGTTTTCCATCCGATTTCTTTCTATTACTATACCAGAGCCTCAATGGTCTGACGAGTAGAAGACACTTTTTCACACCACCTGCTCGACAATGCCTCATTATATATCATGCAAACCTTACTCAAAGTAAATCATTATAGCCCTTGTCTTTTGCCGGGGTGTAATGTTGTACTGAATTTCATTATAACCCGCCGGGCAGTAATGTGATTCTCACTTCTCTTAGTTCTTATTGTCATGCATTTAAAGTCTAATTTCGTCAAAATCGCGCGGCGCGCGGCTGCTGCAGCTGCTGGTGGCCGACGGCGAGGAGGTGGACGGCGGCGCGCGCCGCGCCTCATTTATTTGAAAATCGAACTTATTCGAAAATCGAGCTGGACACGCCACGGCAAGCCGAACGAAAAAAAATCAATACTTAAAACAAAAGCCGCGAGTATTTCAATACGGTGCAATCAGTATCAGACAAAACTGCAAAAGAAGATAGAATAAAACATTAAGAAAATATCGAGTGACGAAAGTGATTTGACTCCTGATTCCATTAAATTAGACGCCTTAGGACCACTTGCACAGTTCAGGGTAAAAAAATTAAATCGGTAACCCTGGGTTAAGAATAACAGTTCCATACATTTTGACACTTGTTAACCCTAGGTTAGCAGTTACCTCGCTCGGAGTTAAGTAGCTAACCCAGGTCTGCGCAAGCCAGCCTTAGAAATTGTTAATAATGTACTCCCAGAGAAGTCGAAGGAAAAATACTTAAAAGCTTACAAAGATTTCGACAAATGGAAAACTGCGAAAGGCGCAAAGTCAGTGTCAGATTCAGTGCTTCTGGGTCTATTTCGAGTATTTTTCTAGTAGCCTTGGTTTTTATTTTCTCGCAAAAGGTGAGAAAAGTAGAGTATACTCCTCGGGGATAAAACTGATTTTGCCTTGGGCGCACTTAAATCCTTCACTGCTCTCAGGACTCCATCTTAATTCCCTCGCTTCGCTCGGGAATCAACTAAAAACCCCCTCGCTACGCTCGGGAGTTAAATCTGGAGTCCCTCGATTCGCTCAGGATTCAATATCGCGCCCGTGACATAATGCAGTGCTTTATCTATCCCCTTGGTGTACAATCTATTATTAAACCCACGGCGTCCATTCCACAACTCTTTTAAACCATTAGCTATTTTTACAAGCTGTTAAAGTAGGTTAAAAGCATTTTTATTAACTTGCAATGTATGTAAGTATGTATGCACGGCTCAAATCTTGGAAGTTGAATTTGACCAACTTCTAGTGGTCGGATTTACTTGAAATTTGGTATACTTATGTAAGTTGGATTACAATGCAAGTACAGTCACCAAAAAGTTCAGTCAACGAAAAAGCTTGCCTTGAAAATGACATTTTTAACAAAAACTTATTTTTTATTGAATCTACGACAATCCTGAACAACTATCTATGCGGGGCCGCGGTTCGCCTAATCTTATAAAATTGCTACAATTAGCAATAAATCTTGGGCGTGGCGATCCTCGAATACATAGGATAGGATATTTTCTTGTAATTCTAAATATGTGTTAAAAAAATATATAAAAGTTAGGCCTGCTGTAGTTGTGTCCACTAAAGCGATTGTTTGCGGCTGCACCTTAGTTGTTTAATAATGGACTATTATCAGAATATATAGGCCATCCTGTGTGCTCCGTGAGATTTACTCCATATTGACCCACTTTCATTATGTCAAAGTTTATCTTAACCTATTCAGCAATCTGTTAAAAAGCATGTACGTACGTGTATAAACATAGACAGATTAAAGAAACAAATTGGCTATTGAGTAACATTAAGATACATGTGAAACGGTGAAAAAAATCCATTAATGAATGTACCGTCTTCGAGTGATGGTAGGAAATTTTTTAAAACCTAATAAAATGTAAAAAAATGTTGGATTAACTCTTTTGCCTACGTTTTTTTGTCTCCTGACATTATTGACTAATACTCGTAAATTACCTTATGCGTTTTAGGTTTATATTTTACGAATATTATTGCACAACTAGCTGCATCCCGTGACTCCGTCTGCAAAGAATTCGTTTATCGCTATCCCGCGGGAACTCTGAAATTTTCCGGGATACAATACAATACAATGACTCTTTATTGTACACCAGGAATAGTAAGCAATACAGAAAACAGGTACACAGAGAGAAAGTTACAAGGTAAGCAATAGGCGGCCTTATCGCTTAAGAGCGATCTCTTCCAGGCAACCCTTTAACAGAAAGAAGGAAGGACTAGTTTACAGCAGGTGGTGCATCAACAGTGGATCAGAAAATTAAAACACAACAAAAATAGTACATCTACTCATGCATATATAGTACTTACATTATAATAGGTACACGTCTAAAACAAATATAAGCAGTGGGATAAACAGCCACATATAAATAAATAAATAAACTATAACAAAGCTAATTATTACACCTTAAGCATAGATTTAAAGATTGACAGAGATTTTGCCCGTCGTAAGTCAATCGGTAAGGCATTCCACAACCGAATAGCCTGGACAGTATAAGAATAGACATAGAATTTGGAGTTAGAGAGAGGCACGGTAAGGAGAAAGTTCTGAGAGCATCGAATAGAAGTTACGTAGCTAAACCGCTCTTTGAGGTAGCGAGGAGTTGCAGGGTTAAAGAGAATGCCGTAAAGAAGGTGGAGACCAAAAACACTATAATAAACCAAAAAGACTATAATAAATTCCAACGTGCATGTCCGTTTCTCTTCCGTGAATTTTTGTAACTGTAACTGAAGATCATGCAAAAGTAGACTTGTTCCGTTTTCTCTAAAGTTACAAGTTTATTGATATAGCAACATTCAAAAACTGTCAAGTAACTGTCATTTTTTTCGTATCTAACAGTCTACTTAAAAGAGTATTGTCTAGTGTCGCCTCTCGCTCGTACATGTCGAGTTTCGCCTCTCGTACAAGTTTGTTTCGCTGTCGTTGTTTTGTATAAGATAAAGTGTAGTGCCTTGTGAATCCAGGAAAATACATCTGCTTCGATTGCTTCGCGTGTGGTTTAGCCTAGGTAGCAGGTAACCCAAGGACCGTAAGGTAAGCCTGGCCAGCGCGAGAATGTCCAAAGGCCCTGTACCTGGCTGATACCAAGCTCCGACACAGCAGTAAGAAGGTGAGTATTTTCTTGGACCTCACAGGGCTAGATTCTCGAAAATATTAGTATAGATACAATCCATTTTTCAAAACTCCCACAAAAACGTGAGCTAAGCGATCTTAATAGTTTCAAACCCCAGATCTGCTTCATTTTTGGTTCATTCTATGTTTTAAGTTAATTCAGGGCTACCTATGTGCTAAATTTCGTCAGAATCCGTCAAACCGTTTTAGCGTGAAAGAGTAACAAACACCCATACATCCATCCAGACATCTATTCATATATCCATCTGTTATGTACACATCCACGTAATAAGATTACTTTCACGATTTTACTTTTCATATGACACCACATCTGGTAAGTATTGCAGACACAAGACAGGCAACAAGAGAATTTTCTGTGTCAAACTGGGCCATTTTGGGGTATTTCGGTCATTATTCGAGCGTTCTCCCCATCACTTTCGTGGTCACATTTTTTACGAATTGGATGTTGACGGTGTTTTCGGTTAAATATTTATGAGAGGTCCTGCACTTTTACCAGATAACAGAAAATTGTGTCAGAATGTTCGGCCATTTCAACGAGACGGCGTCCACTAAAGTAATTTGTAACAAACGCTCGAATAATAACCCATTGCCTATAAGTATAAGCTGTATGAGGGTCATATACATTTTTAGGGTTCCGTACCCAAAGGGTAAAAACGGAAACCCTATTACTGAGGCTCCGCTGTCCGTCCGTCCGTCCGTCTGTCGCCAGGCTGTATCTCGGGAACCGTGACAGCTAGAGAGTTGGAATTTTCACAGATGATGTATTTCGGTTGCCGCTATAACAACAAATACTAAAAAACGGAATAAAATAAATATTTAAGGGGGCTCCCATACAACAAACGTGATTTTTTTGCTCGTTTTTGCTCGACATTGATAACGGCTACAGGTAGAAGCTTGAAATATTCACAGAATATTTAATTATGTATTGACTTTAAAAATAAATCATTAAATTAAAATAAAAAAAAATATTTAAGGGGGCTCCCATACAACAAACGTGATTTTTATAGATAATTGTACAGTCAGCATCATATAGATAGTGACAGTCAATGTCTCCAAATATACCGCTACATCCGAAATGTCCATTAATACATGCGGCAGCGCACGGCCTTAATTATAATGTCAAAAAAACGGAGGTTATGGTTTTTAGGTGTGGCAAAGGACCTGATGCAATTCCACCTATTAAGCTCAACGGCACGGAATTAAAATTAGTGTCTAGTTTTAAGTACTTAGGCCATATTCTGAATGGAAGTTTGAAAGATGACGAGGACATCGAGAGACAACGTAGGGCCGTCGCTATGAGAAGCAATATGTTGGCACGCCGGTTCGCTCACTGCTCTAACCAAGTGAAAATTACTCTGTTCGGAGCTTACTGTCAGGCGTTCTATACTGGCCAGCTGTGGTATCAGTACACGAAACGATCGTTCAACAGACTCAGAGTACAGTACAATAACGCGTTTCGTGCTATGCTGCGGTTGCCGTGGCGGTGTAGTGCGTCGGGCATGTTTGCCGAGAACAGAGTGGATGACTTTTTCGCCATAATGCGTAAGAGGCACTGGTCTTTTATAGCGAGGGTTAGCGAATCGGCAAACTCGATAGTTACAGTGGTGTATGAGTCATGCTACCTCGTGCGTGAGATTTCAGTCTTTCGGCTGTGGTCTCCCGCATGAGATATCATGGTTATTTACGTGCACGTTAGTAATAAGTTACAATTTATTTTATTGATTTAATTTATTTTACATTGAATTTAATTGAACTTATTATTTATTTATGTTTGATTTAATTTAATTTAATTTATTTTTAGGATTTGACATTTGTAATTTGTAATTTTAATTCAATGGGTACATACCTTAATAAAGAAATTTATTATTATTATTATTATTATTAATACCGACTCATCCAAAGTGATCAAATTGTTCAGGTCATAACATTGAAAATAAAGTTCATACTTGTAATGTGTTCCATATTTTTGGATACTTTGGATGCTAGGATACCAATGGTGTTGTGGGTGTTACGGTGCCAACGGCGACTTGACAGCTACCAAGTATTTGGCGCTTTGTGCGCTCCGGTGAATTTGAACACGGTGGATGACCTGAACAATTTGATCACTTTGGACAAGTCGGTATTAATGGACATTTCAGATGCAGCGATATATTTGGAGACATTGACTGTCACTGTCTATATGATGCTGACTGTACGGAACCCTTCGTGCGCGAGTCCGACTCGCACTTGGCCGGTTTTTTTTTGCATATTCTCTCCTGTGGACATGGCAAAAGTTAAGGGTCCATAGCCAATATTTTTTAGTCAAGTCTACATCTACTTTTGTTTCTTACGCTGTGTATGACAAATAGACCGAATTGGCAGTATCGCCCTAAATATCAGACTCATGCAGATTTGCGAACCTGTAAAAGTCTCCGTTTTCAAAGGGTTTCTCAATTTTGAGCCACATAACTTCGCTGTGTGATTGTTTACAAACGTTGGGGAAATCTGGTGTTCATAAAATATTACAGTCAAATGAATAATTCTTGATCACGGTTCTCGTTTATTCTGAGAAGAAAAGCCCAATCAGTGGGATGCAAACAAAAAGCCGGCTGGCCGCAACGAATGCTTTGTCTGCGCCGATTTTACACCTGAACGAGAACTTTACAGTCGCAGTGTTTGGGAAAAAGAGGACTGTGGTCTGTTGTGATTGCTTCGGTAGAATCGAATAGGTTTTTGCTAGAGAATAACCGAAGTTTTTTATTTTTTCGGTTTCGACCATGAATCAGTCAAAGTTTTGTTAGAGCCGAAAATTAGATGTTTGTGAATTGATGCGCGTTATTCAGTTCTATCGTGGTAGTTAAACTAAGCCATTTAGCATTACATTGCGGCGCTAGATCAACCACTTGTAACTTGTTATCCCAGTGGCCCCCTAATGTAATGCCACTTGTACGATTTTACCATTTGGCGCCGTATAATCCGTGGTGGCCTAGTGGTTTGAGCCATGGTCTCTCAAGCAGAGGGTCGTGGGTTCAAATCCCGGCTTGCACCTCTGAGTTTTTCGGAATTTATGTGCGAAATTACATTTGTAATTTACCATAAGCTTTACGGTGAAGGAAAACATCGTGAGCAAACAGGTTTAAGAAATTCAATGGTGTGTGTGAAGTTCCCAATCCGCACTGGGCCGGCTCATTCTGAGAGGAGGCCTGTATATAGGCTGGGATAATGAAGCCAGCACTGACAGACAACGCCATTTTCTTCGAAAAATATATCCCTCCTTCGCCAGTCGGGTTAAAACCGTAACCGTGTCCAGCGTTTCAGTTAAGTTTTCAGCTAAGCACTTAGAACTATTCCTAGTGCGGGCTGCTGGCAATGTACCGCAAATATCGTCTGTATCGAACTCAAGTTTATTGTGAACGTGTTTGTGGGCAAATACAGTTTTCTGGCACGTGACTTTCCGTTTTAAACTCGGACGTAGTTTTACCGCTTCATGCGATTGAAATTTTTATCTTTCATTCTATGAAGACGCGGAAATATAATGTGGACAACAACAAAGGAAATGGTTCAGAGAAGATGTTTAAACGACAACAATATTATTTAGTTTATAATGTTTTAAGTAAAAAGTGAAAGACAGTGAATCACGAGTTGGTAATGTGGTTGGTAGGTAATAAAATATGAACAACTTATCCTAACCTATCATAATATGATATTTATTTACAAATGGTCATCATTTTAAAGTATACCATTTACTTTTTTTAAATGAGGAAATTTTGGGGTTTTCTTATTCATCACGAACACTTTTCATTTTCATAAAGAATAAAAGTGTTCGTATTTTTATAATAATGACTCTTTATTGTACGTAAATTACGTAATTTATTGAATCAGGCGTTACTTTGCGGAGGTGTTTGTTTTGTCATCTGAAACAATTACAATGCTCACCCGCGACCTTGTGATAGTTGCATTCATGCAAGAAATGTGTTTTCGTGCAGTTCCTCCACTGTACGAACACACACAAATAACAGAAACTCATCTATCACCACCACCAAACTACACTGACGCGTTTCGACGGGACTTAACGGATTTTAGAAGAAATTAGGCTTACAGATATACTTTGTACAAAAATTTGAATTGTCAGATACTTGATATTCTGGCAATGCGTTACCGTGGGAATATTTTTGAGAAACAAACATCCAAACTTCAAAACATCGAAACATTTTCACTGACGTTTCTCATTTGTAACCTAACTCATTTGTTAACTTAAGTAGGATTATAGCGGTCATCGGTAACATACACTCAGTAGGTATTTAAAGATTTCAAGTGCCTGCTCATTACGATTCAAAATGTGCAATCTTGTAATAAAATGTCCCGTATGGTCCCTTTTGAGCACGGAACCCTGAAAACACAACATTTTTGTCCCGAATAAAATTAAAGTCGCGACTATTGGCTCAGTTGTAAACATAATCATGCGGCGGACACGACGTAAAAATACGTGTTCTTGAATCTACATAAGCACGACGACGTCTGTACACGCGTACGCCTGCATACATCGCGCGCGCACTCTTCTGGATTCCGGCGGGGTCCGGCAATCTGCGCCTTGAGGGGTGGGTTAACTCGAATCGGTGCGGGGTGGAGCGTGTCCATTCTGTACGTTAGTACTATTATATATTCTGTGCCATAATTATACATTATCCCAGATCGCGCCTGTACGTATCATATTTTTTAATAAAATCAGTATCATATTAATGATCCAGTTGAATAATGAATAAAAATCCCCCCCCGCGGCGCGGTGATAAAATGTTTATTAAAAAGGGGCGTTATTAAGTAATGCCCCGTTTTACGGCTCGTTTTTAAACGCACTACACTAAGCTTTCGTCACGGTCGTATTACATTCCCACAAATAAAGTTTTGCCACACCGAATGCTAAACAGGAACAGTTTCATTACATCTTCTCAGCCCATACTTATATTATAACTACGTCCCACTACCGTGATGCCCTCTCTCAGAATGAAAGGGCTTGGCCTGGAGTTCTAACCGCAGATTAGGAATTTCACATACACCATTGCATTTTTTCGCAGGTGTGGGCAAGTTGACTCACGATTTTTTCCTTCACCGTAAAGGTTATGAGAGAGTCGCACGCCCGGACTCGAACCGACGACCCTCTGTTTGAGAGGGCATTTGTCACACCTAGCCTCGTATCACAAATTCCATTGCGAACAATAGGTACCTATTAATTACTAAATCTTACACTATGATTTTAAATCATCACTCCTTTCACACGGATGAGGTTTTTTTTTTTGAATGTGTCGCCAGTGAGGCCAAAGACGTGAAGTCTTTGCTGTTTTTTAATTTAAGGATTGGAAGGGTGACTTGTGCTCGGGAAAAATCCCTTCGGACGAACTGGGAATGGAGGGCCCAGACAGTGTCCGACTTGCACGGACTAAAAAAACCCGGTCACAAGTCCCCTTCTCTATTGGTTTTTTTTTTTTTTTTTTTTTTTTTTTTTATTAGCCTGTTTTGGTGTCCCACTGCTGGGCAAAGGCCTCTCCTCTCTTGCTCCATTCTTGCCTATTCAACGCGAGCTCCTGCCATCCCACGTGATACACATCTAGGTCGTCCCTCCATCTCCGCTTTGGTCTGCCTCTATTACGATATCCATCGCTAGGGATCCATTCCGTGATAAGTTTGGCCCAACGTTCCGAGTTCATTCGACATACATGTCCAGCCCAGTCCCACTTCAACTTGGCCGTTTTTACGTTTTTCTCTATTGGTTATCAAAACAAAAAACGTGTGCTTTAAATTTTGAGGAGGGGAGGGTACTTAATCTACCCACAGTGTCCTGCCTCTGCCATTTGCTGGAAGGCCGGGAGAGGAGCATGCATTCTCCCGCTGGGCACTGGGAGTGCTTAGGTCGGTCTTTTATGCTTTTACCCTTTGGTTACTTCCTTGACCGGCCCTCGCACGTTTCTGTACAATTACTTAGTGCTATTGGTTGGGTTGGTGGGATTTCCTGTCATATGCATTTATCTATAACTACGGGCTTCCTTTCTTTTGCCCTGCGATGGAAGGGTGGGTCGGAGATCTTTTGGACCCATTGTGTGCCTTTGGATGCCATCTTTAGGGTGGGGCTACCCTTTATGCCTGGTGGTTTTTTGGCATGCTGTGTGCTTTTTTGTGCTTGTATCCTAGCGCTACCCTCTTTTCGTTTCCGCTTCCATCGATAGTTTTTCTGCTATAATAATACGGAGGGACGAGGAGTGTCCCCCGGACGGCTGGACGCCCAGTGTCTTAAAGGGATCATGCGGAGCTCGGCAGATCCTTACCCCAGCCAATGCTGAAGGGCCAGAGAAGAAACTTTTAGTCTCGATTCTCCGTTTAGGCTTCCGCCGTTGCCGCCACGACGTCCCCGCTGGGACTACCGGGTGCGTCCCCCGTCCGGAGCTCACCTGTCGTATGGGCGGGAGATGCATATGTCAGGAATTCTTAGATCTAATTATATACTAATCAATATTATACAGAAACCAGTATACAATTTATATATATATATATATATATATAGGATGAGGTTGGGGTCTTGCCTTTTCGACACAAAATTGTTCTTAACTGATTAAATTTCTCAAATTTTTTTTTTTTAACTGCATACTATCCAGGATATATTTAAGGACTATTTTGTAAAAACCTATAGGTTAGTTTAGTTTTTCTAACAATCCTAAAGTACTTAAAGTTTCAGAGAAAAAACAGTTGAGAAATGAATCAGTTAGGAAAAATATTTTTGGCGAAAAATTAGAGAACTGATGAGGTTAGGAAAAGATGAATGTGATGGCGAGCGGCAGCGCGTTAGATAATACCACCTCAGTTCTAGGGAACGCATTCAGTGTGACAAATCCCTTAGGTACTGGTCTCACCGCCAACGATGAGCGGAAAGCGATTAGAGCTAGAAACTAGAAACGAGTTGGCGAAGAAGCGAGTGTGGAGTTCCGATAGTTTTGTAGCTCGGCTGTAAGCGAGTGTTAGAGTGCGACGGCGATAACTCTCATCTTTCGAAATAAGAGTACTGAAATCCACGCTGTACAGTAGAATGATCGCTGGTTGGTCTCTCAACGTGAGTTCTGATCGCGGAGCGAGCGTCGCTGAGCGAGTATCGCTGAGCGAGTTTTATCGTTGATAACTTTTATCGCTGCGATCAACTAGTGAAGAGAGAGTCAGAAAGAGAGACTTTGTTCATTTCTTAAGCGACGAAATAGTTATTAGCTTATCGCTTCTTCTCCCTCGGTGGGACTCATGCCTTACACGTGATGCGGTGACAGGAATATTAAAATCGGCGACATTTTTATGCGGCATTTAAATGTATACAATATTCGCAATAAGAATCCCTCGCGTTTTCTATGTGACGATTGCTACGTTCTTCGACAAAATCTAAAATTATGTATGTATACTTAATGTTTTATTTAGCGAGTTTCGCAGATACTTACTGCTAACCTCGGGATTTAAAAGTTCCGCCGTGACATGAAAATTATCCATACATGGTGCATGGTTGAATGTCTGTCGCTCAAGTGAAATTTTCATATTAGGTAATTATTATTTTTAACTATCGTTTTTTATAGGTGAAAAACTTAAGAAAATGACCTGTTGTACGAGTATGTAGTATAAACAATAATAGTGTCCGTATAAACAAATTGACTTACCAAATTTGAAAGGGTATATATTACAATACCGAAGTACGAAAGACCGAATGTATTAAAACATCGAATGAGTCAAAAGACCAACACGATTTTTTTCTGAAACCGTTACCTTTTTAAGATTGTTATAAAACAAACCTAACCTAACCTAATGGATTCTGTATGATGCCATTTTAATAAATTCTGAGAAGTTTACGGTTTCAGCAAAAAATCGTGTCGGTCTTTTGACCCATTCGATGTTTTAATACATTCGGTGTTTCGTACTTCGGTATTGTAATACATACCCGTGTGTGTAAGCTGTAAGCATGTTGAGTGTGGATGGCGCAGGACTGATCTGTTTGGCCAGCCTTAGGGAGGCCTATGTTCAGCAGTGGACGTCTTTCGGCTGAATTATGATGACGATGATGTGTAAATCGGACAACAATACAATATAATTATGACATGGAGCTGATCTGATGATGGAGCCGGAAGGTGGCCATAGGAATTCTGTAATAAAAGGACACGACCGTACTTAGTTTGAACTCGTTCGATTCGTCTTGATGAGTAGGCAGGTAAGTATAATCAGGGGCAAAAAATATAGTCAGCAAAAAATTTTATAAAAATAGAATTTTTAACAACACCTTATTTTTAGTTCTGTGGGTGTTTTGCTTCTAACAGTATTTATTCTTGAAGCAACGTAGGGACTAATCGCTTGCTGGCTTCCAAGATATATGGGCGGCATGTTTGCATAACAAGTACGGTTTGTTCTTTAATTAAGACTAATTACGGCCTGGAAGAGTGCGCCGCATACCGATGTTATGTTAAATTCTTAATGAATCGCCTAATGTCCCTTACACCTGTTGTAATTGAGATGTTTGTCTTGATAACGAGCAATTTGTTTGGGTTGAGGGTAATTGTAATTACTGACTATATGGAATTACGAATGCTTTTTAAATAGTTCAAGTTAAAATTTTATCCTTGAAGAACCTTGAGAAGAACTTGTATAGCGGACCATCAAGAGCTGGGTTGCCACGCTAATTATTTGTAGTCAGTTTCAGTTTCTACTATTTATTAGTTCATCATCATCATCATCATTTCAGCCGAAAGACGTTCAGTGCTGAACATAGGCCTCCCCCAAGGCTCGCCAAACAGATCGTCCCTGCGCCATCCGCATCCAATGCGTTCCCGCTACCTTCACCAGGTCGTCATCTTGTTGGAGGCCTACCTACACTGCGTTTTCCGGTCCGCGGACGCCACTCGAGAACCTTTTGGCCCCATCGGCCGTCAGTTCTACGAGCGATGTGTCCTGCCCACTGCCACTTAAGTTTAGCGATTTATTAGTTTATTAATAAAATATCGTGTAGCAGTTTACATTCCCATGCTAGACAAAGTTATACGCTATTCTATTTCTATTCAATTCTACGCCACTTTTCCGTGTATCCGATTTGTACAGTTCTTGCAAGTCACGGAAGCAAGCGGGTTTTATTTGTGGTAAACACGTATCTGTATACGTGTCAAGGTGTGCGGAAGAGCGAAAACGGGTATGGTTAGCATAAAATATAAAAATATATGTTCAACTAATTTATCGTACAACACAAAGCTTGCACACATTCAATCTTATACACCGTGACCGAGAAGTAACTCGACAGATTTAAAACATGGGTTCCTCGGTTTATTTTAAGCTTAAAATGAAGTATAAAGTCAGGTCGATTTGACTTAGTTTGGGACATAATATTTATTTTTTTGTAAAAATAACTTAAAATTTTAAAGTGCAACACATCCTAATGATACGCAACGTTGCCACACTTTAATTTTAAAGGGTATTTTTTAACATATAACCTGATAACCATTTAACATGAGGTGCCAGCTCGTGAACTTTCAAAATTATTAATATTTTTAGGTTAAAAAAAGAAAAATTATAAATATAACCGTTTTCGGTCTTCCTTCATCAACCGCACAGCTAAGGAGTAGAATTCCCTGCCTGCGACTGTGTTCCCTGAACACTACATTTGGCCGCTTTCAAGTCTAGGGTGAATGAGCATTCACTAGGCAAGCGTGCTCCATCGTAGGCCTCATCTTTGCTTTCCATCAGGCGTGATTGTGGTCAAACGCAATAAGCCTATATTGTATAAAAAAATGACAATTAGATCCCAGGTTCATATAACTTTTTTACTACTGACGGACTCAAAAATCTGTCTTAGACTCTAGTGCGTTTTCCGTACCCACTGTGTATACACGTTCTATCACGCGATGCAAGAATTGTATTAACGCTACCACCATAGTACCTACACAATGCTACGTTACGTCGTAGCGCGTAGACCCTCTACATTCTATCTCGCTACGCCACTACGCTGTCCCAACGCCTACGTAGCCTATAAATAAACCAAGCGCAAATCCAAAGGATCCGGTCCAAATCATAACTAAATCAAATTTTGAGCATCCATTGCTTGGAGGTTTCGCTGGAATTCGATACGGTTGTAACGCGATACCGACGTGCCAGGAGTACAAATCGGACCGAAGCATGCCTGGTCAATGGACTTGGTATTGTCAGATACAAAAGTTATGAGGTAAATCGAATCACTGTTTGGTGTTGTTGATTTTGCGGATGAATGTGTTGTTGTTCGGAGCGAGTACAAATTGCAGCTACGGATGCCAAGAATAAAAAAAGTTAGAACTAAATTTAATCTTATTCGTTTTAGGTAATTTAGGTGTTCTATTTTGTTTGTTACCTTGTTCTACTAATACTTTAGTGGCTGTGTGAAATATAGATTTACAACCCCCATAGATCGACTATTTTAAAAATAAAGAAGTAAAATATGATCAGAGGCCCTTTTGTCTAACGCTCGGGCGGTTGCCATCGCTTTAACTATCTCTTTCTATCGTCATCCTATACCGTTTGACAGAAAGAAATAGCGAATGCAAAAGCAAGCTTTCGCGCGTTTAGACAATAATGGCCTCTGTACAGGAGAACAGCCAGACATCCGCTAGACATACATACGAATGCATTTTTGTCTGAGCTGAAACGGAGTCGCTCCCTCGGTCAATAGTAATAAACTTTCAGTAAAAAAGAAAATTTGTCTTGGTCTAGTACGTAACAGATGCATTTTTGATCCACAGTTTTTTTTTGGAATTTAGAAATTGAAATAAAGTTTTCATCGAAGTGATGATGTTAATCAAGCTCGATCAGCAGTCAAGCTCAACCAGGCAGACCAATGAATTCGGTTCCAACATGACTATTTACCACGCCCTCACAGTTAGCCTAACTAACGTCAAACGCACATGCATTGTCTTACACGCGTCATATCTCGAAAGCCGAATGACCAGTCGCATAAATCCGGTTATTCGATGATTCGGACTAGAATCGATTGAATTACAATCGATTGGACGTCCCGATGATGTAAGTCAATTGTTTGTGTTGACTCAGACGGAGATGGAACGGGCTAGTATTTGTGGCAGATGTGAATTGTACTGGAACTGGAGATATGGAAGGCGTTTGCTTTTTATTGGGTTGAACGGGTTAGTTGTACATATTAGCAATAGCAATAGTGATTTCTTAAAATAAAACGGAAACAAAAATTAAATTTAATTGATTTATAAAATTTATTTGTCTTTTGAAAAAAATTTGAATCGGACTAGAAGTTATTGGTGAACAAAGTGCGAGTCGGAGTGTCCGTCGGGTTCCGCACTATGCCAAAATATACGTAAACAGCCGTATCTATATGACAGAGGAGAGTAGTGACGACGTCGATTTTTTAGAACTTATTAATTGCTAGCGAGCTCGCAATAGCGCGCGTTTTTTAGTTCAAGTCTCGAGCTATCAAACACGCGCTGTTGCCAGCTTGCTAGCAGTAAATAAGTTATTATTATTATTTATTTAAAATATGGCTTCTGTCCCATTTCAGGACAATTTCGTCAGTGTCAAATAAGCTCTCTTTGGGAGCGACGTTGTACGGTGATTGTAGTTTTTGCAACTTGAAAGTAAAATTCCATAAACCACGTGGAGACAACTTGCGCATTAAAAAATATCAGACACGAGAGCAATATAGAATTTTGTGATCACTGTTAATTAAGGTTATTCGCCGCATAAAACACTATCAAAATTATGCTTCAACTAGCCAAAGAAACAGAAATACCAAAATTATATACTGTCTACATCCGCCATGTTCGGATGCTACAAATCGAATCAGTAAATAAGTTTCCAAAAATTGACGATGTCACAACCCTCCTCTGTCACAACTCTCCTTGGTGTCCCCTACAGGGGCTGGGGGGTACGATGACAAAGGGGGCCGGGAGAGGTGCCGGCGGCAGGCACACGAGGCGTTCATTTAAACGGTCCAGCTAATAAGCGTTGTGCCTTAAAAAATCCTTTTGAACGTTCTAAAAGCTAACAAGTAATAGCATTTGAAAAATATAACAACATTCGCGGAAGTACCGACGAAACCATTAATTTACTTGTATGTTTGTGAACAGCACCAGGTAGCGAAAACCTCAAGTTTGTCGTGAAACTTTGAATAACTCCCTGAGTTGATGGCGACGTTACTACAAAAATAAAACTCACTCACTATTCATTTACTCGTAAGTCACCAGAATTGGACCAAAAGCCAATGAATCTGGTCACCGATACACGCTACCAGTAACCAGTTGAGAGAAAAGACAGTTTTTTTCTCGGTCGTTACTACAAGGACGCTTAGCATACGAAATATTATTTTTTAATCTTTGCTACGGTCTCTGATTAATTAAATGGGTAATCTTTTTTAACCTCAAACTTTAAAGCATTATTTTATGATAGCATACAAACATATAAAGAAAGAAAGAAAAAAAACGGAAACCGAGACAAATATTGTCACGAAATGGTCCCAACTCACCATGATGTCAGCCTTACAGCCGACGCTGGTCTTCCGTTGGAATGACACGAAAACCAAAACCATATAAAGCACATGTTCGACAATCACATGACAATAACGGTTGTAGCTTCCGGCGATGTAGCCGTTCCGGCAGGCTATGGCCCATTGCGACCACAGACGATCCGTTTTCTGCCGTTACAGCCATCAATGTTGACAGATTGCTTAGTCTGTTTACAATATTGAGTATTTGGGAAATAAATGGATTAGAGAGAACTTAACGTAAAAGCAAAGTATAAATTACTGTTAAGGGCTTGGTTTTAAGTTAAAAAAATACAATTTGTGTTTGTTTATTTGTACTTTTATTACGTCAAACTACAAGCTTGACGCGATTTTCTACGTGATATAAACGGTGAATAGGTACCGTTTTTTATACGCGCGAATGATATGGGACCTCTTGATATTTATTAATTCTAACGCCAACTGATTCCCCTTCTTGCGGATTTCGCTAGGTTAACAGTTTTGCTGACAATATATAATATTTTGGTCTGGGTATCGCCATAGGGTTTTTGTTCAAAACATATTTACATACTAATCATCGACACGAAAAAATATACGAATTAAAATATATTCGATCTTATTTTAGGCTCCGAAAATTTACTATGAACGTTACAAGCGATAACGTTATCGTATTAAAAAAACACACAACTTTTTTTAAAATATTTGGTAGATAAATAAGAAAAATAATCAAATAGACTTGAATAGTGCCACCGCAGTCACCTAAGTGCATAATTAAGTATCTCACTCTGCCGATGTTGCGTCTTCAATGCATGTTTGAGAGAAATTCTACGCATCTGCAAATTGTGTAGTTATGTAAATTTGAATAGCTCGTACAGATTACTTACCTCGTTGAACTGTTGAGGTGCAATCATGTACGACGACGAATCGACTTTAAGACATGAAATTCTTAAGGTACCTACTTACCTATGCCGTTTAAGATGTGTCACAATGTTAAGAAAAAAACCATGTTCAACTTGCTTCGCAGCTACAAGACAATTGGTTTTTATTCATCATCATCATCATCATTTTAGCTGAAAAACGTCCACTGTTGAACATAGGCCTCCCCCAATAGGCCATCCGCATCCGACGCGTTCCCGCAACCTTAACCAGGTCGCTCCATCTTGTTGGAGGTCTACCTACACTACGATGGCTGTAAATAATAAACACATATATTACGACTTTCGTCATCTGTGCTACTGCAAAACCTTTAGTTTTTTGTCCACATATATATGAATGAGTGCTCCGTTAAATGTGTAATGTACAAATCCAGGTAGAAGAAAAACGTTCCAAAGGGCGATCACTTATTCAATGAATAGACCAAATAAAATTCAGCGATCCAAATACTTGTGTCATCTGACAAAGCAAAGCTCTCTCAAGCGCAATCATACCAAGCCGGGATTTTTTTATACAATAAGGCTTGCGCTTGATCACAATCATGCCTGATGTAAAGCAAAGATGAGGTCTATGATGGAACTTGCTTGCCTATTAAATACTCATTCACCCTAGACTTGAAAATGGCCAGATAGTAGTGTTCAGGGAACACAGACGCAGGTAGGGAATTCTATCCTTTAGCTGTACAGATGATGAAGAAAAAGCGAATGAAGTACGAAAAGCGATGCGAAACAAAAATAACAATCCTTCACGACTTATATCTTCATCTACCAGCGTACCTACTGCTCTGACAAGACGTACAACTTAGAAGAGGGACTATAAATCTGCTCTACACTCCTATGTTACCAACCAAGGTACAAATAAACCGATAAAAACTTGGTACAAAATCAGCCAATAAAACTCCAAAACGTGCCAGATTAATTACAGACGCAACAAGCACGAAATGACTGAGCGGAAGTGTCGCCACAAGAGCACAACCGTGGCGCCACATGCGACGAGAGCTTCCGCCGGAAATGGCGGACCATTTCCGGTTGTGGCCGGGCTACGTCACGTCCGGCACCGGACCACTGACGTATCGGTCCCAGACGCCTATTGAGGAATTTAAATTGAATCCTGATCGGAGTTGCGGGTTGTTTCGGATCGGGACGGCTGTTTTAGTCGTTTAGTCATTTACATGTCGGAGCGCAGTTTATGTCTGCATTAGAGCACTTGAAACCGTTTAGCCGTGTCAATTCTGGGGCTCTAGTGACAAAGGGGTTAAGTCTGCAGAAATTAAACAGCTATTTTCCATTTTGTGTGTAAAGTGGTTTAAGTCGACCAGTGTGTGGTTTATCAGCTGTTCAACTTCTGCAGAAGTAACCCCTATTTCACTAGAGCCCCAGTATTTCCTTGGGCCTTTCCATCCTGGTCCTTTAAGTTGTCATTTTATAGTCGGTGCCTTTTGATAATTTTGTTTACTTTGGAACTACCTATACGGAAGGACAATGGATGCAAATTGTCAAATGATACGATACAATATTATTTACGAGCTGCTGCCTGCGACTCCGTCTGCGAAGAATTCGTTTATCGCTATCCCGCGGTATAAAAAGTATATCTGTGTGCCAAATTTCATTTAGAATCCGTTAAACCGTTTTAGCGTGAAAGAGTAACAAACATCCATCCATCCATACTTACAAACTTTCGCGTTTATAATATTAGTAGGATTTCCTGTTTTGTTTATAACAATAAAGTGGAATCGGTTTTTGACGGCCAAACTCTACAGTAATTTTTAAATCTTTATGAATCTACAGCAATGATCTACAGTCACATTCTTCCGCTTTTCCGCACTAGGTTGCAGAGCGTCGTTTATTTTTATATCTTAACATACAGCAACAAAGTAAGCACGACGCAACAAAAATGAAGTTTCACCCCATTTGCGACACTGCAACAGCAGTCGCAACATGATTCGTTTTAGATCCTTTTTAGTGTTAGCCAACTTTATGAATCTGCAGCAATAATTTGGAAGAATAGTAAAACTATTTAATTTTATGCTCGTAAACACTGCGCGTTTCGTATGAAATCTTTATTTTAGATCATAATTCTTTGTGCCGCATCAATTAAAGTCCACGATTCCACGTTTATATTCTTCAACAACAAAACAGCGCTGACGTGTTAGTCAATTTATTTAACGGTTTAAAATAAAATTCCATGAAAGCGGAGCGATATGCGAAATCAACCCGTGATACGAGTATTTAAACATATACTAGCTGACCCGGCAATCGTTGTGCTGTCGTATAAAAATTGCGATTAAAAATTTTTAGAAGGGAGAAAAACACTTTACGACCTATTCTCATACCTACCAAATATACAAAAAATAAATAAAAGACCGGTCGAACCGTTTCGGAGGAGTGCGACCACAAACATCGTGATACGAGATTTGTTTATACTAGATTTAAACGAGCAATTCTCGTTTATTTATTTAGGGGATCTCTGAAACGGTTCAAACGATTTCTATTAAACAATTTTCAATGTGGGGGTTTGAGGGCGAACGATCAGTTTAGCTTGGTGCTATCTCTGCAAAAACGCGTGCTTTCGAGTTTAGGCTCATTACATGGGGAGCGAGGCAAGTCATAAATGTCAACTAATTAACAGTGAGATTGATTACAATCTGCTTGTGTTCCTTAATAAAAGACAACCACTTCCAGTCTAAAATCAAATAGAATACAGTACAGTTTCAAGCTCGCTCATTTCAAATAAAGTGTTCAAGTTAAAATATTGGAACTGTTGATACAACAAGAACAATGTAATATTTGTGCTCGAAACCCGGAACTACCGACAAAGGAACAATTTGCTAAAAGGGTCGCAATGACCGCTTCGCTTCGAAAATTATTGGAATCGATGAGAAGATTCAAGAGAAAACGAACAAAATACCTGAAGATTTAAAAAAAAATGTCTATTAGAAATGAGCTACAACAGATTTGCTTGCTGTGTTTTGATGTACTCGTAAATCCTCGCATACTTTATATAGTACAAAAATCCATCGTAAACAAGTACTATGTACAGTCAAGTGTAAAAATATGGGTGCACACAACTTGCTCATAAATATGTCCCATAGCTCTTATGTCGTCGAATTAAGGTATAGGTAGATGACGATGGGAGGATTAAATCGATACTTATTTTTGCACTTGACCGTACCTATGTGGAGCACAAATAAACGATTTCAAATAAAAAAATAATAGTACTGACATTTAGGATATATTTATCTTGCAAAAAAGATGTGTACGGATACTCGCCAATATTAAAAGTCCGGAAAGCTGCAAACCACACTTTATAAAACTTGAAATTTTAACATTGACATCTATATATATATCTTTGAAATTTGCAAACACGTTAGGAAATACCCGCAGTTTTATACAAAGGAAAAAGACAAAACGCGACGTTTCGAAACAAGATTTAAAAATAATTTAGTTATACTGACTGGGTCGAAATTAAGATTGCACAAATCAGGGCCTAACTCGATGGCAATTAAAATCTATAATAAACTGAGTGACCATTTGAAAAATGAGGAAGACGATTTAAAATTTAGCAAACTACTCAAGCAATTACTGATCAAAAAATGTTACTACTCGCTAGAAGAGTATTTTAATGATCACTTATCCTAAACTTTTATCTACTTGTTCTGAAATTAAGCTATATTTTTACAATTTTTGACATACTTTATCGGTTTAATTCTCTTGATGACATAGCATCTCCATTTCTAATTGTAATTGTATTTACTCATTTTAATTTGTAACATAATTCTAATATTCTGACATTATATTACTATTTTAATTGCACTATTATTATTCTGTAGTTAAATATTGTTATTTTTTATTGTAAATTATTATTAATTATTCTGTAATTTTATGTTTTGATTCTCTTTTATTGTTAAATCTTCATTTCATTTTGGAATATCAATTTATTGTATTAATCTCTCTCACTCAAAAATGCTGCGCCCTTCAGGGTTTCATATGATGGAGTTGTACTTATTTACATGTGAATTGCATTTAATAAACAATACAATACAAGTAACGAAGTAACCGTTTCGTTCCAAATCCAAAAACAGTTTTTTCCACAACGCCTACTTGCGACTCGAGTAACGTTACCACAGATTAAGTTTTAAAACAAAAATAACCGATTCCAGTCTAAAACTAGTACCACAATAAACGTTTCATAAGAAACTGTTTCTCGAAGCAAACGTTTTCAACACCTAAAGAGCTATAATTAATTACGAAGTTTTCATTTCCTCTAAAATGAAACTGCTAAACTTGTCAAAAAGAAACGGTTACGTTATGTTCATCAAACGCGTTACAACCCAGCTCTAAGCGAGACCTATACTAAATCGGAGTTGATGTGTGGAGTACTGAAATTATTGGAGATGAAACCAAAAGTGTCAGTGGCAGAGCGCCGTTACAACTTGATTTCCACCGGTTTACGAGTACCTCATTATCATCATCATTTCAGCCGAAAGACGTCCGCTGCTGAACTTAGGCCTCCCCCTCGCCAAACAAATCGGTCCTGCGCCATCTACACCAACGCGTTCCCGCAACCTTAACCAGGCTCCATCTTATTGGAGACCTACCTACTAGGGATTGCAATCCCGCAGCTCATTCAATCCCGCGGGATTGTTATGCGGGATTACTCAATCCCGCGCGGGATCACGCCGGATCCGGCATCTTTGAAATTATGTTATAAAATCAAATTTAAACTACAGATTTTTGTGTAAAAAAAGCAGCAGAAATTATTTATTTTCTATTAATTAAGTATAAGTAACAAATCGATTCAATTCAATTCAAATACAATTGGAAATCATTAAATAAAAATAAACAAATAATTTAAAAAAAAATTAGTAATCCGTTTTCTTCAATTCATCTCTAAAATGTTTGGCATAGTTTAACAGTTTTGTTTAATTTTACCCTTAGGTATTCCTTACAACAGTTTTATATTTTTAATTCAGTCTTATTCTTATAATGACTAATAATCAAATCACAACTTTCTCTTAGATGCTATTACTATGATATCAACCTATGGTGATAACTATTGAAAATAAGCTCTTAAGAAGCAAGGCATTATTGCGTCGATTTACGCGAAAGTTTTAGCGCCAAATTTTTAATTTGTGGGATCCGCGGATCCGCGCTTTGAAAGTGCGGGATCCAGCAGATTAATAAAAGCAGCGGGATCCCGCGGGCATGCGGGATCCCGTTTTCCCTACTACCTACACTGCGTCTTCCGGTCCGCGGACGCCACTCGAGAACCTTTCGGCCCTATCGGCCGTCAGTTCTACGGGCGATGTGCCCTGCCCACTGCCACTTAAGTCTAGCGATTCTTCGAGCTATGTCCGTGACTTTAGTTCTTGCGCGGATCTCATCGTTTCTAATGCGATTCCGCAGAGAAACTCCAAACATAGCCCTCTCCATCGTGCTCTGAGTGACTTTTCACTGATCAGTGCTCATGTATTTTATTGTCATCTCGTCCTGGTCGCTATAACAGCAAATACTAAAAATAAAATAAAGTTAAAAAGTTTTCAGCGTTTTTAACTCCGGCCACGGTTGCTAGGCAACGTGAGGAAACCTACTCTGTTCGGATGTTTACCTACCTACATTTGCGATTTTAATGCTTACAATTTGGCGATTTTTTACTTAAATGTTTTTAAAACAAAAAATATTTGCTCTCTGTCGACTGGAGAGACACAATCAAAAAAAAGCCTTTCACTCTTTCATTTAATTTTAGGAATTCCATCATTTAATTCCTCCATCTCCTTTTTACCAACAGATATCCAAGCAGAGGGAGCGTCTCACGCTTACATAAGATTTCATGTAGTTAGTGTTTCATTGGCCCACACAAAGTGGTTCGCTTCATCTTTCCTAATAAGAACTGCTAAAGAATGGAATTCGTCTGTATTTCCAGATAGATACAACCTAGGGCTCATCAAAGCTAGAGTGAATATGTTACTGAACCGGTGACATGTACCTATACACCTTTGGCCTCACCTGCACTTTCCATCAGGTGAGATAGGGGATAATCAAATCACGGGTCAGTTTAAGCAAAAAAATACATAATTTTGTATTGGCATCTCCCTGAATTTCTCAGCTGCAGGCCCTAAACAGATTTGCCCCGGGTTCCGCTTAAACACAGTCCCCACATTTGAATTCCACGCGCGGCCGCGACGCCAACTTTTACCAAGTTCCAGTGAGGTAATTAACACGCTAGGTGCATTAGGTAACGCTGCTTTGGCTAAGGTAAACTCTCATAAAATATCCTTAAAGTCACCAGCATGAACTACGAGCCAAACGTGGTATTCTTTCTTAGTCCACTGGGCTGGTAACGTATTTGCAATAGGTGGTGTTACTCACTTATTTCCTAGGGCGGACTTGCATGGACCAAAGTCATCATCATTTTAGTCAAAAGACGTCCACTGCTGAATATGGGCCTACACGTACCCACAATCGCAAGCAGGTCGCTCCATCTTATTGGAGTCCTCCCTACACTGCGTCTTCCGGACCGTGGACGCCATTCGAGAACTTTTTGGCCCCATCGGCCATCAGTTGTACGCGCGATGGGCCCTACCCACTGCCACTTGAGGCAAACGATTCTTCGAGCTACGTTGGCCACTTTAGTTCTTGCGCATCATTTCTGATGTGTTCCCGCAGAGTAACACCGACTCAGTACCGTATTTAACAAAAGGGCATACGGGGCCCATGCCTAAGATTCCCCAGCACAGAGGTTCCCCGAAAGGCCAATATATTGACCTTTTGTTTGCTATTTTATTTTAGTTGGAATCAAGTGCGGGTAGTTCGAAATTTTAAATACTTACAAATTAACAACTTGTTCGACGCAGTTTAGTAAAAACATTCAGATTTAACAACATTTTGGCCTCAAAACCTATTCTAATCCTAATCTATTCTTCAATTTTGAAGTATATCTTCACTATACGAGTAAAACGCCTCCGCGCTCCCACATTATAACAATTCATACCCAAAATCGAGGTCGTTTTTCCCCCAAGCTGTCAGTTTAAGATGACATCGCCTATGTACACAGGCCCTTACGTCGCTACCCGCGTTACTCCTGACGTGTGTACCAGCCGTGAAATTATGACGCAACTAATACCTAAAGTGATGGAACTTTTTTCATATCCTATTGCAGAGTTTTTATGTAAACACATTATTGTGTGGACGTGATAACGATGAGTTATGGTATGCTTGATAAATGTTGTTGCGTCCAGTTTTTGCGGGAAAGTTGCTACTGGAAATTCGTTTAGGCTTTTAATTTTGTTATCAGGGTTGCTCTTCAAACTGTACTTCGAACTTAAATGGTAACAGTGGCTTAATAGCATCGGGGGTATAACCAACTAATACAGTGAAATATCGCTTATTTAATTTGATAAAAATCCGTCAAACCAATGCGGTAAACTCTGCACTCTGATTGTCCGGCCTAACGGAAAGTATGACACTAGATTTGATCATCCAGATATTCATCATCATATCAGCCAAAAGACATCCACTGGAGGACAACGGCCACCAAAGAGTTCTACAACGGTTGGTCCTGGGCTGCCCGCATCCAAGTGGTTTCTGCTACCTTTACCAGATCGTCGGTCCATCTTGTTGTGTTGTTGTCCCACCCACCCACTACCCACGTCTTTCGGTTCACGGTCACCTTGCTCATTGGTCTCCCTCTCACAATAAAAAAAAACCACTCTAGAACCTTACTGCACCATCCATCTAGACATTGCTATGGGTTACTTTTTTATTGGCATACATTTGTGTCACAGACGCATAGGTATTCGTGCGTCCTGCTCGTTTATTAATTCAACAGTAAGTAAAATTGTCATCAAGTTATCACATGGCATAGAAAACTTAGTTGTTTTTAAAAGCTTTGTATGTAAAGCAATGTATGTAAATATGCGTATGTACGGGTCCAATCTTGGAAGTTGAATTTGACCCACTTCCTGTGGTCTGATCAATTTGAAATTTGTGTATACTTATTTAGGTTGGATGATAATTCAAGTACAGTCAGCGAAAAAGCTTGCACTGAAAATTTTTAACAAAAACTTATTTTAAAGAAAAAATTGCGTAGGTACCTACCTCACTAACACTATAATCATTGCTATGAATCTATATCATCTTAGTATTTCCAAAAAATTACCTATACAGTAATTTCACCATGTAGAAGCGACATTTGGATATCAGTTGTTACGAGATCCTCTCGACGCCGTTTTATCGGGATACCTTGTAATGTATATGTAATAAATAAATAAATAAATAAATAAATAAATAATCTTTATTCAAAATACTTTCTTACAATACAATACAATTTATCTAGGAGACTTATAGGAAAAAGAAACGCATATATCACATCATCATCATTTCAGTCGAAAGACGTCCACTACTGAACATAGACCTCCCCCAAGGCTTGCCAAGCAGATCGCTCCCGTGCCATCCGCATCCAACGCGATCCCGCAACCTTAACCAGGTCGTCGCTCTATCTTGTTGGAGGCCTACCAACACTGCGTCTTCCGGTCAGTGGACGCCACTCGAGAACCTTTTTGCCCCATCGACAATCAGTTCTACGAGCGATGTGCCCTGCCCACTGCCAGTTGAGTCTGGCGAGTCGGTGACTTTTAACATATGAAAAAATAATAAACGTGAAAGTTAGCATAATACAAAGAGACATATCCGACCAGACGACAAGAAACCAAAAATAAAAAATAAAAGTTTTTAAAATTATACTAATGCGGCAGACCTATTCGGCAAGCTTAGTTTTACTTCAAGATAATTTCAAATGTGCTGTGCCTTTTTTCTAATATAATTGAGGTATTTTGCTGCCGATAATTTTATGAAAGATCCAGTTTTGCGAACACGAAATTTCTCCTGTTTGTCGACGTGCCGCTGACAGGTTCGCAAAGGGTCGGTTGTCACGGATTTTCCCAAATTTCCGCGCCAACACTTATCTAGATTGAGCTACGGAATCGTGAAATTATAGGCCTTGAACTAGATTTAGTCGGCTATTGAGTGGAACTTTAAGAAATACATACTATATCGCAGTGTTCTTTGTAGACATACTTAGTGGAGTATATATGAAATCTTTTTTAGGGTTCCGTACCCAAAGGGTAAAGATACCCTATTACTAAGACTCCGCTATCCGTCCGTCTGTCTGTCTGTCCGTCTGTCATTAGGCTGTATCTCATGAACCGTTATAGTTAGACAGTTGAAATTTTCACAGATGATGTATTTCTGTTGTCGCTATAACAACAAATACAAATACTGAACTCAACTAAATATCAATGCTACAACTATTGAAATTATTTTGTGGCTTCCCAAATTTCCGTAAAAACAATCTGAATCTAAATGTGATATCCGACATGTTCAGCTTTGTGCATTTTATGCTGTCACCCGCCTAACGAACAGGATGTTCACTATACCGTACAATGCGACTCGTTACAACGCGCCATCATCCTGTACTCGATAGAGGTAGCTCTACTTTGATGATTATTTAAAAAGGTTGTGGGTTTCGAATAAAAGCGACAAGTCGAATTTATTACTATTAACATACCTACGTATATTTTTCTCCTGTATGTTTTTACCTACATATAGTAAGGCAAGTAACAGTCTAATTAGCTCATATATTATATTGGGGAATAATATTTTTCAAATAAGCCTTGGTGGCTTAGTGCACAAACCACTCAAACAATCTCTCAAGGTCTTGAGTTTAAGTCCGGGCGAAATTACATTTGAAATTTACCTTAAGTCTTACGTTGAAGGAAAACATCGTCAGGAAACCTGCATACACCTGCGAAGAAAATCAATGATGTGTGGAAGTTGCCAATCCACACTGGACCCGCGTGGGAACTACGGCCCAAGCCCTCTCATTCTGAGAGGAAGCCTGTGCCCTGCTGAGACGTATATAGGCTGGGATGATAATGACAAAAAATCCGAAAACTCAGAGGTGCGAGCCCGGATTTGAATCCACGACCCTTTGCTTGAGGGGGCATAAGTCAAACCACTAAGCCACCAATGTAACACATGACCATACAATATTCTACCTTATTAAAACCGTAGTGCTTGATGCTGTCAACACGGAGATGCTATGATAATGCAGTTGCCACAAGGTGACGCCGTCCCGGGCAACACATTTGCACCGCAACGGAATTTGTCGTCACTTCCTTGCCGATGCAGACTTGCGACAATCGCGCGGATACCAAAAACCGGCCAAGTGCGAGTCGGACTCGCGCACGAAGGGTTCCGTACAATTATCTATAAAAATCACGTTTGTTGTATGGGAGCCCCCCTTAAATATTTTTTTACTTTAATTTAATGATTTATTTCTAAAGTCAATATATAATTAAATATTCTGTGAATATTTCAAGTCTCTACCTGTTGCCGTTATCAATATCGACCAAAACGAGCAAAAAAATCACGTTTGTTGTATGGTAGCCCCCTTAAATATTTATTTAATTCCATTTTTTAGTATTTGTTGTTATAGCGGCAACCGAAATACATCATCTGTGAAAATTTCAACTCTCTAGCTATCACGGTTCCCGAGATACAGCCTGGTGACAGACGGACGGACGGACGGACAGCGGAGCCTCAGTAATAGAGCTTCCGTTTTTACCCTTTGGGTACGGAACCCTAAAAATGAGTCTACAGTGTGACAAAAACCCTGTACAATAATTCACTGGAGTATAAAGGATTTGTCACACTGAATGCTTTTCTGTCGCGGTCAGGTCAAATTGACCGCACCCCGCATTATGTATGAACAACATTGTCATTGTCATATATAGAGACCGACAATTTTGTTCATTCATAATGCGGGCTGCGTTCAATTTGACCTGACCGCGACCGCAGAACGCATTCAGTGTGACAAATACTTAAAGAAATAACTATACAGCAATAACCTGGTACCGCGCGAGAGGTCAAGTTTTACAAGTTTTGAAAAAAAAAGAATAAACCGGCCAAGTGCGAGTTGGACTCGCGTACCGAGGGTTCCGTACACATTTTTAAATATATCAAAATATACGCCGTAAACAGCCGTAAATATAATTATCCAGTGTTAACAGAGTCACGTCACGCACACGCATCAGTTGTAATACATGAAACTGTAAGAAATGGCGCACTAGTGGTACAAAAGTCTCTCGACATAATGTCACTGACAATTGTCACGTTGGTGAAATAGGGGCCAGTTTGTTACTGTTTCGAGCAAAAAAGTAAAAAGTCGCCGGTTTGCGCCGACCGACTCGCTGCTCTATGGAGAAGTGCAATCCTCTCGACATGCACTCTAGTGTTGACGCAATACCTGCCGAGCGGTCTCGGCTTGAGCGGTGACGTGCTGGACACTCATCTTATATTACCTTGACGGTGGAGCCTTTCCCTTTGTGTTGCGGAAAAATATACATTTTAAAAGAATAAATAATAGTAGATTGTATAGTCGACCAAGAAATTCGTTTACCACCTTAAGCTTAAATATCAGTTGTACGGTTTAAAAAATTAAAGGCTATTACCATTTACGGGTGCGGCTTGATGATGTAACAAAATTTGATAAAACTGTAATATTTGGTATAATCCTATATTTTTATATAATGCGATTTACTCAAAATTCTATTTTCATCATCATCATCATCATTTCAGCCGAAAGACGTCCACTGCTGAACATAGGCCTCCCCCAAGGCTCTCCAAACAGATCGGCCCTGTGCCATCCGCAACCAATGCGTTCCCGCTACCTTCACCAGGTCGTCGCTCCATCTTGTTGGGAGGCCTACCTACACTGCGTCTTCCGGTCCGCGGACGCCACTCGAGAACCTTTCGGCCCCATCGGCCGTCAGTTCTACGGGCGATGTGCCCTGCCCACTGCCACTTAAGTCTAGCGATTCTTCGAGCTATGTCCGTGACTTTAGTTCTCGCGCGGATTTCATCATTTCTAATGCGATCCCGCAGAGAAACTCCAAGCATAGCCCTCTCCATCGCCCTCTGAGTGACCTTGAGCTTCCTTATAAGATCCATCGTTAGCGGCCACGTCTCAGTGCCATAAGTCATCACTGGCAACACACACTGGTCAAAGACTTTTGACTTGAGACACTGCGGTATATCGGATGACAAGATATTGCGGAGCTTCCCGAACGCTGCCCAGCCGAGTCTAATTCGTCGATTGACCTCTTTCTCGAAGTTGCACCTACCCAATTGGATTGTATGTCCCAGATAGATATAGTCGTCAACAACTTCGAGCAAAGTATCTCCGATTACGACGGGAGTTGGTACAACATGGGCGTTCGACATGACCTTCGTCTTGTCCATGTTCAATTTAAGACCAACTCTCTCGGAGACACTTCCGAGGTCAGCGAGCATCGCACTGAGGTCCTCCAAGGTCTCAGCCATAAGCACCACGTCGTCGGCAAATCGAAGATGAGTGAAGTATTCGCCATTTACATTGATGCCACGCCCTTCCCAGTTCAGAGTCTTAAACGCATCCTCTAGTGTGCCTCTAGAGGAATTCTATTTTATTTTATTAAAATAATATATAAAAATAATAATAAAATAATAAATTATAATTGCCTGGTTTTATTAATTTTCACGGATTATAAAGAAGAAAATAAAATTAAAATAGAAACTTTTCTTAAATATTTTTATTGTTCGTGGATGTTATTGGCGCCCGATTGCCTTGTAGACGAAAATTTTACTTTATGTACTAGAGCATAAAATGTAATTTTATGCAGCCTACATCCAGCATAAATACGAAGTTTACGAGCAAGGGAAGTGAAAAATTATTTTTATTATAGAATTCTTGTTTTGATATTTCGTTTTATGGCTGGTACCTACTTGTAAAACTGTCAGCAGTAGGTATTAAGTTTTGAAAACGCATGTAAACCTGAATGTACTCGTTGGTGCACACTTTACTTTTTAGGGTTCTGTATCCAAAGCGTGACAAGCGGAACACTATTAACCCTTAAGAGGGTTTATACCTGCTGAGCTGGCAACGTTGCATTTTTGTTAGTTTTTCTCGATTATTCCATAAAAATTTAATGAAAATTAAAAATGTTTTGTATACAATTTGTTCTAATATATAAGTTAAAGTGTCTACTGCAATAATAATTCGTGATAGACTTTTATTTTCTTTAAAAACGAACAAATTATTACCTAACGGTTTTTAAAGAAAATAAAAGTCTTATCACGAATTATTATTGCAGTAGACACTTTAACTTATATATTAGAACAAATTGTATACAAAACATTTTTAATTTTCTTTAAATTTTTATGGAATAATCGAGAAAAACTAACAAAAATGCAACGTTGCCAGCTCAGCAGGTATAAACCCTCTTAACCTCTCGTATGCCAGAACACGGATCCGCGTCAGATTTAAGGCTATCTATTTGTATTTTTTTTGTAATCTGTAACATTGGTACTATTTGAAACAAACGAGACTAGAATGCAGGTTTTTTTTTACTTTCGGCATACGAGAGGTTAAACCATTTTGACAACCCTGTCACAACATTCGGTTTTGGACCATAAATGTTGCTAATTTGAATTGGCTTTCATTACTGTTTGACGGCAAATATATTGCCGGTATCGATTTAAGAGTTAATATCGCTACGCTGTCCAACTGTCCTTCACAGGGTTATATCTCAAAAACCGTATTAGGTAAAATTTTAATTAATTACGTAAACGGGTGCGCTCGTGTGCCCGCGTTGTATGAGGATTCTCTCTAATAACGTTGGATACGTGAGCCACTTGCAAGCGCATGATCGACATTGACAGAGTTGAAGCGGTTGCCATGGTCGAAACCGGCCGGATCGGATCATCATCATCATCAGGTAAAAATATGAAAATAGATACATATTGTGTATTGCTATTGCCGCTAAAAAATACGCAGAGATGAAACAGAGCTAGCAAACAGCAATAGTTCTGTTAATGAAAATTAAACAGTCACGCAAACTATGTTGCACCAATAAACAAGACTACTCTTCTGTTAAACTCAGCGGAAATTGCTAACTCCTGTTAAATCCTGCCTCAGATATTGCGAGTGCTTTTGTAACCAAAGGAATATTACGGGAACTCTGCAAGGCTTATTCATCTCTGATCAAAGCAACTAAGTATGTACTAGGTACAGTATATACCTACTAGGTTTGCGAAGCGCTAGGCCACATTACTAAAGCACAGTCACAAAGCATGAATAGTTTCGTATAATGAACTGTCGCTATGCGTCTCTGTCAGATGCCCCATCCACACTCTCCACGAGGCTACACGAGGGGACGCGAGTACGAGAGTGAGACGGTGCGCTCGTGTCGCCTCGTCTTCCCTCGCCTCGCTGTTGCTCCGCTTTGTGTCGGTTTTGGACGCGAGTCAAAGGACGCGAGGGAGTGAGGCGAGGGAATGAACCACACTCTCGCGCTCGCTCACTTGGTTGTTTACGAGGCGCCTCGCGAGAGTGTGGAGCCGGCATTACGTAAGTATTCGCTGTCACGCTCGTACACTTGAATTTTTCCGAATGCGAAAATACGCGCGAGCGACATAGACTTCGTGCTCCGCAACCGTGCTTTAGCAGCGTTGATATTGTTTATCAGTAGTTCCATTGAGTTCCACAGATCCATTGATTGCAGCAACCACCAGCAAAATACCTATACATCATCTCATCATCATCCGCTTATATACGTCCCACGCAGGCACAGGCTCCTCCCAGAATGGAAGGGCTTGGGCAGTAATTCCCACGTGGGCCCAGTACGGATTGGGAACTTTACACACACCATTTAATTTCTTGTCAGGTCCTCCTCACGATGTTTTCTTTCACATAAATTCCGAAAACCTTAGAGGTATGTAGGAACCCGCAACCCTCTACTTGAGAGGCTATTTATAGGTCTAACCATTAGGGCTCCACGGCTTTTTAGTAAAGACACAGTTTATATTTTACTTTTCTAGTCTCCCAAAATATCCACATTAGTAATGTTTTGATGTGATCGTCCGCCGTTCGAGCTCGTCGGTGATTTCAAGTTTAACTTAAATTCACATAAAAAGTTTAGAGGTAAAGGAAAGTTTACCTGTACAGTAAGTAGTAAGTATGCAAATACACACAGCTGCAAGGCACTTTTAATGGTGTGTCGTAAAGTTCCGATCTGCACTGGACCCGTGCGGGAACTAAAGCACAAACTCCACTGAGCAATCACTATTGAGAGTCCCTTTATTTCATCTTTGAGCATTTTCTGTTTAATTGGTGCAGAAAACTTTTTTAAATGAAGAAATTTTGTTTGGCGTCTTTTTACTCTGAATCACGAGCACTCTTCATGTGTGTGTCCTTATGATCGAGTCACTTTTGTGACTTTTTGTTCATAAAGTTTGCATGGCTCGTTTAGAAACGGACACAAAACAAACGTAGGGAATACTAGGGACTCTTTATTTTATCATCAAAATCAATAGCGTTTTTATTCTCGGTGTGGGAAAGCCTGTACCCAGCACTGGTAACTATACAGGGTGGTACATTTAGATCGGTCAGTATGGGCAAATCTAAACTCTAAGACAAACAAAGATCTGTTCTTAGGAACCATCACAACGATTTTGGTGACAAGAGAAACTGCATTCATGAATAAAAAAAAACCATTTTTTAAACTTTAATTTTTGTTTCTATATTTTTATAGATACGTCCTTCCTATCTAAATTATTACGTAGACCATATTTAAAGTCAATTCGACCAAACAGGGTCAAATTTGACTTTCTTGATTTGGTTACCGACAGACTGGTGCAGGGACTGGAATGTAAATATTCTTCTTCAATATGTCCTAGGTAGTATGATTACCGAACCAAGTAAGATTTTTCGAAATCTAAGAATGGAGTTTTTCTTGTTACTAAAATCGATTACTTACATGGTTCCTTATCTTTGTATATCTTATAGTTATAGACTTGCCCATACTGACCGGTGTAGGGGAGACCGAGGACAGTTTGTGAAAGAGGAGAGTAGTGACAACGTCGATTTTTTAGAACTTAATAATTGCTAACGAGCTCGCAATAGCGCGCGTTTTTTAATTCAAGTCTCGAGCTATCAAACACGCGCTGTTGCGAGATTGCTAGCAGTAAATAAGTTCCCAAAAATCGACGATGTTACAACTCTCCTTGGTCTCCCCTAGTGACCGGTGTAAATGTACTATCCTGTATATACCTAGGCTAGAAAAAAGATGAGCCTAATCTTTAACCCAGCAATGAATAGCAAGTGAGATCACAGACTATAAAATAACTGTAGATTGAAGTCGAAATGATGAGGCAACCGAGCACGACCAAAACCTATCAACATACGTAAAAAGAGCCACGGATTCTAGTAAGCATTTTTACGATCGTCCTGGTCGAGCACGCCCCGGTAATAGATTCCACCCCATACTATACACCCGGAATGCCGTACAGCATTTAGTTTGCGTTCAAGACACTTTTTTTAACGGAATTAAGATTCCGAGTGCGTGCCCTTTGAATCATAAAGCGCGAGTTATTTGCGTACTGGGATACGAGAACCACTAAAATGTTTCTCGTTATAACGCTTTACGCGGTTTTCAGGTATCTATCCGCCATAAATATTTTATGGCAATACGTCAAACGTAGTCCCGCTAAGTTTATTGACTCCGGTTGTGAATAATTCTACGTTTTGTTTTGGGTGTAAAAACGCAGCTTGTTCACGCTTGTACGCCAATGTTTTTACAAACACTATAGGTAGGTACTAGTTTTAATGGGTACTGTAGAAACAGGCCACCGAGACCGTGTGGCAGTTTCGTAAATTTGAATTTGTGGCTTCTAGAATTCGAATCAAGAAACGATCAGCGGACAGCAGACGGTCTGGGCAGCCATTCTTGTGAATAAATTGAATGTGAATAAAATCCATGTTGTAGTTAAAGTCCAAGGTATTATTTAAATTTTAAATAGTTAAAGTTAGTCAGTTATTTTCAGCTTCGGCAAATTTAGTTCTTTTCAGCTATACCCCATTACAATTACAGTTTACAATAAGCATTTAAATTTCGTAAAACATCAGAAATGCCTTTCTGGGTGCATTTCTTTGCGTTTTTCATGATTTTGTCAAAACAGTTAACAGTTCTGACTTTTTTTTAGCGATCACGTTGAATTTAACCTTATCAATGCCAAGCGTAGATAATCGTAAAGCTACTTTGAACCTTATATCATCATTCATCACAGATATCTGTGCAGTATCACAGATAATTCGAGAGATGCATCTAACCCGATAAGTTGATCTAATGCTTTATAAGAATTTTAAATTTAAATAGTGTTCTTTTTGAACCGTCCAAAAATTATTTTAAATTGTCGAGTTGGACCGTGTGGTCACCCCTCGACATATCATCATATTCATCATCATCATCATCCCAGCCTATCATTATACGTCCCACAGCAGCGAACTACCAGGCCCAGTGCGGATTGGGAACTTCACACACACCATTGAATTTCTTCTCAGGTGTGTGCACTATGCAGGTTTCATCACAATGCTTTCCTTTAACGAAAAGCTTTCGAATGTAATTTCGCACATAAATTCCGAAAAACTCAGATGTGCGAGGCCGGGCTCGAACCCACGACCCTCTGCTTGAGAAGCCACAGGTCAAACCACTAAGCCACCACGGTTTTGTACCTCGATATTATGTCAAATAATAAAGCTGGAGTCAAACACAGACTGTAAAACAGACCCTTAAGAATAAGAATAAGAATATTTATTTGCAAAAATGTAGTGGTGAATATTGTTGGAATCTCACTTAGTCACTTAGCAGTACATACTATGACTTGGGCACTTTTAATTTTAAGTATCAATTTTCATGATTTAACAAGCTAATAAAAGTAATAAAATATCGGATCGGAATTAAACTCAAGTTGTTATTGCCTCACTCAATTCATATCTCGGGTCTTAATCGGCGATGGCCCAATTTTGATAAACCGCAAAGCACCATCTCCACAACCTGAACCTCATACTTGAAGAATACTTGCGTTGTTTTAGAGTTTGGGACCGGTGTAAGTTATAAGCGGTTACAAAGGTAACGGGCTACTGTTGTAAAAAAAATACGTTAGTCAGAAAGCTTGCTAAAATTAAGAGCGTCCATTTTTACAGTCCATATAAATGTAAAGCTAAATGACAGACTTTTTATCCATCCATCATATTCCGGGGCATCTGCTGAAGATACTGAAACCCTGTTCTGAATATTTTCGTTGTTTAATATTATTTTAATGATAGCTGTAATTAACAGCTTTCCTTTTAGCCTTTACTTTTAATCGTGTTATGATTACTTAACTTATATCAACACAATTTATAAATGTCTGGTTTAATGTTGTCGTTTTCGAGATTTCTTTATAATATTAAAATGGGACTGGGCTGGCCATGTCTGCCGCATGCACTCAGAGAGGTGGGCGCGGGTTACCACTCAATGGGTGCCCCAGGACGGTTGCCGGCGCCGCGGCAGGCCAAGGCGAAGATGGCGGGATGACCTAGACACGTTCTCGAGCGACTGGCCGACAGGGCGAGTTGGAAGTCCAGGGGAGAGGCCTTTGCCCAGCAGTGGGACACTGAAACAAGCTATTAAAAAAAAAATTAAAGGAATATGTTAATTGACATTATTCGTATTATATCCCCAATTATTAACCTTAATCAACTTTGTTCCATTCAGTGCCGAGCCCTTGATTCGTGGGGTCCTAGCGCTATAAAGCTCTATAAAGAATTATCAAAGAGACGTCACAGGAGACCTAAAACTTACTATTGAAAGAGGAAACGCTGCCAGTCAACACCTTAGGAACCTTGCATACAGGTACCCTTTTCATAACCGGTTTTAATTATTATTATAATGAATACATTTTGTTTTCTTTTACTAACTGTATCTTCATTTAGTCTAGGATAATTTTGTATAAGTATCATTTAGCCCACTTTTACACTAGTAAGAATAATTACGTAAGTTGCATTACATTGCAAGGCCGTGCATCGCAGGAGTCGGAAAAAGTAAATGTACTGCAAATAAAAAAAAATCTTACACTTAGTGTAATTGCGGGCTTATATTAATTTAAAAAAAAAACTTTAACAAACATGTCTCCTCTGCATCCTTTCCCTCGCACCAGCTTCCAAACGTGAAGATTATCGCAAGGCTTTGCAGTAGGTACGAAACATTCGTCATTGTCACGCGCCGTGCCTTGAGGATTAAACTGAATAGAAATCATCCGTCAAACTCTTGCGCCGAATGACATTTCGATATACAATTGCTGCCATGTTACCCGAAATGGCTTCTAAGTTATTACATAATGCTAGCCAGCCTTAACCCGCTTTTTCGCTTGAAACTCAAAAATTCTGTACCTAGTTAAGTAGGGCTATTTTACGCGTCACTTTTTTATACCATCAGCTCTTTCCAAAAGACCATAATTGCAGAGAAGGATCTTGACAAAAAAAAAAATTTTTCCAAACAAAAGTTATGTTACAATTAACTTAAGCAAGACAAAGTAAATTAAAGACATGTAGGTACATGGGATATGTATTTTATCATTATTTAGTTTTTACAGGGATGTGCGGGGTCCCTTAGTTAAGTAACTTAGTTCAAATATACATAAGAACGCTCATGTTCATGTAAGCAACACTAAATTAATTTAGAGTCTTTCCTTTTGCGCTATTTCATTTTACTCCTCGCTTTGTTAAGATGTATATTAACTCAACGGCTCCCAAGATACAGGCTCAGTCTAGTTTGGGGCCCACTGGATACTGAAAGTAAACGCTTCTTTTGTCAATAATTTTTTTTCGTCATTTTCAAATCATTTAGAGCTGTAAACTCTAAGATCATGACTAAATTTAGTAAACTAGGTTCAGTGGAGCTGCAAAAATTCTTCCACCGTCAAATAAATTAATTGTAGATTTATTATCTCTTGAAACTCTAGGTCGAATTTAAATTATGGAATTTTAATAAATTTTCAATTACACCGTGGTTTTAATACATGATTAAATCTAAATAGTGACACAAAAGTAGTGTTTGTGACTCAGTTAATCTTGGGTAACATAATGCATTAACTCAATTCCTAAAATTAGTCTGATAAAATTTGGGATGTTCGTACTTTGTTGAAATGAAATCACAAACTCAATTTATGGACACCTCAAATTAAATAAAACTTATTAAAACAAATGAGTAAGTGCATTATATTGTCCAGCATTAACCGAGTTAGAAACACTAATTTTGTATCACCATTTAGATTTCACCCTGTATCAGTAGGATTAGAAAGTAATCTTAACTCAATGTTAACCTCATCTAAATACAAGACAAGTTTTAAAGGTAATTTTAAATAATAAAGTTACTTAGTTAAAATATCTTAAACAAAGTAGCAATTATTTATGAGATAGTTTCCAAAATGCAGCTCCGTGAGATGGATGCATGCGCGCCCGAAGTTTGCTGAAGGCTAAATATTTAAGTGCTAAATTGTTCGGCGTGCGGGAACAACAGTCCCGCTGTGGCTTTGATCAAGTTGAAAGGAAAGCAAATCGTTAGAGAGAAGAATGATGAGACCATCTTTGAACTTAAATAAAAAATTGTATGTATGTCGAGGCCATATCTATACCTACAGATATCGAGTCAAATATATTTACCAAGGTGTCAAAAATATGTATACGACTCTACACCATTAACCATAAAGTTGTTACAAAAAATAAGTACTTACCTACAATTTTCAAAGAAAACATTTACCGAACGTGTTAACAATAACTCCAATAATAATTTAACGAGTTTATAAGACCGCAAAACAACTGAACAAAGTTCGACGACGTGGAATGATAACAAAATGTTCGCAGTTTTGATTTAATCGGTTACAAATTAATTAAACTTTTGAATGAGTTAGCACGCAACAAGAACTGATTATAACTTAATAAAAGCAGAACTTCGTAAATTCCGCTTGGGGCCACGGGACGGGACATAACGCGTGAGAAAATGATAAATCTCGACATTTAGAATAGACAATGCAAACGGAAACAACTTTTTTTAGCTTGGAACAAGTTTACTCGTATCTGCGCAAAATTTGAAAATGATCCATTTATGAAACAAAGTGCTTTCAAAATTGTGTTACAAAATCGATGCCTAAACATTTTGTTCATTGCACAGCGGAGCACGTCCCCTGGCACCGCGGGCAAAGTCTCGCAACTCTGATTCCTTTTTTAAACCTGACGAGTGGAGTGCGACTCGTAAAATATTGCAAATTCAATTTCACTGAATCAGAAGGTGCGAGATGTTACAATGATGGCAGAATAATGAGAGGTGGCAAGGTTTTAGATTGGGAAAACGTTGCTTATTCAAACGTGTAGTAAGTAGGGCTGCTTTACTGTTATTTACTTGCCAGTATAATTTTAGGGTTTCCATGATTAAAAATAGAATACGAAAGCCTTTGTTGTCGATCGACTTAGAATCTTGAAATTGAAAAGAAAGAATACAAAAGCTATCTAATAAAAAATCTTTTTTTTACAATGTCGACCTCTTATTTATTTGCAGTTTGCGAACCGAACAGACATAAATCGATATATGGAGAGTTGGATGTTTCTACTGCAAACTTAAATTTGTCCTATGTACACGTACAGTCAGCTGTAGAGAAAAGGTACCCCCCTGTAATGGCGGTAACCACACTGGGGGGCGGGGAGGGGGTAGCTTTTCTCTGCAGTTGACCGTACAGTTGAACTTTTTGTTAAAATAATGTCTGGCTATAACATTACGGGACTACAAGACAAGGTGACATGGAAGGAGTAATTAGAAATCACTTTTCAGATTAGGTACTTAATTGATATTTAGCCATTTACAATGAATAGTCCTTACATGAAACACAAACTATTTTTTTTGTTAATTTTCCCATTGACTACTTTAGCAATGACGTGTGGTAATCGCATTTCAATAGATATTCAAATAATATGGCAGCAATGGTGAAGTAGACATTTTTGAGGCACGTGAGATTATGTACGTTCATATTTGCATCTTTTTCTTTTCAGTAGGGTAACCCAACTGTTCGCGCTAAGTTTCAAATTTAATTTTGATCATTGCGTAATAATGTATTTTTTTAAATATACATTTATTTATTCGTGACAATTACGAATAAACAACAAACACCAAATAAATAGAAAAACCAATACAATAAGATATTAAATAAAACCGGCCTAGAGCGTGTCGGACACGCCCAAGATAGGGTTCCGTAGCCATTACGAAAAAATCAAGTAATATTTTTCTAAGGATTTCGTATGTGTACGGAATCTTCAAAGTTAGGTAACGTCAATACTTTGAAAAAATCGTTAATCTGGCAAAGTGAACTTTAACACGCGCGTATCAAGGTTCAGTTTTGTTTACATGCTGATTTGAGATACGAGTTTTTTAAAGTAGTGACGGTATGTTTAATACCTTAGGCTACTATTTACTCTTAAACTACAAATAATTCCCAAGCAATCTTAGCCGCTATAATTTTCCTTGTAAATTTAATATTTTTACTACCATTTTAAATTTTTTTTAATTTTTCCACCTAACAGTTTAGATTTAAGAGGGGGGGGGGACGGTCGATTTTAATGAAAATTTTCACTTTAAAGTTGAATATTTCGCAAACAAATCACTGAATACAAAAATCATGTAAGCAACCCCTCAATGGTTTTAAAAGACCTATCCAACGATACCCCACACTATAGGGTTAGTCGAGAAAAAAAAAATCACCCCCACTTTACGTCTATGAGAGGTACCCTAAAAAAAATTTTTTTAGTTTTTTTTATTTAACTACTTTGTCGGCTTGACTAATAAATATATTCATGCCAAATTACAGTTTTCTAGTACTAATAGTCTCTGAGCTAAGCCGCGGACAGACAGACAGACAGACAGACGGACAGACATGGCGAAACTATAAGGGTTCCTAGTTGACTACGGAACCCTAAAAATGTCGAAACCCTGAATTTCACCTACCCGGGGCAGCGTGCCAAGCATGCTTGCGGCATTACCTCGCTAATTAATGCATTAAATAACATACATACCTAGGTATGTTATTTATTATGATCTCACTTTAATGCTTTATTAGGCCGTATCAGTTCTGATTACTCCATGAAAAAAGTCCTGACTCCCTGGTGTCAACGTCCAGCGCAAACCTTTGGATCTAGAAAGCTTCAAATTGCCGGAAGTTTGTTTTATAACGTGGACAAGACAATCCCATGACCTTCCTATAATATTATAGGAATGGGTCCAAATTCCTAAGTGATAAAGAATGCTACAAGCCTAACGTAAGTTAGTTAACTACTGGTATTAGGAACAAAAGACGCAACTAAAATGGACTAATTGCATTTTGCATCACATTTACTATAATAGTGTCAGACAAAGTACTCACTTAACTATTTGTAGTAAGTAGAAAGCTGCCTCATCCAGCTAACCTGCAATATCGTGATTTCGCTCCAGACGTTTTGCATAACACAGTTGAGGTAGGCAACGATAATTCTCAAACAAAATGGCTGCTACAACGTTCTTGAGATCGAGTCAAGTAGCAGTGGTGCCTTGTCTTTTTCTGTTTATTTTGAAACGGTTATTATAACGGTTTGTTTATGTGTTGTTTCTATTTCAGTTAATGCTAAACAATATCATTAAATCAATTCTATGGACACCCTAAATTAAATAAGTACAAGGAAACTGAACCGCGTACGAGGGTGGAACCTTTTCACAACCAATTTCACGATGATATCTTTATAGGTTTAGAACTTTATTTCTCATTAAGAATTATAAACAAATTCACTTACATGAGAACATAAAATATAGAAAAATTATAAGAAACGAGCGCACAGTAGCAGATTGACTTATTTAAATAAAAGTGGGTACATTCAACTAAAGCTAGGTAGGCAACAAGTTGACATCATAGATGCGTAAACAAATCTTCGTTGATGCGGCAACTCAGGAATACAAAGCTAGTTAGTTTATAGTTCAATATTTGCTATGTTAGTAAACCAAAATTAAATATTATTAATAATTAAATTATAACAATAATTAACACAATTAAAATAACAAGTAACAAATAATGATAATTGACATAATTATAGCCATATTCAAGAAATAATAATTAGGCAATGGGTATGCGAATGTAGGTCTGGCGTGTGTGTGTCTGTGTGTGTGTGTGTGGAGTGCGCGCGTGCGTGTGTGTGTGTGTGTGTGTGTGTGTGTGTGTGTGTGTGCGTGTGTGTGGTGTTTTTTTTTTTTTTTCGATATATTGATTAATTATTCATAGAGATTTAAGTTTTTAACTATGTGATATTTTAACTTTTTTTTAAAACTAGCCATTGATTTGGCAGATGTATGGTATGTCAACATGACATTTGCAATGAAAAGGGTTCACCCTGCCTGGTACGTGATTCAGTTTCCTTGACTGTACGTCCGAATAAAAAAAAAACAATATATTGCCTAACATTAGCCAAACTAGAATTTGTTTGTCGCCATCCCGCGGGAACTATGCTGTTGTCCAGGATAAAAACTATCCTATATCCTTAATAGTTTCTTACTATCTTCATACCAAAGAATATGTAAATTGTTTCAGCGGTTCAAGCGCGACAGGCAGACAGATTTACTTTAGCGTTTATAATTATTAGTAAGGATTTTTTTTTGACCTGGCAACGTGCAAAACTATACAGAGGCTTAACTACCAATCATTCACTCATTTCATTAGTAAGTATTTAAAATATGCCAATAATTGTTTATATTTACTAACTTTGTATCGCGGTAAAAACATTTTGTGTTCTGATAGTTTTGAAAGCGTGTTATGACATAGAAACAACATAAATAATCTTTGTATACTTACTACTCTTATACTCTTCGTATCTGACGACTGCCAATGAGCTCGGCAACTGTAATTCCAACATCGTAGATAAGCTGTAAAACAACCCAGACTATTACGCTCCATTGCCCATTGTAAAACCTTGAGCTTGAACTTTTGAACAGTTTGGTAACATGATGTAATATAACAAGATGCCAAGTAAAATCATTATTCATTGACAAAGTATACTACGTATTATTTAACCGTTTCCTCGCTCCATTTTGTGGCAATTTTTGGCAAAACTCGTCGTTCAAGTGATGCCGGGGGGAGCAATTGGGGCATGCTTCGTTGACGCCTTTGTGCCTGATTGTATTAAGCGTCGATTATTTTACGCGATAGCAGAAAAATTGCCGCAGGTGTCTTTGGTAATGTTTTGGCACATTTTTGGTCGCCTTGCGCAGAGGAGGGTTATGTTCTTGTTATAATGAGAGGATTTTCTCTACATGCTACTTACTCATAGAAACATAATTTACTCCTTTCCAAGGAACATAAAAGCGCTTAGTTTTGTACTTTTAGTTCTTTGTCAAGATTTTAAGAGTTTATATTTTCTTCGTTGCAATCTTGTGATGTTTTAGTACTTAACATACGAGCAATAAATGGATATAATATGCTATCTATTTTTAGTAAGTAACATTTTTAGCGCAGTGCAAAACCCAGTCACAACTTTCACATATAAATTTGTAATTTTAAAACTATCCAACCAGAACGAAACTTGGAACAAATTTTGGCAACAAAATTCGTCATAGTTTACGTAAAATTTATTCCAAACTTTCTTTTTCGGTCTCGCTCCTATTTTAAAATTTAAAAATAACTGCAAAGTTATCCAATATAAAGTCTACATGAGTCTTCAAGTAATACAGAAGCGCATCGAAAAGCCATCTCATAATATTTCATCTGCTGTAGGGTTAAGTGCGAAAATATGTATCGATTTGATCCTCTCATAATTATGAACCAATACCTTAATTCGACGACATAAGACCTATGGGACGTATTTATGAGCTATTTGTAAGCACCCATATTTTTACACTTGTCTGTTCATCTAATATGTAAAAATCTCGTGTCACGGTGTTTGTTATCGAACTCCTCCGAAACGGCTCAACCGATTTTTATGAAACTTTTTCTCTATATTCGGTAGGTCTGAGAATAAGTCGTAGGCTATTTCTTGTATATCTACCCCTATTCTTTGCAGACGATGTCACGGGCAACAGCAAGTATAGCATAAAACGAAGTAACTTTCCGCACCTGTCTATCTGCATATCCGCTGTCACCTCCTAAACCACACAACGGATTTTGATGCAGTTTACACCATCATTTAGATATTTTTCACTGAAGGTATTGGGCATTATTCGAGCGTTGCAAGCAAGCGCCTCATTTATCTGGTCATTTTTTTTTGTGAAATGAGAGAAGATTCTGCTACAGTATCCAGTTATATGGTAGACGTACAAGACTTCTAATTTATAACCGAAAGCTACATTTAAAATTTACAGCTATTTCTTAAAAACTGTGACCAGATATTCGAAAATGAGGCGGTCGAAAGTTAAAATGCTTGAATTGCTCGAATAAATGCCCAACCAGCGACCGCACGAGTGAAAATTTGAAAAAAAAAGTGCAAAAAATTTTAACGCATTCACTGTCGCGGTAACGAAAATATGCGTTTTTGTGACTTTCATCCAGCGCTGCTATTATAGTTGGACCCTGGATGCGGATTTATAGCTAGTTTATAGTTTCTTTCTTTAGTGTAATTGTTTAATGTTTTACGCCATACGATTAAATAAATTATAGTTGGCAGTCATTTTAGCGCATATCTGCGTTTATGCCACCTGAAGAAACCGGCGGCGAATGCGTTAAATTTACTGCCTGTGATTATAAAATTTCTGTATTTTTTCACTCATACAAAACCGGGGCGGATCGCTAGTTATATTATACACGTGCTTATATACTACTATGTTTAGTCTTTTGTCACTTGGGCTGTCGGATACAGGCCATGGACTGAAAACTTATCCTTAAGCGCACCATCTGCAGCGCATCCCCAACAGTCCCAACACCGGATGTCCGGGCGACCAACTCTTCATCCAGAAACAACTTACTCAAACTGTAGTAGCGTGGGCCTTTAAAGCGTTTCAACTGCCGTGTCCCGTATTACTTCACTATCTATGGGCCTGATGAATAGATTCAGAGTCGCTCAACGAGCTAAGGAGAGGGCTAAGCTCGGAGTTTCTCTACGGGATCGAATTAGGAACGAGGATATCCGTAAAAAAACCGGAGTCACCGACAGACGAACAGATGGCCGTTGGTGCCCAAAAGTTCTCGAATGGAGACCACGGACTGGCAAGCGCAGCGTGGGACGTCCACCAACGAGATGGACGGACGATTTGGTGAAGGTCGCAGGTTTAGGGTGGGTCGCTTCCAACCGTAATGATTGGGCGTCAATGAGGGAGGCCTGCGTCCAGCACTGCCCTCCTAATGAAGAATGCAGTAATCGACAAAAAAATCGATTTTGACTTTTTACGCAAAATAGCCATGGCTAAGAAAGCATTTAATGATAAAAAACACATTTTTAAAGGCAAAATCTCAAGGAACATTCGGAAAAGATTTATTAAGACCTACATCTGGAGTATAGCATTATATGGGAGCGAGACTTGGACATTGACTCAGCGAGACCGAGACAGATTGAGTGCGTTTGAGATGTGGTGCTGGCGGAGAATGGAGGGGATTAGCTGGACTGAAAGGAGAACTAATGAGGAGGTTTTAGAGGTGGTGGAAGAGGAAAGGCGGCTGTTAAGGACGATTGAAAATAGGAGAGGGAATATGCTGGGGCATCTGATACGACATGACAGTTACATAAAAACTATTTTGGAAGGGCAAATAGAAGGCAGGCGAGGCAGGGGAAGACCGAGACGGTCATTTATAGACCAAGCCAAGGAAAAAGTCAATGTCATGTCGTATCAGGAGCTGAAAACGCTGGCAGAGAACCGAAAAGAGTGGCGATTACTCCACCGACAAGAGCTAAGCTCTTAAATTAATGATGATGACGCAAAATGGCACCGGACGAATTCACCGGTGCCATTTTGCGTAAAAACTCAAAATCGATTTTTTTGTCGATTACTGCATTCTTCATTAGGAGGGCAGAGCAGTGGACGTCCTATGGCTGAAATAATGATGATGATCCTGTATTAAACGAAAATTTTACTGATATGTCCGTCAGCTAAAAATCCCAATAACCACCACCACAGCCACTCACAGTTCACAATTTTTTTCTCGCGGAACTTTTTGCCATGCACGGTGGAACTTTGGAATCAGCTTGCAGCGCCAGTATTTCTGGACCGGTACAACTTAGGGATCTTCAAGAAACGACAACGCATTCTTAACTCATCTTGTTTTATGGGTGTCTGCGGGCGGCGGTGATTGGGTTTCATCAGGTGACTCATCTGCTTGTTTTCCCTTTATCATTAAAAAACCACGCGTGGTATAGTGTGTGGTCGCAGAATTGCAATTGGTTTTAGTTCATGGACATTATCCCTAGATTTTCGTAACGCACGGGATCCGGGGCGGTTCAAACGCTTCAGAGCCTAACTTTAACCCTAACTTAGGCCAATGGGATTAACTCGGTCAAGGTTTTATTATTGCATTGAGATTATGGCATGCTATATGATTGGTGTTAGCCGACTGCCCACGTTTTTATGTTTTATATTATCTAGACCCTTCGATATATGGTTTTCATTATATGGGTCAAAGTTCACCGACCTTAAATTCGTCTTCGTACATGTATCTCAACGATTATAAATAGTTTTTTTTTGTACAGTAAAGTACATACATTATCTCATGTTGCCAAAGTAGGTGTATACCAAGATACGACATGTATTAGGTGTTACAGTATCCAAAATAACATCTCTAAATAATCATTAAATAATTTCATAGCAAATTCTGTCCTTTAATCGAGCAATCAGTCTTTGATTCTGTATGCCTCACGGCACTTGAGCGTTTCAGTATCCAAAACAACATCCCCTAATTCAAATCTCAAAATTTCACAGCTAATTCCTCTAGGCTGCCGTCGCCAGGAAATATGAAAATTTGTTTATACGCCTTGATTGCTTAACACTCGTAGGATTTGAATCGCAAATAAACCTGAGAATGTTCGGCGGCTTTTTGCGATGGAAAGATTTTCATACTAAACAGGGACAATGCGTCTCGTCGCTATTGCTGGTGGTTCCGTAAGTCTTCAAAAGTTTTAGGGGCTTGAGGCGTAGTAAATCATAATCATTATCATCATCATCTTGGCCTGTGTACGTCCCACTATTGGGCGCAAGCCTCTTTCAAGAATGAGAGGGCTTGGACTGTAGTTTCCACAGATGCCTAGTGCGGAGAAGTTTGGGAACTTCACACAATTCAAAGGAATTCATCTCACGATATTTAGGAGATTATTTCGCACATAAATTCTTGGCAACTCAGAGCCTTGACTCGAATCCATGTCCCTCTGCTTGAGCGGCCGTAGATCAAACCACTAGGCTACGACAATTTCGAAACCGCACTAATAAAACATAAACGTAAACATTTAGATTTTATTATGATAAAAAAAATGGTTAATCTTTTGGGAATGTATAATCAATCGTTGTCTCAGTTTATGTGGAAAAGGTTCTCCTTATTCTTTATAATATTTAATCATAAAAAACTCATTAGTCAAGTTAGTTTGACCGAGATTAAATTATTCCGAATAAATTTAGGAGACCATTATCTAGAAATCAAAAGACCGGCGGAAGAAGGGACAAACAAGTTGCAGTTACTCCACCGTCAAGAATGCAATTCTTCAATGTTGACGAAGATAATTAAATTTCATATATATTTAATGCCAGAGAGTTATCTTTTTGTACTTCAATAGAATAATAAGGCTGCGGGATCCCAAAAAGCTGAGGATAAATCTGGCTCGGCGCTAAGTCCATTTCGTTCGATTCAACGGTTCCGACCGAAATCCGGATTCGAGTTAATACACTTTGTGTTTATTATTCTAATATTTGCCGCCTAACTCTAGAATAAGTACGTTGTTAAAAAAAAATCGTAAGCTTTTTGTTGATGGTACAATTCACCGGACAGTCATTTACAATTGAGGAAACTAAATCGCGTGCCAGGCTAGAACCATTTCTCACTCAATTTAGTAATTACGGTAGATGTATGAAAATGTCATCACGAAATTTGCAAAGAAAAGATTCCACATTGGTACGTGATTCAGTTTTTTTGACTGTTCCAAATTTCAAGTCAATCTGATAGCCGAAAGTAGGTCAAATTTACTATTTCATCTTGGACTTTTTGGTTCAAGCATCCTTCTGATTCCTGCATTTAAAAGTTTTGCGCCATTCACGTCCAATTTTCCCCTTGAAATCATCGTCCTATCGCCTTTGTATGTATGTATGTAAACTCTTTATTGTACAAAAAAAAGGAAAAAAAAAACATTATTGACAACCGTTGAAATACATGTACAGTACAAAGGCCTTTCACTAAAAGGCTACTAGCCTACGAGTGATGTTTGGATTGAGTCCTGCTCACTAGAGATAATCTACGATAACATGGCCCGCCCCTCCGCAATTCAAGAAGTCTTCAATGTATTGTAAAAGTATTTATAAAGCACACCAAAACTTTCAACGCATGTGTGCGTGTTGAGACAGCCGTCAAACAAAAGCAGATACTTCTACACTAACATAAACATTCTTTCGTAAATATGTGACTAAACACATTGAAATAGTAATGTGGAGGGGCGGGTCATGTTATCGTAGTTTATCTGTACCACTTAAGGCGTAAGAACAGAAGGGACATGGGACGGGGGCGGGGCGCCCCTCGTCGCAGTCGCGGCGTCCCTTTAATCAGTTTTCATACCAAATGTTAGCATAGAAGCGTCGCGATCCAAAGCAGACAGAAGAAACGGGGTAGAGACGCGGCCTACGACAAACGACGCGGACTACGACCCGCCGCCGTCCCACGTGTATTTAGAATGGCTTGCGATTAAGATTCGCCACTTGTCTTGTCATACCTGTTAAAGGAGTAATCATTATGAAATTTTGACCTCTAAATATCTCAGTAACATTTAATAGCTTTTCAAGTAAATTACGGGCTAAATTTTAATCACTGAGCAATTGCTAATGAAGCTGGTTTCAATCCAAATCGTTTAAGTGAAATCTGTACTTAATTTACGTGCCTAATAGTTTGCTGATAAGTCTAAAATTTAGTGAATTCCGAAATTAAGCGAAGTTGTTATAATCCATTGGGTTTATATTTGAGAGAGAATTTCAAAATCTCGGGGCACGGGAGTGCCCCCGCCAAGACGAGCCGTTCGTATATTGTTCGTGTATCGTATATTATGTGTACTTATATAGATAAATACAGCCTGCTAATATCATATATCGCTGCTGGGATAATAAAACGGTCGTGTAAAGTAAAAAACAAGAATTTTGAATGAACATTTGGTGGAAAAATTAGCGTCAAAATGAAAGTTTCCTCACGGTGTTACTTTTATTAATACTGCATTTTTATTAATCCTAGACCAAACTTCCGTGATCTATTTTTAGCACTCACATTGTTAACTAATAGGCCCTTCATAACACCGTCGGTTTCTGACACGCACTGTGAGTGTCAGTCTGACCACATAACACTGACCCATGAACCATTTAACAAAGCTTCAAATTTTAATGTTGTGTGAAAAAGATAGAGCTCTGCTTTCGCTGGTTATTGTATTAAATGTCAGAGCTTTGCGTGTTGTGATTAAACCTGCCTGTCCGTCATGGGAAATAAATGATTCATTCAGCATATAGGGTTGGATCGGTAATTGAGAAATGTGTCTACTTATCATCGACACAATACAAGAGTGTAACATATAATATATTGAATTTCCATCAGTCCATGTAGTGTAAGTTTTGACCGAGTTTCTAAAAGGGGTTGATTCTCAATTCGGTTGGTCCTTTTTATATATTAAAATAGGAGGAAAATGAGTAGGCTGGTTGCCAGATGGGAAGTAACCATCGCCGCCCATGGACACTTATAATATAAGTTGAATTACGGGTGCGTAGCCGGCCCTTTCAGAAAATATTAGGCTCGTTTTTTAAAGATCCCGTAGTTGGACCGGTCTGGAAATACTAGCACTGCAAGCTGATTCCAAAGTTTCAGTTTCTTTTGTCTGTTAACTCAAACTTCGTTATTTGTGAATCGATTTGGAAAATTCTTATTTTGTTTGAGAGGAACTTTAACTTTAGTTCCGTTTAAAATTGAAGAAAAAATACTGATACTATTATGAACCTGAATTTGGTATGGATGGATGGATGTGTGGATGTTTGTTACTCTTTCACGCTAAAACGGTTTGACGGATTCTAGTGAAATTTAGCACACAGATTTTTATAACTTTTATTAACATAAAGGATACATTTTTCTTTATTTTCATAATGAATTGTACTCCTGATTTTGAATAAGAAAGTCCCAAAATTACTTTATTTAAAAAAAACTAAAAGGTACCCTTTTTAAAAATGTATGTAGGTACATATGCAAATATTTTATTGTACATAATACACAAAAAAAATTCAAAACTACTAGAAACGCGAACTTATCCATAAAAGGGATCTTTTCAAGCTAACCTGGCTAAAATGTCCTTATAATGTTACCTACTAGTAGGATAATAGCTCTTAAATCAACAGTATACACAAGAGACTGGAGCCAAACTTTAGTTACCAAAGATTAAATTTCACTTATCGAATAAAACAAGAAACTATGGGCCATTAACGGCAGTAATTTCTTGGACCGAGTTGAATTGGCTCCAGTTCAAGATCTACCAATTATAAGTTGGGCTTTCCATTACATGTTGTCAATTAGGGCATAATGTAGCGAAAGGTGTGGGACAAGTTTTAAGCGTTTCAATTTTACATTTTACGTGCTATATTCGCGGTAGGTAAAATAAATAAAATAAAAAATTACAAGTTTGGTATGTAGTATCTTTTTGTATTTATTTTTTCAACTTCATTTTTTATTATTTTTACGGTCATCCCGTGAAACCATATTTTTCATACCAAATACAAACTGAAATATAGATGCACAGAAAAAACCCCCAGAAAAAAAAAATTAAGTTGTAAAAGTTGGCCCTGTAGCGCCATCTCTTGGTCCGGGTGGGCGGTTAGCTCCAAAGGAGTGTTAAAGTCTCTCGATAGAGGGTGTAACATAGATAGATGTGCGTTTATCACTGCATAAGGTGATTATCTAACAGACTGAAATGTACGATGTGTAGAAAAGATTCGTGTCTAATCTCTAGACCAGTGGTGGTGTAGGGGTATGGCACACGGCACGGAATGCTGAGGACCTGGGTTCGATTCCCAGCATTGGTCTTTTTTCTGGGGGTTTTTTCTGTGCATCTATATTTCAGTTTGTATTTAGTATGAAAAATAAAAAATTATTTATCGTACAGTCAGCCAAAAATATGGTCTACCCCCCTACGGTCGAAATTCATTTGCACGTCATGATACAACGAGGTCGATTTTCCCCTGCAATAACGTGATGATAGTGACTTAGGAATATTTAGATGTCACAGAAACTTTTGTCAAAACTGGTCGACCGTACAATCAACATCAAACAACATAGTTAAAATGCTCAATAAAGTAAGTTTGTACAGAATGTCACAAGAGTTGTCAAATATTCCGACCCCCCAATCTAGGTAAGGGTGTCTTGGGGGACTAATTTTGAGTATCTCCGACTTCGGCGATCTACGTACAAGATTTACAGTGATGATGATCAATAGAAATGATAACCCGTGATGATAAGTACTTACTATAGGATCGTTACGGCGGAAATAATCATCGTGAAGAAACTTGCACAGACCTGTGGTAAAATTCAATGGTTCGTATGAAGTTTCCAATCCGCACTAAGCCCGCGTGGGAACTACGGCCCAGGCCTTCTCATTATAAGAGGAGGCCTGTACCCTGCAGTGGGACGTACCTATATAGGCCAAGATGATGATAATACACGGTGAACGCCAGCGAATAGTATAGTTCACACACAAGTGTAGTTAGGTACAAACTAGAAGCATGAACACTTAATCAGATTAACGCTGGGCGACTCTACTACAGACTCTACCTTCAGAATATCGCTCACGGTTAAAAGTGCTAGAAAGCGTAGCTTGCATCCACACTCCTCTGATCCTTTCATCAATCTAATCGCTTGTGACTTGCGACTCCTGCGCACTAGATTAACGTGATATCGGGATTCGCGAGTCGCTTCCATTACACGCGTCATAATTGTCAATCCCGTTGGCAATGACAGATGGCTCATTATAGTCCGACAAGCTCGTGCGCGACCCTCCGCGGAACCCTGTCGCAGTGAGTATTTGCCGCACTTATTAAAAACAATCTTGTTAAGGACAGCAGAGGCTCCTTGCGACAGGGTTCCGCCGAGCGCGGTATAGCGGTATAGCGACCTTATCGGCGGGCTAACTTGTACCGATTGACACTTTGGCTGTTGGTTCGTGTCGTGTTACAATTTCTAGGGTACTGTCCACCAATTTGATTCCTAGGCCACTGTAGAATCATGGCGCATTAACTACTAGATAATTACGTCAGTGCAGGTCAAAAGATTATCAACTTTCCGATCATAACATGCAATAAACGTAAAGATTTTATAAACATTTTCGCTCTATGACATGAAAAGGAAGTTTTGACGAACGGACAGTGACAATTCAAGTAATTAATCCGCAAGCAAACTTCTTTCCTATTCACTATTGTTGACACATGTTCGCTAAGATCTAGATGTCATCATGCATGACATACATCACGCAATAATCACTGTCGTAGAAGATAAACAAATTGATTAATTATTAAATGTTTCTATAGTGGCCTAGAAATCAAATTAGGTCGACTGAACCTGTCCGAAAGTACAAATTCGGGGAACACAAATGAAGGGTCCACGGGAAGAACATGTCTAGTCACTTTTTTGAAAATTGAGATTTTAATCTCAAAATGTAGAGCTCGCAAAGCACTATAACTTACCATTATATTAAATAGGGATATCTGAAAATAATATATATTTTATTCACTTTTAAAGAAATGGTTACCTTAGTAATTGTTCGTGATGACTAACTTTCAAACGGCTATAACTCAAAAGTTGTTTAGGTGACTAGACATGTTCTTTCCGTGGACCCTTCAAATGTGAGGCAAGTTAAAAGCGATTTTTTTCTTTGTGTTCTCGAATCAGTTTAGGTAAAATGTCCTAGTGTTTGACATCTTAATATCTAATAGACGACATCCTGCTGTCACCTCTATTGCTAATGAATTAAAATTAAAGATGTCAACTACTGGGACAGTGACTAACACTCGGACTACCTTCTAATTACTAGCGAATCTCAAGCAAACGCCAAAACAATAATAGTAAGTACGATCTTAAAACTCACAAATTCAATTAAGCTGGCGTGCACTTGAATTTTCTGTTACTTAAGTTAGTGGTAACTTTTTCTGTCGGAAGCTAAACTTCATTGCAATAGATTCTGACAATCGCGTAGACACTTCTAGTAGCTTAGGATTCGCTTATACAACGACCTTCACCGAGCTGGCACGCGGCGGACACGACGTACAAATACGCGTTCTTGAATCTACATAAGCACGACGACGTCTGTACACGCGTACGCCTACATACATCGCGCGCGCACTCTTCTGGATTCCGGCGGGGTACGGCAATCTGCGCCTTGAGGGGTGGGGTAACTCGAATCGGTGCGGGGTGGAGCGTGTCCATTCTGTACGTTAGTACTATTATATATTCTGTGGAGCTGGTTAATGGATGAAAAGTATTTTATATGAAATTAAATATGTTGATCAATATATTGTGGGTTGACAAAAAAATTTCAGTCCAGTAAATTTTTTTTTTTACAGTTCAACGTTTCGGTTAATAGACAAATGCAATACCTACCAATCAAAAGTATGAAGCCTATAGAATATGCAAACGTTAAGTTGACTATTTTTTCCGGTCATAACTTTTGACCGGAGCGGAACGGAACTTTTGAACTTTAACAGGTAAACACAGGTAAATCGATATTTGCACTGGTCTGGTTAGTCAACCTAACGTTTGCATATTCTATACGCTTTATACTTTTGATTGGTACGTCATTTGTCTTTAAAAAAAATAAAAAATAATTAATTAATCATATTCTGGACTGAAACCTGAACCCATTTTCATAGGTACGACTTCAAGGTTTTGAAGGTTGGTACTACCTACAGTCTTGACGGTACACTGCACTGTCGTTGAAGCACAAATCATGACCAAACTTAACCAATCAAAACCTCAGATCTACAATGTGGCAACACTTTAGAGTCTCGAGAGTGCCTAACTTAGTTATGAAACCTACGAGCCGCGTGCACTTGTAGATATCAATACGACCACACTACAAACAGGGCTTGAAATGAAACCTGTACTAAAAATACCGGTATATACCGATTTCTTACAAGTATTTCAGGTCTAGGATCAAGCTCTGGTACCAAAAATACCGATACATGCTGCTTTAGTACTGGTATTTTCCGTCTAGTGTCAAGCTCTGTTATCAAAAATATCGGTATTTACCGCTTTAGTACTGCTAATTTCAAGCACACTACCGGTACTAAATCAGTATTATATGTATACCAGTATTTTTGGTAACGGTTCCAAGCCTTGATTGCAAGCGACAAAGCATTTCAAATATGACTCCAGTCCAAAGGGGATTAAACAAGATCTATTGCGTGGCGTGAAATGATGATTGTCTACGTTTCCGGCATCCAAAGCACGTTCACTTGCAGTGTCTAGGTGTCAATTATGTGTGTAGGTTATCGTTAAACAGTGCAACCTTTCATACTGATAGTGCAATGAGTAGAGCATGTAAATTAATAACAGGATATTAATATAGTAACAAATGAAAGCGCTACATCCTAAATTTGAATGATTATCTACATGTGTATGTATGTGTGTGTATTTGTGCGTGCGTGTTTGAGTGTGTAAGAGCTTTTATTTATCTAAATCAAAACGTTTCTTTTGTATGTATAGTCGGGGTAAGAAAAGGTTGTCACTTTTCGACTCTATGTCAACGAATTAAGGTCGAAAAGTGACGAACCTTTTTTTCCGAACGGCTATTTTACATGTCCCTTTTTATACACTAAGTACCAACTTTTTCGGAAAGATCATAACTGCCAAGAAAAATGCACCGCAAGAAACTTTTCAGAAATTCATTTTCTTTCAAAGCAAAAGAATACAATTCACGTACTTAACTATTAATACAAGCAAGAAAAAGCAGGTAAAATAAAAATATAGAAAAGACAAAAATCACTTGGGTAAGTGTGCGTGTGTAATTGTTACACGTTAACATGGCTGGACGGATGACAGATAGTTGGATCTCAGGAATAAAACATAGGGTACTTTTCATCCCATTATTCTCATGGATGAAGATTTCCATATGACATGAAATATCCCAAGATCTCAAGTGCTGGTCTTACTTAGTGTCTAGAGCCCTGAAATGACATGAGGCAAATCTTTGAAATTCTCGGGAATGGCAATTTACTAAAATCCCAGAATTTAGATTCAACTGTCAAATCAAATGGTTCACACGAGCAAAGCCGCGGGCAAGCGCTGGTCTACTTGCAGTATACATATGTCTTAAACCGACACATACAGATCGTAATTCGGATCAAACTAAATAGTCCGCTCGGTCCCAACGGGTCGCAATCAGCCAATACGAATGAGCTCCGCAAATACCTGAGAACACGGTGAATTATACACCTAGGGGACTTCCTGTATCACTGTTTATAATTGCGGCGCCCTAGTTACCGAAATAGAAGGAAAGTATAGACGTTACATCTCACGAGCGCAAGGCAGAGATCAGCGAGATTGTCTTTTGGTCGATGGTTTCTATACCCTCACAGTACCGCTACCAAATTTTGTTTTTCGCATCCCTTGGCACTTAACATCTACCTAGTGCGGCCGCTCCATTTGGTCTAGAGAAGAATGAATCGCCACCTAGAGAGGTTTGGCCCTGTTTATCAGGTGTATAATCCCTTTGTTTTATATCCAGTAGAAGAACTACTTTGAGCTTAAACTACGCATGAGACACCTGCTACTTGCTGAGCATTATTATTGTCCACTTGATTGAGGATAATAATCCACAAAGCTAGGCCACGTTGGATGCTAGAGGAGCGTGTCAGTGCTTCCACGCATCATTTGACCGTGCAATTATGCGTGCAGTTCAGCGCACGAGGTAATTACAGACGATACAAGCTGTAATAAGCTGGACAAGCAGATTAGTACCGGGTAAATGTTTTACTGTGTACATCGATGACTTCATGCTAGGGTAAGCGTACCAGTGAATGAACAGTACCCAGTGAATGAACAAAACGATAATTTTTTGAAATAATAAGAATTTGGTACGTTTCTACCACGCCTCGTATTTTTTTTTTCGACTAACACCTTTACTTGTCAGGTTCTGGTAAATTTGCTTCGACTCCTAAGCAACAGTTTTGAAATGGCGACGATGTAAAGTGGAGTATTAAGGAAGAACGAAAGCTACTATACTTCTGATGTGTTACTGCATTTGTCCCCGCCACCTATCATTCATTGGGTATGGTTTTTTTAAGCTTTAAAGACCTGTTAGTGCTATTCATATATAGTTTAATGTAATTTATTTACAAACAATACCTTTTAATCCAGTGTTTTTATACTGGAACCCAAAATCGCCTAAATCCAGTGAATGAACGGGGGTGTTCATTCACTGGGACTGCAGGATTTTCTATTTGTGCAATAACTTTCCTTCTAGTAGTCATATTAAGATTTCGTTTTCAGTGACATTGATCCAAATATATTATCTACCGAATGGCCAGTATTGGAACAAACGTAAAATATAGGTTCATTAACTGGTTCAAGTTTTCCAGTGAATGAACTATGTCACTTATAGCTAGTTCATTTACTAGTTTCCAAGATCTAGTGAATGAACAATACTCTTATTTTTGTATTTTAATTGTTTTAGAACATGGAATCGACCAAATAAGTATATTGAATGTAGTTGTATTAATATAACTTCGCTTTTGTATATTTATAGTATAACAAAACATCATATTCAAAGTTGTTCATTCACTGGTTTCATTTGTTCATTCACTAGAATTTTGCGTTCATTCACTGGTGATTTTCCATTTTTTCACTTAAATAGTGATATATCTTCAAACTGTGCAGTAATACTGTTGAATAATGATGATTTTAGCCAACTAGAGTAGTTGGTTGTGCTATACAAACAGTAATATTTTAAGTAAACTGTGCCCAACTGCCTAAAACTAATTTTCAAAGTCGAAAATTTCCTTAAGTGTTCATTCACTGGTACACTTACCCTATTTAGTTGCATTTACATTTTCTTCAGACTGAGAACTATAACACTTTTAAATGTTTTGTTATAAATATGCTATGGATATGAAAAAGTTCTTCATCCAACTCTTATACTAACTAGGTTAAGATATCTCTGCGGCAATATTGTTTTGGAATCGCTCTATCTTATGAAAATTAATCTCATTTCTCATAATTTGCCATCATCAAATTACGGTAAAGTTTAGAAATTAGCATAGAATTCCAGTTTTGTATGAAACAGATGTATTCATATTTTGTTTTCTCTTTATTCGTATGAGAATGACGTAACAAAAGCACCTCTAAGTTGTAATGTAACCGGCAGTTGCCCGAAGTCATTATCATGCGAGGGCTGGTCATAGGTAACAGATTGGGAACAGTATTGTACTTACATGCTTAACAATCGGACCAAATACATACCTATGCTAACCCGGGGCTCAAATATTAAAGTAATGTAGCCAAATATTTTACAGCAAAAAATATATCGGTATTACTAAAAACCCACCAAAAACAGAAATGTGAAAACGGTGGCCAATTTCAATATTAATTTAATTAAGCTTGAATTTAATTTAACATATCGAAGGATGTCGTTGGCTGTCTCAGACTATCATCGTCAAAGCTATTCGTTGCTAACACCCCAAGTAAAAAAAATGCCATTACATATTTATGTAACTGGAAGCGGGTTTACTATCTTGTCCTCTGTTTATTCTAAACCGGGGTCACCGACATAGCCAAACGGATTAGCTCATTGAAATGGCAATGGGCAGGCCATATAGCACGCAGAACAGATGGCCGTTGGGGCCCAAAAGTTCTCGAATGGAGACCACGGACTGGCAAGCGCAGCGCGGGACATCTACCAACGAGATGGGCGGACGATTTAGTGAAGGCCGCAGGTTCAGGGTGGATGCAAGTTGCTTCCAACCGTAATGATTGGGCGTCAATGTCCAGCAGTGGACGTCCTACGGCTGAAATGATGATTATAATGATGATTATAATCATCATTTATGATTATTATTTAATTACTAGCTGTTGCCCGCGACTCCGTCTGCGATGAATAGGGGTATAAAAATAGCCTATCGTCGGTGCGAATGACAAAATCGCTATGTAATTTTGACTTACTTTACAGGAGACAAAAAAAACTATTTATATAATAGTATATACAACTTTTGTCACATCTGACTTTTTTAAATAATACAGTAGTAAGATTTACATGATTTCCACGAAAAAATAAACAATTTTTCCTCGTAGATTTTTATGATATTAACAAAAAACCAGAATTTAGCTACATAGCGACTTTGATTTGGCTTACTTTAAGTCGCCATGTGCCAAATGTACACATAGCGTAGTTTTTACAACGTGGAAGGCGACACATAGCGGGTTATACAATGTTTAAATTTGGTAATATGAGTCGACTTTTACTATTATAAATATTGAAAATATGAATAACATGAATCTTTATTGTTATCTGCTCACAAGTTAGTTTATTAGTTAAACCTAATCAATAATAAATCAAGCAAGTGTAATAAAGAAGAAAACTGTACTACATTTTCGATTACACTAATTGATTTGCATAAACTTTATGAAAACATGCCGTTTAAGTTATACTAGTATTGTACTGATTTTTCATTACTCTTTCGTTTTATAATTTTAATGCCTAGTCAAAGATTAGTTGAAATCACATAATAATTTGTACGTTTACACTGTCGTAAAAATTATGATAATCTTGTTGCATATATAGACCTTTAAAGATTGCAGAGGATTTCGCTAAATCAATTTTTGGACCGCTATTATATAATGGTAGTGCTTCATTATGTTCACGCTGTTCAGGTTGCCTTTGCAGTAAAAGAGTGAATATGTCAGTATGTTTGTATTTGACATCGCCATCTTTGTACAACAGGCTTCTTATGTCGGTCACTGTAGGGTCACCGGACCGTTTACCAGGCCTAATACTTATAAAATTGCACGGCACTTCTTCGTAATTTTTAAAGAATGAATTATCTAAATAATTCACAAAATACGGTTTCGTCGGCCTTGCCTTGCCTGTCTCATGCGAGTTAAATAGTCAGTAAGTGCACATATTGGCGGCCTGAATTGATTTTCTAATGTTGAATGAACACTGTCGGTCGACTTCCATCACGGTGTGACCTTTCTCCAATATCAGTTGTTCAATTTCGATACCTAAAGAAGTTGACGCATTAGTCAAAGCACTACTCAAAACCTTGTTTCTGTTCTGGTAAGAGCAGCCGTCAGATGTAAGGTATACTTTTTTATAATTTATAAGTACAGCAGTGCTCTTTTAAAAACTGTATAATACAGCTTGTTATGATGGTACTGGCTGTCACACCGCATTCTCCCTCATGCCATACATATAAATAAACGTTATTATAATTTTTGACATAAAAAGTGTAGTTATGTACTGCCGGCTTATGCTTATAACATTGTTCAGAGATAAGGAACTTTGGTCTTTTCTGGGTTTAAAAATAGAAATCATTCTTTCCTCCAACTTTTCTATTAATAATTTACGTGTCACAGAATTTAAAATATTCTCCTTGCACCAAAGTGTGTACACTTTGTGCATATGGGTCTTACTGTGAAAGGTGTCCTCAATATAATTATGTCCTTACTATCTCCTCTACAATAATGACTAGGTACAACAGGTACTTGTTCAAGCCATAGCTCCACAGATCTTGATTTTAGAATTCTAGGTGTTGATATTGACACTGTACATCTATCAATTTTCCGTATCTTAGAATTACTGGGGGAAGAATCAGTAGTGTTCGTAGTTCTGATCCATTCTTGAAACAAGTCTTTCTTTAAACCGACTTTGACTTTGCAAGAAGCATTCGAAACGAAACCGTACATTTTTTAGGCAAGTAATTTCCTCTTTCGCACCAGGCCGACGTTTTAACGTGCTACAAATTTGCACTAAGCCATTTGTATACAATTTTTTAGCGTCCCACGATGGTAGATTCCAAAAATATTGAAAAATGTCACTTCGGATTTAATCACTTATAGCCCTGCAAATAAAACTCCTATAAGACTTTTGCTCCGCTCCATGAGTACAAGGTTTTTCTGTCATAGCACGATTTTTCTTAACAACATATTTACTAAATATTTTTAATATAGATGGATCCCGCTGTCTTTTGTTACCCTTATAAGTCTTTCCAATAAGTCGCAAATGTTGATTTTCCCTTATTTTTGATGGAAATGCAGAAGGGTCTACAATAGCATGTTTTGCTGGGCCAGTGGCAATTTTTTCAAATGGTAAATTAATAGTTATACCACTTTCATGATTCAACAAAAAGGTTATTATATTGTCCTCAGCAGTTCTGTCATCTGACAAATTTTCGACAGAACAACTAGCCTGTTCGATACGGCCCGTGGGGTTCAATAATAGTTCCAGATAATTGATATTTCCGAAACATGGTCTACTTTTATATCCCTATTGTCATTATCCAGAAACATTGAAGTGAGTGTAGGATTATTTAGAGAATTTTGCTCAAACCAGGCAGCGGGTAGGTATACTCAAATTTATTTCGTTAGTAACATTTTCGCATAATAATATATCAGTCAGATTATCGTCATTAGAATTGCCAATTAAATCCCTTGAAGCATTTCTCGGTGATGTTTCATGCACTTGAACGGAGCGGACAGGATTTGACAAAATATCCATACTGTAGTAATCAGAAAATAGCATAGTTAGGTCATAAACGTATTCATTATTAAATGATACGTGCAATTTTACTAAGCAAAAACAAGTAATCTAATAAAACCTGGTAGCACTTACTTGATAAAATGTGAAATTAAAGCACTTATTAACATTAATTTCTTAAAATTAGTCTCACTGTCGGGTAATTCAATCAAGAAATAATCGCCATGTGCAACACACTATTGTAATAAACTATTGATTTTGATGGAGAACCTCACGCATAATATCGCTATGTGCTAAAAACCACAAAGCGATTTATTTCCATCCAAACTTTGTTCCACGTACACATAGCGGAATTTGTTATTTTCAAAACCAATAAAGATATCAAAAAACGGTTTTGTGGGTTAACGTAGGACATTAAAAGAAATGAAATTATGAAATAATCGTAAAATCGAAAAAAAACACATAGCGATTTTTGTATTCGCACCGACGCTATGACCTATTCTCAGATCCACCAAAAATAGAGAAAAAATGTGATAAAAATCAGTTAAGCCGTTTCGGAGAAGTTCGATAACAAACACCGTGACAAAAGATTTTTATATATTAGAAGAAGAAGATGGGGCCACGTTAAATATCAGCTTTTACTTTTATTGTCTTTGAAATACTGCAGCATCTATGAAGACTGTGGTCATAACCCGACACTCAACTGTAGCCGATTGGGGCCCAACCCGAAAGTTGGGATTCCTCCATCACCTACTTACAAGCCCATTGACTTTTAATCCCTAGTTACGAAGGTAGATTAAGCCGGGATTGTGTAAATGGACCCTAACAAAGTAAAGTTTTGATACGCAGTTTATATGTGAAGCTTGACACACAGATACGTTTCATAACTGCGAGTTTAAAAAATGCTAAATTTATGTTTACCTGTTTATTGTAAGGATTTTTAAATAAAGAAATCAAACTTGCTCACATCATCATCATTTCAGCTGAAAGACGTCCACTGCTGAATATAGACCTCCCCCAAGGCTCGCCAAACCGATCGGTCTCGTGCCGTCCGTATCCAACGCGATCCCGCAACCTTAACCAGGTCGTCACTGCGTCTTCCGGTCCGTGGACGCCACTCGAGAACCTTTTTGCCCCATCGGCCATCAGTTCTACGAGCGATGTGTCCTGCCCACTGCCACTTGAGTCTGGCGATTTTTCGAGCTATGTCGTTGACTTTAGTTCTTGGCGCAGATTTGATCATTTCTAATGCGATCCCGCAGAGAAACTCCGAGCATAGCCCTCTCCATCGCCCTCTGAGTGACTTTGAGCTTTCTTATGAGGCCCATCGTTAGCGGCCACGTTAGTGCCATAAGTCAACACTGAAAACACACACTGGTCAAAGACTTTTGACGTGAGACATTGCGGTACAGTATAAGATTATTTCCACTTTGACACTCGGGACGTCTCAGTTTTAATCGTAAAGGATCGTATTTTCTCATAAGGCACTTATATAAAATCCTAGAATCTATTCACATAAAATATCCAAACCTATTTAATGTAATTAATAACAAAACCTCAGCCTAAGTAGTGAACTTCCGATCTCTCTTGATGTATGTCGAGAATTGCTGGGTGCCAAAGTGGAAATAATCTTAGTGTATATTGGATGGTAAGGGGTATGTATTACAATACCGAAGTACGAAAGACCGAATGTATTAAAACATCGAATGGATCAAAAGACCGACACGATTTTTTTCTGAAACCGTAAACTTCTCAAAGGTTAGGTTAGGTTTGTTTTATAACAATCTTAAAAAGTTAACGGTTTCAGAAAAAAATCGTGTCGGTCTTTTGACCCATTCGATGTTTTAATACATTCGGTCTTTCGTACTTCGGTATTGTAATAGATACCCATGGTAAGATATTGCGGAGTTTCCCGAACTCTGCCCAGCCGAATCTAATTCGCCAATCTTGCTCACATTTACGTATGAGAATTGCAACGTCGTGGTAGTCCAGTGGTTTGACCTATGGCAGAAGAAGGGCATGGGTTCGACCCCGGGCTCGCAACTAGTTTTCGGAATTCATCTGCGAAATTGTATTTGAAATTTTCCATGAGCTTTACGGTGAAGGAAAAACATCTTGAGGAAACCTATACATAACTGAGAAGAAATTCAATGGTGTGTGTGAAGTTCCCAATCCGCACTGGGCCCGCGTGGGAACTAACCCAAGCCCTCTCATTCTGAGAGGAGCCTGTGCCCTGCAGTGGGACGTATATAGGCTGCGATGAATAAATGATCCTAACCATCTTCTTAAATATTTCGGGTACATTTTGAAACACCATATAGTATATGTTACAGGTACCTCATACTCACTATCAACTAGATAATCTGCATTACTATTTTAATTTATTACCATTTAAGAATTACGCACCCTAAGCTGTGTTGGATGTGGAATGCGTCCTCAAATTAGGCGCGTAAACTTTTTATGACGATTGAATGAACGCAAACCAAAAGCAAGGGAAATGGAGTGAAAACCGCACGAGTTTACTATTGGGTTCCGTTATAGCGTTTTTTTACAATATTAACAAACACAGTGTAACGTAAGGAAGGAAAGACCCAAGACGCAATAGCTTTTGTTCGACTTTACGTATGAAAGGGATGATGTGGTTCTAGTAATTATAGTTACAGTTTTAACATTACAAATATTTCTACGGGATATTGTCCTTGATTATGCCCACCTTCTTCATGATATTGTTGTGCAGATGGTAAATAAATCGAGGCCGATGTCCCGATAAGTATGGTAAATTTTATGATTAAAATGTTTGTTTTATCCTAATAAGAAAAGTAATTAAAAAAACTAAAAACCCGCCTGTGGTGTACATAAAATAATAAATTAAAAAATCAAAAACCCGCCTGCAGAAATACTGAAAAGGTGGAAACAAGATAAAAAGTTCAATAACAATAAAACGAATTTAAAACACGTCGATGGCAGTCTTTCAAAATTTAATGCAACGATAAAATGCAGTCTGAGGCATGCATGAAGTGACATTAAATCCCATGCAGCCACTGACTCCCATGCCTCCGACTGCATTTTATCGTTGCATTAAATTTTGAAAGACTGCCATCGACGTTTTTTAAATTCGTTTTATTGTTATTGAACATTTTATCTTGTTTCCACCTTTTCAGTATTTCTGCAGGCGGGTTTTTGATTTTTTAATTTATTATTTTATTTACACCGCAGGCGGGTTTTTAGTTTTTTTAATTACTTTTTTTATTTCTTGCTTTTTAGTGTAACCTCCTGAGACCCAGATAAATTATTGAGTATTTGAATTAGGAATCCGTTGCTATTTAGTTAAGGTTTAAAACCAATTTTGAAATATGTCGGTACTTAATTTTCCACATGGATTTCATAGAGAAAATTACGCTCACAGATATCTTAGCATTGATTGCCAATTTACTATTCCAAATTAAATTTTAACACGTAACTTGTATATATTTTTGTAATCTCTTTTAAAATCCCTTTATTTTGACACCCTACTCGATAGGTTTGATTAAAAAAAAATTTTTGAAGACTCACAATTTGGTGCCAAAAATCCGTCATTTTAATTTTCCAATAATTTTATGTATCCAGTGTTACTCGCGTTATCAAGACAAATGCAATGACTATCATTTATTAAAATCGGTTAAACCGTTGTGTAGTTACGAGAGGACATAGGAATGGACGTACATACATACATACATACCTACATACATACATACATACGGGTCAAACACATAACCCTTCCTTCTTCGCAGTCGGGTAAAAAGGCCAAGAAATTAATCCTTAAATTTTTATTTTACCTCTTACTTTAAATTACAAAGAACTAATACTTAAAATACATTTAGAGGCACAGGAAGCCCCTAAAAAGATAGACCAATGATCTGGTAAAATTGCAGGAGCCACTTGGACACGGGTACTGCAGGAACATAATAATTTCAACCTTATTTATATGTGCTCTTGAAAACAACAAAACAAATGTTGTGAGCTCTTTGGGGGAGGAATTAGTCCAGCAGTGGACGTCTTTTGTTTGGCTGGTATGATGAAGTTGGTAGTTCTTCATCGTTTGGTATTATTTACTAACTATGGCCCAGTTTATATTTTTTGAGAATCTATACCCTAAAAATGCAGTAGGTACTAACTCCATTCCGAAAGGATCCCCAAACAACTGGGTCATGGAAATGAATATCGAGAAACAAGAGCTATCCCGGGAAAGGGTTCGGTTTTGTTTTCAATCCTGTTCAACTCGAATGCGTTTTTAATTTGGTAAATGTTTATATTCATTCATGCCGCGAATGAATTGCGGGTAAAACTTTTTTGTTTACGAATCCATGTATTCGATAACAATTATGAACTGTTATTTGTGTTTCCAATGTGCTGAGCATATATTTTTCCTGTATAGGGTGCGTTATGCAAATTTCTTGTGTAAATATGGTGATCGCATTTTTAACACCGATGTACTGCATAAGTTAATTTATTTTGATTGTTTATTTTGGGATTTGCCAACGAACAATGGAGCGAAGCATTTCTGGTGTCGGAAGAACAGACCGAATTAAAACACTTAGCTGCGCTCAAAACTCATTACCGTATTACTGACCTAGACGTAAAGACGGCCATGTTGAAGTAGGACTGAGCTGGATATGTCCGTCTAATGAAACCAGAATGCAGGGCTAAAGTTGCCAAGGAGTGGGTTCCTAGTGATGGATACTTTAATAGAGGCAGACCAAGGTGGAGATGGATAATCCTGAATATTTATCACTTGGGATGGCGGGAGCTCGCGTTTGATAGGCGAGAGTGCAGCAAGAGAGGAGAGGCCTTTGCCCAGCTGTGGAACACAGCTTCAGGCAAATTAAAAAAATAACAGCACTGCAATTTTTTTTGGCTGGGATAATGATGATGATGATTTAGTTATGTACGAAAACAATAAAACATGGACAAAAATTAAGTTTAAGTTCTGCATTTATATACCTAAATAAAATTAAAACATACGAACCTAACCTTCGTGTTGACTGATATCTTCTTCTAGTCTTCTCTAATATATAAAAATCTCGTTTCACGGTGTTTGTTATCGAACTCCTCCGAAACGGCTAGACCTATTTTTATATATATATATTTTTTCTATGTGTTTGGTTGGTCTGAGAAAAGGTCGTAGGCTATTTTTTATACCCCTATTCTTCGCAGTCGGAGTCGCGAGCAACAGCTAGTAATATTATCTATCTAATACCTTTAAACGAGCAATTCTTGTATATATATATATATAGTACCTGGGCGACCGAGCTCTGCTCGGGCAGAAACTCGGTACCAAGCGTTTTCCCAGAGATAAGACCAAGCTAGATCAATTTTTCATCCCCGAAAACCCCCAAATACCAAATTTCATCGAAATCGTTGGAGCCGTTTCCGAGATCAAAACACCGGAGGGGTGGGGGGGGGTGATAGGGGGGGGGGATGCGGGGGAGGGAGCGCGGGGGCATTGAAGGGGGGATGAAAATTTCATTGATTTTGCCGTAGGATGCACCGTTTTCAAGATATTTGACAAAAACACCGGAGGGGGTGGTGGGGGGGGGGGGGGGGTGAGTCACGTTAAACTATCGTCCGTAAACCGACTTTACAGACAACCGGCTTTTCCTGTTCTGTGCTCCCAATAGGGAACGTGCACATAGACGGTGCTGCCAACTGGTGCCATAAGGGTGCCATCAGTTTGAATGTTTTACCTTGATAAGTTTGTTTTACTGTCCGCATAGTGTCTCTTCTGTCGCATTAGCGCTGCCGCCTATAGTTACTGCACGTTCCCTATAATACTTTTTCTAACAAAAAAGTAACTTTTTCTCACAAAAGAAGAAACTTGACGTTTTCTCATGAAAAATAAACTTAAAAAAAAAACTAAAAATCTTGAAAAAAACGTGGAATTGAACCGAGGTCGGCTGGATCCGCGACCACCCGATTTCTAATGTGCCATTATGATCTGCTCGAAGTCGGCGAAATTTAGCTTCATATTCTAATGCAAACAAAAATAGCCGGAAAACACGAGTAAAAGCGATTTTCTGAAAATTAAACATAGCTAGATCAGTTTTTCATCCCCGAAAACCCCCACATACCAAATTTCATCGAAATCGTTGGAGCCGTTTCCGAAATCCTGATTATATATATATATATATACATATATATACATATATACAAGAATTGCTCATTTAAAGGTATTAGATTAGATTAGATAGATGTATATATATAATCAGGATCTCGGAAACGGCTCCAACGATTTCGATGAAATTTGGTATGTGGGGGTTTTCGGGGATGAAAAACTGATCTAGCTATGTTTCATTTTCAGAAAACCGCTTTTACTCGTGTTTTCCGGTTATTTTTGTTTGCATTAGAATACAAAGCTAAATTTCGCCAACTTCGAGCAGATCATAATAGCACATTAGAAATCGGGTGGTCGCGGATCCAGCCGACCTCGGTTCGATTCCACGTTTTTTTTCAAGATTTTTAGTTTTTTTTAAGTTTATTTTTCATGAGAAAACGTCAAGTTTCTTCTTTTCTGCGAAAAAGTTACTTTTTTGTGAGAAAAAGTATTATAGGGAACGTGCAGTAACTATAGGCGGCAGCACTAATGCGACAGAAGAGACACTATGCGGACAGTAAAACAAACTTATCAAGGTAAAACATTCAAATTGGTGGCACCCTTATGGCACCAGTTGGCAGCACCGTCTATGTGCACGTTCCCTATTGTGAGCACAGAACAGGAAAAGCCGGTTGTCTGTAAAGTCGGTTTACGGACGATAGTTTAACGTGACTCACCCCCAACCTCCGGTGTTTTTGTCAAATATCTTGAAAACGGTGCATCCTACGGCAAAATCAATGAAATTTTCATCCCCCCTTTAATGCCCCCGCGCTCCCTCTCCCGCATCCCCTCCCTCCCTCTCACCACCCCCCCCCCACCCCTCCGGTGTTTTTGTCAAATATATTGAAAACGGTGCATCCTACGGCAAAATCAATGGAATTTTCATCCCCCCCTTTAAAACCCCCTGAACCCCCTCCCCCGCCCCCCCTCCCCCGCACATATATAATCAGGATCTCGGAAACGGCTCCAACGATTTCGATAAAATTTGGTATTTGGGGGTTTTCGGGAATGAAAAATTGATCTAGCTCGGTCTTATCTCTGGGAAAACGCTTGGTACCGAGTTTCTGCCCGAGAAGAGCTCGGTCGCCCAGGTACTAATGTTAAAAGTGTGAAAACTATTGTCGCCGTTTGTACGATAAGCTGTTGCTACATAACCCTCTTAAAAATAATGTCATGAACTGATATCATGAAGCTTAAGGGAATATTTGGGTAAATACATTAGTTAGAATGAAATACAAAAGAAATATAGCAAACGTATCGAGTAAGGGCATTACTTCCACTACATTACCGCAAGGGTGTACGTCCCTTATCCTTTCATAGTGGATTCATACAGCCAGGTAAATAAACTTGTAACTGAATACCTTTTTAGCGAGTTTAGGAATAAATAAGGTAAGGTGCTTTGTAGACAGGTTAATAATACGCGATGAAAATATAAATATACTACGTCCGAGATCTGTAGGAGAACCCAGAATTACTGACATGGAGACAGTGGCGTAGCGAGCCTTGCCTGTATCAAAATTAGTTGGGGGGCTTTACCGGGAAGCACGAGATTAAGTGACATTGAGGATAACATTTTACTAATTTTTGCTTACACACGTTAGGGGCTTCTGTAGCCCGGGGGCCCTGTATCATTGATACGGCTGATACGGCGGTAGCTACGCCCCTGGATGGAGAGTTGCCAGACTGAAGTGGCAGTGGGCAGGGCACATTGCTCGTAGAACATGGGGCAGTAAGGTTCTAGAGTGCTGACTGCGAAACCGAAGACATGGCGCGGATATGCCCCCGACAAGATGGACCGACGATCTGGTAAAGGCAGGAACCAATTGGATGTGGGCAGCGCAGGGCCGATCGTTATGAAACTCTTTAACCCTTTTGGGAGGCGTTTGTCCAGGAATCGACATCTTTTGGCTGATGTGGTGATGATAACGCACCCGCGGTTTCGTCTCTGTGATAGAATAATAAATAGGTTAGGTTCCTATGCAGTGAAAATTTCGAAAATCCCTTTTAGTGCAACTACGTAATAGTCAAGATACATGTTCGCCAAATTTAAAGTCTATAGTTTATTGAATCAGGCGTTACTTTGCGGAGGTCCATATTAATGAACTGAAACAATTACTTTGCTCACCCGCTTGCGCCGTGCTTTGGTCATGGGTGAGCAAAGTAATTGTTTCAGTTCATTAAAGTTAGCTTCAGCATTTAGGCTGTACGGTGTGTGTCAGTCAGTCAGACATGGTTCTGATTTATAGGTTTCGATAATGTCTGCTTGAAGGGCCAGAGGTCAAACCACGATGGCTACCACGGCTTTTTTTATTAAATTAAATCAAATATATGAATATCTCGTGTCACGGTGTTTGCTATCGAACTCCTTTGAAACGGTTCGCCGATTTTTATCATTTTTTATTTATATAAGTCCCAGGTGTAATAATAAATACGAGTGATGATCATAATAGTTTAAAACAGTATAAAACACATTTTTCCATAGACGATTAATTAAGGACCTGCCGGGTCACCGTCCGAGTCGCGTCGCACTTCAAACTAGTGTACTAGTAATTCCCAGCGGCCTATATCGCAATTAACAGGAGCAAACATAGCACTCGTCGTTAAAACAGTACGTCTACGGTTTAAGGTTCACCTACACTTTTTTATACATAATGATTTGACAAATAACACGTCCAAATGTGCTTCCACTTTTAAGTTGTGAACCCATAGTAGAAACACGGATTCAAAAGCTTCATGGCCCCACATTGGGGGCACCCGGAGAGGGAAGGTGTTAATATTGTTCGGTGCAAATGCGCACGGAGACCTGACCTTAGCTAAACTAGGAACAAGGTTGGACAAAGAAGAAGATTCTGAAAAGTTAAATTGGTCGACATTCGGCACTAAATTTCGGATCGTTTTAGTTTATTTAGAGGTATAAATAATAAATTAAGTTTTTAGTTAGTGTGCCTACAGAGCCGTCATAGAATCTGCCGAGGCCTCATTAGAACTTAAAAATATTATGAATGTCATTGATAACAAAAACCTAGGTATTATTTTCGTGTAAGCGGACTTTCGAGCCCCCGTGAGACGGTAGTTTACTAGGTGCCTTTTGGATTATGAGCTTCAAAAAGAGTGCGATTTTCTATTTAAAAAAATTGCCTCGTTTAATTTACCATCACGCCTCATCAACATTAGTTTTATCTCTTTTAATATAGATTAATCATCAAGGGTTGGTAGATATCCTCTAAAACAGTTAAGAATAGTTGTATTCAGTGATTTAGCCTGTAATATTTCTGAAAATTTTATGTAAGTGTTGTTATTATTTTTTTACTGTAGGTATTTATTTTGGAGTTCAATCTATCTATCTTTACATAATATAATAAATCTGTAACAAGTCGGTGTCTGTACATTGAAGATATTTGAGAAAAACTGTCACTAGGGCTATTTATTAGCGCAATAGAACCCAAAACAATGATTTTTAGAATTATTGTCTGTTTGTCTGTGCGTTTGTGCGAGCTAATCTCAGAAACGGCTTAACCTAGAAAGATGCGGTTTTCACTGATATGTTGGTATTTTCTTGGATTAACATTTAGTGTTTGTTTCATTTGAATCGGTTGACAAATAAGAAAGATACGATACTTTCAGTGTTAGATAGCCCATTTATCGAGGAAGGCTATAGGCTATATATCATCATGTTGGGAGTACGGTGGTGAATGTGAACGCGGGTGTGCGGGGAGGTTCGGTAGGGGGGGGGGTTGGGATTTTGGTGCAGGGGGGGGGTAATTTTTTTATATCGAGGAACTAAGGAGAGCCATAATTGGTCTGCCTTCGTCCATTTTAATGTAACAACCCTTGTTTTTTTAATGTTCTATGATAAATGAAACAAAAATAAAGCGAAATAAAATGTATTCAGTAAATTAAAATCAAGATTAATAATAATAGTGGAATAAATGCTAATAGAACTACTACTATTATATCTATCTATAAGATTTAATTATTATAGTTTTAGAAGATTGACATTGATATTAATATTTTTATTTTTCTGAATTATTATTCAACATAAATTGTATTGACAAAAAAATAATTTATCCATGCATGCATATTGTTAGAATAGATTGACATTCTATGCCCTGACAGGGTGTCATGTACCTACCATCTTGTAAAACTACCATCTATTAATGTAATGAACATAAATCTGAATGAATAAATGAATATGAATATGAATAAAAAAGCAAATTAGATCAAAAAAATAAACTGCCCAAATTACTAATTCCACGCGGACGGAGTCGCGGGCAAAAGCTATAAAGAATATATGTATTGTATACAGTATAAAGAGTATTGTAAAGAGTATATGTATTGTATTGTATGTACAGTGCTTACCTTACTTACTTACTTACCGCAGACGATGTTGGCTTACTGTGTTAACATCGTCTACTGTGGCATCGACCCCAAAAGTTACGGCAATCTCCATACAAATACGTAACACCTAATAGTGCGGTGGCGCGGTCACCTGTGAAAGTATTAGCTGACAGGCAACTTCGTCCAAACGGCGGAGTTTGATGAAGTCCGAATTTACGAAACCCCAGGGTGAAGGTGAAAAGTGCGCGCGAGCAAGTTTCGGACTTTGCTGGGGACTCGTTTGTTTTAATTTAAGTTGAACGTGTAATTTGGGCAGCTTTTACACTACACTACATTTTAGTGAAAAACTTTGACTTTTAGTAGCTTGAACAATCTGTAGGTACGGAATATAAATAGTCTCTCATCGTCATCATCATATCTCTCATCATCGTCTCTCAGATTGAAAGAGCTTGAGCCAAAATTGTCGGGTTTGGGATTTCCCACAAACGGTTCAATTGTTTCGCGGGTGTTAAGTTTCCTCACAATGTCTTCTTCCACCGAAAAACTCATGGTAAAAATGGTAAAACCTCATTCTTTACCTGTCACTTTAACATTCGTGTAAAGTACTAACGCGCGTCGCTTTTTTCGCTTGTAAAAAGTGCCGTAAAAAATCTTAACAGTATTATAAAAGCGACTTAGCATTGCGGTCGTAAATGCTTTCAGTCGTAGAATAATATTATGGAATGCTCAATTTTACACCGCTGAAACCACGGTTTTACTGTTGTTTCGAAATTACCGAGAAAAGCAAGCGGTAAATCAGTTGCTTCCCAGTGAGTCAAACGCTGAGCGAGAAGTTATCTTTGCCGTTTTCATTGCAACTGTTGTTTATTCGAAATAATTGTTCACTGATTTGTTTTTGGCCTTTTATAGAGACTCATTGTGCTTTATCTTTGTGATTAAACAACTCGTAAGGATATCATAGTTATTGAAATATTTTTTGCTATAAAATTATAGTTATCGTAAAGTCGAGACTTTGATCCTAAACAGGTAACTATGACTATTGGAATGAACTCGGACCAGGTTTTCACATGGGCCAAAGTTACCCTCCAATTGGGCTGAAGTTCCACGAATTACGTAAGTTTATTTTAGTGACTTGACAGCTTGACTTAATATGGTAAATTTAAGTATTTTGAACATTTTGACAACGAAATTAGCATTGCCTGTTCTACTTTACCAAACTTACAGAAACGCTTCCTAAAAAGACTTTTTATTGCTTAATAACAACTAAAACTGTATACTTAGTCACAGAGATCCCCGTTTCACAGAGACGGGAATCTCCGAGACTAAGCATCTTTTGCCAACGCCCTAAGGCTTTAATAGCTTCCAACGTTATGCATCTAACAAACAATATGCATAAAATCTGTTATGAAGTTGACGCCATCATATGCTTACGGCTTACCTCACCGGGGCAACGACTCTATGGATTTTAACATCCTAGCACACCTTATACATGAAATTACGATTTCGTTGCCGAGAGTTCGGTTTTACACGTAAATACGGCTCCACATGGAGCCATCGGCACTAAGAAAGTATAACGACTTCAGTTATTTATGCTTTTTACTGCTAACGACTATTCGCCGAAGAGTGCAGTTATAAGAGAATAATGCGAGGGTGTCTGCAGAAGTGACACGAAAAAACTAAGATCACATTATGTAGTTTTAATGACAATATCAGTAAATAAACACAAAGTACAGTCAGCAAAAAACCTATTTAATTTAATGGTATGCTAATGAGATAAAATTAAAGATGGCAACTACTAGGATAGTGAACAGCACACGGACTTCAACATTATTGGAAAATAGTTATTTTGAGCAACTAGAACTCTTCAATTATGTTCAAAATAACCTAGTTTCATCTGGCTTGGTGTAGGTACATATTTTACAATAACTATTAAAAAAGGAAAAACGAAAAGTCCTAGTACAATTATTTATTATTCTGTTGGTGAAATATCGTTTTATAGGTTCTATATTGGATAAGGAAATTGTTGAGAGCCAGATACTTGTACTATTTTGTGGGAGTCGCTGTTTTCTTTATCAGTTCATCAGACGCCCGTGGGCATTCAAATTACGAAAATTTTAACTTACTGTTTGTCTTTGTGAAATTGTTATAGATTTTGCCATTTTATATACTACAACCGAAATTTTAAAAATCGTAACCCTTCGTAACAATAAATAGTGATAAGTCTGAAAACTCTGCATTTTTTGCTATTGCCATGTTTTGTAACATAGGTTTGTTCAATGATGACAGGTAGATATACCTAGAAAGTGGCCGTACATAATTGATGGATAACTAAACTACATACATACATATATATATATATATATATATATATCATTTATTACAAGGTTTTAAATTTTAAAATTATTTATTCGTAATCCATACCAGCCTATATATATACGTCCCACTGCAGGGCACAGACCTCCCCTCGGAACGAAAGGGCTGGGCTCATAGTTTCCACCAGGTATTTATCCTTAATTTATACTAAAATACAATGTAGTTTTTCCAAAAAACGCTCTTAACAATTTTTTTTTTTAATAGTTTCCATTCACACCATGGGGCTAGTCGTCATAGGATTGTACCTTCTGCACCTTGAAAGTATTTGGTAGTCCTATAGTTTTACAATTAGGCCGTTCGACCTTTACGACCCCCATTCGGAGCTTATGGTATGTAGTAAAGACTTGATTACCGCACTGCATATTTAAATAGTTTTTTTTCGCTTCAGGGCATTTACTGAATTATTAAATATGATCTTATTTGTTGGAGGTGGTTTATACTAATATGAAGGCTTTAAAAAACAGAGTTTGGAAGTGTCCCTAATTTCGACTTTACACAAACATGCATTCTTTACTTGCTAAAAAAGGCTCAGATGTCTTGAGTCGTCTACGTCCAGCACAAAATCTTGAACCTAGAGAGCTAAAATTTCGTAGATTTCTTATTAGATCAAATTTCTTGTGTGTTATATTTAGTTTTAATTTTACTGTAATAGAAGCTGTTGTTTTTATATTTTTTAATATTGTTTTTTCTTTAGACGATACAGAACGTAAATCGTAGAACACAGAGAATGGAAGAAAAGAATGGCGAGTGACAGCTGTCAAAAAACGGACCGTTTTTAGAAAACGCTGCTAAGCAAATATTGTACACCTTAGGATAGTAGTATAAATAGTGTTGTTCAAGTCGACGACTGACTAAAATACTTAGTATCACCAAAAAAAATACATGTGATGGTTGGAAAACTCGACTACTCCATCTGCAAGAGCGCTGGCGTGTAGTTCATCGTTGGCTTTTCGTTCGAACCAACCTTGAACCAACCATGAAAAAAGAAACACGGATTAGTTCGAAACAATGTCCGGCATGCTTCGACCCTACGGGAGGGGTCTGTGTTTCTTATTTTGATAAGTAAATATGTCGGTCTTACGGTAGTTTAAATTCAAAGATATTTATTTAGATATCAGATAAGTGTAGGTGACAAAAAACGTTGCCTCATTTTAAGTTTAAAAATAAAACCTGTGTTGAGAATGACTATAAGTACAAAGAAAAAAAGAAAAACGAAAAAGAAAATGAAAGGATGAAGAAATAAAATCATCTTCCAAGGCGTTACAGCCGCGGGTGGACCTTAGCCTGCTTCAGTAAATCTCTCCAGTCCGATCTATTTGCGGCCTTCCTTCTCCAACTTATCACCAGTGATCGGTTATCTGGATTCTCCCTCGCGGGATATCAAGTAGAAGAGTTAATATAGAAGAATACCGAATAGAATACCGAACAAACCGTACAAAAATGAAACAATTTAAATTATCTCTAAGGAATTTTAAGTATCTATATTAACTTTTCTACTTGATATCCCGCGAGGGAGAATCCAAATAACCGATCACTGCTTATCACCCCTTGGTTCTTGGTGTCCTGTTCGATGCCTGAGCATCTGAACTATTGGGTCTGCCTCTACTTCTACGGCCCTCCGGCCGACCTTCCAGAAGGGTTTGGGTACTCTGGTCTCATTCATTCCCACTACGTGCCCTGCTCATCGTATATTTGATAAAGCTCGTGGTATAACGTGATCGCCATCTCTCATCTTCCATCACAGCTCCGAAAATGTGCCTAAGTATTTTTCGAAGAAATAAAGTATATCTAGTAGGTAAATATCTTATCTATCATAATAAAATTACAATTTTCGCAATTTTATTTTATGAACCCCTTAAAACGTTGCAGTTTCTGGTTCCCCGTTGAACGGTGCTTGGTTCTCATTTAAGTTCGCCGTGTTACTATTTTCAATGGTTGAAACTTTGTAAAGAAGCTCAAATAGAACGCTTCCACAAAGCAGAGCAGCTTCTGTTCGTTTGATGAAGCGAGAAGTTGGGCTTATACGGTTTGTTGGGGACTGTTAGGTACTTAATTTATTCTATTATAAAATTTTAATACGAACTAGCTCGAAGAAAATTAAAGATATTGATTTCCTATTACAAAGCGTTAGGTTTTAAGAGAAATCATATGATTTTTTCGTAGATGTATATTTTTCACAAATCGACTTTTTTGAGTTAAGTCAGTTTCGTTCTCAGTATACGTTATGTCAATTTACATTGTTATCAATAGAAAGCAGAGTGTCATCTAATGGGAATTAGCATGTCGAGCCAGTGCTCCCAGTCCCAGTGGACATTTACCTTAGATAGGATGACAATACGAGTACATGTAAGAAAAAGGTAAGTCAGCAAAAAAAATCACACGTTAAAAATGCATTCTGTAACAAGATTTTATTGTTGCAGCATTATATATAACACTTGGAACTAAACGCAGATCCTGAGTAAGTGAAATGCCATTTCATCAATTATTTATAACACCCTTTTCATCATCGCTAAGGTTGGACATTATGTTAAGCGCGTTATTTTGTTATTCAATTTAACGTCACCTAGCGCCATTGAATAAATCTCTTGTAAACACTTACAATGTTCACGCCTCCTACAAAGTAGGTTTACGGTTGACATTATCATATTATGTGGTGCATTAAATATTTTAATATCATGTCCTCCGCGGTGCTTTATAAACTTCGAAGGTCTTTAGAAAGGGTTGTTTTAGGGTTGTCTACTGGTTTCTTTTCGTCGTCTTTTCTGTTTGTCTTTTGACAGTCGTGGTAGCTTAGTAGTTTGAGCTATGGCATCTCAAGCAGAGGATCGTGGGTTCAAATCCTGAGCTTGTTGAAATTTACCACAAGCTTCACGGTGAAGGAGAAACATCGTGATGGAACCTGTACACACTTGCAATGGTGTGTCTGAAATTCCTAATCCACTCTAGGCCCGTGCGGGAACTACAACCCAAACCCACTCATTCGGAAAGTAAGACTGTACCCAGCAGTGGGACGTAATATAGGCTGAGATGATGATGATTTCTTTTTCACAGACTAAAAGCTTATTCCTCTGGTTTGGTGTCATGTTCCTGCGCTATTTTACAGCAATTGGTACAGTCCGTTCTTTAACATAAGTATCCACTTTTCTATACAGTTAGTATGGAAAAGTGGAAACTTAAGTTAGGGTACCGACCCTACTTAAATATTTGCGACCATCGTGTTTTTTCACTCCAAAACAATTTGTTTACAATTTACTAATAAAGTAGGACCCTTTATTTCTTCGTTATGTATTTATAAAAGCGAGCGTTGTTTTGCTTTTAAGTTTCTCAGAAATACTACAACTCCCGGCATTTAATCATGCAAAAAATATCGTTAAAATCATGTTATTATCCGTAGGCGAAACGTCGAGGAAAGTTTATAAAAAAAAACACTTGATTTGTAAATTTAAAATTCTCGAATACTTACGCAATTACATCTATGTTAGTTTATTTAATTTATTAAGCTTGTTTTGCCAGCCCTATTCGTCGAATACGTTTATTAACAAAGTAAGGATTCATCAGCGCGATAAACAAAACATGCTGCAATAAAGGATTTACTGTGTTATCAAAGCTATAATAGCTGTAGATTATTTAATGACAGTTCATAATTAAAAGAAAACCACATGTGAAACAAATGCAGACTTATGACTTGTTACTCTGCTCTGTAAATGGAACTTTCCAGGCCCCTATTTCAGCAACACAACGTGATAAAAATCAAAATCAAAACGTTTATTTAGTCCTCAAGAAGCTCTTTTACATGTCGCTTTTTTTAAACTAACAGCGCTTTCGCAAGGACCATCATTGCTAAGAAGAATGCATCGCAAGAAACTTGGCAGAAAGACATTTTTTCAAAACAATATTACAATTACAAACAAAAAAAACATAAATTACAATATAAAATCAAAGAAAAATAATACATAATTAAAAAATACAGGGATGTATGGGGTATCTTAGTTAAATAACATATGAAGATTGGTTTTTGGAGTCTTTTTGTATTTATTTTTTTCAACTCCAATTTTTTTTTTTTACTTTTACGGTCATCCCGTGAAATCCATATATTTCATACTAAATACAGAATGCTGAGGATCTGGGTTCGATTCCCATCGCTGGGCTTTTTTCTGGGTTTTTCTGTGCATCCATGTTTCAGTTTGTATTTAGTACTAGCTTTTGCCCGCGGCTTCGCTCGCGTGTACCATGAGTATTCCAAAGAACCAAGATATCAAGCAAGCTAGCATACAGGCAAGCAAGCAAGCATGCAAGCATGCAAGCAAGCATGCATGCACGCAAGCAAGCAAGCGTGCAAGAAAGCGTGCAAGTAAGTGAGCAAGCAAGCCCGACTAAACTTCAGGTAGATACGGTCCTTTACAGTATTTCTTTATATACAATGTTTTTCACTATTCGAAAGCGGGCACTAAAATAACCAGGTTTGTTAATAATATAAAACCTATTATTAATTTCCCCTGTCCTGCATTAGGTATAATTCAATGTTTTCTTACCTTCTACGGAAACTTGAGTAACTGGAAGCGCTGTGTACCTACTTAGCACTGATATTATACATATTATAGTATTTTGTTATGGTGTTGTGTGACCTAACCGTTAAGGAGTTATACCTTCCATCATCAGCTCATCTGAATAACCAGAAAGAATACAACTAAAGGTCTATACGTGCATATGATATTTAAAGAAACTTCATATAACTCCTAACCGTTAAGGAGTTTAACCTTCCATCATCAGCTCACCCGGATAACCTGAAAGAATACAACTATCGGTCTATACGTACCTATAATATTTGAAAAAATATCCTCAACTCCTAACCGTTAAGGAGTTTTACCTTCCATCATCACCTCATCTACATGAGATGATGTCTACCAGACGCAAACACTTAAATAGCTTGAGAAAATATATGAAAAACGTAATGCGTGCCTACAAAATTTGAGGGTTGCCCACGATTTCCCTAAGATCCCGACATCAGATCCTGATTTGGTGACAATGGAACCATCTCAGGAGTATATTGTATTCTTTCGGATAAAAAAATTATTTTTATAATCGGTCCACAATTGACCAAAAAATCGGCGAACATACCTACATAAAAAAATACATGAAGTGGAATGCATGTAATCTCCTCCTTTTTTTGAACTCGGTTAAAGAGCCCTTTGCGGCCTATTTACAGTGTGAACTTATGAATTTTGAAATTTTAGCTTTCTAAAAATGTCCTCTCACAATGCTCCTCTACACTCCTCAAGCAACCTACATGCCGAATTCAGCTTTCTACAACCAGTAAAACGAAAAATCCCGTTATTTCCCGTTCCCGTGGGAATTTTGGAAAATCCTCTCTCAATGCTTCTCTACACTCCCTAAGCAACCTACATGCCGAATTTCAGCTTTCTATGACCAGTAAAACGAAAAATTCTGTTTTTCCCGTTCCCGTGGGAATTTTGAAAAGTCCTCTCTCAATGCTTCTCTACACTCCCCAAACAACCTACATGCCGAATTTCAGCTTTCTACGACCAGTAAAACGAAAAATCCCGTTTTTTCCCGTTCCTGTGGGAAATTTGGAAAGTCCTCTCATAATGCTCCTCTACACTCTCCAAGCAACCTACATGCCGAATTCAGCTTTCTACAACCAGTAAAACGAAAAATCCCGTTTTTTCCCGTTCCCGTGGGATTTTAGGAAAATCCTCTCTCAATGCTCCTCTACATTCCTTAAGCAACCTACATGCCGAATTTCAGCTTTCTATGACCAGTAAAACAAAAAGTTCTGTTTTTCCCGTTCCCGTGGGAATTTTGGAAAGTCCTCTCTCAATGCTCCGCTACACTCTCCAAGCAACCTACATGCCGAATTTCAGCTTTCTACGATCACCAAAACGAAAAATCCCGTTTTTTCCCGTTCCCGTGGGAATTTTGTAAAGTCCTCTCTCAATCCTCCTCTACACTCCCCAAGCATCCTACATGCCGAATTTCAGCTTTCTACGACCAGTAAAACGAAAAATCCCGTGTTTTCCTTATCCCGTGGGAATTTCCAAAAATCCTTAAAACAGTTTTTTACTATTATAATTACCTACTTCTATGTCAAACTTGAAGAGTCTAGTAATTATAGTTCATAGGATCCCGTTGAACTAAATATATAAATCCCGTTTTTTCCTTATCCCGTAGGAATTTTGAAAAATCCTGTAATTAATGTTTTAACTAATATAATACCTACTTGTGTATCAAATTTGAAGAGTCTAGTTATTATAGTTACTGAGATAGGGTCACTCGGAATCGAATTTATAAATCCCATTTTTTCCCGATCCCGTGGGAATTCCCAAAAATCCTTCCTTAGTGGATGCCTACATTGTATAAGGTATCTATGTGCAAAGTTTCAAGTCTCTAGATCCAGTGGTTTGGGCTGTGCGTTGATATATCAACAGTCATTTAGTTTATTTAGACTTTTCAACCCCATCGCACCCCATCCAGGGAGATGGTATTTTACGTCCGCCACGTCGGATTTTAAAACCGTTGTTGTTTTCATAACCAGCGACCCGATAAACCATAGAAACAACACCCATGTTGATTTTCAGACTTTGTTACCCCTTTCCCCCCTTTTAGGGGTTGAATTCTCAAAAAACCTGAAATACGTGTTTACTCATTTACCATTAGGAGTACTTCTGTGAAGTTTCGAATAAAATAGTCGAACTAATCTTGTTTCCCCATACAAAATTTTGACCCCCTTTTCACCCCCTTAGGGAGTGAATTTTGAAAAATCCTTTCTTAGTGCACCCCTAGACCTTATAAGGAACCTACATGCCAAATTTGGAATCTCTAGGCCCAGTGGTTTGGGCTGTGCGTTGATATGTCAGTCAGTCAGTCAGTTTCTTCTTTTATATATATAGATGTATTACTTAATCTACATTCAGTGGAATTGTAGAATGCTTCCACCCACCGTCAAAAAAAAGTAATATTGGGGATGTATACTTAGTCTTCCAATGTCCAATGTTCCAATTCTGAAATGTATATTTCAGGTCAAGTAACCATTAAGCTTTTGGATTTCGAAGGCAAGCTTACACCTGCCGCCTTCAAAGTTAGCTCTTACACACTTATGTCCTGCTCTGCTTTCACGATCTTACTTTGACGACATGGTAAAGGTAGCAGGAACCATTTGGATACGGGCAACACAGGACCGATTGTTGTGGAACTCTTTGGAGGAGCCGTTTTTTTCAGAAGTGGGGGTCTTTCGGCTGATATGATGAAGCTGTTTTTTGAAGAGACAGACAGATTAATATCTGGCGGCATTATAAAAACATTTCTAAAAAATAATTAATAAATAAGTAAATTATATGAATAACATGGAAAATGGGTGTCAATGAGTTGTCTGTACTATAAAACAATAAAATTGCAAGTATCTTTTAAACGATTCCAAGTAGGATGATTTTAGAAAGGACTTAGTGACGTGCTCTACATGGCAAGCAGCACAAACAATGGGAACTAAGAAATTGTTCAATTTCGTCGACGTCCAAACGTATTTTGCATGAATTGAAACTTTTATCAGGATCGGGGCTAGCTGGACGTTATTGCAGATAATCGAGACGTCTAGACGTGCTGTAAGCGTTTATTGCAATTGACAGAAGCTAGGGGCGGATGTATTAGCGAATGGATAATCTTATTATAAGATTTGACAACCCGCAAGAAAAATAATCAAGCACTTGCATGAAACTTTCCATACAGGATATTCTATGTGCAGGTTTCCAGGGTGGAAGGGAAATTGTTCTATTTTTCGCTGCAAATTTAATTTAATTTTTTTATTGAATTTCCTGACTGTACGTTCCATCTTTCTTAATTTACATTTGACAATTATCTTTATACGGACAAACAAAGAATGTAATTAAAATGATCCCAACCCCCCCTCTATCCCTCTATCCTCTTTTTTTAAAGGCCGGCAACAGATCAGTGACTGATCAGTTATTGATATTTATGGGCGGTGGTGATCATTTTCCATCAGATGACCCGCAAGCATCGTTTGCCTCCCTCTCGTAATAAAAATAAAAATGTTTGATAAAAATATCGACTTCTTAACTTCTTCGACTTTCATAAGTGTTTGTTATTTTATAGTCTAAATTGTATAAAAATATTTTGACTAACTTTACGGTAAGAATAGTATACAAAATTACCAATATGCGAACATAAATGCCCAGAAAAATTCCAACCTCTTTTCCTCTTGAGGCCAAATAAATCCATAGCATAAGCCAAATTTCATTTCTCGCAGCCGATCATTAATCGGTACGTTAATTAATACTACCATTAGGGCATAATAGGAAATACCACAACCGGCCGAAATTTACCTTCAATAAAAGATGAAGGGAACGACGTTTCCAAATATCGTAGGATAATAAATGCATTAAAAATCATTTATGATAGAAATTATGGTGGGAGAGTGTTTTCAATAAAAAGTGTAACCCCACTATTTGACGTGACAACGTCTAATAAATCGATGAACGCCGGCTGCATACACGAAAGAACACATGATTCATTGTAACGTACATGTGACGTTACGTAACGTTACATTCTACAGAGCAGCGAAGCAGGCCAGTTGCAAGAGAGCGGCGAACGCCAGGATGTACAATGCGGGTGCGGGGTTAATGTTTTGTTATGACGTTTTCACGTTAAACTTTCGTCCATAAACCGACTTTACAGACAACCGGTTTTTTTTTAATGAGGAAGTTTGGTGGTTTTCTTACTCAGAATCGAGAGCGCTATTGATTTTGTTTATTTAAAAAAGTCCCTAATTTTACATTAAAAAAATTGTGTCAGTTTTGTTTGACAGTACCTATACATACATAGATTTTGTTCGCACTAAATAAAATTCAGGGTACAATTTTTGAGTTGCAAAAAATCTTAAAATGGTAAACAATTTCACTAATATACAGTCAGCTTGTACCTAATATATCTGCTTAGTAAACAGTAGTGCTGCAAAGTACGTAATTACTTAGTCATCATCATCATTTCAGCCAAAAGACGTCCACTGCTGGAATCAGGCCTCCCTCAAGGTTCGCCAAACAGACGGTAAATACTGCGGTATCCGCATCCAACGCGTTACCGCAATCTTAACCTGGTTGTCGCTTCATCATGTTTTAAGGCCTATCCTGCACTTCGTTTTCCGGTCCGTGGACGCCATTCGAGAACCTTTTACCTCCATGAGTCATCAGTTCTGTCACTTGAGCCTGGCGATTCTTCGAGCTATGTCGGTGACTTAAATACTTTAATAATTAATTACTTGGTCAGTAAGAAAATATTACAGTTCAGTGTAATTTGCTAAAATTTATGAAACACTCAAAAAAAAGTTGTGCGCATTAAAGTAATAACTTGTGTAGATGAAAATTCAATCATTAATTTTCAAGAAATAACTTCAGGCTTTGAAGGAATATAACTTAATATTAACGATTTAGATAAGTAACCAAACTAGCTTGCTTATTCCAAAACTTCAGCCTCATTATCAATAAATAACACTTATGTAAAGTTGCTAAAGTTAGTACACGACCAGCGCCAAGAGCCATTTAGTATTTTATTAATATGTTTCCGTAGCATAAACAGCCGTATGTAGCGAGTGGCTATTCTTGAAACAAGCGCACTCGAGAGGTTGCGCACAAAGTAACGGACTTGCTGAGTCGAATGTGGCTGGGTCCGAGAGATAAGAATAGGAGTTTGACTAAAACTTGTCCATGCTTCATTTAAGAGAGAGGGAGAGAGAGAGAGATGTTTATTTACACATATTCGATACACAGGAAATACAGTTGACAGGAAAAGATACAAAAAAAATCATCGAATAGTATAAATGGGGCCTCACTCAGCATAATGTTGCATTTAAGTGAAAAATCCAACAAAATAGACAGTACACTTAAGAGGTGTAATCACCCAAACCCGTCAGCAGAGCCGGATTAACCATTAGGCAGAGTAGTCAATAACCTAGAGGCCTCGCATCGCCAAAGGGCCGCGCGCGCGCAACAAAGCAATTATAAAGGTTTCCGAGTGAAAATTTAATTGGAAAAATTGTATCCTCGATGGCAATAAGTATTCTTGCTATTTTTTGATGCATGTTACCAGTCGATTTGATTTAACTTCTTGAAATGATTTGCCTGAAAAAGGACCCTGAAAATTGCATGGCCTAGGGCTCCAACATTGTTAATCCTGCCCTGTCCGTTGCCACAGAATATATAATAGTACTGACGTACAGAATGGAAACGGTCCGCCCCGCACCGATTCGAATTACCCCACCCCTCAAGGCGCAGATAGCCGGAAACCGCCAGAAACCAGAAGAGTGCGCGCGCGATGTATGTAGGCGTACGCGTGTACAGACGTCGTCGTGCTTATGTAGATTCAAGAACGCGTATTTGTACGTCGTGTCCGCCGCGTGCCGTTGCCGCAATTGGTGAGTCGTACAGCACTGGGTGAATTGTATTAGACGGTGTTATTGTTATTATCTAAAAAATATATTGCCGCTAAAACAACTCGTAATAAAATAAAATTAAACAAAACACACCCATACCCATACAAAAAATGTTATAATTTTCTATTTAATGTTGAAACATAATTAAACCTCAAACTTGGAATATTAATATAAAAGTCTCCGCTAAAGGGGCCAGTCTGAAAATCAGCGCTGGGGCATGCTGCCATGTGTCCTAGCACTTGCTGAGATTGGTACCCATTGCCGGAACGTAGCTGGTATATTTCCATTTGTTTTTGTTCCTGTTTTGATATTCCTGTACCTAATTATGTTGTGGCAATAAATGTTTTTTTTTTAAATAAAAATGATAAAATGTCAGGGGTCGTAAAATGGGTCATACACAGCGTAAGAAACATAAGTTGTGCTAATTTTCAGGGGGCGATCGGTGGGGGTGGGATGCTAAATAACTTATCTAAATGTGACACCCGAGGCCGTATTGTCTAACGCTTCTGACGCTTGCCTTCGCTTTCACCATCTCTTTCTGCCACCATCTTATACCGATTGACAGAAAGAAATAGTGATTGCGAAGGCATGCGTCAGAAGCGTTAGACAATAAGCGAACCGGTATACGACAGGATACTGATAGCGGTTGGACAGTATTACCCGACTACCATTCTAGATAGAAGTAAAGAGTAGAGAAAAAGTAGCAGAGCGGTAGCGCATAGTGCGCGTTTGGCAGCCGCCGTGGCGTGTTGCTTTAAGAAAAAGGGCTACAGATTAGCCTAAAACATGTCAAGCTAACCTCTATCATAGACGTGAGTTATCCGTATTTTTACACTATAATAGAGTAATAGGTAGGTATCCACAAATTAACTCTAGTATTTTGTATCAGACAGCAAAACTCTTGTGCCTCAGGCGGCTCCTTTAAAGTCATGCTGTGGCGAACACACTAGTTAGCACTTTGCGTTTGTTCGTCCCGCGCGAACAGTCGTTGTATTATATATTTAAATTCTTTAACTCGCAAATTGGGGTTAACTGCCGCCATCACCGCAAACCGCATTTGAATTTCATGTTTGCAAATCGTAGTCAGTAATGCAATGGAATAACTGAACCTACAAATCACTTCATATGTTTTAGTAAAAACCGGCCGAGTGCAAGTCGGACTCGTACATGAAGGGCTTCGTAAGTCCGTAAATGTTTTATAAATAGTTCAGTAAAAATTATAACGATGAGCCTCATACGAAAGCTCAAAGTCACTCAGAGGGCGATGGAGAGGGCTATGCTCGGAGTTTCTCGAAGGATCACATTAGAAATGATGAAATCCGTGCAAGAACTAATGTCACCGACATAGCTCGAAGGATCGCCAGACTCAAGTGGCAGCGGGCAGGGCACATCGCTCGGAGAACTGATAGTCGATGGGGCAAAAAGGTTCTCGAGTGGCGTCTACGGACCGGAAGACGCAGTGTAGGTAGGCCTCCAACAATATGGGGCGAAGACTTGGTTATGGTTCCGGGATCGCGTTGGATGCGGATGGCACGGGACTAAACTGTTTGGGTGAGGCCTATTTTCAGCAGTGGACGTCTTTCGGCTGAAATGATGATGATGAAAAATTATAAAGATCGAATTAAAAACGCTGAATAAAACAGGTTTCTTGTATCACAACCTGGTTCACGAGCAATGTGCCTTGTCACTTTAGTCTGTTGACTCTCCGAGCTATGTCAGGTAGCTTTGGTTCTCCTGCGAATCTCTTCATTTCTGACTCGATCACGCACGAAAACTCCGAGCGATGTTCGCTCCATCGCTCTTTGAGTGAATCTGAGCTTTCGCGGAAAGGTAATGACGTTTGACCCGAGCAGCCAAAACACTTGAGTATTGATCCTTTTAAAGTAAAATGTGTCATCATAATCGCTGCCAAATGTTTTTCGCTATCACGTATAAATCCCGAGGTCCATATTATTTAGCACCGCACCTCGTCATCAACTGATACCCAACTTTAACTTTAAAAACTCCACTAACAAATTAAGAAGAATGGTGGAAGTTAAATTAAAATCTTGGCCAGTTCGCCGGCGAATTTATGCTTGTTGTATACTTTTTAACCGGCCCAACTTGTTTGAAGCCTTTGGTATTTAAGGCTTGTTCCAGCCCTCTGACATAATAACTTACGGCCGAAGTTATTTTTTAACGCCCAAAACTTGGGGAAATGATAAAAGTTGCCGAGTTAATGCCGAGTTTCTTGTTTCGTGCCTTTTTAAATGTCTTGCGATGATTATGCTTAATTATGGCCAGTGACGTTCACCTTGAACTTGCTAACTATATTTTATTGTCCCCAGTGCTTATTTAATTTTTGTTCCGGGGAGAAGTTCTTCTTAATGGTATTATTAAGTTAGCTACTCATTAGAACATTAAAATTTATTGTAATAGACAAATACTTGGAACATCCATGACTCAGGTATGCACAACATGACTCAGGTATGTACAAATCTTCTATTTATCATACAAGCGACTGCCCTTACTGAAATTCGAACCAAGGGCCTCAAGCCTCTCAATCAGGGTCACTAAACACTAGGCTATAATAATCACTTGTGTCTCTACCAGCCCTAGAACTATAGAACTAGCGAATTTTTGAAAATGCCTGACATAATATGACGTTTTCAATCGGTTTCCAGGACTCTCCATTTTGGAAAAATTCCAAAAGACGAATCGATGGACAAAATCCGTCTTTTATCGAACCTGTTTATAAAACCTCACAAGAAGCTGTTGAGAAACGCAGCCTGTAGAGGAGACCAGCGAGACATTCGCTTGACAGACATATGAAAGCGTTTTTGCCCAGTTGAAAAAGAGACACTTCGCTCGCGCTTCGCTCTCGCTCTATGTTTACTCCTTTAAAGTTGCTTCTGTAGAGCAAACGAATAGAATTAATGAAAGCTCTTTTTGTTCGCAGTGCAGCGACGGAAAGTTTATCAGCTAGCTGATTGTGTACGGCGGTCCATTCATTTGGTCACGTTTTGTGGTTAATCGAAAACTTTTCTAGTTTCGCATCCAAAAGGGATTAGATTAAACGGGAATGAACCGAAAGCAGGATTATCTGATGCAATTCGGATGCGCTGTGTGCATTTCCTCGCGGTATCTTGTTGGTGTATTATGCTGGTTCATTATTGTTTGTATCAATATGTTGTTGAAGGCCATGCCACTTTATAATTTCATCTATGATTAACTTCAATTTACTTCTTGGACTTATTTCAGTCTTACCTCGTAGTATGCGGGTCAGTACCAAATAAATTCATTTCCACTGGTTAAAAGTAGGGAGCATACATGTGCTACTAGAGAATTAAAAACCATAAAAATACATTGCACACAGAAATATACTGTTTTTTCTATGGTAGCGCATTTTTTTAAAAATCTATAGATTTCAGTTATTTTCGTGGTTTTTTTTTTGGAGTCTTTCCCAAAGGGTCCGCTTATCAACTCTTTCAAAAATATTGAAGTCTGCCATCCCTTAAACTGCGAAAATTCAAAATTCAACGCAATCAAAAGATACATTCATTAAAAAAAGGTGTTTCGATACAAATTGCCGGGAGTCAAGACCTACAGGGTACTTATGTCCAATTGTCCTAAAAACTTGAAATTTGTTATGATAATTATATTGAAATGAAATTATTTATTTCAGATTAGATTAAATCAATCCATCCATAGGTATTAAATAAGTTAGTAACAATAAAACTTAAAATTAAAATTAGTAAAAAATAAAATGTTCGTTCGATTTGACATGCATAGACATCCAGTGAGCGATAATAGGACTGTCTGTCCTTCCTGCCACCACCTTCAGGAGAGTGTTGGTGCTGCTCCGTACACGCTCCCACAGAGACGCCACACGCTTGCGCAGCACGGCCTGGAAGCCGCTCGTGCTCCACGCTGCGAACATCCCTGACGCGCTGCAGCGCCAAGGCAGCCCCAACAATCCCCTGAAGGCGTTGTTGTACTGGACACGCAGAGCATTGTAGGTCTTTTTGGTATAATTGCTCCACAAGCTGCACGAGTACAAAGTTTGACAGTAAGTTTTAAAGAGAGTAATCTTCACCTCTCGAGAACATCGTGCGAACCTGCGTGAAAGCATATTACCCCGACCCGACAATGCTCTGCGTTCCCTTTCCAAGTCTACGTCATCCTTCAGGGTATCTGTGACACAGTGACCCAAATACTTGAATTTAGTAACAGTCTGAAGAGGAGAAACACTAAGAGTTATTGACGGAATTGGTTATCGACTCCGGCGCTGCTGAGCTCCTCAATCAAAGCACAACACACATTTAAACGCATATATATTAAATAGCGTGGGTGATGTTAGCCCTCCCTGTCTCACTTCACACTTCATCCTATAAGCTTCCGAGTATCCCCCTGCCCATCGAACTATGTTTTTATATTATGAATTGAAAACCTTAAATTATTATGTCTCTGTCTATGTAAGTAACCTAAATAAAATGTCCCTCGCATTACCGTATGTTTTGGTTAGGAGCAGGGCTCTGCTAACACTGGATCATAGATAAATAAATAAAAATTTGTACCTACCTACCAAATTTTGTTTGCTCACCAAATTGCTTAAAGACATTACATATTCATTTAGCGGTTCAATCTTGCTTCCAAAGTCTAGATTTGGAATTAATTAAGGTTTCTAGAAATCTTAAGCCTGAGGCCGGTTTCAGACAGTTGGGTGAATTTTAATTGAACGATATTGAAGGCGTAAACAACCGTCGTTCGATACCTCCTACCCAATTAGATGGGGTGTTAGTGTTGTCTGCATGAAGATTTTTGCATATTATCGACCTGTTGCTTAGCTTTTTAGCTACCCATTCGTTTTGATATTTTAAATTATTTTACAAAGAAATGCAGTACCTACTTTACCTAGGTACATAAGTTGGTGGGTAAAACCAAATTAGCTACGAAGAAATTTGGAATGCTGCCGTTCCGTTCAGTATTTTTCACCAGCTCATCGTCTACAACTTTATAAAGCTCAAGTTAGACCTCATATGGAAGAATACTGTTCCCACCTTTGGGCTGGAGCGCCTCAACATCAACTTTTTCCATTTGACCGCATCCAACGAAGAGCCGTTCGAATTGTCAACGACCAGGAACTTTCTGGCCGGCTTGGATGTTGCATCCCTGTGTATCTTATACCGCATCTATCATGGGCAGTGCTCCGAGGAGTTGCTCGATCTATTGCCTGCTGCTAATTTTTTTCATTGCACCACTCGCAACCAACTGTATTTCCACTCTCATCACCTCGATAGCTGTCAGTTCACTACGGTCCGTTTCTCGTGGAACTTTTTGCCACGAACGGTGAAACTTTGGAATCAGCGGCAGCATCTCCGCACCGGTACATCTTAGGGATCTTCAAAAAACGAGCCTACTCTTTTCTCAAAGGGCCGGCAACGCATCCACAATTCAACTTGTGTTAGATCGATTTTCGCTCCTGAAAATCCCCACATAACAAATTTCATCGACTTTGCTAGAGCCGTTTCCGAGATCGTCATATATTTAAGCGCTAGGCTCTTTACGATGGAGTAATTTCCAGCTTATTCTACATTCCGATTTTTCTTTCACTTCTTTATATAGGTAGGTACTGAAATATTCAGTTTTTCTTTTATTTGCTCCATATAATATAATGTCCTTCTTGGTCTTCCGAGATCCCCGAAGTAAATAAATAGATACAGGTGCAAGGATTGCTCTTTTAAAGGTATTACATAATATTTCAAGAAACGTTCTTTAATAGATGTATAGATCGAATAATTCATGATGACGCGTGCCATGGTTCTTATTAGTTACATTGTCATTAATGTCTAATTTTGACAAATGCACGCCTCTTCTTGAATGGCACAGTCTATCTATACCTTCAAACTTAAAATTATAAATATTTGTCTACATATGCTATTGCAAGTTGCAACGTTGAGTTGATGCAGCCTACTGAAAAAGAAAATGTTTTTTTATCGATATCTTAATCATAAAATCGACTTACACAGCACTACGCGGTATTGTGTTCCATTGCCACAAGAATAATAATTTCATTATGAACACAATACTGTAACACCTTCAGTTTAGTTTAGCGGTACACTATTTGATATAAATTCAATCGTAAGCAAAGGATGTCGCAGCGTAAGAACGGATATTATTAAAATATTTATAGTTTTTAAGGTGCACTGAAACCAAATGCAGCTGCAAAACTAAATGAAAAAATGTGATAGCTGTCTCATGTTCCCCAGACACTATAATTTCCTGGTTGGTTATTTATCATTTTTTATTTTCACAGCAATCCTTTTCGCAAACCTGCAATACATTTATATTTCGTTATCAGAGTTTCGTACATACCTCTAAAGGAAAAACGGAACCCTTATATAATATTATTTTGTTAGCAAAAAGCATAATAAAAAAACTTACCATTTATTGTTAGTAAAATTATAACTAAATGTCACAGATTAAAATGAAAATAAATTAAAAATGCAATGCAAAATTAAATTAAATGTCACAGTTGACAATTCAAATAAATAAAAAAATGGAATACAAAATTATATCATCATCTTCATCCCAGCCTATAATATACGTCCCACTGCAGGGCACAGGCCCAAAACAAAAACACACACACACACAAACACACAAACCACAGCACAGGCACGGCAGGCACAGCAGGGGCATAGGGACAAAATTATATAATTAAATCAAATGTCAAGAAAATTAGATTAAATGAGCCGTTGGAATGGAGGCATAGGTGCGTGCAGAGATAGCCAGTGCTGCAGTGTCTCATAAAAGGGTCGCACAGTGCATCGGCCACTGCCTTCAGGAGGCTGTTGCCGCTGGCCCGCGCCCGCCGCCCCATGGAAGCACACCTCTTGCGCATTGTGGTCATAGGATCACTTTGTTGACCACCTGTCTGTCTGTCAAGACCCTTTTTCTCGGGAACGAAATCAAGCTTCTAAGTCAACACAATCCAAAGATGTGGCCATTTGAGCGTTATTTTCAAAGATTTCGTAGTAGAATCAAAATTTATAGGGCACTTCCCTTAGACCTATAATCACGAAATTTGGCAGGAAGGAAGGTAAAACACAAGTAATGGAAAAAATCCAAAAATCGTTAATTTGTTGTTACATACTAGTTCGTACGGAACACTCGACGCGCGACTTCGACTCGCACTTGACCGGCATTTTTATTTAAACTAAATTTCTTATTTCCGCTTTTCTCTTTTAAAAACGTAAATGTTTCTCCGTGCCTTTCGAACGGACAGCGCAGAGCTACAACTGAAGTTTCTTAATTCAAGGACTACAAAAACTCTGTTGAAACAAAGTGTGATCTGTTAGAAGTTGTCGAGGTTACTTCCGAGTCGGAGCCACAAGTTAGTAGCAGCTGTCAGAGGCGACTCGCAGACGTCTTGCAGTGTTTGTGTTTGTGGTCTCGGTTTAGATTACCGCACCGTTAAATTTTTCATTTGTTGTTGAATGACTTTTTTTTCGCCATTACGTCGCGCTACGTGACCTATCTAACTTACATTTTGAGGTTGTGTTAATATAGCTAAAACACGCCTGCGAAGAAATTCAATGGTATAATTGCGGGCAGCCGCAAGTTAAAAAATAAATACGAAAAGGACTTTTGTGGTAGCTGGCATAGTCGCCTCGATTTTCGACTAGAGAGTCCTAACGATGTTTTATTTTGCAGTGTTATCTCTATTGTATCCTTTTCTACAGCAAAACACTGTTGTAAAACCCTTGTAAATTGTCCGCCCAATCATGACCAATCTAAAAAGGCTTCGGTCCAATCAAAAGCCGCTGATGTCCACCGCTGGGTTGAACCCATGATCCCGCGTTATTGTTCTAACTCGACCTTCATTGAAAACCCCGCGCGGGTTTATTGCCGATTGGGAATAGCCTCCAGCGACGTGCCGGTGATCGGAAGCTGTAAAAATCTTTACGACGAATAAAACTAGGGTAGAGTCGGGGTTAAGTGTGATTAAGGACCGTCTGGGCCTGGAGCGCACATATGGGTTTAAAGTTCATTCAAGTCCAGCTGAAGACTTTTTTTGGCACGATTGTTACTATTGGAGTCGCTTTTTTTCGAGCTGGTATTATTTTAAAAGCAGAAGATAATAAAGGAGAAGAAAGAGAGAAGGAGATTTCTTACTTGAGATAAGATACTTTTACGTCTGTTTAAACTTTTACTTTTAAATTTATTTCTTTTAGTTATCGACTGCTGTGTTATTTCTAAAACAATTAATCTCCTTTGAGCTGGTTTATCTGCCCGTATACCAACTATTGGCTCTGTATAATAATATGATGCTGATGACGCCGATTTTCTGAATATTATCCTTATCGTTACCAATATTATAAATGCGAAAGTAGTCTGTTGGCTATACACGCTTAAACCACCGAACCAATTTAGATGAAATTTGGTATGGAGATAGTTTGAGACACTGGAAAGGACATAGGATAGTTTTTAACCAGGAAAATTGTATACTTCCCGTAAATCTTACCAATCTCTCTTTTATCTTTTTTTCTTAGCTATCTAGCTATAAACAAATTCTTCGGGGACAGAGACACGGACAATAAGTGGTTTATTTTAATCCACTTCGACTATGTACATGATGACTACACAATGATAATTTTTAATATCATGACTACTTATTTAGGCGGAGTGGGTTACAAATAGACGCAATTGCAGCCAATTTTGTGTCATTCATCGCCAAAATAGACTGTTAAAATCATTACACTTCCTTTTGGCTTTGCCGTAGTCGTGTAAAAAGCGTGTTTCGTAACTGTTGAAAAAACCATTGCTAATAGGTCAACTTGTCGCTTTAACAAGACCGCTTATTACCCGGGCGCTTCCCGCCAAACTTCGAAGTCCTTCAAGAAAACTGTAAAAACTCCTCCAAACTCCGAAAACGACATTCTCCGACGATGATGAATAAATGTATTTTTATAAACAAAATCCGCGTCCGAAAACATTACAAGGTGAAGCTAAAATAATTTACGAGGGACAAGTTGCGAAATGTTGTTCCCATGTCGTCGTGCCGTAAATCTCTATATACCGCGCTAATGTTGTTTGGCCGACTTTGTGTCAATGTTGATTACGCCACTTTTGTAACATAGGTGTCCCTTTGCCGCTACCATTGGAACTCGCAAATGTGAAAGGAAAGAGGAATCCTAACGAAACATAAGCTACTCTTGTAGCGACCTCTAGCGCCATCTAGTCATCAATTAGAGAAAATTGAAGTTTCTCAACGCAGATGAATAAATACAACTTCCAACTCTGATCCTTCGGACTTCGGACCTTCTGCCTGGAGAGAGATCTCTCTATTGTAGCCTCTCTCCACATGCCCATTGGTTCTTCTACACATTGCAAATCAAGCTATCTCTATTCTTCCTCCTCCTTACATCGTATATCTTCAATGCTGAGGGTCGTGACTCCGCCGAATATTTTTTTACGGACTATACGTCCTTGTGGCCTTTTGCCGGCAGTATGAGTACCGTCACAGATAGTGGGATCTTGGGCGTAGCTGGTCTAGTCTGATCAACGTATCAGACATAATCCTTGGGATCAATTTGGATGGTGATGATAATCGAAGATAGACTAAAGATAAAAAGGTTTAGGAATAAGGATCGAAGGAACTACTTGGATGCGAGCAGTGCAAGACCTATCTTTGTGGAACTATTTGGGGGAGGCCTTTGTCCAGCAATGGACGTCTTTTAGCTGAGATGATGATCATTATTTGACCAAAAATTTATCAATAATTAACAGTAAAATATCTATTTTAATTAACAATAACCGTTTGTAAAGAGTACTCAATGCTTGTTAATTAGCAATTATAGTACGGTTACTACAGGCCACAGGAAGAGTTGTGACAGCTGATGTTTAATTGGCTTTCAAACAAAATACAATCCACAGACGTACAAGTACAGTACTGATATGATATTAGATTAAAAAAAGGTTTGGTATTTTTCATCACACTTGCTCGTCAATGGTGTTATTCCATGCCTGTATACTAAATGACAATGGCCTAAATTGTTCTTAAGGGAGTTATGGATTTACGTACAGTTTTTCCACCCAAGGGAGTTCTAACTTTAGTTTCAAAATTTGCAAACAAGTTAGTAGGTATATCATTTCAGACTAAGGAGGTTTCAAGTCAACCAACGTTCTATTAATATCTTTAAAACTTAGCTATAACCCAATTTTACAACACAAAACTTATCTACGCTTCATGAAACTTCGTTATTTTTATATTTTAAATTTATGTCAAATTGTCAGTTTTGCAATAATTTTAGAAAGTATTTTTATAAGATGTTGGCAGAATCTGGCCGTATGACCATTTGAATTCTAAGCTAAACACAGTTTACATTATCTATGGTAGAAGACTCGAAAAAAGTAACAATCTGTATTGGCGGGTAGCCATTATTTTATTCAATTTAAGTGTTTAGAGACAAAATAAGTAATTATATTTATGGATTTTTTTCCTCGCAATGTGATGAAAATCATTGTGTGTATCACGGGCAGTAAGGGGATTACAAACTCGAGTCATTAAAAGCCCTCCGCCTTCGGCGTCGGGCTTCTGATAGACTCTCGTTAGTAATCCCTGACTTACGGCCCTTGATGCACAATGTACTATTATTTTTCAAGTTTTAAGTGTTTAGTATATAATGGATTTTACTATAACTGTCAGAGCTCTTTCTTTAATAACTGAACTATAACCATACAAAACGACTGCCTGGAAAAAGTTCCGTCATGACAAAAAAGTTACTCATACATATTATTGTACGATTCATTTTTGTGTTACAATGGAAGACTTTCATACTAATATTAACAACGAACGTTAAGGTGTCCAACTTTTTGAACTCTAACCGTTTATATTTTGTTTTGAAAGATGTTATTATGACGCTCAGATGACTTCTACGGGAAGTAAAAGACACGTGACAAACGAAAGCCAAAGTAAATATAAAAATAGTTCGTTTGTCTGGCCTCTTTAACATAAAAAAATAAGGCACAAAAAACGAGTCGAGTTCTGTTATGAAATGGACATGATGGTTTCCGCAATCGAATATTTTGGTAGGAGTGCCTTAGCGTATACCTTCGTTTATACAATTTCAGCCGGATGCGTCGACAATATACGTATACCTACATGTCTCTAATGACGTTCACTTATACAGAGAAAAGCTCATTTTTTAACCGATTTCAAAAAAAGAGAAGTATGTTAATCGATTTCTCTTTTAGAAAATATATGACGTTAACACTTTTTCATTAAAGGTAGACCTCCGATCACTATTCATCAGAGGTTAGCACCAGAAGTGATAAAACGGTGTCATCTATTGGGCATTAACATGTCAAACACTGGGATATTTTTACCTGCGTGTAAATGTTCATTCAAAACAACATTGCGGGTTACTTTAAACACCATCTAAATGTAGTAAAATATTTGTCATTCACAATTAAAACTTCTTGAAAAACTTTTACAATTATCTTTTAACCGTGGTCCCACAGCTATGATCCAAAGTGGGCCCGTAGACCCACTGCTTCTGAGTAGAGCCACAGGTAATTGATACGAAAATACCCGTAGACCCACTGTGGGGTAAAGCAGTTTGACCACGGATAAAAGGGGTTATAATTCAGTAGAACTTACCCAACCACTACCTAAAGCACTCTGGATTAATTTGGGATGCCATGTACACCCTCAATTGATTTCAATAAAAATAATGAATTTGACATAGCTATGTAAATATTTTATCAGATCGGCATGCACAATGCAAATTTTACGCATTTTCACAGAACAGAGAAAAGGAGCAGTAGAACGTCTTCATACAAACGGCCGGATCGCGAGTTATACCTACGCGCCACGAATTCTCAGCATAACTCGGCAAACATCAGTCGTGAGTGCCCCGCGGCTATGTACGGTCGGCGCGGGACTCACGCGCATTTACTACGTACCTACCTAATTATGTCACGACGATATAAACGGTATTGTTCGGTGTACGGATGTTTAAATTCATCTTATCGAAATCGGAATTGATATTTTTTAGATTACCAACTCAGTCGGAATTTATACTCTTAAAATCAACAATTAAGGTTTTCGTACATCCCAGAAGAGGCGCAAATACTTCTCCGGAGCTAATTTGTAGGTAGCAAATATACGTAGTGATGAAACTAAATAAAACCGTTTAAAAACATAATACCTTTTGTGGTTCATTAAAATAACGTATTATGTATTTTTATAAGCACCCACTTAGTCCACTCCTTCCATAATTTCCTAAAGCTCCTAATCCTTTCCCTACTTTAAATTTCATGTGACATTATCAAAACATAACTGAAGACTGACTGTTAGTTGGCAGCCCTATCGCGAGTTTGTGTACCGAGCCGGCGTAGGTAATTATTATCAACGACGCTGACGACACGTTATACTGCTCCTTTTTCTGTACTGTGGCATTCTGTACAATAACAATCCGCAGTGTGGGCAGCATCTGTTATTTATTCGGGGTCTGCACGGTAATTATTAGTTCGTTTTCCATCGTCAATCTGTTTATTTGAACACGTCAAATCATTTTGTTAGAAATTTTTGATTGCAGGTTGCAGGCTTATTGTCTAACATTTCTGACGCTTGCCTTCGCAATCACCATTTCTTCCGTCAAACGGTATAAGATGATGACAGAAAGAGATGGTGAAAGCGCAGCAGGCAAGCGTCAGAAGCGTTAGACAATACGGCCTCTGATTCACAGTTTTATTTTGTTTCACACATCATTCATCCACATACAGAACATCTAGGCAAGCGCAAGAAGCGTCTTCACCCTATGTGGTTAGTACTAATCGGCCCACACGGACCGGTTCGCTTCATATTTCCTAATACGAATTGCTACAGAATGGAATTCGCTCCTATCGTCTGTATTTCCAGTTATATAGAACCAAGGCTCTTCAAGGCTAGAGTGAATAGGCTGTTACTGAACCAGTGTGATACACCTTTGACCTTATCTGCACTTTTCAGGATTTGCCACATTGGATGCGTTCTGCGGTCGCAGTCAGTTCAAATTGAACGCAGCCCGCATTATGTATGAACAACATTGTGGCTCTCTATATATTTTGTATAGATATGCGATCTGACCGTGCGGTCCGTGCGGACAGATCGCATATCTATAATATCTATAATGTTGTTCATACATAATGCGGGCTGCGTTCAATTTAACCAGACCGCGACCGCAGAACGCATCCAGTGTGGCAAATCCTTTCATCAGGTGAGATAGAGGTCAATCACGGGTCAGTTTTCTACAAAATAAACATGAAAACAGTTTTACATGATTCTCGCTTGATCACAAGGGCCATGCCCACCTCAGAATGGTGTAGTGCCCACTCTATGATTAGGATACTGACTCTGCTTTTGTTTAGGAAAATACACTTCTAATTTAGTCTGGCAACATCGGCCAATATCTCATACAGTAACTCATTCATACATCCTATACTTTTTTTCCATTCATTCAAAAAGTTCAGACTTTTCACTTTTGCTCTTCCTGAAGTTGCTGTTAGCACGCTCTCCGTGAAACCTTTCAAAACCTGCATAAATTTTGAGTTCCTATGTCTGCCTTAAGCATTAATTAAATTCAGAAGACTTAAGTGACGTGCATACTAACGGACAAGGTGTATTTACAAATATATCCTGAAGACAAGCGGCGCCGCTCAACGTGGGAAACTTCGGATAAGTACTGAAAGCACCACATCTACACCCGACTGGACGCAAGGTACCATATTTCGATTTCCCAAATTTTGAATTCCTGTGTCTGTTCCTTAACAGCTTTTCCCCAACGGCCACGGCATCTTAAGGACCACTATGGAAAATAACCCTAGCTACGCCACTGCATAATGCAGCTCTATTACTTTCCTTTCCATTGCCGAGTTGTAATCGTTTTGCTAGCTCTTATTATAAGGAACGAACAATTTAAGTTTTAATTTTCGAAGAGCAATTATAATCGTCTAGAAATTGGAAATAGAGTTCTTTGTCCTGCTTCAAGTTCCGGTTACATTGTAATGACTCAACTCTTTGTGACCAGAACCGCCATCAGTATGCAGCCATTGTGGAAACGATTTTACGAACGTATTTCTAGCGTCAACTTTATCGTAGAATACCGTTTAGTTTGAATAAAGACACATGCGTTTTATTTAATGCTGCTTCACTACATAGTATAAAACAAAGTCGCTTCCCGCTGTCTGTCCCTATGTATGCTTAGATCTTTAAAACTACGCAACGGATTTTGATGCTTTTTTTTTAATAGATAGAGTGATTCAAGAGAGAGGTAATAGCATCCGTGCGAAGGCGGGGCAGGTTGCTAGTTAAATTATACTCATATTAAGAGTTGTGAACCAGAAAGGTGCCAATGAGGCCTTATTAAAAAAGCTGTGCTGTATGTCCGCCTGACACATCGTTGTATCGTTTAAACCTCAATAAGTCATTTCCGGCTTATACGTGCCAGCAGCAGAGCCCTCTTCTCAGAATAAAAGCGATTGTAATGAGAATGAGATTGTGTAATTATTGGTAGACACGTAAAATTTTAAGTGTTTAAGTACTAAGGCCGCTATAATTAATACCTTGGATACATGCTCTTATTGTATACACTCTCCATACAAAGTGATCCTTTAATTTTAACCCCCGACGCAAAAAGAGGGGTATTATAAATTTGACCACTATGTGTGTGTGTTGTGTGTGTTTGTCTGTCTGTGGCATCATAGGCCTTAAGCGGGTGGACCGATTTGGATGCGATTTTTTTGAAAGCAGGTTTTTCTTGTGCATGGCCGGTTTTATGTATTCTATGTCCATAGCACGCAAACAATACGTATCCAATTAACCCTGACCTCCTGCACAGTTGCAGGATCAGGTAATTGGGAATGCAACATCAGGACGGATTCAGAGGATCCACGACAACGGTTAATTGGATACGTATTGTTTGCGTATTGTCATTAGACTTATTCTACATAACAAGCAGGAAAAGAAACAAATATTTACCAACCTTTCTTTCCAGAAAAAACAAAAGGCTACACAATCACATAACCCTATCGTCATCATCATCAGAATCGTGGGATAGTAACTAATTAATAATTAGGATTCTATTGATTTTATACAAATTTAAGAATGTAATTTTATAGATTTAAGCTATAACAAGTTAACATCTCCCTTGTTAAAATTTTTACATTATTAAATTTACATAGTTAGCACAAAAAAAATCGTTATTAGTATCTAATTAGTTACTTTTAGAACATATTAAATATACTACTTCTGTTTTCAGAATCATTTCCCATCATATGACCTGCTCGTTTTCCTCCCTCTCGTAATAAAAAATGTCGTTATATTTGACAATTGTTGGTAAAAGAAATAAAAGTTTATTTATCTACCTATTTACTAGCTTTTGCCCCCGACTCTGTCTACGAAGAAAACGTTTTTAGCGCCTACCTCGATCTACACTATGTCAGTGTAAAACAATGGATTAAAATTACAGATTAAAAGAACGGAGTACAGTCGAGTATATTTACAGTTTAGTGCCTTGTCACTGTAAACCTTCTGACAATTTCATATAAAAGTTCAAACACGAAGTGACTGCGACATGGTAGTAAAGTGTAAAGATATATTTGACCTCGACTGTACAACTAAAAAAAACCTGAACATGTCGGTCTTAGTTTTGTCTTTCTCGTCATTTACTTTCTCAAATTCTTTCCAGGAGCGTCTGAAAATTTTTCCAACAGATTTTAAACCCAGAATAAGGGAATATTTCAAAAACCTAGTTTTTATAACGAATGCGCCATTAGGCAGAAATATCGCTCGCCGTGCTTCTGACGGTTATGTAAGAAAACTGAATATAAAGTGAAAGACATCAATTATGTTCCCCTCATGGGGAAAAGGCGGATATAATCTACTATTAGAGTTCATTATAAATCAGATGATAAAGCTCATAAAGACAAGTGTGTTGGAAAAGCGCTGATTGGGATAATGATTTTCGAAAGCACGGCTGTTGAAATATGAGTATAAGGGGTGTTTTTAAAAAAAATAGACAAAGTACCAAAAGCGTGGAATTGCATATCTAGTGGTATTGTGTGTTTATAGGCATTCCACTTTAGTGAGAGAGAGACAACAATATAGAGATCTCTCTCTCCAATGCCTATAAACACTTAATACCACTACATTATGCAATTCCACGCTCTCGGTAATTTATCTATACATAGAGTATTTAATATTTTCTTTTAAATTGTACTCTTTTTTGATTTTGTCGCATTTTGGGTACATAATATTTTTATCGCGTGATATCAAATATCGCTTCCTCTACTAAATATTTAATGAATTACTATTTCAATATTTTATGGCCTGTTAAATAATGAATTATGTGCAACATAAAGGTCATGTAATATAAGTCTGCTACAAATGTACAATTGAATCAACTTACTGAATCGTGATCTACTGTAAAATCTTTTCACAGAAAAAAGCATACTTACCAACATTGCATTGCTCAACAAAGGAAGTAATGTGAAACTTAATGCGAAAAAGTTCTACGGTGGCTCAGGATCATATGGTTCGATAGGACATGTTGTCAGTGGATTTATGATACGGACAGAATGTAAACAACAATTTCATGGTCTTACTATAATATCTCAGTTATGGAGATGCAAAGTTTGGTTTACCTGTACAGTCAGCATCTAAAGTAGCTGGTCACTTTTGTACTTTGTCGCTCTACAGTTAGGTGCAAAACGTTATACTTGATTGACAATTGTGTTATTACGACAAAGTACAAAAGTGACCAGCTACTTTTGATGCTGACCGTACGTAAACAAACTGCTCAAAAGGATCACATTTTGTAGTAAAATTCTCCAAAACTGTTCCTACCAACCATGAAAATCGAGGTCCGGTCCCTTTGTCTACAAGTTATCCTATATGTTGTATTTATCTCGTAATTCGAGATGATCAGAATGCTCCTGAATATTCCAGGATGCCCGCCGGGAGAACCCTTTGGCCCACATAATTTGACGTAACAATGTACCGACAATAAAACGGCGACGAAAAAATTAAAAAGTTTGTACTTTTTCAACTCAGGGACGTGATTAAAATTTCATAACGTTGCATGTTCGGTGAATTATTTTGTGTTTAGCTCGTGGGGTGCAAACTGTATTATGTGGGGAACAACATGTAATAGGGCTATCGTACGACATACATATTTCAACGCGGTGTTACGGACACTGATGAAATGTTTATTCTGTTAGATGTCAGCACAGGAGCTCTTAAAGATGGGGCGAAATGTGCAAACCAATGTGACTGTTGGAAATTTGTTTGATTTTATTTTAAATTTGGATGCTAGTTAAAATGCTGCATGTGATTTTCTGAATAATAAATAAATCAACATACAAAACATTACTTCCACGTTTTTAAATATCTTCTTATAAATATACTAGCTGTTGCCCGCAACTCCATCTGCGAAGAATAGCGGTATAAAAAATAGCCTACTACCTATTCTCAGACCTGCCAAATATAGACAAAAATTTTGATCAGGCAAGCCGTTTCGGATGAGTTCGATAATAAACACCGTGACACGAGATATATAAACAGGGTAATTTTTTATCAGTGCACAAATTTTAATATGTGATTCAGTATCGTCAAAATAACAAATTTCAGTATTATTCATTATAATATTTATAACTTATTTTCTTTGTTTTTCATAGTACCTACCTACTAACTCGACCAAAATTATTGGATGAATTACTATGAACAACCCAAATTTTAAAATGTAAAAAGAAATCTTGAACAAATAATCGTGATCTATTAACGATACTGAATCACGTATCAAAATTTGTGCACTGATTAAAAAATTACCCTGTATTAGATTCTATAATAAATAAGTACGCCTTACTGCTTCTAAGTCAGTTCGAAATAACATTCCAAAATATTATTCCCTCAATATAATCTTTGCGGTTAATATTTAGACTTAATCGTGGGAATTACTGGCAAAATGCATTACCGATATGCCAAGCGCTACGAATGCTAATGTAAACACCGTAAGCCGTTTGACGCTTATTCATCGGACATAATTCACGCTTCGGAGAATTTAGTAGCAATAGCGTTTGCCCACGGCTTTGCTCGCTTGAACCTTTAGAAAATTTTAAATTTCCAAATTTACATCGTGGCCTTTATTTACCTAGGTCGTATGACGAATACCCGTGCAAAGTTTTATGTTTTTAGACTTAGCGAAGATTTTGAGATGTGACATGGTTCCCATGGGAATAAAGGGATAAAAATTATCCTATGTGTTATTCTCAGTAATCGGAATTTGGTGAGCTAAAATATCTATTCTTTACAAGAGGATATAATATAAAGTGGCTACAACCGAGTACAATTTTTTTTCTTGAATATTGGGTATTCAATATTTATCCGGATACTAATCGTAATGTTAAACAATGTTTTTACTTACAGTACATGATGTTTTATGTTAATCTAGGGGTTATAAGTAGCTAGTTACATTTGTTAACATTTTCGTCACACTTTTATAAACCTTACGCTTAGCCCTTTTTACTACAAACTAAACATAAAATATCCCACACAGTAAGTAAAAACATGCAGGTTTGTTTAACACTACGACTAAATATCGAATACCCAGTGTTCGAGGAAAAAAATATTTTTCTATCCAGTTGTAACAACACTATATTATGCCCTCTCTATGTATACGTATTTTAGCTCACCTAATTCCGATCACTGGTTATTCTAGACGTCCAGTTACGAGTAGGTATGTATAATGAATGTTATAGAGCTCAAAATGATCCACACACAAGTAGCAGGTATATTGCTGACGTAATAAGACGCTGTGTAAGGTATTTTTCAGCTCCACCACCGCTCATCCACTTTTGTAACGAATTCCATCCAAAGCCATCCAGCCGTTCTAGCATGAAAGGGTTACAAAAACAAACATACACATAGCAGGCGCACACGTGCATGCAGATACACACAAACTTTCGCATAAATATTTAACATTAGTAGGTGTTAACGCATCGCAGCGCCATCTAGCGGAGTGCACTATGCACTAACGGTCATTATAGTGAACGTAGGTCGATAAAACAGCAAGCACCGCCGCGCGACGCAACGGTGCTCCCTCCCCCCCCACCGGCAGCTTTATAAGCTCTTTTCAAATTTGTATCGAGTCATTCTCTTAGCTCTTCGCTTCCACTTGTAAACCATCGTAACATTTAAACACAATAAATTATAATAATATCAAGTTAAAATAAAACCAATCATTCTGCCCTGAGTTGAACCTAGACCTCAATATAGGCAGGCTAGAGAAAGGAGAAAGGAGGAAGAGATACCTAAGGCTGACTGCAGAGACCCACATGTAAGATCCTCAACATTTTGGCCTTCGACCCGGATCACAATTGGACTCCGTCGCCGAAGAGAAGACTTCAGTGAGAAACGGTCAGAGCTTCCGAATCCATCCTAATCCCATCCTAAAGTGCTGTAACTAATACATAGTTGTGATTTCTCATTTTAGTAAGAAGCTTGTGCGCTGTGTCGATCGAGCTTTGCCTACCGTCCGCAACCGCGCTTATACCGCGACCTCTGTGGGTCACGTATTTATTCACGTAAGTGTTCCTTATTTCTATAGACCCCAGTATGAGTGACGATGAGTTTAAGCAGGCAACCACAAGTGATGGCCAGAAATTAGAATTGCCAAAATCTCACAATAAACGCGAACGTAGTTCAGACCGTTTGTCTACCCTCAAAAGACAAAGAGGTGCAACCAAACTACGCATAACTTTATTTCAGAAATATTTTAATAAACTTCCAATTAACGCGTTAAGTGATGCTGAAACGGCTGAATTGAAATTGAGAGTTCAAGAATTAGAAGATTTATTGAGAGCTTTTAATACCATTCAGTGTGAGATCGAGGCTAAAATAGACGAAAACGAATTATCGAATCAGTTAGAATATCGCGAACAATTCGAAGAACTTTATTTTAACATTTTAGCAACTGCTAAATGTAGATTGGTTGTTAAGAGTAGCGAAATTAATTCCCAATGCACTGCGCATAGGTCAGTTTCGATTAAATTACCTGATATTAAACTACCGTCCTTTAACGGCTCTTATGATCAGTGGTTAGAGTTTAAAAATTCATATATTACCATGATACATAAACGCGATGACCTTGACGCGATCCAGAAATTTCATTACCTAAGATCGTCGTTAAGTGATACTGCCCTACAGGTTATTAGCGCTTTAGAATTTACCGCAGCCAACTACACTCACGCATGGGACCTATTAGTTAACAGATTCCATAATAATCGTCTACTAATTCATAATCACGTGAAATCATTGTTTACTTTGCAAACTATTCAGCAGGAATCGCCTGCGCAGATTAGAAAGTTGATAGATACCGTAAATAGAAATTTACGAGCTTTAAAAACGATTGGGGAACCAACCCACTCGTGGGATACCCTCATAATTTATTTAATAGTTACTAAGTTAGATTCATCCACTGAAAAAGAATGGGAGAATCATAAAGGGTCTATCAGTTCTGATGATAAGCGCAGTGATTCATCGTTGAAGTTGGATGATTTGCTTTTATTTTTAAAGAACAGAGCCGACACGTTAGAAATGATTAACATTAGTTCCAAAAGGACTAATCACACGCTTAAATCTACTCATGTTCACGAAGGCAAATCATTCAACAACAATGCAAATAAAAATCATAATAAATCACAACATGTTCACAGCTTTGTAACTACGCAGAATAATAAGCGATTAGAGAAACAAATACGTTTTTGTGCAATGTGCGCCGATAAACATGCACTTTATACTTGTGTTCGTTTTTTAAACCTACCCGTCCGAGATAGAATAAAATTTGTGGAAAATAAAAAATTGTGTTCTAATTGCTTACGATCGGGTCATTCTATTTCGGACTGCACATTCGGTAATTGCAGGCAGTGTCAGCAAAGACACAATGGTTTGTTGCACTTAGATAACAGTTTAGTTACACCGAATGCCGAACATTCGCATCATATACTGACGGTTAGCGACAACCATCCGACCACGTCTGCTACATTCCATACCAAATGCGATCTTAATTCGACAGAAATTACAGGCGATAATAACGTGCAAATCAAGTCGAGAGGTTTGCAACCGGTTTTATTGTCCACCGCGGTAATAGAAATTGCTGATGCTAATAACGAGTATCATCGCGCCCGTGCGCTTCTTGACAGCGGTAGCCAGCATTGTTTTATTACGGAAAAATTATGTAAGCGATTAAATCTTTCTTTAATACAGTCCACCATTCGAATATCTGGAGTAGGGAAAACGGTTACTAACTCCAGTCATTTATGCGACATTAATTTCCGATCAAGGTCATGCGATTACAAGACACAAGTTAGGTGTTTTATTTTGCCTTGTATCACGTCTATGTTGCCAACGAAGCACATAGATTTAAATACCTTATGCTTGCCGAGTAACATAAAGGTATCTCTTGCAGATCCTACGTTTAACGTACCGTCAGACATAGACGTTTTGATAGGCGCGGATAAATTCTGGGAACTGCTAGATGGAGAAAGAATTCGATTGTCATGCGGACCTTATTTACAGAATTCCAAATTAGGTTGGTTAATCTCGGGTAGCATTGGAGAAATTGAAATAAAAAATGAGGTTCAATGTAACTTCAATCAAACGTTAGATTTGGATTCGTTAGATAAACGTATGAAAAAATTTTGGGAACTAGAAGAAGTACCTAAAATAACTAATAAACCGTTCACAACAGATGAGCATAAATGTGAAGAGATTTTTCGTACGACGACTGTACGCGATAAAGAGGGTAGATTCTGTGTACGACTACCTCTGAGCGAGCCAGCGATCTCACTCGGAGAGTCGTACAATACAGCTGAAACGCGATTTAAAAACTTAGAACGTAAATTTGAACGTTTTCCGTTGTATAAAAAATTATACAGTGATTTTTTACACGAATATATCGAGTTGGGTCACATGACTCGTATTGAAACTTTCGATTCACCTTATTTTATATTCACGCACCACGGCGTACTTCGCGAAAGCACAACGACGCACCTACGCGTTGTATTTAACGGTAGTGTGAAAACGAGTACAAATAAGTCACTTAATGACATTCAGTATACGGGTCCAATACTTCAAAATGATATTTTTTCGATTTTATTGCGGTTTCGACAGTATAAGTATGTAGCATGCGCAGACGTTGAGAAAATGTTCAGGCAAATACTTGTACAGTCAGACCAGCGAAACCTACAACTGATTCTTTGGCGAGATCATCCCTCACATAAATTAGATATTTACCAACTTAACACCGTGACGTACGGCACTACTTCGGCGCCTTATCTCAGCATGCGTTGCCTTAGAGAACTAGCACGATGTTGTGATAATCCTGAGGTCTCAAAAATAATAACCGAAGATTTCTATGTCGATGACCTAATTACCGGTGATGACGACGCTGAAGTGCTGTTAAGTACTTGCGAGAAGATCTCTCAAGTTTTGCTTTCCGGTTGTTTCCCACTTAGAAAATGGACGTTTAATTACGATGTGACATCGATTGATTCCAAAGAATTATGTTTGGGTGAACATAAGCAAAATAAAACTCTCGGTTTAGGTTGGTTATGTAATAGTGATGAGTTACATTTCACTACAAAAATCACAAAAACATCTAACTTAACAAAACGGGTAATGTTGTCGGTTATATCTCAAATTTATGATCCGCTCGGTTTATTAGCACCAGCAGTTATTATTTCAAAAATAATGATTCAAAAATTGTGGCTTTGTAAAATAGGTTGGGACGACCCCGTACCTGAAGATGTGATTAGTACTTGGAATACCTTTATTCAGTCTTTGGATAGTTTACAAAGCATACGGGTTCCGCGTTTTGTAAGAAGCGAACATGTACAATATACGGAACTTCACATATTTACGGACGCATCCCAAGTCGCGTTTGGTGCATGCGCCTATGTCCGTACTTATGATGATAATTCGTTAGTATCGGTTAAATTACTCTGTGCTAAAAGTAAGGCAGCTCCATTGAAAGCCGTTAGTATTCCTAGACTGGAACTCTGTGGTGCATTAACTGGTGCGAGACTGTATAGTAAAATTGTACAATCCCTCAGACTGAAATTTGATCGTGTTTATTTTTGGACGGATTCCACTATAGTTATCGGTTGGTTACGAATGTCTCCGCATCTACTTAAACAGTTCGTACAAAACAGGGTTACAGAGATCAATGAGCTAACCGGTGATTCAGTTTGGTTACATGTAAACGGTAAAGAAAACCCCGCAGATTTAGTGTCTAGAGGTCTGCAGTTGGACGCACTAAATAAGAGTCATTTGTGGTGGTACGGACCGTTATTCCTACAGAATAAATGTGAGAATTTAAGTAAAAATAGTTGTATTTACGATAAGCGCGAGCTACCTGAACTAAAGTCACAAACGGTTGCACTAACGATTGTAAATAACATCGCATTAGATTTCAATAATTATTCGAGTTTTAACAAATTAAAAAGAATTTATGCCTATTTACTTAGATTCATAACTAATGCCCGAGCGCAGCGCAAACAACCCCGCCAAACCGGTTCCCTCTCAGTTAACGAGCTCCGCGCATCCGAATGCACGCTTATTACCATTGCACAAAAACAAATGTTTTCACACTTATATTCTGCGTTAGAAAATAATTTACCCATTCCCGTTAAACGGAACTGTAATATTTCGGGACTTAACGTTTTTATGGACGAAAATAAAGTGATTAGAGTCGGTGGTAGATTGTCGAATGCGCGTGAATTTAATTATAGTAAAAAACATCCAGTATTATTGTGCAGCAAACATCGTTTCACTTTGTTATTGTTTAGAGACGAACATAAGCGGCTACTACATGCCGGTCCGCAGCTACTTTTAGGTACCGTGCGCGAGTGCTGGTGGCCAATAGGCGGTAGAAATCTTGCTCGAAAGATTGTGAGGCAGTGCGTCACTTGTACACGTATGAAAGGTAACACTTTAGCTCCGATTATGGGTAACTTGCCCGCTGAACGATTGCGTCCAGGTTATCCGTTTATGTATTGCGGTGTCGATTATGCAGGTCCTGTATCGATTTTAAATCGTAAAGGACGTGGCAGTGCATTAGTGAAAGGTTACATTTGTTTATTTGTTTGTTTCGTGACGCGCGCCGTGCATTTGGAATTAGTGAGCAGTCTTACAACGCACGATTACATTTTAGCATTAAAACGATTTATTGCACGCCGTGGCAAACCATTAGAAATTCATTCTGATAATGGCAAAAATCTAGTAGGAGCACAAAAAGAATTTTGTTCGTCACTTGTAAAAAATTCTAAAGATATTATAGACTTTGCGAGTAATGAAAGTATTAAATTTAGGTTCATTTTACCCTATAGTCCTCATACTGGTGGTCTCTGGGAATCGGGGATACGTATTTGCAAGCATCATTTACGTAGAATCGTGGGTAACGCTAGATTGACATTCGAAGAATTCACAACTGTTTTAACTTCTATCGAAGCTATACTTAATAGCCGTCCTATGTCGCCCCTTTCCACCGATCCTGATGACCTGACTCCCCTCACGCCTGCTCATTTCCTCATAGGAAGGCCTCTGACCGCGCCCGCATGCGAAGATCTGACGGAGGCAGTCCCCCATCGCTTGCTGCGCCATGACAGAGTCGAACAGATGCGGCAGCACTTTTGGAGGCGCTGGTCAAAGGAATATGTTTCAGAAATGCAGACACGTACTAAGTGGAAGGCAAATACACCGAGCCTACAAGAAAATATGCTCGTTTTAATCAAAGAAGATAATTTGCCGCCCTTGAAATGGCGTCTCGGTAGAATCGTGCGGACTTATCCAGGGAAGGACGGCGTATCGCGTGCAGCTGAAATACGAACGGCAACGGGAACCATTCAGAGGTCGTTTTCGAAGATCTGCCCGCTGCCAGTGCAGGCTCCTGACGACGTCGACGTGCCCAGCTCCATGTGAAGTCATTGGAAGTCGAGTCTTCCAAGGCCGGCGGCATGTTAACGCATCGCAGCGCCATCTAGCGGAGTGCACTATGCACTAACGGTCATTATAGTGAACGTAGGTCGATAAAACAGCAAGCACCGCCGCGCGACGCAACGGTGCTCCCTCCCCCCCCACCGGCAGCTTTATAAGCTCTTTTCAAATTTGTATCGAGTCATTCTCTTAGCTCTTCGCTTCCACTTGTAAACCATCGTAACATTTAAACACAATAAATTATAATAATATCAAGTTAAAATAAAACCAATCATTCTGCCCTGAGTTGAACCTAGACCTCAATATAGGCAGGCTAGAGAAAGGAGAAAGGAGGAAGAGATACCTAAGGCTGACTGCAGAGACCCACATGTAAGATCCTCAACAGTAGGATTCTAGAAGCTTTTCACTTCTCATGCTCACAAAGTTCCTATTTATATTGGACGCAGTATCCTCTTGAGCATATTTTTTTTGTCTAAGACCAAGGCCATGCGCCAACAGCCACGAACTAGAACTTCATAGATTAAAGTTTTTTTTTTTATAATCCGTGTTCTAGTTTACTACGCGCCGATTTTTCAATTCCCAGATAAAAGTATCGACAAACGTAGCGTGGGTTGTCCTCAGTCTCGGTGGAGCGATGATCTTCGCAAGGCGGCTGGCAAGAGCTGGATGAGAGTGGCCGAGGATCGTGCTCAGTGGCGTGCCATGAGAGAGGCCTATGTCCAGCAGTGGACGAACATAGGCTGATGATGATGATGAGATAAAAGTATCTGTCCTTTTTTTCCTATGACTTGATAAAAGGAAAGCGATAGTTTTAGCTGACGAACACTTTTAAGTATCTGGGGATTGAAAAATTAGCCCTAAATCTACGAGCATATAACCCCTGGAGACGTAATGCCTGCGAATTTAAAAGGAAACGATTCTGTCAACTAGCTGAGGTGCGGGGGGAGTTGCGATCGGTTCGAAGTGTTCCGAAGTAATCCGAACCCAATCGCTAGGGCGTGCATCGTAATGACTTTATGCTTTCTATCGATATCGATAAAAGGTTGTGCAGAAAGGTTTTCAAGCAGTACACTCTGGTAAAATTTAAATGCCAATTTTGAATTTATTTTAAGCTTAAACTAAACAAGTTGAAAAGTATTTGTTTTTCATATTACCGTCTTTTGGAAATCTACAGGAAAAAATCATAAAAGATATAGTTCAAATGAAATTACGTTATACCTGTCCAATACAGGTACAGTCGAACAAATTGAATCATGACCCAGCTTGGAACCTTTGTGCTACTAATGTCATGTTGACATCTCATACTTTTGTCAAGGAAACCATAGTGAAATTGATTATTAAAAGGTTCTATCCTGTGTCATGATTCAATTTGTTCGACCGTACACGGAAATAAGAATTATAATTAATATCACGAAGTATTACTAATAGTAATAAATAGCATCCACGAAAAAAAATCCGATATCAATAGATACAATAATCATTTAGTGGATAATTATCGACAATACACAATAAATGCATCGCACCACACTAGTCATTGACGTCACGAGACTAATCTATCTAATATCTTTAAACGAGCAATTCTTGTATATATGTATATATATATATATATATATGTATATATATATGTATATATATAATCAGGATCTCGGAAACGGCTCCAACGATTTCGATGAAATTTGGTATGTGGGGGTTTTCGGGGATGAAAAACTGATCTAGCTATGTTTCATTTTCAGAAAATCGCTTTTACTCGTGTTTTCCGGCTATTTTTGTTTGCATTAGAATATGAAGCTAAATTTCGCCGACTTCGAGCAGATCATAATGGCACATTAGAAATCGGGTGGTCGCGGATCCAGCCGACCTCGGTTCGATACCACGTTTTTTTTTCAAGATTTTTAGTTTTTTTTTTTAAGTTTATTTTTTATGAGAAAACGTCAAGTTTCTTCTTTTGTGAGAAAAAGTTACTTTTTTGTGAGAAAAAGTTATTTTTTTGCGAGAAAAAGTTACTTTTTTGTTAGAAAAAGTATTATAGGGTACGTGCAGTAACTATAGGCGGCAGCACTAATGCGACAGAAGAGACACTATGCGGACAGTAAAACAAACTTATCAAGGTAAAACATTCAAATTGATGGCACCCTTATGGCACCAGTTGGCAGCACCGTCTATGTTCACGTTCCCTATTGGGAGCACAGAACAGGAAAAGCCGGTTGTCTGTAAAGTCGGTTTACGGACGATAGTTTAACGTGACTCACCCCTCCACCCCCTCCGGTGTTTTTGCCAAATATCTTGAAAACGGTGCATCCTACGGCAAAATCAATGAAATTTTCATCCCCCCTTTAATACCCCCGCGCTCCCTCCCCCGCATCCCCTCCCCCCCTCTCAACTCCCCCCCCCCCACCCCTCCGGTGTACATAATCAGGATCTCGGAAACGGTTCGAACGATTTCGATGAAATTTGGTATTTGGGGGTTTTCGGGGATGAAAAATTGATCTAGCTTGGTCTTATCTCTGGGAAAACGCTTGGTACCGAGTTTCTGCCCGAGCAGAGCTCGGTCGCCCAGGTACTTACGATAATAAGAGATAGATATATACGATTGCAGTGAGAAAGAAAAAGATGGGGGACGGACCAGTCCAATCCAACTTGACCCGCGTTGCAACTAATCAAATTTTTGTAAATATTTTGATAAAATAAAGAAATGGACTTACCGATGAAAAGTAATATTGTTTTTTGTTTCATTACATTTTTTACTGTTGTTTCCGCACCATTTAACTGCACAACAAGACATGATGTTGTATATTGAAGCTGTTTTACGTCGTAAATGTCAGCTGTCTCATCGGTCATACTTTATGGTTGATACTGACGGTAAACCAAGGAGTCGGGAAATACATCATTGTTAAATCACTGACTAGTCGACAGATTAGTGTCGCCTTTCACTACGTCTCTAGGGGTTATATGCTCGTAGCCCTAAATTAATAAAATTACGTAATATAAATAGACATGCATGAAAAATGAAATCTTGTAAATTAACGTTGCAAATTGCTTATTAATTTTCTGGCAATTAAGGTAGTGTGTCAAGTTATAATATCTTAACTTATCTTTTTCTTATCTTACTTTAACCCATCCTCACCTACGGCTTCGATGATTTGTAAATCAGTAAAATGTCACGATTTACACACTTATTGTGCTATCTAACACATTTTGCATAAATATATTAAGCATGTTTTTTGTACAAAAAAATTACTTAAGTATTCCGTTTGAGATAAACTACCTACCCTAAAAATATATTTTTTCTGCGAAGCGTCCAAAATCTTTATCTTCAGAACATGATGTTAGCAAGTTGATAAAGGTCCTCAACCCGAATAAAAACGGTGCTTGTGCACACTTACTTTATGCCTCTTAAAGATTGTCCCATGATAGCTCAGGTACCTACTTTTGTATTTAATTCTATAGACAGTGTGATTTGCTATAATATGATGAATATTTCTTGCCTTTGAAGCAGACGAAACTTGTGCCTTTATACCTAGTTAAAGAAAGGCGTAAACTAATATAACTAACGACCACTTTAGCCTAGTTGGTAGTGACCCTGCCTACGAAGCGAGAGGTCCTGGGTTCGAATCCCGGTAAGGGCATTTATTAGTGTGATGAGCACGAATATTTGTTCCTGAGTTATGGATGTTTTCTATGTATTTAAGTATTTATTTATAAGTATGTTTATCGTCGTCTATTACCCATAGTACAAGCTTTGCTTAGTTTGGGACTAGGTCGATTTGTGAAAGATTGTCCCCTAATATTTATTTATTTTTTTATTTTTATTTAATATCTGTTTGGTATTAAGTCCAGTGGTTTGACCTATGGCTTCTCAAGCAGAGGATCGTGGATACAAACTTTGTCTCACACCTCATACATATGTTTTCTAAATTCATATGCGAAATTTCATTTGAAAAGTATCACGAACCGCTGTGACACAAAGACAAACCAATGTGAAATTTAATAAAATGTTACGACGTTATTCTCTCTAACGGGTCCGTGTTGATTTTAAAATAAAATCTGAGGAAATTATATCAGTGCGACACTAAAAAAAACTAATAACAACCACATAATTTAGAAACTTAACGATGTCGTCAGGCTAAAAAGTTAAAGGGAACTAACGTCCAAAATATTCAATTACGGATCTGCCACAACTGTACGAGACTGGCGACGCAGAGAGCGAATCTCTGTCCATTGCGCGTCCGAGACCCTGATCGCTTAGGGATTAATGGACAATGCACGCAATGGAACAGACAATCATGATTGTAGCCCGCTCTTTGTTTCGCCGCGCAAACTCTAATATGAACGAGCCAAGCAATCCCGTTTACAGCAAATAATGAAAATAATTTCCTCCGAGATGAAACTATACCGTAACAATAATCGAGAGCTTAAACAGATTAAACTGCGGCCATAACTCGTTTCCTCGGTTTAGAAATAAAGTAAAACGAGACTGGCGACTTGCAGAGCAAACTCATTTTCGATTTCTTTGATCATTTCTAACAAATAGACCAAAGCGAGCTCAAAGGATACGGCAAATTAAATGCATTTCGGTGTGGCATCAAGGAAACCGCTCAGCGTACGATATTTTTAGCCTTTTAATTTCGAAAATGGTTTGTATAAGATTAAGATTGCAACCTTTTTTAGGAGATAAATTAACCTAATTTTATGCGTCCATATTTTTTTTGTTTCTTCCTTTCGCCAAACAACGAGCAACGCTGTTAGCTTTTTTGGGGGTCGTCATCATCATCATCCCAGTTTTGTGTTTAACTTTTGGTTCCTTCATCTCTAAAGGTGACCGACCCCTTCACTAGGCCACCACAGCTTATATAATAACAGGAATAAAAATGTCACGCGAACTAAAATCGCGCTTATGACTAAAAAGTTACATAAGTATCTATTTTTCCACTTCATTATTTAACGAAATTAAATGCTCAAGAAAAAAATTTATTGCAAAGACCGTAGTTCAAAAAGGTTTACAATTTTATGGATGAGTAACGCAAAATTTATGGACATGAGATTTCGAGTAAACCCGAATCGTAGCAATATCGACCTAGTTACTGTTATTAAACCTTTAATTACCCAACCATTATTGGGGAGACACGAGAAAACTACACCTGTCACTCATAAATATTTACGTATGAAAATACGATGCACAACGCACAGCCGTCTGCCAACACAAACTGAATAATTCATTATGAGTTTAAAGACCTTAATTCGACAAAACGTAAGCCACTTATATGGATTAAAGCAAACCGCAATGCCGTGGATTCAACTTTGGTTCATCAATTCATCATCCCCGCCTATATACGTTCCACTGCAGGACACATGCCTCCACTCAGAATGAAAAGGCTTGGGCCGTAGTTCCCACGCGGGCCAGTGCGGATTGGGAACATCACACGAACCATTGATTTTTTTGTAGATATGTGCAGATCGAGATAAAAACGCTGAAAAAAAACGCGTTTCACGTATGACGATCCCTTTTAATTTTTATCTTTCTCTTATTTTTACTATTTGTTGTTATAGCGGTTCTACGAGTATAGTAATACATAATTAGTGAAAATTTCAAGTGTATAGCCATTACAGTTCAAGAGATAAGAGATAGAGTCCTGTGTCAGCCGGACAGACAGCGAAGTCTCAGTAATAGGGTCCCGTTGGTACCCTTTGGGTACGGAACCCTAAAAATGTTTACTACTCTTTTTAGGGTTCCGTAGTCAACTAGGAACCCTTATAGTTTCGCCATGTCTGACCGTCTGTCTGTATGTCTGTCCGCGGCTAAGCTCAGAGACTGTTAGTAAAAAGCTGTAATTTGGCATGAATATACATATCAGTTACGCCAACAAAGTGGTAAAATAAAAAAATAAAAAATATTTTTTTTAGGGTACCTCCCATAGACGTAAAGTGGGGGTGATTTTTTTTTTTTTTGGATAGGTCTTTTAAAACCATTAGGGAGTTGCTAACATGATTTTTCTATTCAGTTATCTGTTTGCGAAATATTCAACTTTATAGTGAAAATTTTCATTAAAATCGACCGTCCCCCCCCCCCCCCCTCTAAAATCTAAACTGTTGGGTGGAAAAATTTGAAAAAATTCAGAATGGTAGTAAATATATTAAATTTACAAGGAAAATTATAGCGGCTAAGATTGCTTGGGAATTATTTGTAGTTTAAGAGTAAATAGTAGCCTAAGGTATAAAACATACCTAAACTTGGAAGATTCCGTACACATATGAAATCCTTAGAAAAATATTACTTGATTTTTTCGTAATGGCTACGGAACCCTATCTTGGGCGTGTCCGACACGCTCTGGGCCGGTTTTTTCCAAAGATTCAATGTAGTCTACTATCATTTGATCAACGATATTTCACAATCCCCTCCAAAATCTTCAAATACGACTTAATGTATTTTTTCGAACAGCTTTTTTTCTTCCCCGATGATCGGAAACACGCCACGCGCCTAGCGTGATTTCCGAACCGAAACAAAACATAAACATAAGATAAACACATAATCAAAATGGGGGACGAAATTGCTCATTCATGGCCCCAAATGGGGAAAAAAAGTTAAGGGGCTAATTCTAAACAGCGCGATAATCAGTGGTCATTCCCCGCTGTCCAATGTGCTATTTTGTTGTTATTACATTTTTGATTTATGGCTTTTAGGGTGCGTTATGGAGTTATGAATATTAGATTTTGCTAATAATTGCCCCCTTTTCTATCGAATTCGAGGCCCTATGATTAAATGCATAAATCATTTTCTGTTTGTGATGCGATTTTATTTTATATGAGCCCGAATATTAATGATAGTAGCATCCTCTCCCCTTTTTCAAGTCTTATTTTCGGTTTTCTGAATTTTAGTATTACCTTTTTTATTAATGCTATCTATATTATGAGTGTTATATTACATATTTTTGCCATAACTATGGTAGGTGCTGATTTTTGGTACTAAAAACACCCTAGCTGCTGAAACAAAAGCCCATAAAACATTAACAAATATTTATCATATTTTAAGCTCGATTCTCGCATCACAGTCCTTTAATTACACAACTTTATTTTTATTTTTAACCACTCTAAAAATATTGTAAAAAGACTGGGGCATCCAGTATTAACTTACAAGTATAATTGACTTGTCCAAATCTCATTTATTTCACGCACAGTGGGCACCAATAAACAAACACAAGAAACAAAAGTAAGAACATTTCCCGGATCACCGAAGACTATCGAGGACTGACTTTGGGCTAATCAAAACTTGGGCCCCAAGTGGCGATAGCTGATTTGTGCCCGTTTACCGAACAAACTGGAAGTTACGATTAGTTCTTGTATTGTTTGCTTATACAACAAACGGTCAATTTGTGTTTGACTAAGCTATTAGCGATCCGTGATGAATTAAACGCTGCGGCCCTGATTGTATCGCGCGATACTAGAATACCCGCCAAACGGTTCGCAAGTCAAAAAACGAAACGAACCATAGATTTTACCTTTTTTATGTCGCTTATTGGTCCAGATCACAGGGTGCGATGCGTTTTAGTGGGAACATTCGAATTCCGAATGGAATGGGACGCTTTATTGCGCGTCACTTTGATGTGTCACTTCCTAGTTATTTCGGCGCTCGAATTTCAAAAAGCGTAAATTGTACAAACAGATTTCGATATTTCAATCGGCCACCGTGTGTTGGTATGCATTAAAAAACGCATGCACAACGTTGAGGCTTTCAAGCGCAAACGAGATAGGTATAACTAGAATTTCCTGTCACAATCGTCCACAAATTATGAGAGGAATGGGTTAACGTTGACGGAAGTTTAATAAAGTTTTTCTGGTAAAAATGGTTTTAAAAGTGACTTCATTACTTAAATTGTGAGCGTCCAACGTCTATTCCGGTTATTATTTTTAAGAGCGCACTCTCGCCCTAGCGCTTTATTAGAAGCCCGGCAGCATTCCTCGCACGCGCTGCTTAATTCCCTTAACTATTTTCGTGTCCAAGACCGACGACATTTTCACAAGTTACAACCAAACCCCACATTCAGTCCCGTCCACTTCGCTTTATTTAACTTTTCCTACTGTAGTAATCACGACGTTGCTAAAAACAAAAGTCAACGCCGTGTTTTTTTTTACCTCGAGGATATATTTCAGGATAGCAACAGCACAGTTACAAATGGGCCCATTTATTTCTGGTTTTCGCATTCCTCCACATTGTCATAATGCTTCAGCTTATCCTAGTTTTGATATTTCGTGCCAAAGCGTGGATATGTCTCACTTACAGTAATGTCGCTGTTTTACTACTTCGGCTATAAATTTATCGCTAGCCGCAAAGTGGAATAAAATGTATATTAGTTGTCATTTTCGCGGTGCGGCTATGCTGTCAGTGGAATATTCTGTATTTATGTATTTTATTCGGGTTTAAATCGCATGGTGGATTTTTTGTGGTAGAGAAAGAGAGACAGAGAGGGAGAGAGATATTTATTTTTTGTATTCGATACTCAGGAATATTACATTCAACATCGAACAGTAAGTACTTATATAGTAATGTATTGTTGGGTCGAAGGATTATTTAGTTACTTTAAATATTTATAAGTACAAAAACCATCGATTCTTCGGGAAAAATTTAAAAAAACAGCTAACCAATCAAATCTGTTCTAGGTAGCCTATGTAAAAGTTAGATATTTTCCATGACTGGAGAAAAATTAGGTATTCCATGTGAACATTCGACCAAATATACAACAATATAAAATATACAACGGAACAGTCGTTACTTTTATTATTTTTAACAAAAAAATCGTGCATTTTGAATTCTCAAGCGGAATTCACGATACATTACATTACCGTGTGTTATGATGCGAATGAAACTATTGAACCGTCAATGTACCGCTGAATAGATCAATATTATTATTTGCAACTTGATTTTGGCGGCAACGTCGACTACGTAGAATTTTAGGGAATCATGAAGTTTGCCAGAGTAATAAGTTAAAATTGTACAATAATATGTTACAACGCTCGATGAGTATCGAGTACCAAATTTCAGGTAATAACCGTTTAGACGTTTCTAAACACAAGTAGGTAACAAACTTTAACGTTTATTATATTAACTGGGTGGATCAACTATTTCTTGTTGTTATTCTGTCCTGTCAGCGAGGGGACTAAAGTAGTACAGTTTAATTAGAAGAAATGTTGTGTCACATTAAATAACATGCTTATTAGATGACCAATTGTACAAGGGGTTTAAAACTACCACAAAAATGCATGTTTGCAAATTTTAATCAAATAAACTTACGGTTTAAAGAGTGACCCAGGAGACCGTCACTATAGCAACGAGTGACAAAAAAAGTTGATCGACCCAACTACATAAATTTAATATTTAATAATCGTTCGTTCGTATGACAACTTCCTTTTTCGTTACCAAAAGTCTATAGTTCGTGATAACAAAACAGGATCATTCAATCTATCTGCCTGTATTTTTTTACAAATCGGAGTCGAAAATCTTATTGGCATTTTTTTAGAAATGGTCAATTAGATACATACGACGTAAAAGAGTAGACATTAAAAGTGGGTGCCACACTCTTCGTAAATGTCGCATTTTTGACGTAAAACGCTTGTACATTGCAACAATTACGTATGAATTGAAAATTTTTAGTTCCTTGTTTATCCGTTTTCTACTGTGTATGTCATACTCCAGGCACGTACCTAATTATTAATGTTACTAGCAACATAAATTAAAAAAAGAGTAAAAGAAACTTGCACCAATAATGTTGCAATCACTACGTGAAATCTTCGCTTATACAAAGTAAGGCATTGTTTTATACGCCCGTAACAACAGTATCTGATGTGTAGCGCAGTCGTTGAAACTTTGCTCATTGGGCTGTGATCATAAAAAGGAATTAGAGTTGGTCCCGTTGTCGAAGAGAAGTTTCCAGCTAAATACTGAGACGATCTCAGATAGCTTGAGCGGTTATAAGATTCTAACTCGCTTTGTCGCTATAACGGCCCAGCTACGACCACGTGCGAACGACGACGAGGCGAGCGTTTTCTCTCTCCATCGCGCGGCCGCACGCTACGTTCGCTACAATATATAGGTTCCAGGACAAGCCCAGGCTTCAATTCGGAAACGGCACACGAGAAATAATACCGAGCGTTAGGACTGTCTTAACGCATTAGCTGCCGGCTGTCAGACTTGAGACTTCTTCAGGACCTCTACCATGAGTTACATTAGTTTACAGTGACCGTACTCGCTGGCGACGGCGTAAATGATTTGTATGGAGAATTGTACTTTCGTAAGTGACCGCTAGAGGCGCTGTACGCAATTCTCCATACAAATCATTTACGCCGTCACTAGCGAGTACGGTCACTGTAAACTAGTGTAACTCATGGTAGAGGTACAGGTGCTACAAACGCACGTGTGTCAAACTATGACAGCAGTACTAGACGAAAGTCACGAAAGCGCATCTAAGCGTTTCTGGCAGTGAATTCGCTAAATGGGTGACAGAGGGGCCAATAAGTTCGTGTACATACGGCTCGACGGCTTTACTCGCCTGTGTGTCATCCTTAAGGTGGTTCGACTTCCATACAAATCTCTGACCGTTTGCATTGCTTCCACAGACTTGATTTCAACGCGATTTTTTGGGGATAGTTAGTTGAGGACATATTAGGTGGGCAAATTACAAAATAGAGATGATCTATCATACCTAAATTGCAGTAAAATGCAGTAAATTTCGATGCATTTTACAATAGTGTGAGTGGCTAATGTCAAATAAAACAAATTGTAAAAAGATATTGACTATTTCGAGCAGTCACGTGACCACCTAGTTTGGCTCACTGGTTACGATTCAAACTAGTGTCCAAATTCAAATCTCATAGTCGCATATGATTTTCTTTTTCCATTTTTAAAAACGTTTTTTGTTATTATTTACAAAGGCTGACAACAGTGTTTTAATTTTGTGTAAAGAATCTTAAAATTTTATAATTTTAAAGTCAAACAAACTAAAGAAAAAGAGGTTTTTTTATAGGCCTCTTATTTGGACTTGCTTGAATACTTAACTACAAAATACGAGTATGCATTTCCTAACTTCTCTACTATGTTATGTTCCTTACATATTAATCCTCGAAACGATGAAAAAAAACGTAAGATGTAACCAAGTACATAAGTCCAGGAATTATTTCAAAATAACTTGAGACAGACTCATAGTTTCGTAAAAGGCCTGCGTTTATTAGTAATAATAATGTTTAACAGGAGATTCACATTATGCAATGCTTTTCAAATGTATCGTATAACCTTTTCGTAGTTAAGCCGTCGTCATATTTGTAAAATAATTCACAGTGTCGTTTATTGTGAGAAGGTCACATAGCGGATCAAAATTTACCTGGCTTGGAGCATTCATAGTCGGGAGGGGTGGTTAGAAATGAAACTAAATATTTTGCATACAATCTCATTACATTCGCGTAGATGCTAGCGCCATGCAGTCATGTACCTAATATTTACGTATCTATAATTTGTTTTGAGTCACATGTTAAGAAGGGGTACTTTACTACAAAAAAAAACACATACTGAAATAAAAATAAACTTATATCTTTGTTCATAATATTACGAAAGTCTATCACAGGGACTCGAACCCTAAACCTCTATATTCAAAGTCAATGTAATAATAACAATAACCATTGTAAAATTCAGTTAGCGGTCATACCAAAATAGGCCGTTTAGAAATAGTTTTTAGCCATTGAAGAATGTTTAAAAAACTTGAAATGACATACTGTTTAGCTAGCTAAATAATTTAAAAAAAATAATGCCACGGAATTGTCATTGTGTCAATTTGTCAAACAAAAAATTCTTATATTATTTTTCAACTCATTTGATGTATTTAATAAATTGTAACATTTAGCAACACTTTATATGCTGTGAAATCCGACATAATAATAATCTAGGTAAGTACGTTTTTGTAGCTACATAGTTTGTTAATAACCGGACGCTCTCTGACCGGCTATGAATTGTTCGGGTTGTTGCCGGCAGCCAAGTTATACAGCATACTTCGCGTGTAATCGTCAATTTATTTCGCCCTCATCACCTTGATGGTCAACATAGTCTAGCACTGTCCGCACCAAACGAACGCACTAGCGGAGCGGCGCGGCGCGGTGTGGTGTCGGTTGTAATATTCCAACTTCTATGAAAGGGTTCGCATAGAACACCGCCCGGAAAAAGGCTTGGCAGTAGCGGCGTGAATGAAGCGGTACCGAACGACGGTTGTATTTATTTACAACTTTTTAGGGTTCCGTACCCAAAGAGTAAAAACGGGAACCTATTACTGAGACTTCGCTGTCCGTCCGTCCGTCCGTCTGTCCGTCCGTCCGTCCGTCTGTCAGTCCGTTCGTCTGTCCGTCCGTTCGTCTGTCCGTCCGTCCGTCTGTTCGTCTGTCCGTCTGTCTGTCCGTCTGTCCGTCCTTCCATCCGTGTGTCCGTCTGTCACCACTACCAGGCTGTATCTCACGAACCGTGATAGCTTGACAGTTGAAATTTTCACAGATGATACAGTACAATACAATACAATGACTCTTTATCGTACACCAGAAATAGTAAGCGATACAGAAAACAGGTACACAGAGAGAAAGTTACAAGGTAAGCAATAGGCGGCCTTATCGCTAAAGATGATGTATTTTGGTTGTCGCTATAACAACAAATACTAAAAAAGAGAATAAAATAAATATTCAAGGGGCTCTCAATACAACAAACGTGATTTTTTTTGCTCGTTTTTGCTCGATATTGTTAACGGCAACAGGTAGACGCTTGAAATATCCACTAATATTTAGTTACACCGCACCGCTTTCCCACGCAGTTTCCGTCCGGTTTTTTCAGTGCGACGTCCTCCGGACCGCTTTGCTTTCCGAAAAACCGGCGACGGCAACGCATATGTGACACTCTTAGTGTTGCGGGTGTGCTTGGGCGGCGGTGATTGCTTCCCATCAGGTGACCCGCATGCTCGGTTTCACCCTCCTATTCATATAACAAAACCTGTTTAAAACAAAACGTGATATTGTCGTTTAGGTATAGTGTATAGTCGACCAAGTAAGTGCTCTACACTTTTTTATGACAACTCCTACATAAAATTTAAATAATAAGGCCGATTGGGACATTAAGTTATTAGTGACAATAGCCTTTGATGCTTTAAACTATACCTACATGATCACATACATCTCAGGCTTTATACGTCCCACTGCAGGTCACAGGCGTCCTCTCAGAATGCGAGGGCTTGAGCTGTAGTTTCTACGCGGGTCCACTGCGAAATTGGGAACTTCATACACACCACTGAATATCTTCGCAAGTGTGTGCGTGTTTCCTCACGATGTTTTCATTCACCGTAAAGCTCATGGTCAATTTTAAATGTAATCTCGCACATACATACATAAATTCCAACAAAGTCAGACGTGCGAACCCACGTTTGAACCAACGACCCTCTGCTTGAGAGGCAATAGCCAAAACCCACTAGACGGGTATGTATTACAATACCGAAGTACGAAAGACCGAATGTATTAAAACATCGAATGGGTCAAAAGACCGACACGATTTTTTTCTGAAACCGTTAACTTTTTAAGATTGTTATAAAACAAACCTAACCTAACCTAATGGGTTCTGTATGATGCCGTTTTAAAAAATTCTGAAAAGTTTACGGTTTCAGAAAAAAATCGTGTCGGTCTTTTGACCCATTCGATGTTTTAATACATTCGGTCTTTCGTACTTCGGTATTGTAATACATACCCCACTAGACCACCACGGTTTACCGATAAACCACACAACTGACTTTGAACTTTAAACTTTTTAAGATTCCGTACCCAATGGTTGCCAATGGGGCATTATTACTGAGACTGCGCTGTGTGTCTGTCTGTCTGTCTGTCCGTCCGTCCGTCCGTCCGTCCGTCCGTCCGTCATCCGTCCGTCATCCGTCCGTCCGTCCGTACGTCCGTCGTCTGTTGCCTCTATCTCTTAAATTTTTACTCAACTGTTTTTAAAACATTCTAGGTACATAGGTACTGAACCCTCTTCATGTACGAGACCGACTCGCACTTTACCAGTTTATTTAGCGTGGTAAAGTTACTTGAAAGACTAATACTTGGATTCGTAAATGTTGTAAGTATATAGCTTCTGTTTTTAACTTTCGTAATTTACACTCATAATTACTGTACTAAACGGGACTTATCACGCAATTTATATTTACCTCGACATTTCGGCCACGTTGCAGCAGCCGTGGTCACGAGTTAACCGTAGTGTAGAGTGTCAAGTTCGTTTAACACCCTACCCTTCAGTTAACTCGTGACCACGGCTGCTGCAACGTGGCCGAAACGTCGAGGTAATAGTACATTACTGGAAAGACAAGTATGCCATCCTGGACGAGTAGAAGTTTGATGATACGAGGCCAGGATGGCATTACTGGTCGAAGCTTGTATAGTGCTTTTCTCAAAAATGATGATAATGGTGATAATGAAATGACAGTGATTGTGATGTGATGATGATAATGGTGAGAGAATGATGATGATAATGCTAATGGTGATGATGATGATGATTGTGATAATAATGGATGATGATGGTGATGATGATGATGATGATTGATGATGATTGATGATGATGATGATGATGATGATTGTTAGTGATGGTGACGATGATGGTCATTGATGGTGGTGATGATGATTATAGTGATGGTAATGATGATGATTGATGATGGTTGATGGTGATGATGGTGATGATGATGATGATTGTTGGTGATGATGGTGATGATGACGATGATGGTTGTTGATGGTGGTGATGATGATGATTGTGAAAATATTGATGATGGTTGATGGTGATGATGATGATTGATGATGGTTGCTAGTGATGATGATGATGGTAGTAGTGATGGTGATGATGATGAAATGACGATGATGATGGTGGTGATGATGATGGTGATGGTGGGTGATGGTGATGATGATGATGATGATGATGATGATGATGATGATGATGATGATGATGATGATGATGATGATGATGATGATGGTGGTGGTGATGATGATGATGATGATGATGATGATGATGATGATGATGATGATGATGATGATGATGATGATGATGATGATGATGATGGTGGTGATGGTGATGATGACGACGACGACGACGACGATGATGGTGATGGTGATGATGATGATGATGGTGATGGTGATGATGATGTTGATGATGATGATGGTGATGATGGTGATGATGGTGATGGTGATGGTGGGTGATGATGATGATGATGGTGGTGATGATGATGATGATGATGATGATGATGATGATGATGATGATGCATGTTTGAGAAAAACTCTATACAAGCCTTGGCCACGAACAGCGATTGCCGGCCTCGTATCTCTAGATGGCCTCGTTAACACTCGGCCATCTATAACTACTCGGCCGGCAATCCCCTATTTCGCGGCCGCTGCAGTAATGTACTATTACAGGGTTGTTTGAATGACGTGATTATTACTAGCTTATTAGTGCGGCCTTGCATTGGCCTTGCGAAAAAAAGTGTGTTTTAGTTTACCTCTCTATGACACTAATCAAGTATAATAATTGACTTCCAAAATTCAAGGGGTAAGGCTCGTAAAACACACTTTCCCGAAATGTGCACTTTCGGTGCACTTCTTTAGAAGGGTCATTTTCTCGGAAGGCACACTGTCTCTAAAAGTGCACTTCCCGATATGTACACTTTGTCAATAGGTGCACTTTTCCAGAATGTGCACTTTCTCTAAAGGTGCACTACTTAAGAAGGGTCATTTTCTCGGAAGGTACAAAAAAAGTAAAAGTGCACATTTCGGGGAAGTGTGCGTTTTGGAAAACTGCACTGTTTGAAAAAGTGCACATTTCGGGAAAGTTTCCAAATTGGAAAAGTGTACATTTTGGGAGTGTACATATTGCGGAAAGTGCACGTTTAGAGAAAGTGCACATTTCGGGAAAGTGTGTTTTACGAGCCTAACCCAATTCAAGTCTCTGGTTCGTGGAGTTGTGGTGCGTTTTGCATTAATCAATCACACACTCATTCAGTCATAATGCCTGGACGACCGAGCTCTGCTCGGGCAGAAACTCGGTACCAAGCGTTTTCCCAGGGATAAGACCAAGCTAGATCAATTTTTCATCCCTGAAAACCCCCACATACCAAATTTCATCGAAATCGTTGGAGCCGTTTCCGAGATCCTGATTATATATATACAAGAATTGCTCGTTTAAAGGTATTAGATAGATAGATAGATAGATAATGTAGTTTTAATAATTTATTTTCACCTCACTAGCTCGGAAGGCCTTTTTGTTTGTTTGACATCTATTGAGAAAATCGCTTTTTATCCACATGTGAAGAAAGAGTTTTGACATTTGAAGGCAGCTTACGTGATATTTGACAGCTAACAAAACGTAAAACGTTAAAAGTGCTGAATTTTGAACATCACAATTAATGAATTGCATCGAGTAAAAAACACTAAATACAGTCTTACAACTTTATTTTAATTCATAAATATCAGCATTCAACATTAACCTTCATTCTTGTTGCAAAAACGGATAAAATGTTCTGACAGTCCAAGTAAGTCGATGTGCGAACAAAACGCATCCGAAATAATAAAAAAAAACTTAAGTCAAAACTTTTCAATTAATTATTTTGAGTGAATAAATAAATAATAATTGATAGTACAAACCCTTTTTCTTATTTTCCTCGCTGTAGTGAGGTGAAAAGTTTTGTGTTATACACGGGTGAAAAGTTATTTTACGTCTCGTGTGTTGAAACACTCGCTATCGAAAGGATTCTATTTTTGAACCACTCGCTTCGCTCGTGGTCAATCATAGAATCCTTTCGATAGCTTGTGTTTCAAATGGACACTCGCAGATAAAATACAACTTTCCCCCCTTGTATAACAAATAACTATTTTTTACTCATTCAGATTCATAACCAGTTCTTAGTAACTATAGTATTTATGTAAGTACTTATCGCTATTGTAGTACTATAAGTAAAATAAAATTAAGATAATAATCATCATCATCATCTCGGCCTCACTACTAGGCATAGGCCTCCTCTGAGAGTGAGAGGGCTTGAGCTGTAGTTCTCACGGGGACCAGTTCGGATTTGACACTTCACACACACCATTGAATTTCTTCGAAGATTTGTATGCAGTTTTCCTCACGCTGTTTTCTTTTGGCATGAAACTCATGGTAAATTTCAAATAAACCCACAATCCTCTTGAGAGGCTATAGGTAAATCACTGTAATACCACGGCTGTAAACTGCAGGTAACAATAATATATAGAAATAATGCCTTCTCCTTTTGTGCATGTATGTGTATGTATGCATGTATGTTTATCTTATGGGTGAATTTTCATCCACTTCCAGTGGTTTTCAGTGCTGTCCTAAGACCGCAATTATGAAACTTGCGTGATAGTAAAGAAGTATAAAATACCTGTCATGAAAGCCTAAGTGTCATGGTTTTTAACCCCCGACACAAAAAGAGGGGTGTTATAAGTTTGACCGCTATGTGTGTGTGTATGTGCGTGTGTGTGTGTGTGTGTGTGTGTGTGTGTGTGTGTGTGTGTGTGTGTGTGTGTGTGTGTGTGTGTGTGTGTGTGTGTGTGTGTGTGTGTGTGTGTGTGTGTGTGTGTGTGTGTGTGTGTGTGTGTGTGTGTGTGTGTGTGTCTGTCTGTCTGTCGGGTGCACCGATTTGGATGTGGTTTTTTTTTATTTGAAAGCAGGTTTCTTGGCGATGGTTCTTAGACATGTTTCATCAAAATTAGTCTAGCTGTTTCAAAGTTATCAGCTCTTTTGTATGCTGCGGAAGGTATCTTAGATTTAATTGCGTTGGGGGTTTTAAATTTTTAATTTCTAGTTATACTATGATATTATTACCTGTAAAAACGTAGTTTACCTGATGATCTCAATGGAGGCCTTATAGTTACTGCCTGTCTGTCCGTCCGTATGTCACAATCGCTTAACTCTAATATTATAAGAGCTAGTATATGTACGAAATCTTGGAAAATTAAGTTTATTATTATTTTTTAGAGCATTTTCAAGATGTATGTATCTTGAGTTTAAGCTAAGGACACTTCCTAGATTAGTCTTTAGTTTAGTTCCTAGTTTCTTAAGTACTACCTAAGTCTAAAGTACTTTGTTTAGTATGTCCCTAACCTTATATGAATTATTATTATTAAAAATTGCATGTCTTTGATCCTGTTCTACAATCAGATTGACTTTAAATTTGGTTTACACATCCATACTTTCCAGTCAACATAAACTAGAAGCAGTGAGTAAAACCTTCGATATTAATTTTTGGGTAAAGTTATATTAACTTTACGAGTATGTATGTGTGTTTGGGTCCAATCTTGCGAATAAATTTTGATTTACTTTTGTGGTCAGACTGACTCAAAATTTGGTAGAGGAGTATTAAAGGACAGTCTATCAATTAACTTTTCTTGTATGCGTGTTTGAATCAAACTTTGCTAATGGATTCGGTTATTTTCATGATTGAATCGACTAATAAGTTATTTCCTCAATATACGACAGAGTCAAATAGAGAAAGAGCATCTATTTATTTAGCTATATTTGTATGTATCTGCGTATGTTCCTATGCAGCCCTAATAGTCCAAGAGGTGGCACCAATTTTTGGGTAGGTGTTTGAGGCAAGCTGATAACTTGACACATACTTTTCCTATTATACCCCAACACGAAACTGCAGACCTGCTGGTGAGTAGCGGGGCTAAATGAACCTATGAATTTTTATTTATTTCTTTGTTTCCAATAATATATTTGAGGCAATATGCAATTTTTATATGTTGTAGTTTTGAGTAGCGGGGCTAAATGAACTTATGAATTTTTATTAATTTTTTTTTTCCAGAAATATATTTCAGGCAATATGCAATTTTTATATGTTGTAGTTTAATGTTTAAAGAATTAAAAAATAAATAAGCCAGACGATTGCCAGGCGCGTGCAATTATATTTTTCAAAAAAAAATGTATTTGAGGAGACTTGAAATTTTAATAGGGTATTATTTATAACTAAAAAATAAGATTATCAAAAAGACAGGTCATTTTGGTGGGGCTTTCTACCTGCCAGGTGATCTAACAAATGATGTATAGGTGCGAGTGAGTAGCGCTATTAGACAAGCTGTAGTGTAAAACTAATTACGAAAAACCGGCCAAGTGCGAGTTGGACTCGCGCACCGAGGGTTCCGTACAAATTTATATGTATCTATTAACATCCAGTCTTAGCAGACCCCTGCTCCTAAGCAAAATGTGCGCAGTGTGGGATCATTGTAGATTGGTTACTGATATAGACAGACAGACAAAAAAATTACGCTTTTCGCAATTTTTCCTTTCTGTGCTATAAGACCTCGCTTCGTACCAAATTTCAAGATTCTGAGTTCACGGGAAGCACCCTGTAGGTTTTAATTCCCTTGCGAGTGTCGAAAATTTGCGGCATAAATGGTTGTATCTTTTGATTGCGTTGGCTTAGAAGTTTGATTTTTTCACAGCTCCAAGGGACAGTTAGTAGACCTGATAATTTGATATAGAAATAACTCTAAGGACTCGCAGAGAGCTTTCACCGTGATGTACATTTGAGATAGGGCAGCAAGAAAACTATCAGAAAGATCATTCCTAATCGATTAATTTTGTATTATAAAAATAAACTAAACTTTGTAACTAATTTCAGGGTTGAGTGGGACAAATTTTTAAAAAATTTGACAAGCTATACTAAAGTGGACCAGTGGATGGTGAGACATTTCTGTTTTTTTTCCCATACACAAAAATAGCAATCCCATCACACATCAGGAGTTCCCTCAGTGACACAGGTCTCTTCTCAGAATGTAAAAACCTGGGACAACAGTAATTCCTCCGCGGGTCCAGTGCGGATTGGAAACTTACACACACCGTCGAATTGTTTTGAAGGTGTAATTTCAAATGTTAATAGCACATATAAATTCAGAAACGCCCGTCCGTCCGTCCGTCCGGCCGTCCGCGGCTTAGCTCAGAGACTATTTTTTTTCTCGTCTAGCCTTAGGTATAGTGTGTGGTATCGTTGGATAGGTCTTTTAAAATCACAATCACTATCATCATTACTATACATAGTATAAAATAAAGTCGCTTCCTGCTGTCTGTCCCTATGTATGCTTAGATCTTATAACTACGCACCGACTTTTGATGCGGTTTTTTTTAATATATAGAGTGATTCAAGAGGAAGGTTTGTATGTATGATACATGCATCATATAGTTGCACCCGTGCGAAGCCGGGGCGGGTCGCTAGTCAACAAATATTTTATTTTTATTTTTTACTCTTTCCCCATTTGTTTTTCTGTGTTACTGTTTGTACTTACTAAAAATATTGAACTTTCAGATTCACAATGGACTCAAAATGTTATAATGCCTTTGTATCCAGTAATGTCCATTGAACAAACTATTTTTCATATTGTAACAGAATTGTTGGGTGAATATTCAGCTTTTTTTTTTTTCATTACCTACCATTATTAAAAAGGATGATGGTTAGGGTTAACTTTGTTATGAAAACTTAAGACAGTACCGGTATTGAATCTAGTCTATGCGACTTGTCCTTCGGTTATAGTAATAATCAACGAATGGTTATGAGGTTTGACCGAGCCGTCAAAACGCTCGAATATTCACCCAGATGCGAAGAATCACTCAATCAATTGCTTGCTACTTATACTGAAATAAAAACTTTCATAATTAGGTTGCTTTGGGTTCGTAAACAGGTATTAATTTACTACCATTATTTAAAAAAAATGTTGGAGTTCAAGAACATGTCCTGCAAGACTCTGAAAAACTGTCTTATTGCCGATAAAAATAGAAATAAATGAAAAAATTATACTATAACATTGTTGACTTTTCTGAAATATAATTTGTGTTAGAGTCATGCACCCTAGATGGATAACTGAGTGCCGAGATGGAAAGTTGGCACCCAGTCAATGCTGCTGCCGCGTGCTGGTGCCGAATGACAAAAAAATAATCCAGTTGCCAGATTGTTTTACATTTTGCTTTCCATGAGGCGTGATTGTTATCAAACGCAAGCCTATATTGTATAAATAAAAATGTTCACTTATTTAACATATTTCAAAATGTAAAAAAATTGGTGATATCTGCCGCAAAAAACTACACTATCCAGCTACTTTTGATGCTGACTATACGACTTCGGCAAAAATAGTTTTACTAATATTAGAAATATCAAAGTTGTGTTTAAATATTTTTTATATTTTCCATTCCGTTATGGTCATATTATAAAGCTTATGAAAAATGGTAGGTGGGTCTTTATTTTATTTTTCGGCCAGTATTTTTTGTAATGTGCTCTTCAAATATTTTTTTTACAAGAACGGTAAACTGCTCGGTTTTATTATTAAACATTTAAATAGGTACATAATTAAGCTTACATTTAAAATTATCACTATGTATAAAAAGTAATCATTATTATCTATAAAGTAGGTAACGCAGTGGACATGCATGTCCCCGCCATTTGTATGGAAATTGGTGTATTCTCCGCTGAGTAACCAATTTTTTTCACAGAATTTCTTTAAATTTAAAGTTTTTTTGCATTAAAAGATTAAATTTAGTTATATTAGTTTTTATATAAGTTATTTTATTATTATTATTATTATTATCTAGCCTGGATTGATGTCCCACTGCTGGGCAAAGGCCTCCCCCCATGTCCTCCATTTCTCCCGATCCAAAGCAGCCTGAGGCCAGTCGTCGAGAAATATGTCCAGGTCGTCCCGCCACCGCCGTCTGGGCCTACCCCGTCGTCGCCATCCATCCTGTGGCGCCCACTCAGTGGCATTTTTAGCCCACCGCAGTGGATGCATTCGGCTGACGTGGCCGGCCCAGTCCCACTTCAACCTGGCAGTCTTTGCACCGACATCGACAATGCGTGTTTTAGAACGCAGCACCGTGTTCCGGATTCGGTCAATCCTTCCCACTCCAAGCATGCTGCGCTCCATAGCTCGTTGGCAAACCTTCAGTTTGGTTTTCTGGGACTCTGTAAGTGACCATGTTTGGGCACCGTAAGTTAGGACAGTTAAGTTATTTATAAGTTATTTACACTTGAAAAAATCACCAGGTATGCCTTATATTGCACAAAAGATTAATGGCTGAAAAATAAAATAATGGCCCAGGTAACGAAACCGGGAAAAAAATTTGGGCCATATTTTTTTTCTCCTAGTAGTATTGAGAAAACTCGTGATTCTGAGTATAAATCACATATAATTTTCCGAATTAAAAAAAAGTCAAAGATACAACAAAATAAAAAATACAACATACAAAAAGAAGTGAAATCCCACTACAAAAATTTCCATTTTAAATGTTGCCAAGATCTTTATATAGAGCCAAGCTTTCTAACTATACACGCCCTAACTTCACAAATTTTACACATTTTAGTCAAAATATGTGGCTTAGCCGTTTTGCTACTACAAGAACTATTGTATGATAGAAAAGTAATAAACAGCAGTAAATTGATATAAATAAATAAGAATAAAATTTTCACTTTATTTACGTGTGACGGTAGCCAAACGGCCAAGCCTCATAAATTTTGACTAAGGTGCAAACTTTGTGAAGTTAGGGCGTGTAGAGTTAGAAAGCTTGGCTCTATATATAAGATCTGATAATGATAACTTATTGACAGTGCGAGGAATATGGTCTGGTCTTGGCAACATTTTTTTTGTGGGATATCGTTTTTGTCCTAAAATCAAATGCCATACCACTTTTGCCCTACTTCAATACTTTTGACACATCATACATTTGTCATAATGATTATTTGCCATAATGATCGTATGATCTAACGATAAGTAGACCCTGGAATTTTGTCGTAATGACGTCACAATAAGGTAGTTTGGGGAGTAAATGGAATAGCGGAGCATAATATTATATTAAAATTAATCTTTACCAAGTTGTCAGTTTTAACCTATAAAACCTATGTATATTTTGACCTTAGATATAAAATGATTCCTTTATTTAGTATGTCACAGTGATTGTGATGCTGAATTAAAATATTTTTTACCAATAAATATCTTGTAAATATGGCTTTTTAAAAGTAATTTATCCATTTTGACGACCCAGTGGCCTAGTGGTAAGATAACCTGACTACGAAGCTTGTATAAAAAATAGGAGTGCATGTTTAGGGTCTCGGGTGTTCAATATGTATTTTTAGTATGTATCTGCCAATATAAGTATGGTTATCTGTTACCTTATACCCATAACACAAGCTATGCTTACTTTAGGACTGGGTCAATTGGTGTGAAGATCCCCTGATATTATTGTTTATTAATTGACATGGTATGTATTATTGATCAACAATGTTAGTACACACACGATTATGACAACCAGTATTAGGATGTGTTATAAAGACATATTATGATCATTAGTAGTTAAGAAAATAGTGCAAGTAAGTATTAGGTGAGATATTCAATATTAGGATAAACAATACTATAGCATTCACATTAGGGCAAACGTTATTATGGCAAAAGATCATTATGACCAAAGTTATTATGGAATTTACAATTAGGACAAAGGATATTATGGATTTCCACTCGTTCCCTAAATATCAGAATTGCAAAATACTAGATTGCCGACTTACCCTATTTCTAAAATACCAAAGTCCCAGAATACCAGACTTTCGTGTCACCGTGTTTTTCTCTATGGTTACCTATCATCATCATCATCATCATCATTTCAGCCGAAAGACGTCCACTGCTGAACATAGGCCTCCCCCAAGGCTCGCCAAACAGATCGGCCCTGCGCTATCCGCATCCAATGCGTTCCCGCTACCTTAACCAGGTCGTCGCTCCATCTTGTTGGAGGCCTACCTACACTGCGTCTTCCGGTCCGCGGACGCCACTCGAGAACCTTTCGGCCCCATCGGCCGTCAGTTCTACGGGCGATGTGCCCTGCCCACTGCCACTTAAGTCTAGCGATTCTTCGAGCTATGTCCGTGACTTTAGTTCTTGCGCGGATTTCATCATTTCTAATGCGATCCCGCAGAGAAACTCCAAGCATAGCCCTCTCCATCGCCCTCTGAGTGACCTTGAGCTTCCTTATAAGACCCATCGTTAGCGGCCACGTCTCAGTGCCATAAGTCATCACTGGCAACACACACTGGTCAAAGACTTTTGACTTGAGACACTGCGGTATATCGGATGACAAGATATTGCGGAGCTTCCCGAACGCTGCCCAGCCGAGTCTAATTCGTCGATTGACCTCTTTCTCGAAGTTGCACCTACCCAATTGGATTGTATGTCCCAGATAGATATAGTCGTCAACAACTTCGAGCAAAGTACCTATCAAAATTTAGAAAAAAAATAATTCCGAAGGTTTAAAATCCCGAATGCTTCATTTATCCGAATGCATTTTTTTCTGAAACTATAAATATTTCAGGATTTTTATAAAACAACCCTAACCTAACCTAAAAGGTTCTACACGATGGTCCTGAAATAAATCCTGAAATATTTCCATTTTCGGAAAAAAATGCTTTCGGACAAATGAAGTTTTCGGGATTCTAATCCTTCGGAAATAAAATTTTCTAAACATCGATAGGATCCCTTTCTCTATATCAGATTGCCACAAAAGCTTGTTTTCTATACACCATGTTCAATTCAAAACCGAATTCCCATAATAGCAGATAGTGAAATCACCAGGCTCGTCAGAGAGGTCGTGGTCGTCGTGGGGAGGCAAGGGAGTCGTGTTGAATGAATCGGAAACGCAGTCTAAAGCGCAATCGCAATCAGCGTGGGACCATTCCTGCAGCGTCGTCTTGTATCCAAGCTGCAGTACCGTTGGTGGACATCTATCTGTCTCGGTTGGACTCGAAGACGACGACGGAGAAGGTCTTGGAATGTCCGCGAGGCGGCACGGGGTTGGTTACAGGGATCCCAGCAGCTCGAGTCTCAAAGGGCTTTCAACTTTAGCTCATTTAAGCTCCAAGTGCCTGCCAAGCACCAGCAGATGTTCCTGCGCTTCGACTTCTGGCTGGAGGGTGTGGTATTCCGTCGCGACGTTTTAGGAAAGCGACGAAGACGCCTTTCAAAAATCCCTAAATAAAATAAATAAATAAATAGTTGTATTATTTAAGTTTATAAAAAGTTATTTGTATTTTTGAATTTTAGAGCGCATTGTTGTTATACTGTAATGTTGTAATTTTTAGAGATGAAGAAATAAATAAATATATTTTGATAGTACTTAATTTTTTTTTGATAGTGTTTTACGAGACTGGTGATTTCACTATCTGGTATTATGGGAATTCGGTTTTGAATGAAACATGGTATATTGGAAACAAGCTTTTTTGGCAATCCGATGTAGAGAAAAACACGGTGACAAGAAAGTCTGGTATTCTGGGAATTTGGTATTTTAGAAATAGGGTTAGTCGGAAATCTAGTATTTTGCAATTCTGATACTTAGGAAACAAGCGTGGATTTCAATATAAAACCCAAAATCTATGATAGAATACCTTCTTTCCTACCGTCCACCTCCCGAGACCACCTAGGTGAACTGTTGAAAAAATATTTTTACTACCTTTCACCCTCAATTTATTTAATTTCGTATAATTTATATTATATTCTATGGATTTTTTATTTTGTTAATAATTAATAATAATTAAGTACTATCTAAACCAAAGCCAGCGAGCGATCAAAGCGAGCGAGCAAGACCTATCGGAGCGTTAGCGACTCGGTGTAGTTAGGTGCAAAGGCTTTGGTGTTAGTTATTTTTTTTTATGACCACCCGGAAAATCTAATTTGTATTACTCTGCCTAAACTTGAAACCTGAAGAGTTCTGATAATAGGAGGTACGCCGTATTGATAACAAGGTGTATGGTGGAAACGAAAAATTTTCCTTCTAGCACCCAGGTCGTCAAAGGTGAACGGTAGTAAAAAAAAATTTCAACGGTTCACCTAGGTGGTCTCGGGAGGTGAACAGTGGAAAAGAAGGGGATAGAATGTATGCACCGAAGGAGTCCCGCTTTATCCTGTCGTCGGTCAAGCTATTCATTGATTGAGTAAATAGGTAAGTATTTTGTGTAAGTATATTTATACAATACAGAAGGCTAAAGACTTTATCGACCAATTCGGGGTGTATCCCACTATTTCCATGGAAATACAAAATATAAAAAGTGGGACAAGAGTTTTTTCCGAAATGAGTAGGTATCCCAATTTTCATTGCGGAAAAAATACCGCCGTCATTATATAGCGGTGATATACAGTGTTTTCTTTTGTTGCCACCGCCGCATGCAATAGAAATAGTGGGAGAATCAGTCCCAGTATTTCTATAAATAGAAATTCATAAATTATGAATTATAATAGAAATAGTCGGATCCACCCCAAATTCGCGGGAATCTCAACGATTCCTACCAATTGGTTGAAATGCAGAGAGAATACCGTTCAGATTATGATATCCGAATTTGTTTTGGAGTCGTGTTCCATATTCTATATAAGGAAGTGTATTCCCAGTATTCCTACTATTTTATAAGAATTTGTATAGAATAACTATACTTATACGAATACTGGGTACACCTAATTGGCTAGGTTCAAAGTTATGACTGAACCATGTATAATATTAATTTTGATTACAAGACTGAACAAGTAAAGTCAAAACTCCAAAACAAATTTCACCGGATCCAAATGATATGAGAGGGAATAACAAGAAAGGCTAGCAAGGTTATCCAAGCGTATTCACGGTGTGATGCAAGCATAGTTCTTTTCTTTGTCTTCATAGTATTTTGCTTACATCTAGCAGCAATACGCTTGAATACATTACTGGTATGAAACGGTACAGGCCAGACAGTTCAGCAATAAAGCATAATAATGTAGAAGTATTGTCTACGAATACAGCAGTACCAGTCTTGAGATACTCCGAGAAGAACCCGAAATTTATGAGGAAAATACGCCCTAAATCCGATACTCAATACATTTCATAACAATGATGATGATGTTAGGTACTCTCCATCTGTGAGCACTCGTGCTATTTCCCGTAGGTTTCTACGTGCCGACAGTTTCAACGGTGCTGTTGCCCGTCCGACCTACTGGGTGCCACATGAACTGTGCTATGAAATGCACCATATTCCTGTTATCTTACCTTACCTTTTAAAGGTATGGATTGAAAGCATAGCAACCAAATAATCTGCACACCATGTTTGCACACTTGGTAATTGCCTACACGCAGCATGGACCTTCCGTCCTTCTCAGCTTTGCACAGTGACCATGCAAAATATTACCGCATGCATCATCAAGCCAAGTCCTCGAAAGTTAACTTCCAGCACGGGAAGACTGGTAGATGTAACAAAATACGAAGAGGTTTAGTACCTATCTAAAATTCAAAGAGATAGTTGTGACACTCGCATGCAACGCAATAATTATCATGAAGTATGTAAACGAGAGCATCCGATATGGTTACCAACTTGAGCACGATATCATACTCGTGAGTTTCCAACTTCAAAGCCAAAAATCACATTGGACTAGTTTCCTTAGTCTCTATCACGTTTCATCTATTTTATGCCATGTGATACACTTATGTTTACCTAGAAAATTGAAAATTTTAAGGCAAAAGTACAGTTGATACAAAATTTCGGGACCCGACAAAAAAATGTGAATATTATGTTGTAGGTAACTCCAACAGCCTAGAAAAGTGTCGCAAAAGATTTTCGCTAGTTGGCGCTGTCCATTTGCATGTGTGTGTGAGGCTCTAGTGTCCGTATAAGGCTGTAAATGACGCCTAAAGTTGTACCAGATTTTCTCAGAATTGACACACTTTTGTCATTCGACTGTAGTCTCGAAAAATCGGCCGTTCAAAATTGATTTCGCAAATAATAAAATTAACCATTGGTATTGTAAGTATACTCTAAAAACTACAAAAAACAATGAACATTTCGACATTTTGATTACAACGCCATCTAACGGGACTTTTACAGAGAGCTAACGTGGCGTTCCACCTTAAGTACGCATACTTTGAAACCGCCGAGCAAGTTCGTTGACGATCCAAGCGTTTAATATTTGGCTCGTAGTACGCCTTGGTTCGTACTCTGTCACTGCCACGAACATCCACGAGCCGAGCCGAGTTAGTGCGGCCTGTGTGTGAAGAACGCTTGTGTCAGTATTGAACATTTCTGTTTATTATCTTTGTTTTGGTTGATTTTGATGTACAAAAAAATATTTAACCAGTTTTAATCAATGATTTGAAATGCTAAGGGAATTGAAGCTTTGTGAAAGCATTCTTATATTTGACAAATTAGATGCAATAAGTGTGAAGATGAAAGCAAGAACGCTCTTTTTGTAAGCCAGTGCTTGACCTGCATTCGCCGACTTGTCCTTCTTTTATTACTTTTAAAAATACTTTACGACCGCTTTAGCCTAGTTGGTAGTGACCCTGCCTACGAAGCAAGAGATCCTGGGTTCAAATCCCGGTAAGGGTATTTATTTGTGTGATGAGCACGAATATTTGTTCCTGAGTTATGGATGTTTTCTATGTATTTAAGTATTTATTTATCTATATAAGTATGTTTATCGTCGTCTAGTACCCATAGTACAAGCTTTGCTTAGTTTGGGACTAGGTCGATTTGTGTAAGATTGTCCCCTAATATTTATTTATTTATTTACTTAGTATGATAAATAGTCCCAAATAACACACGAAATGTCCAAGCGCCGGTCTGAGTATTGACTCGAAGAGAATTCGAGAGAATTTGAAGGCTTAATTTTAAAGCTCGTATGTCCGATACCCCTTAAGTACTAGTAAGTATATTCTACCGCCGCACTTCATTAAGTGCTAAGTATTCGGCGTCGCAAAAAGCCACGGCTCCGTCAGGGACGAGCGATCAAAACGCTACGCGTCTTATTTTGCTTTTCGGGGCGCTACGATAGGTATTATGGTAGGAGTATCACCGGCAGCTGCCAAAGCATTAAAAAAGAGAAATTACTCACTGTAGGTAGCATTTGCTAGCGAATATACAGGATATCCCAAAAGGCAACGATAACCTGGTACCAGGCTAGAGACCAAGTTATTCTGGTAAAAATTAGAAAAATAATAAGCGATTCAGTATTAGATATTTTCGAAAAAATGTCTAAATATTATCGCTTAACTAAGCTTGCATTGATTTTGTTTTGCATTTGTTTTAAATTTATTTAGCTGTGCAGTCAGCATTAAAAGTAGCTGGTCACTTTTGTACCTTGTCGCTCTACAGTTAGGTGCAAAATGTCATACTTGATTGACAATTGTGTTATTACGACAAAGTAAAAAAGTGACGAGGGGGCTCATAAGAATGCTCAAAGTCAGGGCGATGGAGAGGGCTATGCTTGGAGTTTCTCTGCGAAATGATGAAATCCGCGCAAGAACTAAAGTTACGGGTATAACTCGAAGAATCGCTAGACTTAAATGGCAGTGGGCACTAGTGGGCAGGGCACATCGCTAGTAGAATTGTCGGCCGATGGGGCCGAAAGGTTTGCGAGTGGCGTCCACGGACCGGAAGACGCAGATAGAGCGATGACCTGGTTAAGGTGGCGGGAACGCATTGGATGCAGATGGCGCAGGGCTGATCTGTTTGGCGAGCCTTGGGGGAGGCCTATATGTTCAGCAGTGGACGTCTTCGGCTGAAAAAATTGATGCTTTTTTTGATGCTGACCTGTAATTCTCTAAGCGAATCTCGCCCGCAGTCATCGCAGCGCTAGAAAGTCAATCGTAAGTTGACCCATTTGCACGCAGGCGCTATACGGGTTGAGGTTTCACCGTTCGCCGTTCGTAGTTGTAGCACTATGTGTGACAAAAACATGAGCACAATGACAATTTTAGATCTATCAATGCGTGCTTGTGTTCACTCAATTATTTGCAATCGTCAATAAAAACTGAACCAGTGGAATAGTAGCCATTCTTGCGGCATTACCATTAGTTATTCTGCGCTAAAATGCCAATGATGATGTTCTAAATATAAATGTGCAATTTTAAACAGATATTCCAGTATTCGGTAAGTGACACTATGAATGACAACGCAGATGTAAACCTATTTATATAACTGGGATGCTGACTATGTCGACGGAGGATGGGCTATTGACATGACGGATTTCTGCCCTGCTTTTTGGTAGCTAGTCATATTTATTTTGACTATGTTTCATTTTTATCACTAGACTAAGTAAAAAGAACTAAAAAAGGATAGGTATATTATTCAAACAATATTATAAAATCCAATTATAAAACTAAAACAGAATTTTTTTTTTTTTCGTAAAACTGACCCGTGATTGACCACTATCTCACCTGATGAAAAGTGTAGATGAGGCCAAAGGTGTACCTCACTGGTTCAGTAACAGCCTATTCACTCTAGCCTTGTAGAGACCTAGGTTGTATTTATCAGGAAATACAGACGACGGGAGCGAAAACCATTCTTTAGCAGTTCGCATTAGGAAGGATGACGCGAAGCGCTTCGTACGGGCTACTGGAATACTAACCACATAAGGATGAAGACGCTACCCCCGCCTGGACGTCTGTTGGTGAAATGGAGATGGAGGAATTAAATCATGTAATTCCTGCGCACACTCTCCAAAATGTATCCGATAAAAAACAGACAGACAAGCAACTCGACGACGGTGCTCGAGGCTCTGTAGCCTACTACCGATGAAGAAAAACAATGAATTGACTCCACATATCGACGGCAGAAAACAACAAGGGCGTAACCCTAAAAACCCAACTTTACACCAGAGCCAAAAAACCGAAAAAAAAACGGGAAAAAAATCATTACTTTGTAACGGCTTGTCGTATGAACGTAATTTTTGGACCATAACTATAAAATATAAATCTGAATTATATTGTTTACAAACTGTTACCTTGGTACAGCCAGGATCACGAGAAATCGAGTTACGCCCATTGTCTATAGAAATTACAGACCTCAAAAATGGCGTAACTTGACATGATGTTTGTACTGAATCAAAAAATGATAACAAATTAGCTGACTACAAAATGGTAGTAACCGCTTTTTGTTTTAATTTCGCATAAGGAACGGGGGTGTAAGCACGTTCGTAATGCATGACAATGGCTAGAAAAAATGTCGTAACTTTAACCTCTTCAAATTCAATGAATTTAATGAAACGTCATAAAGCTTTTGTAAACGAAAATTTATTGAACTTTAAAAAATTACTAACAACAAATCTTATTTTAACTTAGTTAAATATGAATACGTTAACATTAAAACATTAAAAATTTGTGTTTTAAATGATCAATCATCGTAGTAACTATTTTTAATTCGTGATTCAGGTTGTTTATCCATTTTCTTCGCTGCCATCTACAAAAAATGTAAAATTAACAATTTATATCCCAACGTTAGGACTACTTTATCCTTATCTTATGTCAGCTTAAAACTTAACTGAGATACCTGTCCAACAGCGTAACTATTATTCTTTAGTATTTGACCACACCGCTAGATAGACTTTGATCGATTTACTACATCTATTAATTGGTGTGGTATTGTTTGTTGGTGTAAGTAAGTATACTTGCTTTATCAAAGTTTAAGCAATCAGCTAGATAAAACATCCTTAGTACCTACTTAGGTCTAGTAAGGACTTTATTAATAGGTCCAGGATTTGATTCCCGGCTTCAGCAATTTGAAAAACACATAATGAAATGAACAAATACATGTTTTTTTTTTTATTGTAAGAGGGAGGAAAACAAGCAAGCGGGTTCTTTTTTCTTTCAATTGTTCTTTTTGTAACATACAATTTTCTATTTCATCTATATTTAAACATATTTATCATTATTTATAAGCTTACCTACTTATACAGGGTGAAAAAAAGACGAACTAGTGCAGGGCAACTACCTTTAATATCGAAAATAGTATAATCTATGTTAAGGACTCTTTCCGTTTAAAAAAAACAATAAATACTGCATTTATGCATTTTTGAAAAATCGCTTGTTTTTGTCGGGATTTGAACCGGTCAAATACGATAAAAATAACATAAACAAATAAAATAACATGTGTTGTGGCGTTGTTGTTTTATGATGTAGAGTTTTATTTTTAAGTGACATACACAATCAATAAAACAGAAGGTCATGAAAGCCAACAATTAAGTTTCGTTTTGTTCAGTTTGTTTTTATTCGTTACAGGAAATGGACCACAGCTACTATATTGGGAATATGTAGCTAATAGTAGAATACTAGTAATTTTTATTTTTTGAGGTTTTTATTTAGTTTAAAGGACGTGTTGTAGCCATAAATGAACACTAGGAATGACGCTTTCGATTGGTGATATAAAGTACGACTTTATGTTATGTCGTTATTTAATTTTGGCCTGTTTGTGTTCCGGCTAATAAATTACTGATTTTATCAATTTTTCTAAAATAAAAGTAAGTGTCCGTTCCTTAGGTACCAAATTTGTTATTTCCAATATTTAAGATATTTTTTGCAGCCGCGATCCATTTCTCGCGACGGGTGAAAACAAAACGAAATTTAATTGCTAGTTTATATGGCCTTCTGTTTTATTGATCGTGTATGTTATTTTAAGATAAATGAACCTTAATTAATTGACTAAACGCCGTGTGCAAGTGCAACCGTCAAACTGACGTTTAAATGATCAGTCGTTAATGTAATCACATAATACCTCACTATTTTGAACGGTGATTTAAGTACGCCAGTTTAACGGTAAATGAACTCGGCCCTTAAGTATCATGAAATTCACTAGTTGGTACGAGTAATCCAAAGTTTATATGACATACCTTAATTTTGATAATCTTTTATGATTTTGTCGAGGAAAAACAAACACAACCTTTCAGTTGCGTCCGCGCAGTGACTACAGGAGCTTGTGCCTGTGGCGTAAGCCGGGAAAAACCGAAATGTTCCAAAATATTCATTCTGATAATATTGGTTTAACTAGGCTTAGATTGATTTCGGGTAACCACGAAATTGCAGTATCTTAGAGGTTATTCGTTGTTCTTAGAAGAAACGCGAACTGCAAGAATGTCGTAAGCAATGAAGTTTGAAAAATGCATCCCGCAAAAAGGTCGTAACTACTATCATGTGTAGAAACTCGAACGGCTTAACTAATGTTTTTTGAAAAATACAAACTTCTACTCGTCGTATCTCTAAAAAGTTTAAATTCGTCATTTTATGGGCAGTTACGACCAAAAAAATTACTCCCATTTTCCAAAATACTGCCCGATTTTGAAATTTTTTGTCGTCGTGGAGACACGAGACCCGGACCATTCGACGCAGAAAAAAAAGCTGATTATAGCTATGTAATAATCTAGTTACGACGTTTTTATGGGATACGCCCTTGTTGTTTTCGAGCGTCGATATGATAAAGGTGATTATGATTAATATTCATTCGTGTGATCTCTTAACGAGCTTATCATGTTTTTTTTTGGTATAGACTCCACATTTTTAAACTAATAAAACCAAACAGTAAGTGACATCGGAGTAACAGAGTAAAACGTCGTACCTAGTTCAATATAAATAACATTGAATTAAAAATTGTAAATTCCCCAACGCAATTAGGTCACATAATATATAAGGTGTTAATTTTATTAGTTGCAGATATTTTTATAGCTGATAGTACTTGGCCTCTGGAGTATATTTAAGTATGAAACGTTATAGCTTTTCCAATTTTTTTTTGGAGAATACTGAAAAACAAATTTGCTACGTAAAAACGTGTTAATGTGATTATTAAATTGAGAAATCATTGAACAGATTCTAGTATCTCTTTTACGTACCACTTAACTGTAACTGGCCACTTCACATTAACAGGGTGTTTTTACGTAGCAAATTTGTTTTTCAGTATTCTCCAAAAAAAAATTGGAAAAGCAATGTTTCATACTTAAATATACTCCAGGGACCGAGTACTATCAGCTGTAAAAATATCTGCAACTAATAAATTAACACCTTAGGGTGAGGCCACACGAGCGTAATTTTGTGAGTCGTGAGCGGCAGAATTTCGGTTCGCGCCATACAATATGCGGGCCATCACGTGACTCTCACATGACACAATGTATGGCGCAACCGAAATTCTGCCGCTCACAACTCACAAAATTACGCTCGTGCGGCCTCACCCTTGTATGTATTTGAAAATAAAGTAAATGTCCCTTATGCGTCTAAGATCCCTTCCGCAGCTAGCAAAAGAGCTGATAACTTTGAAACGACTGAACCAAGTTTGATGAAACATGTCTAAGAACCATTGCCAAGAAGTCTGCTTTCAAACAAAAAAAAACCCGCATCCAAATCAGTTAACCCGTTTAAGAGCTATGATGCCACAGACAGACACACACACACGCGCACACACACACACACACACACACACACACACACACACACACACACACACACACATAGCGGTCAAACTTATAACACCCCTCCTTTTGTGTCGGGGGTTAAAAATAGGCCGAGATAATGTTCTTAATTCCAGAATCTATCAATTATCCATACGTTTGTTCATTGAACTGTTTGATTTATTGAATTTGTTTATTCGATTGAACTGTTTGGAAATCTTAGCGAAAGAGCGGAAATTATTTTTTTAATTGTATATTAAACCTTGTCAAGCTTGTGTTTTAATTGAAATAAATTATATTAACAGCAACCCTTCAAAAGTGATGGATAATTATGAGGGCTAAACCCTAATATGGAAATAGCCATCACGAGATTGAATAATTATGATTAAAATAATACATTAACAATTACTTAAACAGCTTAGTGAAATGAGTACCGTCTAGTTGAGGTACTTTGACCAAATACGCTTGAGGTTCCGGGTTCGATTCCCGCGTCGGGGCAGATATTTTGTATGAAAAATACCTACGAATGTTTGCTCTCGAGCCTTCGTTGTTTAATATGTATTTATGTACGTATCTATCCATATAAGTATTTTTATCCGTTGCCAAGTACTCATAACACAAGCTTTGCTTGCTTTGTGACTAAACCAATTGGTGTGAAGAGTCCCGTGATATTTATTATTATTATAGAGGGTCCTTTGGCCCATATAAAACCACATATACCTAGAACGGTCTAACAAACGACATAAAAACGTGGGTAGTCGGCTAGAACCAACCACATCATGGTATGTGTCATAATTTCAATGGTCCTAGCGCCATGAAGCTATTTAAGGAATAGCAAAGAGGTCACTAGACGTCACAGGAGTTCAAAGAGCTTGGGACAAAGAATTAGCCTAACTATTCAAAGGGTGAACGCTGCCAGTATCTTCGGAACCTTGCGTAAAGGGATTCGTTTTCATATTTTTTAGTTTTCCTTAAGTTTTATATTTCAGTGTAATCAAAAATTTGGACTGAGTTAGTGTCAGTCAGGGTCAAAAACATATCGATTCAAATGTACGCGCTTTACGGTGTAAGAAAACGCGTAGGTACAACCAACACACACCTCTGAATAAATGTAATAAGTAAATAAATATCACGGGACAATTCACACCAATTGACCCAGTCCCAAAGTAAGCTCAGCAAAGCTTGTGTTATGGGTACTAGGCAACGGATAAACATACTTATATAGATAGATACATACTTAAATACATATTAAACACCCAAGACCCGGGAACAAATATTCGTATTTTTCATACAAATATCTGCCCCGACACGGGAATCGAACCCGGGACCTCAAGCTTCGTAGTCAGGTTCTCTGGGTGTGTTTTACAATACCGAAGTACGAAAGACCGAATGTATTAAAACATCGAATGGGTCAAAAGATCGACACGATTTTTTTCTGAAACCGTAAACATTTCAGAATTTATTAAAACGGCATCAAACAGAACCCATTAGGTTAGGTTAGGTTTGTTTTATAACAATCTTAAAAAGTTAACGGTTTCAGAAAAAAATCGTGTCGGTCTTTTGACCCATTCGATGTTTTAATACATTCGGTCTTTCGTACTTCGGTATTGTAATACATACCCGGTTCTCTAACCACTAGGCCATCTGGTCATCAATGCCGTATATGAAGTTCCCAATCCGCACTGGGCCCGCGTGCGAACTGTGGCTCAAGCCTTCTTATTTTGAGAGGCCTGTGCCGTACAGTGGGACGTATGTATCAGCTGGGATGATGGTGATATGGATTCAATGTCACTGATTGACGGCATGTCATCACCGCCTACCACCTCACCCCGCCAGGTCACAGCGGGGTCTCCTTCGGGCTTCGGCCCACACGAAACAATGTTATTCTGTATTAACGAAGCTTGTTAAAGCTGATGGGATTATCATAATCTGTATAACACGAGCACCGCCAACTTAAGCGAAATGTACGGTTAAATAAAAATATTTCTATATAATTTTGTACGTGTGAAAATTCTCTCTGAAATTTTCTCTTGGAGGTGTGGAATTTCTCTAGTATGATAACACAATAAAGGTGAAATTTATTTAAGAGGGTCGCGCACGCGGTTTATGTCTCGTAACCCGTCCACCTGCTGGGAAATATTTATGTATACCAAGTTTCACGAGAGTGCGTTGGGGAACTCTAGAGATTTTTATCTAATGTTTTTTGACTTACCGGACAACCTAAGTTTTCACTACCTATGGGTGAAAATGTTCTTAAATTACACAGCATATGAATACCGTTTCTGACTAACATTACTACTAAGATAATAATTAAGTTAAATGAGAGCGATCAAATGATAAAAAGAACTTAATTTCCGAAAGCATACTACTGACAATCAACTGCTAGAGGAAAACACTTGATACTTTCACTGTATAAAATTAGATTCATTGAACTCTTATTTAACTGAAGGAGAAAACGACGAGGAATTTACTTATTCCACTTGCGTATCGGTAGTAAGTTCGCACTTAAACTAGTAAGAAAAATTGTGTAAGTTATACTTACGTATTTTTTATAACTATAAGGTATAATTGCGGGTTAAGAAAGCATTCCAAATGAAAAGGTTAGTGAGGGGTGAGCGAATTGCACGTTTGGCAGCCGCCGTGACGTGTGGCTCCGAGAAGAAGGGTACGGATTAGCCCGAAACATGTCGAGTTAAACTCATTTTAAGACGTGAGTAGGTAATCCGTATATTTTCACTATGAGTGAATCTCACGGTAGTTTCATGTTTAAAGGTTCTTGATCGACTCTTTTTATTTTATACATTTTTTTATCTGTACAAAGGTGTTGACCTATTAACCCCAACGTTTTCGTCTGGCACGTAAATCTAATAATTTTACGATACTAAGAACCTATCAATATTTGACGAGCATTAATTTTGATGGAAAATCTAATGAGCTCGCTCCCAACTAAGTAGTAATGTGATAGCTAAAACAAATAGGTATCTAGTTAATAACTGAAATTGACGCTCCGAAACAATTTGCATTGAACAGTGCGGACTAACAACCTAATTTCATATCAATTCGCGTGTTTAGATAAACTGGGGTAATAACCATTGTGTTTATATTCTATTAGAGTTGGATTAGTATCTAGTTACACTTCAGCTGAAAAGCAACAGTATTTGATTTCACGATATTCGATGATGTCGATCATTATTAACTGGTTTTGCTCAACCGATTTCAGTAATATGTATCTGGAATACAGCTGCCACTTTTAGCCACGTTGGATTCGGTGGAGCGTTGAGCGCGAAGACTCATTGGTGATAGTCCGTCGATCGGGAACGGGCTACAGAGCCTCGAACCTTTGCTTGTTTGTCTGTTTTTTACCTGATCAAAATGTATCATGGATGTCAGTTTGCGCAGGAATTAAGTACGTGATTTAATTTTACCACAACGGACATCCAGGCAGGGAGAACGTCTTCACCCTTAGGTATGTGGTTAGTTAGTACCTACTTCAATAGACTGCACGAAGCGGTTCGTTTCGTTATTCCCAATACGAACAGCTAAGCTAAGGAATCCAGATAGTTGCAACGTAGGACTCTTCATGGCTAGACTGAATAGGCAGTTACTGAACCCTTGGTCTTATCTGCACTTTCTATCACGTGAGATAGGGGTCGGGTCAGTATTTTGTAAAAAAAGCACTGAAGACACTGATGGTGACGTCTACTTGTGTTGGTTTAATTTACTTTAATTTTAATTTAATTCTATGAAATATTTTCTGTTTTTTGATGGAAAATGATCACCACATCGCCCATGAGTGTCAACCACTCAAATAGAGTCACTGATCTGTTGCGGGCCTTTAAAGGAAGTATAATAATCAAGGAACCCTTTTATTTAAAGCTCTGTTTATGATGGCAGTATCATAAGCAGAGCTGAGCAGAGGCCCCAGCCTCAGCTTATATACATCCCACTGGATGTGTATAGGTACCTAGGCTGGGATAATGATATAAAATAAAAATTAAACCAATATTTTTTGTCACCAAGCGCCATTTATACTAAAGTTTGTCTGAAGAATTTACATAGATAGGTGTTTAATCAAACCAATCCAAGTATCTGCAGAAATATTTCAGATGAATTTTAAAACAACTTGCATTTAGACGCATCTGATGCATCGTTCCGCCCAGTCGTATTTGCCGGGCGACTCAAGCGCACGTAAATTAGCCGCTTATCCGCGCCGGGCTTAGAGTTTCAGCTGCTGTTAGTAGCTCGTAAAAACGCTGAACAGCCAGTTAGTTTTAATATAGGGATAGTGGCATAAGCTTAGAGTCATCCGAAGAGCTTTTAATAGTCCAGTTACATAATCCGTTGTTAAAATATAAAATCGTCGTTGATAATGTGCTATTTTGTTTCGTTGACTTGACATCAAAATGAAGCATTTTTGTGTTTATGTTTAATAGAAACGTGCTTCAACCAGTCAATTAACTAGTCAATTTCAACTAGTCTTGCGATTAAGGCCGTGTTCAAACCAAACTGACTGTCAGCCACCAAAAGTGAGCGGGGGTTACGCAGTTTATTGTATTTCCATACATATTCATTTTTTCGTTCACACCTAACCGACAATACGCTATTACGTTTTTTCATATTAACATTGGGGCTCAGTGAGCCTGCTCACATTCGGCGGCTGACTATACGTTTGGTTTGAACACGGCCTAAATATTTTTGCTTTTCACATCATAAGACCTAACGAACTAAATTTAGGACATCATCATCATTTCAGCCGAAAGACGTCCACTGCTGAATATAGGCCTCCCCCAAGGCTCGCCAAACAGATCGGTCCTGTGCCATCCGCATCCAATGCAAATTTAGGGCATAAGTCAAAGGAAACGTAAATTTTTCTTCCATATCCATACTAATATTATGCGAAAGTGTGTCTGTCTGTCTATTTGTTACGTCTTCACGCTTAAACTGCTGAATAGATAGTTTGAGACCCTGTAAAAGACAGGATAGTTTTTATCCCGGAAAATTAAATAGTTCCCGCGGTATAGCGATAAGCGGATTCTGCGCAACAGCGGCAGCGGGCAATAGCTAATTGACAATAAGTTTCAATTATAATGTCAAAATGGTTCAACATACCAGCAGGATTATTGTCTAACGCGCTGATGCTTGTTTTCGCAATCACTATTTCTTTCTGTCAAACGGTATAAGATGGTTACAGAAAGAGATGGTGAAAGCGAAGGCAAGCGTCAGAAGCGTTAGACAATACGGCCTCAGCAGGCTTATTGTCTAATGCGCTGACGCTTGCTTTCGCAATCACTATTTCTTTCTGTCAAGCGGTATAAGATGGTGACAAAAAGAGATGGTGAAAGCAAAGGCAAGCGTCCCCACGTTGCGAGTTCAGATAGTAGGTATACGGTCAAAATCTGGTATACCTTTCAGCTATTTCCAAATATAGTTAGACAGAACAAAAGTATTATTAAAAGCGCAGTGTTACAAAAAAACTAATAACAAACAGGTTACGTGTGTTTTGTATACAAACAAACATTCTTCTAGTACCTGCACATATATACTCGTAGTTCTATTTTGATCGCGATAAAAAGCAAAAGGACCCTCAAAGGATCGGAAGGGTCTATCGAATGTCGTTGCGATAGTTTCCGTTCGCTTGGTGCTATTCTAAAAGCGATAGAAAACGTTCAACTATTGTGTCTCGATTAACACGCTGCTTGTGGTTTTTACTTATAGCGTGTTCGATAGTGGTGTTAAGAAAACTGTTTCATTGATAGTGATTCAAAAATCTTTATTTTATTTATTTAAAATATTTATCACGCTAACACCATGACTTTATATGTAAATCAAAAATATGTTCTCATGCAGGTACTATTCACCAACTCCTACCAAATCAAATACACACACACACACACACGTGTACATCAAGTTACATTTTTCCAAAATAAACATTTGCCGGGTTTTGAACTCAAATACATGCCATGATCGAAACATTACCACCACATATATGATGATTTATTAGTACATGACCGTTTGCCATTTCAACTCATGATGGAATCCGGAACTTGTTATATGGAACTAACATTAGCTAAATATTGTAGTAAAAAAAAACCGGCCAAGTGCGAGTCGGACTCGCGCACGAAGGGTTCCGTACAATCATCTATAAAAATCACTTTTGTTGTATGGGAGCCCCCCTTAAATATTTTTTTTATATTAGTTTAATGATTTATTTTTAAAGTTAATATATAATTAAATATTCTGTGAATATTTCAAGTGTCTACCTGTTGCCGTTATTAATATCGAGCAAAAACGAGCAAAAAAATCATGTTTGTTGTATGGGAGCCCCCTTAAATATTTATGTTATTCCATTTTTTAGTATTTGTTGTTATAGGGGCAACCGAAATACATCATCTGTGAAAATTTCAACTCTCTAGCTATCACGGTTCCCGAGATACAGCCTGGTGACAGACGGACGGACGGACGGACGGACAGCGGACAGCGGAGCCTCAGTAATAGGGTTTCCGTTTTTACCCTTTGGGTACGGAACCCTAATAAAAAGACTGTGGCTGAAATATCACACACGCATTTCATAAGAAATAGAAAAGACAGCAATTATATTTCTTTGTTTATAATTATTAAAGTCTTTGTATGCAATCAGCTTTATGACATAAGTACTACACATTAATTTATTCGCTACAATTTTTTCAATTAAAAAAGTGGTTGTGGGCGATGCGGATGGTTTTTTAATGAAAACTTTTAGATCACAACGAAAAACCCAGTTTATTGAAAAAAACCGACACCAGAGCATACAAATTATAGAAAAAATACAAAAGGGAGTAAGTGTGTGTGTGTCGCGCGCGGTTAGCTAAGGTAGACTGACGTATGTACGTTCGTTAGTTTGAAAGTCCGATCGCGCGTCACACATGCAACCTGCCTGAAATAAATAACATAAAAAAAAGAAATTAAATACATTTTTGAGTAGCTTATTGAACCCTAATGAGCACGTCGCTAACACTGGTGTGTAATCGTTCGCCTCAATTAAAAATCCTTTAGCACACACTTTCCACACTTTCGACGATCCTGGATGTAATGTAATTAATCACTAGTAATCAGTTTCATTATTTTCACATTCGAACATATTATAATACCTACGTAGATGCACGATCGCCGCTCGAAAAATGGAACCATCAAAACAAGGCATAAATCAATAATTGCCTTCTTTCGCTGTCATACCAAAATAACGAAACTAGAATATTTTTGTATTGTGATTGTACCTTATTGTAATATTGAAAAATGAACCTTAAAAGTAATAAATTACTTAACTTTAAGGTTCATTTTACAATACACTTTCTTTTAAATATTTTGTTTTATTTCTCAACGCCGTTGTTAATGTTGTCATTCCATTTTACCAAAAAAAGGTAACAAAACTGAAGCTCATACAGATAATTTATGACGCTATGTTCTACTACGTAAAGCATATATTAAAATGTACTACATTTACCTATTATATTACTCTTAATCTGTCAGTATTGTCATAAGTCAGTATTGGCGCGACGGAGACGATTTTTGAGTTTGATTTTGTATATGACTTGCATCTATCTATATACATATTATATGATCGAAGCCATGAACTGATATGGATCAGAGACGACTTTTAAAATAAGCCCCCGCGTCAACGGAAGGGCGTGTAGTGGGTCTGGCACTGCTTAATTGGATCCAAGATTTCCCAAAGGCAGCCAGTCAGTTAGCACTTCGCGCGGGACAAACAACTAACCAACTTATAATTATACTGCGGTTTTATATTTTGGAGTTCGATGAACTTCGCGAACTTTCTGTCGGGATCGTTACACAAAATAGTGGAATAACCTTGTTCAGCCAGGTGGATACAATACATTAGGTAGATAAGGTTAAGGAAAAAAAGGCGTGGAGTTAATCCCAAATATTTTGATAGTTGTTTCGTTGTTCAAGCCTTTTTAGTAACAGAATGTCAAAAGTTTTCAGAGGTAAGCATCGCGATTTTTATAGTTAAATACTTAGTCATTTAATATATTTAAATTAATTTTACCTGCGAGAGAAAAGCGTTTCGCAGCAAATTTACGTGTCGGAGTAAAAGATTATCTCGCTCGAGGTGTAGATTAGGGCAATTTTCGGTATTTCTTTTCTCTTCAAATATAATGTGCCTTTCCTTGGAGAGATATAACGAGCCGCCACGGGGGACGCGGGGTAAGGCTGGAGCATGTCGATTATTTGACATTATTCGATACAATTTAATAAAATGCAATTGATCGATATACCTAAATTATAACAACAGTAGATCAACAGGGACAAGACCTAAAGCCCTTTTCGCCCTACTCAAAGATTGGTATGAGTTAATCGTCATCGTCATCTCCGACCTATATAGGCACCTACGTCTCACTGCTAGGCACGGGTCTCCTCTTAAAATGAGAGGGATTGCGCCGTAGTTCAGACTCGGGCCCAGTGCGAAATGGGAACTTCTCTCAAACAATTTTATTGCTACGCAGGTGTACAGTACCTACCCGGCCATAAAGATTGCACATCGGTCTTTGGAAAGAGACTCGGCAAATGTCGGCTTCGTAGAGCTTTGTCGCACGCTACTTACAGATAATGTGTGACAACGCTCTACGAAGCTGACATTTTGCCGAGTTTTGTTCCAAAGACCGATGTGCAATCTTTATGACCGGGTACTGCACACAGGTGTGCGAGCCCGGGTGAACCCACTATACTCTTCTTGAGAAGCCATAGATAAAACCACTAGGCTGCCGATGGAATTTAGAATACATTAAAATTAAATTGACATCAACCATCTATAATATTGTTTATCAACCAGAGTTACTGTTCAGTACTTTCAGAAATGTGGATTCGATAAATAATATATACTTCCGTCACAAAATCTTTCATTCCATATTATGGAACTTTGTTCGTCGAATAACTTGTACTTTTTTCTGTTCCGATAATAACCAAAGGACCCTTTTAGAAAACGTAAAAGGCAATACCTACATAAGTATTCCTGACGGTAATTTGTCATTAATTCATAACATTAAAACATTTTTTTAACCCACTTTAGATAAATCAACCCACCTGTCTATGTAAAAATACCGCTTGTATGTGCCTCTAAGGCCTCTGGCGTTTACACTAACAAATTTTAAGTACAATACAAAGTGTGCGTCATCAAAATAATCGTTATTATCGAATCCACCTCCGCATCGTCCCTCCCTAGCGCCAGTAAATTGTCCGTGGGCAGATAACCGAGCTTTCTTTTTTATCGCAAAATCGAAAACATTAGACGCGTAATCGCCTAACGAGAACAGTTCCGCGTCCCTGGGGCTTCGGGGGCAATCAACAGGCAGCACCGGAATGTTGCTTGTAACTGTTCAAGGCATCGGTTAGGGCGACAGGTTGCGAAAAGATAATAATAATAAATCGTGGGACAATTGACACCAATTGACCTAGTCTTAAACTAAGCAAAGCTGTACTATGTATATGTGTGTAGGTACTATGGGTACTAGACAATGGATAAACATAGTTATATAGATAAATACATTCTTAAATACATATTAAACATCCAAGACTGGAGCACAAACATTCGTATTTTTCACACAAATGTCTGCCCCGACCGGGAATCGAACCCGGGACCTCAAGCTTCGTAGTCAGGTTCTCTAACAACTAGGCTATCCGGTCATCAACATGGTATGGTATGATATGGTTAGGTAAACATCTAGCAACTTCTTGGATACACAAAGCCAACTGACCAGGGCCGGATTATCCATGTCGGTGGCCCTAGGCCTTAGCTATTGCTATTCTCGGGGCACCTTTTAAGCCATTTGATGATCACCAGCTCTGATCAAGTTCAATAAGGTAATCTGACAGCATTTACCGAAAAAAAAATATCTATCGCCATTGTCGATACAATTTTTCACTGTATGAAACATTTTATGCGCGCGCGGGGCCCCTAGGCAGTTGCCTACTGCCTAATGGTTAATCCGCCCCTGCAACTGACATAGACACCTGATTATATATAGGTTGCTAAAGGTACGGCTATAATCGAAAGTCAAGAAAATATTTTATTCATTATCACTAAGGACCTTAACAATTCGATGTCAGCTGGCCATAAGTGTCTACGAGATTGTCAGATTCTATTGAAATGGAGCTTAGTGAATTTCGGGGACGGTTTTGAATATCAAATCTTAATCTATCGAATACAAATTAAAATAACAAATAAGTTATAAAATACAAAAGTTTTTTTTCTGAAACCATATATAATACTGTACTGTTTTTGATGTTAAATAAAGAATATTTGTATCGTATTGTATTGTAGAATAATAAAATTTCAGCTTGTAGAAATTTACTTAACCGGAAATTTGACAACTGATTTGACATCGTTTATCGCTATAGTAACTTGGTGCAACTCACATTTTAGTATAGATATTTATGCTTATCCACTTTCAATCATTTTACTCTAGGAAATAATTTATTAGTAAGGATACAATATATATACAATAAGTACAATAATAATTATCCTAAACCTAAAAACCTTAAAAATACAATTAAAAAATGCAGTCAGTCAAATAAGCAGCCCCGGATCGTACAGTCAGCTGCAAAAAAATGTGACCCCCACTACATACAAACTTTGGATGGAAGGGGGTCACTTTTTTCTGGAGCTGACTGTACCAGGTGCAAAGGTGCTAAATACACTTGCTGCATTTCCCCAATGAACCGCGGTGGACCACCTTTGCACCAGAAATCACGAATTTACTAAATTTAATTATTAAATTACTCTTACACATTATGAACTAGCCTGTATTTATTACGAAAAATTATTATGTATATGTATTTAAGTCGACCAGATGGCCTAGTGGTTAGAGAACCTGACTACGAAGCTTGAGGTCCCGGGTTCGATTCCCGTGTCGGGGCAGATATTTGTATGAAAAATACGAATGTTTGTTCTCGGGTCTTGGGTGTTTAATATGTATGTATGTATCTATCTATATAAGTATGTTTATCCGTTGCCTAGTACCCATAACACAAGCTTTGCTGAGCTTACTTTGGGACTAGGTCAATTGGTGTGAATTGTCCCGTGATATTATTATTATTATTATTATTAAGTATTTAAGTACAGTTTTATCCAATTGTAAGAGAATTGTCTCTTCCATACAATATAGGCAATTGATTACCCTCATTCGTTTAAGTGTAAGTTAATAAAATATGTAAGACCCACTCGTGCAGTAAAAAACTTTTAACGCTTTTTTCCTTAGCGTCGCTGAATCAGTGCATTTTAGATTTGCGGCCTACGTACAGTTGGAGCAAATAGTAGAAATTCGAATTTTAAAACATATTGGTCTACTTTGTTTAGTTTGGTAATTAGGTTCTTGGAACTGCTTCTCTTATGGTGCCACTTCATTTTTAAACCTCGATTTAGGTGAAATTATGAATCAATCACATATGAGTAAGATTTTTTGTAAGAAAAAAACCCATGTGATTTTCTCACTAACGTCGATAAGCCAAAGGCTACTAGAAACACAGGGAAGCTCAAAGTTCCATCTTACAGACTGGCTAAAACCAAAAAGTCGTTTCTGGGAAGTTGCATACTTTGTTATAATAAAATTCCGAAAACAATAACCGACTAAACGAATACAAAATTCAAATCCACTGTGAAGAAAACATTAATATCTATGGTGTACTATAAAATTAATGAATATATCATGGACAGGGATGTTTGGAAATAATTCCGATCCGCATTGGCGATCCCTTTTTTTAAGGTGGCCGCACCACGTTCACCATTGTGAACGCCACGGGAGCATGAAGAGACTCCGCGACGCCCACTGGCCGCCGCGGGATGGGGCTCCTTTGTTGACATCGTGCAATGCGAGCTCTGCTTTGCATTGGCGACCCCTAGTCTCAAATAGCGTACTACTATGTTGTATTTCTTGCCGGATTCTTTTCAACAGGATTTTTCCGAACCGGTGGTAGATTCTTCGACGTTCATAGAAGCATCAATTGACGAGATTTCATTTTTTTGACACCTGAAAATTACTACAGGAATCGAAAGAGTTTTGCCTCCTAAACACGGAAAAATATTTATTATAATTTATTTCTACAAGAAATTAAAAATATATATCTGAATTTACCAATACTACCACAGACACAGAATAGATTATGTTTCCTTTGCCTTATTCACCGGAAAAAAGAGCTGTAATAATTTTAAATTTGATAACAACCTCAACGTCAGATTTACGTCATCATTTTTTTTTTACTAGAGACTAGGCAAAAGTAATGGTACTATTGTGTGGTAGTTGTGGAGTATGCCCTTTTAGAATAAGCACATCTTAAAAAATGTACCTAATAAATTAATTAATAATCAAAGTGAAAATTTAAAACTATCAGCGTCTTTCTCTTTCCAAACAGAATACAGAGAACGAATCAAATTATAGTCTTAGTAATATGAAATCTTGTCAATTGATGCCTAAATTGAATAAAGACTTTTGATTTTAAATTTGTATGATAGTAATTATTCTTCATATATTATAGGTACCTTCAGGTAAACAAAGTTAATCTAGTCAAATCCATCACCATCACACTCTTCGCTGAATAACAGAAAACAACATGTTTACACGCTACTCAAGAGTGTCCAAATTGTTCTATCTGTTGTTACGTTACTAGGACAATGCAAAATGACACGTAATTCGAAGCAACAGAGGCCTTCTTTTCATCCCCCATATTTAATCTTTAGCGTCATAATATCCAATTATGTTCAAGTAACGGTTTACTTACGTGTTAACTGTTACTCAGCTTTAAGCATGAAACTACCGTGAGATTCACTCATAGTGAAAATAAACGGATCACTCAGCCCGCCGGAGCTGAGCGGAGCGGATTAGCCCGAAACATGTCAAGTTACACTCGTTTTAAGACGTGAGTGATCCGTTTGTTTTTTGTTTGTTGTTCATTTAACATCAGGTGACCCACTAGTTCGTTTGTCGGGTTTCACTAACATAAAAAAAAAACTATGTTACTCAGCTTTTTAATTATGTCGGTTTAAACTACCCAGTTATTTCCAATACACCAGTAATTGACCGCTTTAACAAAAACGTTGTCAAATGCTAATTGTCTGTCATTTGCGTTTCATTAGCTACACAACTTACCTATAGAGTAATCACAGCACCATTTAGTATGCTGGTTTATCTATGTTTATATTTATTTTTATGGTAGTTTATCCTACTTTAGTATAACTTTCAAGTCTCAATTTCAAAACTCATTATGATAAACAAGCAATGCCATCTATGAGCGTTTTTCACAAGTCGCTGAGACAGAGTGTGAACTTTTTCCGCCACTGTACGTGGTATACCGTAACCGCAGGATAGTTCGGTCGAAGAGAGCGTTTCCCTGTACTACGATTGTAAAAAGAGATTTTTACGGTCTTCAAGGGGGGGTGGGGGTCGTATGTCCTTGTTTAGTCTTGCACGTGACCGCAGCTTTGCATTTTAGTTAAATGTATTTGGGATTAAACAATAGCGCAAGTTTTCTCAGAAAATTATTGTTTGTTTGGTTTCTTCACATTCTAAATAAGCCAACGATTTTTAAGGTTTAGAAATTTTAGGACAAGATTTTAAATCTTTGTGTAGAGATAAATAGGTAAATACTCTTTTTACGTACTATTTAAAACCTTTACCAATGCACAATAATATTACCATGATTCTCCGCTATGAACTATGTGTGTTTGTTGAGGATAAAGCAGGAAAATACTTTATTTTTTAACCTTTTTTTACAAAACATTTTAATAACACCTCAGTCAACATAACATGTAGAAGTCGCCCTCCTCCTCTACCACATAAAACATTACATATATATCACATAAGCCCAACTATAAGGACAGAGCGGATGAAAGGAGGACGGGGTTCTGCATATTAGCTGTGGTACTTTTAAAATATTCCGTAAAAAAAATATCTCTACATAAAGGTTAGAACTTCCGCAAAATAACGCCAGAAAAAGTCAAGTGAAGGTTCAGCCAAACTGCTTCTTAAAATACGGCGACGGTACGGAATCGCATTGACGCACCGTAAACGTCACAAATTTACTATGGAGAGCTTGCGGTAAACTCTGACGTTTACGGCACGTTACTGCGATTCCGTATCGTTCCGTATTTTAAGCAGCGGTATGGCCGAACCTTTACTAATGCAAACTAAGTTGTCAGATTGGATACTTAAAGAATTAACTAAATGGGTTTTAGTTTAACAGACTTAGAAAATTAACATAATCCATAACGATCCAGAATATTTATATTTTATTAAATGAAACTCAACAATATCTTCACAAATAACATAATTAAATAAAGGAAACAATGTATTGTTACAATTTAATGGACCATGCACCTTATCAACTAAACCTTGCAAAAGGTAATTAATGTAACACATCCTGACTCGAGTTCGCGATTTATAAAATAATAATAAGTTAATAAATTCGTACATAAATAAGTTAGTGTGTAAGTACAAAAATGCTTATCCATTTTTCCATGAAAGAAAAATGGGAAGTAAAATAAGTACCGGTACCGTAAAAATGAGCTAATGAAAAAGTTAACACTTGGCTTGGGTTCACTTTAGTGCCCCTGAAACATTTATCTATTAAGCGGCGTCTCCACGAGCGACCTTTGGCGAAGTTCAAGTTAGAACATCCCTGTGAAGACCTGACCTTATTTGTCACTTTAGAAATGTGGACGAGAATAAACGGAAGAACATCTAGCACGTTCGCCATTTTCTTGCTTGTCTTTCATGCTATCAAAGTTATAAAGCTATGCTCACCGCAATAAAATGACTGCGAACACGTGTCGTAGCTGTTCAATGCGGTAGTAAGAGACTTGATCCTGTCTAATACTAGAAGGATAAACTGATCTAGAAAATGGCATGATTTTTACATGACTGCCCAAAAAAATAACGTTTTGTTTTTAGAATAAACTGTTGAAGTACATATTTAAAATCAAGCCAAAATGCATTTGAAGATACGACGATAATTTACAACTAACTAGCGAGTCGATGCCGGTAATGACTAAATAGGTTAGCAAATACACGTATCACATTGCGTTTAGCACTCATTAGGAGATATTAACGAAAAACTACATCGGCTTTTCATCAGCTACTATCAGGCCCAAGAAAGTTCATAGGTAATATCTCGTACAATTCAATTGCAACACAACAATCGAATAGTCAATAAAATCGTGTGCGTTTTCTTGTATCGCACGGTTTGGCAAAATCAGTGCAATATCGACTGTAACATTATCCAAAATTTGGATTTGATAGTAAACAATGTTATGCCAGTTTTATATGTAACAATCAAATAAGTATCTGGCAAGCACACTTTACTTTAGTACGTACATTTTGAAGTCGGATTTAATTAATTATTATGAAAGAAGAGAAAATTAAGTACAAGTTTGAGTTATAGATAAGAATCTAACAGAGGCTAATTTAATACTAAATTTACACCTTCAATCGGTCGTTTCGATTTTGTACATCTTACACGCGAAATAAATACAACTATTACCCGTGGCAGATTTTGTAAGCTTAGTCCGAATAATAATTTCGATCATGTTATCAATTTGTCTGGCATTACTTTCGCAATGCTACAAATGTAATTGAAGTGCTGTTGAAATCTGCCACGTGGTCGCTTCATATTTTAAATTTAAATTTACGATTATCTTAAGTTTGTAGAACTAGGTCTATTCTTCTGTGCCCGTGATCCACTGCAGGTATTTGAAGGACCTTGACTGCAGGGGACTGGCGCGGGAGTCCAAGGTGTAACGCGGCTGCTGGTGTGCTGGTTGCTCTCTGGAAATTGAGGAAGCAAAGATATACATTGTTACTCAAAAGTTGAGAATCTGATGGTCTAAATAGATCAAATACCTTCTCAGATAACACCACTATTGTAAGCTTAGGTATAATACGCTCAAGTGCATAAATATACATCGATTTAATCCGCTCATAATTATATACTAATACTACTACTACTACTACCAAATTCGATGATTTAAGAGCTAGGGGACATACTATTTATGAGCAAGTTGTATGCACCCATATTTTTACACTTTTGGTAGCTTGTACTAACTATATACAACTAAATTAGATTGACAATGCAACAGTAAGAGCGATATAAGACGTGTATGTTAGGGCAAGATAGATAGAAGAGACCATATTCATTTTATTACACGCTATGAACATCTACAAGACTTAGTGATACTCGTAAATGAAAGGAATAAACATAAGCAATAAACATAGATAGTAATTAATATTTTTGGTCTTATCTCAGCGCAACGCTAAGTGGTGTTTTAATAATTGACCGTTTTGAAAACCCAATTTAAATAGTATTCTTTTAGGTTGGCTGTAGGTCTGCGTTTAGGAGCAGAGATTTTAGTGCCCCATGTTTGTCCTTGCGGAACATCTGTTGATAGTCTGGGCCACCACGGACTCTCGTTTAACAGGAGTGCCGGTCGTCTGTCACGCCACGCTTGCCTTAATGATATCATCCGCTCTTTCTAGCGTAAATGTGCCGGCTATTTTGAAGCCTCCCGGCCTTGCTCGCGACGATGGAAAGAGACCCGACGGTTTGAAACTCATACCTTGGCAAATGGGCCGGCCTCTTATCTGGGATGCAGCATGTGTGGATACCCTAGCGCCGTCCCATTTAGCTTCATCATCACTCAAAGCGGGCGGGGCAGCAACACAGGCTGAATCAGCAAAACGCTGCAAATACGCAGGGCTCTCAAGAGACTACGTATTTGCAGCTTTTGCTTTTACCTTAGGTCCGTGGAGCCCGGACGCTCACAAACTTTTTGGCCAAATAAAACAAAAATTGTTCGAAATTACCCGTGACCATCAGCACAGAATATATAATAGTACTGACGTACAGAATGGAAACGGTCCGCCCCGCACCGATTCGAATTACCCCACCCCTCAAGGCGCAGATAGCCGGAAACCGCCAGAAACCAGAAGAGTGCGCGCGCGATGTATGTAGGCGTACGCGTGTACAGTGTACAGACGTCGTCGTGCTTATGTAGATTCAAGAACGCGTATTTGTACGTCGTGTCCGCCGTGTGCCATAAGGTTGGTGCATTTCTCGCCCAACGTATTGGCATCACAATCCAGCGTGGAAATGCTGCCAGCCTTATGGGCACTCTTCCGCAGGGACAGGACTAAGGCGAATTGTATATATAGATAGGTTATTTTTAGGTTAGTTTTTTTTATTATTTATTTCAATTGTACCTAATGAGGGTTTTCTATGAGAGGCTATTTAGCGCTAGTATCGTCAGGTCCGTTTGACAACTTTGACATTTGTTGTATGGGTGTAACGTCAAATAGACCTTACGATACTAACGCCATCTAGCGATATTCCACCTGTCAGAAAACCCTCATTATTATCAAACTGCAATCAGAATGGGACTGTCAGAACTGTCATTTCATACATATTTTGACGTAAGCATATAGAATTACTGTCAACTCCAATCCCTTTCTAATCGCGGGCAAATAATATCTGTTGATTGTAAATAAAAACTAATAAATACCATTTAAATAGAATTTTCTTTGAAATACGGGAATGTTTATGCTTACCTAGGTTCAGCTGAGGCTCGTGCGTGGTAAGCAGGCACATTTGGGTTATGGTAGCCCTTATGATGGGGCGCCGTTTCGGGTGTCAGGGTCTGCACCGGTGGCGGTGGGTGCTCCGAAGGGATCGGTGAGTAGTACTTATTGGGGTTATATCGGTCCACCGACACACCACGCGTTCTTTCAGGGGCTGGGGCTTCCGCGCTCTTCACGTATGAACTCATCGGCCGGCTTCTGCCTAGAGTATTGCTTTTTGCCCATTCTTGAGATTCAGACACTAGCTCCGATTCGAAACTCCTCTCTCGCCATGACTGCGGCCGCAGTGTCTGGCTCCAGGAAGGTGTCGGCGTGTACTTAACAGTTGGTGTCTTCTCATAATTAGGCTGAGATTCCCACGGAGGGTTCACGGACGTCTGCTGTGTTTGATATTCGGTTTGAGAAGTTTTTTCCGTAAACTCCCTGAGCTCTTTACGCCACTGAGGTTCCACTTGGTCGGTAGGTTGCTCATTGTTATCGTAATAATATTGCGGCGATGGATCAGGTTGCGCTTGGAACTTATTCTCTGCCGGGACGTAGTTAGACTCTGGAACGGTGATGTAACGTCTTTCATATTCACTGTAATAAGTTTTGCGGCCAGGTTGAGGTGGGGGCTCGGCGATATTTACATTTTTAACAAAGGATTGGTTCGGTGCTGGAGGGACGTAGGCCTTCGGAGGAGGTTTGGAGAACTTTGTTTTCGGGAGGGTTGGTTTCCAGCCTGGGTGCGTGTCGGGGCTGAATGTGCTCGTAGCAGGTGGCGGCTGAGGCACGTCTGCCCGCGGTTGGTAGAAGCTGGAAGTAGCGGGAGCTACATAATTGGCATCTTGTTCCCATGGAGGCGGGACGTAAGAAGATGAATACTGCTGCGAAGACTTTTGATAGCTTTGTGTTTCTTGGCTGAGAGTAGAATACTGATTGGATGGAACGTTAATGCTGGGTATGGTGTCCACAGAGCTGAGATTATTGGTTCCCCATGTTGAAGGTTGCGGGGTGTAGCTCGGGTAACTATTCTGTTGGAAGGTGTTTGAAGATACTTTGGAGTAATCTTGTGTGCTTTGAGTATAAGAGGGCTGATATTGTTGTTGAGGCTGGGGATGTTGAGGTTGGTTCCATATTTGACTAGAGGGAGGGGCGGTGGAAGGCGTGAGGTTATTATAGAGAACATTCTCACTTCTGCTTTGCTGGTACCACTGTGAGTTTGTGATAGTACTTGGTTTGACATTGCTAACATTGACGATTTCAGATTGCGGCTCTTGAGACCACTGTTTTTGCTGCTCAACGGACTGATTGCTGTATTGGTTGCTATAATTGTTTTGGTATACTTCTGATCCAGGCATTTGGCGTTCGGTGCTCAGCCTGTCCAGAAGCAGGCTGTGCCTTCTCTCTGTCTTGGGTGGTTCAGGAGTATATGCTGGCTGGTAAGGCTTTGACGGTTGAGGTGAAGTTGAAACCCTTTCGCGATTAGGTGCAAAGTAAGTTTTCATGGTAGGAATACCAGATTGGGTCAATTGTTCGTATGAGTTATCTAAAGTCTTCGTCGTTCGGTTCACGGTGACGATGTTCTCAACCCTGTTATATTCAGTTTGTGTACTTAGAGCCGCGCCTGTTGGTACAGTGCTACTTGTGGTAATTTCAGTATTTTCTGTCGGGGTCTTAGTCACTGTTTCAGCTGCACCGATTGGTTTGATTTCGATGTCTTCAACCTTTTCCAGAGGAATTGACGGCTCTCTCAATGGCACTTTCTGCTCCGGTTTTAACTCTGGTTCCTCTGGTTTTTCTTCCTTTGGTTCTGGTTTTTCTTCTTTGGGTTCTTCCTGTTTTTCTTCTTGTTTTTCGACAGTGACCAGTTTAGGGGCTTCTTCGTGCTCAGATTCAACTTCTTCCTCAGTGTACTCGGACTCCTCTTCTTCATCCTTAGGCTTTGTTTCTTGAACTGGTTCCGGTTTGGGTTCAGGTTTTTTTACTTCTTCTTTAACTTCTTCTTCAGCTTCTTCATATTGTTCCTCTTCCTCTACTTCTTCTTCTTCCTCTTCTTTTTTCGAAATTTCTTCTGGTTTGCTTTCAACTGGAGCAGCTTTTTTGACTACGACTACCTCTTCTTCCTCCTCTTCTTCTTCTTCTTCTTCGGGTTTTTCGGTTTCATTTTTAGCCGGTGCAGACTTTTCTTCAGGTGCTGCAACAGCTTTCTTTACAATAACCACCTCTTCCTCTTCTTCTTCTTCGGCTTCTTCTAATTCTACTTTCTTCGCTTCTTGTTTTGCACTCGGTTTTTCAACTACCTTAGATTCTTTAACTGGCTCAATCGATTCTTCTTCTTCTTCTTCTTCTTCTTCAGATTCTTGATTATTAGATTCTTCAACGACGACATTTTTAGAATTTGTAGTTGCTGTAGTTTCAGCTTTCTTAACAATTACTTCCTTTTGGGCAATTTGTTTGACAACTACCGTTGTGGGCTCTTCTTCAACTTCTTCTTCGACGTCTTCATCCTCCTCCTCTACCTCTTCCTCAGAGAGTTCCTCTTTAGGAATAATCCTAGTTTCCGTTTTGGTTTTAATTGATGTTTTTCCATCAGTGGTAGTCTTAGTTGTTGTTTTAGTAATTTCTTCCACTGAACCGTCTGGTAAACTTTTTTTAAGCACTTCAACTTTTGTTTCTGTTTTTGTTCCAGATTTCTTAGTTGGTAGTTTTACGACTAATTCTGCATCAGAGTTTCCATTCTGGTCTCCATTTTGTTGTTCTACATTGCTCTCTGATTCTTCAACCTTTCTCTCTTTCTTAACTTGCTTCTTCACAACTTTTACTTGTTTCTGAAACAGAAAAAAAATGTTATTATGCTATTTGAATCCACTTGGTGTTATTTATTTAGAAACATTGAGTTAAAATTTGTAATTCTTTTTATTGTTTTAGTTGGAAAATAATATCTGTATTTTGGAATATAAAAATAAACATCGAAAAATTGTGACGAAGATATCGTACTGTTTTTTTTTTTTTATCTATTTATTAAAATTATTTTCTGCGTATAGTTTACCATATTTTGCCAAATTAGTAGCCACAAGACATGCATGAACATATTTTTTTAACTTGTATTATAATTTTATTTTCTTTATTCCAACTTTTAAAATTAATGTTAAACTCACAATCCACGTGTTTCACTAAACTTCTTAAAAATCTTTAATATTGTATACTAAATATGCATAGCAGACTAGATAAACACATAAATATATAAAAATGTAATATGTATACAGTAATTTTACATCAACCTGTTCATCACTGCTCTCCACTAAGTCTTCGGCAGGTTTATTTTGTACAGGTTCTTGAATAGTTACATTATCATCAACTGATAAATTTACTAAACAATCCGTACTTGAAGTTTCTATTACATCAAAGTTACTGTTTTCCATTGTTTTTGTTTCTAAAACTTTCAAGTTATCTTCAATACTGACAGGTCTTTGTATTTCTTTCTGATGAAATATCACTGGTTTAATGTTGTGTTCTGTAGAGTTGGCATTAGAATTTAAACTTGTCGTTTGCGAATTATTGTAGTGAGTTATAGATGGACTAGTTTCTGCTAATTTACAAGGCGCTTCATTGAAATTTTGATCAAGTAACACTGCGCTAAAATCCGTGTTTTTATTATTCTGCGGCTCTCTGGGCTGTGCAGTATTTTGAGTATATGCAGGCATTGAGAACCTTATGTCTTCTCTATTTTCATAACTCTTTGGTTCCACGATCAAATATTCAGCGTCGTAACTGATTTCTGGCAATGGTGCTGTATGTCCGTCACTACCGTAACTCGTTTGTGGTAACGTGTTATTTCTTGGCGAATATCCGTATTCAAACATTGATGTAGGTCTGTTATTATAAGAATTGCTGTTTGGTTGAGTTAGCTGGGGCGTAGCTTTGTTTATGTTATTCTGCAACTGCTCGACGCGAGCTTGGGAAAGAGGCTGCGGGCTTTCAAATTGCGGTGCCTGCGACACTCTTTGAGGAGGTGCTCGATTGCGATCCGGGTTACTTCTAGACCTCAACAATGATTTCGGGTTTGCTGGCAATGAAAATCCGGGTGGTAAAACTTGCACTGGTAAACAACTGAAATTAGGCACAGCTACCGGGGTAGTAGGAGTGGTTGGCGACTGTATCTGCTGACTGGGAACCTCAGGCACTCCCTGGTTCATGGCATTCCTCATGAGCCGCTGCGCCATGCGCTCCGACTTGATCTGGGACAGATCCAGGCCGCCCGGGAGGTACGAGAACGGCTTGCGCTCGCGCCCCATAGCGCCAGCCAGCGCCGACGGTGGATTCATATCGCTGAAATAAGTTTTCCCAAATTACAATCGAACGTCGCCGCGTTTATTTCACGTAGTTTATGGACAGTATAAATATTCCAGTAAAAACGCCAGAGGCATCGAACGGACGTACACAATGGCAACCATTTGGCAATTTGACAAAATAGTAGAAAATAGATATGAGTTACTCACGAGGTCCGATGCTAACCGCGCGATATTATATTTACTTCCTGTTTGCAGGGCGGGAGCACCTTTGCCGCGGCTCGGGTTTACCACTGGGCACTCGCGAGCGATCGATTCTCACATGTCTAGTCGGTTAATGTGACAGGTCGCGTATATTTGAGGCGGAACATGCAGATATGAATGCGGCGGCAGCGGTTAATTTTAGCGCGGAGTTGTAAACGGGCCGGTACGTTTGGATCCGGGAGCCGCGCGGTGGCGCGTGCGCCGCCTGCCGCCTACTGCCGTCTGTGCGGACCCGCCATGTATTTTGGTAGTGGCCCCAATATTATCGGGCGCCTCGTCTACAATTTGTCTTGAGCGAATCGTCACAACAACAGTCGATGCTTCCGACATCTTCGTGATTACTATTTATTGCATTTCTGCGGCTCCATTCATTCCTGTCCCATCTGTCATCTTATTAGCACGTGCAGCCAGCGCAATAAAAGTGAAAACGGGGGACACGTGAGCTATTTTTGTGCGAGTTCGATTTTAAGACTGTCGGTTGTATCGAACGCGATTTTTTAACAGCTGCTCGTGTTATCTGGGTTTAATTAATTAACCTCGGTTGTCTACGGATGTTTCAATTTGTCATGATTAAAATATTAAGTTCTGTGGACTTTGTTACTGTTAGCAATGACAGGTTAAACTTTAAAGCTCCTTTACAAGGTCATCGTATTTTAGAGCGTGCACTAATTGATAATTTAAGGTGCTTTTGACTTTGGAAAGAGCATGTTTGATGCCAAAAGCAAGTCTAGACCATCTGAAAGTTCAGCCACCTCGAAAACTGTGAAATCTGTTGATCCGTGCTAATGGCGTTGGAGTGAATTCTTTATTTAAAACCGGCTGAGATTTACTGCGGACAGCGGCGAGTATCATCCCGCTATTACTCTTGGCTCCTCACCAAACATCTGATTCGAAGTTTCCTAGATTCATTGCACATTAAATGTTTGCATTAAACAATATCGAATCTGCTGAGTAGGTATCGAATTACCCTTAGTTAAATAAATAAATGGATGAAAATGTACACTAAAAGTCGTAAATGTGTTTATTGGCCAATGCAATTGATGTAAAAAAAAACTGAGCACTCTTCCAGATAATTGCAGCAATCATTCATCATTCGATGGACGATAATGTTAATGTTGTTTGCTTATACTACTTTGTTTCAGTTTGTATTGTATCTTTGTTTTATGATATGATTTAAGACAATATTAAATCAATTTACAGAAAACACTAGTAGCTCTGTGAGCTATCATCGTCCCAGCCTATATACGTCCCACTCCTCTCAGAAGTTCCCACGCGGACCCATTGCGGATTGGGAACTTGACGCACACCATTGAATTTATTTTCAAGTGTATGCAGTTTACCTCACGACGTTTTCCTTCACTGTAAAGCTCATGGTAAATTTCAAATAAAATTTCGCACAAAAATTTCGAATTACTAAGAGATGCAAGCGCGGATTCGATCGAATGCACGAGCCTCTGCGAGCCACTGACGTCGCAAAATGGCTGAAATATGATATTTTTACGTTTTTAACCCCCATAGCTCGGAAGATACCAGAGACTGAATTAACAAAAAAATCTGTATAATATTATCGAACCTGCTCACAAAATGTAACGAGAATAGGTGGAGAAATGTAACCTCTAAAGGAGAACACTCGGAGCCCCGGACAGACTTATACGAAAGCATTTTTACACAAGCTGAAACCGACGCCCTTCGCACTCGCTCGGTCAATAAATATTCTCTAGTATGAGAAATAATTTCATTTTATTTACTATGTAGCTACATAGATCTTGCTTAACGTTATTACCCGTTTACTTTTACTTGCCAGATTTTCATTTGCCCGAATTTCATCTGCGATAACAACGTTTGCCATAAATAGTAGATTGTTCAACAAGGGACTAAAACAAGCCATAATGACACGAGATATTTAGCCACCCGAGCGATAGCGAGGGAGGCTATAATTCGAGTTGTCATTATGGTAGTTTAGTCCCGCGTTAAACACTCTACTTTTCACTTTGAATGCGAGGAAAAAAACGACGTTCAAAATTACTTTTTTACAACGTATGCTCAATACGAGCAATGGACATCTGTTCAAAATTCAAATAGCAAAAAAAAATACCGCTGTCTTTTCTTTTCTTTTATATATTTTTGTAAAGTGACGCTTTAAATGCTTGCATAATTAGCCAACAGATTCTAACTTAAAGACTAAGATGTTAAAACTAATTGGACTATGCATGTAAGAATGATAATTGTTCATTCATTAGAATCGGCAAATAAATTAACCTAATTGATCTAAGTTCACACACAAAATATATTGTTAACTAAAACACTTACCCGTGAATAAAGAAACCACTTTTTAAGTTTATTTTCTATATGCCAATTCTTTGTTAAATTATATCTAATTATACTTTCTATTTACTATTAAATGCAACTGACATCGCATTATTTTGAAGTCACGCCATATTAACTTTCAAACGTAACTGCTCTATCTACCGTAGACTCCAGCACTGCTTTGCCGACAGTGCGGATTGCTATTTTATCGACAGAGCAGGGAACTGCTTTGCCGACAGCGTTTTTAAAAAAAAAACAAATTAAAAAACACCTAAGCTAAAGGAAATCTTTCTTTACATGCAAAATAAAATGAATTCATCTTTAATATTTTATAATTAAATAGATTAATATTCGTAATTATTCAATGTGTTTCATGAAATTATTATTTTTTAAATATTTTTTATACAGTTGTCATTTTGAGGTTATTTCCACGCCCTAAAGGCTTCCACAGACCGAAGCGCAGGGCGCTATAGTGCGTCCGCAGCGCGCTTCGGTCTGTGGAAAGCTTTAAAATTGTCTATACCCAGTTACTGAAAATGGCGATAATCCTCCATTCACAAACACCGTGATTGGCAGTTTAGGGGTTTCCATAGTCAATTAAAAAAATTTTACTTTAATCCCTAGAGATCAAAAAAGAGCTTTAGTCCCGATATGCAGAGACTAAAGTAACATTTTAAGAGCATGAGAAGTGAAAATATATATACCTAAGCGTGCATTCTCCAGGATTTTTTGACATTATATCTTATAAACTTTACTTTATACTTTGATTGATTGATTAATTGATTGATTTGTTAGGTTAAATTTGTTTTATATTATAAATTATAACAATTCTGAAGAAAATACTGATTCAGAAAAAAAATTATGTCAAATGAAAAATGTGGAAAACTATACATTACGATAGAGAACCGTTTTTACCAAACTTGAAACTATCTCCCACATCCGTATTTTGTAATAGGTACAGTGTGTAAATTCAACTAAAAATAACTCTGTTTACGTTGAGGTGAGTATATAGTACTGCAAAACGGTTGTTTACGCAAAACGGTACATAAAACTGCGCACGAGCACGCATCGTTTCAACGCCCTTCCGATCTACTGCACATGGTCGCTCCTTGCTGACAGCTTTTATACTTGTCGTATAATAGTTTCAGCTTGTAGACAACTTTTACACTGTCGTAAGTTTATACTATACATATTATGTTTATTATGGTATACTCGTGCGTTGCTGACTCTTCTGGTTAACCCTTCGATTGGCTGCAAGTATAAATTACTCATCATGAACAGCGTACTATATATATTTCCAGATCTATAAGGTAACCGTCCCTGTGCTCGCCACTGACCCAATACATGGCACCTTCAATTGTATGACATTAAGAGAGGTGTCATCTACGGGGGGTGAAGTGTCGAGCATTGGTACGTTTACCTTATAGAAATTTTATGGCGATAACTGTAGTAAACTAAAGGTCTTGTTTATAATATGATACAAAATAAATATCAATTGAAGTTTGCGTTATTTTCAGATATTTCGATACTTTGAAATCAACTTTATTTCTGGAGCGGTTTAATTTCGAGATCAGAAGATCTTTTTAGAAAAAAACGAGCCCTCTTTTTTCAAAGGGCCGGCAACGCTTCCGTAACTCAACTTGTGTTGTGAATGTTCAAGGGCGGTGGTGATTACTTTCCATCAGGTGATTCACCTGCTCGTTCACCCCTATCACATAAAAAGCCTGTAGGCTTATTTTTACTGAAAACAAAATAATATGCTTAGTTATTAAATGAACAACAATCAAAATCTCCTTCAACATAGTCTAAATAATAAGTATAATAATGTTAGAATATTGCTTCGTTTTAACGTTAATTTGCCACTCAACAGTTAAATTGGAATAAATATGATATTACATTTCTAAATACGATATTTCCCGGAGAAGTTTCGCGTTCTCCTGAAATTGAAGACTGCCAGGTTCATAAAGTATTTACGATGACATTTCGTCTTCAATTCTAATGTCTTATTGAAAGGGAAACTTCGGCGCTGGTTGAACTGTACCCTGATTGTAAATTAAAGAAATATCCGAGATGCCGGACTCGGAGAGTTTCTTAGTTAAGAGCGTAATAAACAGTAACTAAGTAACTAGACTTCGCGGCGCTCTATCGCCAACCTAATAATACCTCTATATTTTCAGAAGACTGCGTTGTATTTGAGGTTCTCAATTCGGTTGTATTTATTTTATACCAGTTGTATACGTCTGCGAAGGAATCGTTTATCGCTTTCCCGCGGGAATTATGCAATTTTCCGGGGTAAAACTAATCCACGTCCTTCCCAGGGTCTCAAATTTCATCTAAATCGGTTTTGTGATTTAAGTGTGAAGAGGTTACAGGCTGACAAGACACATTTATGCATTTATAATATTAGTATAGATTCCTCAGAACTCAGTAATGTATGAACCAATTTGTAAAATTCTTGGTTTGGTTGGACTGTTCTCTTTCCTAAGGAAGTTCTTTTAAGTCGATTTTTTCGTTAAAATTATTGTAACGTAAAGAAAGTGTTGTTTTAAAAACGTTATTGTAAAAACACCGTTTACTAACGAAATTTCGTCAGAAAAACTAATACTTTTAAAAATTGATTTTAACTTAAAAAAATCTTCTGATCTAATCCAAACACAGGTAACATTATGTTTTCCAAGCCCAAATTTATTTACCTTGCTGAATATTTATAAGACATATTCAGTTAATATTGGTTTTCTTGAGATAAGGGGTTTTTCCGGGCCTTGAGCCGGTGACCTGCTGAATATGCTTTAATAATTTATAAGACCTCTTAGAAGGGCCTACAAAGGGCAGGGATTAAACGATCCTTTGATTTTGTCCTTTTGACGGCAGATGTTGGGAAATTAAGTACAGTTTAAAATTGTAAGGGTGTTCAGCTTCTCGTTGACGAAGTTGTTGACAGTGCAAGGTGTCTAGCTGATTCATATTTTACTAGCATTTACTTGTGGTTGGTTCACGACCGTTAGATTCGGTATTTGAAGCGTAATTCCTGAATTTTGCTAAATTCCCATGAGAATTTCCATAAATTACAGTTTATTCTCCATTCATATTGCATAAAAAAAATAAATAGTGTATTGAATCAGGCGTTACTTTTCGGAGATCAATGAACTGAAACAATTACTTTGCTCACCCGCGACCATATGATAGCTACGTTTATGCAAGAAATGTGTGTTCATGCAGTTCCTTCACCTCCACACTGTACGAACACACACAAATTACACAAACCCAACTATCACCACCACCAAACTACACTGACGCGTTTTGAACTCAATCCAGCATCTGCCAGATATTAGACACACACATCTAACACCTGGTAGCATAGTGAACGGTTGCGATATTCTGAAGATGAGCTGTGATTGAGTTCGAAACGCGTCAGTGTAGTTTTTTTGTGGTGTTAGTTGGTTTTGTATGATTTTAGTATAGTTTCAACTGCCCGATCTGGTTTCCGTATGTAAAGAATAGTGTTTGATAGTTTTATGTTTGAATCGGTTGTTTTATATTATTCGAGTTTTTTGTTTCCATAACGTTACAGAGCCTGAATGAAAGGATGCACAGAGAGAGAATAGAAGAAGTGGCGTGTGACAGGCGAATAACAGCTGTCAAAAATAGAGTTTTAAAAGAACGTCACAAATATTGTACAGCTAGAAAATCCCACATGCTTTAATTAATACACATAATTACTGTGACTCGAGTACACACTTTCGTTTTTATCACACTAATAATCTGCCCCTACCGTGAATCGAACCCGGAACCTTTAGCTTCATACTCAGGGTCCGATCATCGAAAGAATGAAATCGAAAGAATGGGATTTTGCAAGATATACTTACTTTAATCTCCGTCGTGGCTGATTCTCCATTAGACGCCATTCTGTAAAGAAGAAACAAATGTCAGTTATTTAAGTTTAAATTAGAGCAGAGGTTCGCATTAGAGTCATCTACAGGGTTTGGATTTTTCATCGCACGGTAAGATGAAAGAAAACTATGGAGTCGATATTAAAGTTAAAATTTAACTCATATTCATACTCATACTCACTTATTTTCTTAGTCTCGAAATACTTTTATCCCTTTATCAGGCTGACAGATCGAAAATGTCAATCGAAAGTTAATCTTACTTACTTATTGTAATTCAAATGATTTTTTGTAGTACGATGCGAGAAGTCTAGAATATACTACCAACCAGTATAAAACCTCTTTTATTCTAGAAAATATGAAAAACATCGCCATGACATTATACTATATCAGTATATATCTATATAAGTATGTTTATCGTCGTCTAGTACCCATAGTACAAGCTTTGCTTAGTTTGGGACTAGGTCGATTTGTGTAAGATTGTCCCCTAATATTTATTATTTATTATTATTATTATACTCATTTTACGATTGTAATTTTGAAATGAACAATACACACGCCATACCTCTACCTTATCAAGATTTTGACGCCCATTCCTGTATCTATCTCCATGCCCCATGGATATTATACGAAATAGAAGCATTCTAAATGTTCATTTTTTATTGTGCGGCAATTCGTTTTTAGGGTTCCGTAGTCAACTAGGAACCCTTATAGTTTCGCCATGTCTGTCCGTCTGTCTGTCTGTCTGTCTGTCTGTCCGCGGCTAAGCTCAGAGACTGTTAGTACCAGAAAACTGTAATTTGGCATGAATATATATATTAGTCAAGCGGACAAAGTGGTTAAATAAAAAAAACTAAAAAAAATTTTTTAGGGTACCTCCCATAGACGTAAAGTGGGGGTGATTTTTTTTTTCTCGACTAACCCTATAGTATGGGGTATGGTTGGATAGGTCTTTTAAAACCATTGAGGGGTTGCTTACATGATTTTTGTATTCAGTGATTTGTTTGTGAAATATTCAACTTTAAAGTGAAAATTTTCATTAAAATCGACCGTCCCCCCCCCCCTCTAAAATCTAAACTGTTGGGTGGAAAAATTTTAAAAAATTCAGAATGGTAGTAAATATATTAAATTTACAAGGAAAATTATAGCGGCTAAGATTGCTGGGGAATTATTTGTAGTTTAAGAGTAAATAGTAGCCTAAGGTATTAAACATACCGTCACTACTTTGAAAAACTCGTATCTCAAATCAGCATGTAAACAAAACTGAACCTTGATACGCGCGTAATAAAGTTCACTTTGCCAAATTAACGATTTTGAGATACGACTATGACTACGGCTTTTTTCAAAGCATTGACGATACCTAACTTTGAAGATTCCGTACACATACGAAATCCTTAGAAAAATATTACTTGATTTTTTCGTAATGGCTACGGAACCCTATCTTGGGCGTGTCCGACACGCTCTTGTTTTATTTAAAATATCATTTAATTGAATTCAAATTGTTTGTTTCATTTAAAATTTACTCTCGGTATTAATTACATGAATGAGTATGAGTATGAATATGAGTTAAATTTTATCTTTAATATCGACTCCGTAGTTTTCTTTCATCTTACCGTGTGATGAAAAATCCGAACCCTGCATCTATTTACTTCTATAATCTATTATTTTTACAAACTTTTATTGAACTTACAAGGGTTCACTGACCGGGAATATAATAAAAACCGTTGCTACTTTGTTACGCGATTAGTACTTTAGTATCCAAATAGCATTTCTATATCTAAACACGTTTTCTGTTCAAACAGATGGCTAAGAGCATAAAAATAAATGGATAATGCAATCACTTTTACCATTTTTATCCGAAAGAAAGTATCCACATGGACATAAATCAAAATGCGAGTTAAACTGGTCCATAAATAACGCGTGGTTCTTTCGGTGTTTGCTTTACAGTTAAACATAACATTAGGTTAACTATAGAGCTTTTGTCCGTGACGATTTATTAAAATTAGAATGCTTTTACATAATTTTCATGGGAATTTCTAATAATTACATTCTACTTTAACCATGAAACTACCGTGAGACTCACTCATAGTGAAAATAATGGATAACTCACCTCTATAATCGAGTTTAGCTCGACATGTTTCGGACTAATACGTAGCCCTTCTTAGAGCACACATCACATCACATGTTCACATGAGCACATGAGGAGCTAAACTCGATTATAGACGTGAGTTATCCGTATTTTTTCACTAATTACATTCTAGTCTTGATTTGCTTTGTATGAAGAACACTCGAGCAAAATATAATGTCTCTATAGTTAGCAATTGAGATTTATTTTAGGTTGAGTAGCGTAAGTTAAGAACACTGTATATTTTTTAGAAATTCTTATTCATTTATTGATAAAATTAAAAATTTTACATGTCAAATTATTATAGACTTACACTACAAATTCATAAAATTAAAATTAATTATACTAAAATTACAATGCATAATAATAATATTCAGCATTCCATTTAAATAAAAAATAATAATTAATACAATACAAGAAATAATCAAAACAATCCAAAATTAAATCAATTATAAAAAAATTCAATCAAAATATAAAAATTAAATTAAAATTCCCATCGGAACTTAGTTAAATTTTGGAATTTAATTTCATCCGCCGCTTCCAACCGTAATGATCGGGTATCAATGAAGGAGGTCTATGTCCAGCAGTGGACGTCCTACGACTAAAGTGATGAAAATGATAAATTTCATCTGCCGAGGCTAATGATTAAAGCTAGTAGGTATCTGTAAGGTTTAAAAAACCGATGAAAGAAAAACTAGTCATGTTCGTTCTAATAATGTTTCCGTATTTGGGGGGAATTTCTTCTCATTTGAGAGCAGACAAAATTAAAGTCGGACCACGTTAAGTCGTAGTAAACCATACAAAACGATTGAATAAATGGCAAATGGTATGACTAAGTATATCTACCGATTTTTGGACTCCACCCATTTGTCTATCTTACTTTCAACAAAAAAGGTGTGGCATCCTAGTGGTTAGACCTATGGACTCTCAAGGGTCGTGCGTTCGAGGCCCGGCTCGCACCTCTGAACTTTTCGGAATTAATGTGCTTTACATTTGAAATTTACCATGAGCTTTACGGTGAAGGCAAACATCGCAAGGAAACCGCATGCATACACATATGAAGAAATTTGTTTGAAGTTCCCAATCTACACTGAGCCCGCGTAACTACGGCCTAAGGCCTCTCCCTCTGTGAGGAGAAGTATGTCTTGCAGTAGGACGTATAGAGGCCGCGATGATGGATGATGACTTCAACAATCTGATTTATGAAGGAAATGGAACCCTCACTAAGTATCTTGTCTATTATCGTACTTTAAGCTCAAAATCCCCTCACTTATATTGCTCGTATGCATTGATTGACCATAAACTGAGCACATTGTAGCCGCAATCCGCTTCTGGATTTATGATCGCAACTGCTGCGGAACGAAGGAGACGATAGGGGTGATTAGTTTTGTAACTACAAAATTGTAGTGCGGGTTGTCCATTTTCTTGGTTCCGTGCCCTACATTAATAAGCTTTTGCTGTCTGTTTGTCTTTCCGTATAAAAAACTGATCTGCTGTATCTTTTGAACTTTTGAATTTTCCAGGATAAAAGCATCCTATATGCTAATCCGGGTTATAAATTACATGTGTGCCAAATTTTATCAGATTCCGTTTAGAGTTCGACTAAAATTAGCCTCATGAAACTGTTTCATGATGTGTATTACTATTTTTAATAAATTACCTTACTCATTTTTTTTTTTTTTTTTTTTTTTTTTTTTTTTTTTTTTAATTTATTAAATAATAATTACACAGCGTATACATTTTCACATTTTTCGCCAAACTGCATAACAGTTTGTTGGCGAAATTAAACACTCAAAACACTTCCATATAATACTGTGCAAAAACTATATAACTAACTACATAACCTAGAAAAAAAAAAAAATCTTAGCTTATATTTGCATGCATAGTTGGAGTTATATAAAAAAAAAAAAAGCAGGTGGGTACTTATTAAATTTGATACTAGGTGATAGTGGGTACATCTGTGGGTTATATCTATAATTATAAACGGTTTCGACTGTACATTACATTAAGGACTAAATGCTTTACTAATAGGATTACTTAGCAAAAACAACTTTACCTTATTTTTAAAACAACGTAAACTAGTGCAGCCTTCCTCCGAAGGGATATTGTTTAGGATTCTCGGTATCAGGTAGGCCAGAGTCCGCTTCCCATAATAATTATTTGCTCTCGGTTCGGTATATTTTCTGCGCGAAAGTGGTAACTTTCTTAGATTACCGGGGTATATTTTAAGCGTTTTGAACTCTGGGCATTTATACTGGCTAATGGCTAACAAATATCGAAATTTATGTTGCACAGGTAATATCTTACATTTCTCAAAAAGTTTCTCATAATGTTTATTACATTTTTCTTTTGTTTTCTTATTTACAATTGTCTTAATTAGTCTAAGTTGTAGGTTAAGTATTTTATCTAAGTTTGTTTTAAATGTTCCTCCGTAAACAATTAACCCATAACTCAGAACTGAGTCGGCCAATGCGTGATATAATGTGTGTAAAGTAGACTCATCGGCAAAAAACTTAATATTATTTAACTTACATAATATAGATCTCATTTTATTGCATACGGCATCTACGTGGGGCTTCCAATTAAAATGACTATCTATGTTCAAACCAAGATATTTATAATGACTTACAGACTCAATCAAATCACACATACATAAGGCCATGTCATTATGTAAACACTCGTAAGAATGACCGACAATTTGAATGCAATCGGATTGAGGACTCATATACGGGGACCTAATTAACATGCATTTGGTTTTTGACGAATTTAAAAGAATACCATTATCATGAGACCATTTTAGTAACTTATTAAAATCCGCCTGCAGCCGTTCCTGCATCCGCGCGAGGTCCCGGTCGGCGTACACCAGGCACGTGTCGTCCGCGTACATGTACGTGGAGCAGTGCTCTATGACGTTACTAATGCTGTTCACGTGCATGATAATTTAAAATAATGGAAAGACAACAATTTCAAAAATCAATTAAGTCATGGTTGCTGGACAAATGTTTTTATAGTTTAAAAGAGTTCATGGGACATCAATGATTGTAATTATGTGGTAATATATTAAGTAGTTAGTAGTTAAATTTATGCTAAATATTGAAAGTTTTAAACAGATTATAAATATATTGCATGCTGGACAACGGCTGATTGTGACGCACTTTTTATGTCATACATAACACCTTTTGTAATTACTCACAATCGAGCAATAAACAATTTCATTCATTCATTTCATTCATTCATTAACTGTTTTAGCGTGAAAGAGGAACAAAGATCAATACATCCATCCATTCAAACTTTCGCCTTTAAAATATTTTTCTCAAACATGCTTTGAAATGTATGCGTTAATGTCACGAAATGAAGCCATGAAGTTTGTTGTTTATGGCTCCCTACATTACTTCTTGGCCTAGGCCATAAAAGTAAGTATGAAAAACCATTATTGTCCGCTGCTGTAACTTTTTAAATTTGCTTACTAACACTAAACTGACAAAGGAAAAATTACATACAGCCAACTTACGACATTAAAAAAAATCTATCTTCTTTTATTTCTATAAAACCGCCTAAACTACTGGTGATGGATGGATGGATGTATGGATTTATGGATGGATGTATGGATGGATGTAAGGATGGATGGATGGATGGATGTATGGATGGATGGATGTATGGATGTATGGATGGATGTATGGATGGATGTATGGATGTATGGATGGATGTATGGATGGATGGAAGTATGGATGGATGTATAGATGTATGGATGGATGGATGGATGGATGGATGGATGGATGGATGTATGGATGGATGGATGTATGGATGGATGGATGGATGTATGGATGGATGTATGGATGGTTGGATGGATGGATGAATGGATGGATGGACGGATGGATGGATGGTTGCATGGATGGACGGATGGATGGATGGTTGCATGGATGGATGTATGGATGTATGGATAGATGGATGGATGGATGAATGTATGGATGGATGTATGGATGGATGTATGGATGGATGTATGGGTGGATGTATGGATGGATGTATGGATGGATGTATGAATGGATGTATGGATGGATGTATGGATGGATGGATGGATGGATGGATGTATGGATGGATGGATGTATGGATGGATGGGTGTATGGATGGATGTTTGGATGGATGTATGGATGGATGTATGGATGAATGTA